>JASJUZ010000541.1:0-625285 GCA_037159825.1 Tupiocoris notatus | reverse complement strand
GAATGATTACCTGTTGTTATGAGTCGGTTGAGCGGTATTTGTTCCACGGTTCGCCCGTTTTTGTCGAAATGGTAAGGAGCGTCCAGATGAGTGCCGCAGTGTTCGGCGGTTTCAAATTCGTTTGCCGCATACCACGTGCCAGCAGGTGTTTGAGCTGTGCTTTGTTTAGTAACCCTGAAGAAATAAAACGTCTTCCTCACAGTATATCAAGAAGTGAGCTGGAAGCTGGTAGGAAACAACTAATTGGTCGAATTTTGGAAGTGAAGCTTTCAATCCGGGCGAACATAGAATGCTAATCGAATCAGCCAAGATCTTTTTTTACTTGTACGGTCTTCCTCCTGGGTAAACGATGGTGTTTTTATCGTATCCATAGCCCAAATCGACCGGCTCCAGTAGGCGACCCCATGCACAAGCGACGCCAGCGAGCAAAAAAGTCGCCAAAATTGGTCTCATGGTCTGCAATTAAGAAAACGATTGGAGTAAAAGCTAAATATTTTTCCGTTGTCTTCCTCGTTACGCAAACGCTTAGAGTTACGTAACCGTTTAGTCGTCAGTGGTGAGTTTTAGTGCATTTCGCATTTTTTGAAAATTGAAACGTAGGAGTATTGGTTACTACATTAAATCATAAGTTTCTTATGGTTACCGCCTTGTGGATGGCGGATTGTGGTGACCATTAGAGACATATGATTTAACAAAATAACCAATACTCCCACGTTTAAGTTTTCAAAAAACGCGAAATTCACTAAAACTAAATAAATAGAAGTTGTTGGATTCGTTTTGCAAAATTGGTTTGAAACCGAAGGGATAGATGAACTCACCGAATAATATTCGAGGTCCTAGTTTGAATCAGTTGCAGAGGACGACTGAGGATAAGTGGCAGGGATTCGGGTCCGGTTTTATAACTACTCGTTTAAGCAAGAAAAGAGGGAGTTGACTCGCGAACTCATAAATATACGTCTTGCCCACGCTAGCTTTGTCAACGGGAGACAATATCTCAAGAGACCCCCAATTAGTTTCCGCTGAATAGCTTTTGGCGGCTGAAAAAGCGATATAACTTGTATCTAGCTTGAAATTTTTTTTCTTCGCAATATTATTTATTATCGCAGGTCAGTCAGGCAGTTTTCGAATACGAATTAATTGTTAAAAATTGTTTTGCCCTTATATTAAATACCCGAATAAAATGAGTCAAAATTTTCAAACTCTTTAAAAATTGTATGAAAAATAGAAAAAATAATACCGTGCGAATTGTAGGATGACAGGGAAGGAAAAAATCAGAATAGTTTGGAAATTCATAGGAAATAGAAGTCCGACTTCGAGTTGATACAGCAGAAAATCTAGGAAAATTATATCGATTTTTAGAGATATAAAAAAATGAACGATTTGCGATAACTGGTTGAATATTGACAACTTCGACCACTTAGGTAAATGGTCAGCGTTAAAATGAGCCAGCTAAGTACTCATAATCTGACTCCAATGCCAGACAGTTTGGATAAGTGACATCGTAAATGGAAAATAACAATAAAAATCTCCCTTTGACCTGTTCTCGCTTTCAGTTTCGACACCTCCTACGGCGCTCCTAAAAAGTTCCATTCCGAAAAGACGATCCTTCCGACAAAAAGGAAAAGCAGATTCGAGTTGTGGGGGGAGGATATAAATATCAATATAAAAAGCGACGTCGAATCGGGGGAGCTCAAAAGTTTATGGGCGCTGAGGTCGAGTAGTGGAAAATAGTAAAGCGACCGCGCGGGGTTTATATTAAGCGTAAGGGTCGAGTATTTTTCAACTTCTGCACCACGCCAAGAAAACATTAAAAAAGAAATTAATTCATTTTAAATAAAAATCTGTTTTTAGGGTTCATTAAATTTTTAATTTTTTGTGTAACGTAAGTACGAGAGTGTAGGTAGAAAAAATATAAAACCAAACAAAAATAAAAAAAACTAACAAAATCATTTCGAAAGAAAATAGAATTTATTAAAATAACCAAACGGAAAAAATGACTTCAAAATAAATAAAAAAAATGCCTCGACACCAAGTGATCGCGTAAAATGGGAAAATAAACGTCTGACCTTTTATGAAGAGAAAAATAATTGATTCGAATTTACTGGCACACCGACACTCCGTGCACAATTTAATCAGGGGAAAGGTGAAATTAAGGCGAGGAGGAAAATTACTGTCTGGAAGGAACCGGACAAGCCAGGGACTGTCTTACTAGATAAGGATTAACTTCCCCTCCAATTACGAACAATCGGATAATCCTTATCTAGGTGCAATAGTCCCATCCGTGACATGTCTTAATAGGGCCTTGATTAACGTTGAAACTATTATTCATCTCGTAAACGGGGTTATTTTTTCGCCTAAATTATTTCCACAGAGCTACCGTTTTTTAATTGATTGAAAACGGGACGAAATAACCGAAAATTGAAAATTCAAGTTCGCCGACGAGATGATTTGAATCTAATCGAAATATAAAATATTAAACTGCATCCGCGTTCTGCAGAAGCGAACATTTATAATCCCTCGTATTTACCCACTTCATATGAACGTGTAGATTGGAGCGAAATCTTGAAGGCTTAAAGGAAAGCATCTTTAACCGAGAAGCATTAAGTTGGCCTGTTCATCCGTAACCTTCAATTTCACAGTGTCTGCTTCTTAATACTCCTGATGAATATACAATAGGCGTATCCTTACGCCCCTGATGGTTCTTTCGTTTGCTGTTGAGAGCTGTGAACAATATATGCGCAGAGCACAGCCAAGCGCCAGATTGAGTTTGCACTGGTGAAACGTTTCTGTTTTATTAAACGACGAGAAGACTTAACCGCCTGTTTAGTTCCTCCGTTCCTCCTGAGATTACCTGATCCAATTAGCGTTTTACATCGCCGGATCTATCAAGTATAACGAAGCTGTAGCGAATCGATACCGTTTGGAACTTTTAATTTTTCCCCGACTATTTCGTCGGTTCGTTGCGAAAATATTACAGACCAGTGAAGCCCTAAGGGGATTGAAGAATTTTCTAGAAATATTTGCTCATTCGTATTTGGGAATATTTTTCTGAAATTGAACGTCGAAGATGATAATTATGTTCATGCAAACTAACTTAAAAAATATTCGGTTGACTCCTGTGTTCAGAATGCTTAGCCTACTCACAAGTCGTCAGTGTTCGACTGGTTAGTATAACAGCAAGTAGAAAGGCAAGTGGAGACAACATAATTATCAACGACACCAACATAAATTTTCAAAAAATCAATAAAACAACAAAAGCAAATAGAACATTTAAAAACAATAGCTATAGCAAAATGAACACCAAGAAAAATTCAACAGCATAAAGAGTGCCACGAAAAAAACAGCAAGAAGAACATAAAAACAACAAAAGCAAAGGGAACATAAAGAAAAACAACAGCAACATCTACAGCAAAATAAATACTAGAACAGAAAAGAAACTAGTGAAATCGTGAGAAGTGCTCATAACGTGGAGGTACTGTGTGTGAACCAATATACAAAAATCTGCTGTAAGCAGCTCACTATAACAAACATTAAGACCTCAAACGTAGGAAATATTGATTCTTATAGCCTGTAAAAATCGAAACAGAAAAAACTTTGAACGCTTATATACTGGAAGTACTGTGTGTTACTGCATAAACTACATAAACATGGAAGTAAAAAAACAGCAAAATGAACCCTAAGAAAAAATCATCTACATAAATAATTTCAAGAAAACAACAACTACTACAGCAAAAGGAACATCAAGAAAACAACAATAAATGAAGCATGATCAGCAGCAGCTCGCTTCAGAAACGTCGACAGCTTTGAAGTCAGTTGAACGCTGATTTCCAGGTTTCAAACTTACTACTGTATAAATTCGTTATGCGTAACATTGAACAACATCTTCGCACTTCTCGATATTTCTCCCCCAAAACTTTCCTCACATGCAAACGAAGTCTATTGAATGGCTAATACGAAGTGGATTATTTTTATCTGGGAATGTATTGCATGACGTCAAGCGTATGGTAATGCACATCCGCGACGTATACGCTTTATCGGAACGCACCAGCTACCGAAGGAGTTTTTTCGTATTCTTCTTTTTCATTCATCACTCGCCTCGGCTGTCATCGAAGCTTCGCTGCCTGGGGGAAGAGCCAGATCTTCCCTCACGCCTTGCCAATAAGTCCAACGAGCTGACGAAAATCTACGTTACGCGGATGTAGAAAGAAGCCGATACCTTCGTCAAATTCGACATTATTTGCAATGGGAATATTTCTGGATGTCGTTTTTAGACTGTTTCGTTAAGTTGGTATCACTGGGATTTTAATGATTTTTCAAGGATTTTTAATCGGCAAATTCGACATTATTTGCAATGGGTATTTTTCTAGATGTCGTTTTTAGACTGTTTCGTTAAGTTGGTATCTCTGGGATTTTTAATGATTTTTCAAGGATTTTTAATCAGCAAATTAATTTGAAATTATTTGCAATGGGTATTTGACTAAATGTCGTTTTTAGACTGTTTTTGTTAGGTTGGTATCACTGAAATTTAATAATTTTTTTAAGGATTTTTAATCGGCAAATTTGACCTTATTTGCAATGGGTATTTTTCTAGATGTTGTTTTTAGACTGTTTTGTCAGGTTGGTATCACTGGTATTTTTAATCATTATTCTATTCTCTGATTTGATTAAATTAGGCTTGGAACTTCAGATCTCTATTGCCAAGTGCCTTTCTGGAAATCCCACTAAAGCAAAGTCGAAAAATCTCCTGAATTGAACAAAAATCCCTAATCCCTGCAAAGCCACGAAAGTACCTGCCAAAACGCAAATTTGATACGTTGTTGAGCTTCATGTATTCATTCCGTATTATTCATCTATAAATTAAAAAAAATAAAATACATAAAAATAACAAAAGCAGCGTTGGATGAGGTAATGGGGGTGACTTGAAAGTTTAAATCGAGGTAGTTCTGTCAGAAAAGTGTTGACGGCGGGTGGACAGAATTTTTTACTGGATATTCGAATTTTTCATACTTTGAAACGCTAAACATCAAATTTTTGAGGGGGTTAGAAAAATTTTTTCTTTGGCGACTGCCATGTAATTTGAATTTGGAATGGAGGTGAATTTTTTTTAATAGTGGCACTAGTTTAAGGAAAGATAAAAAAAAATCATTCATGAACTGGACATATCGAAAAGTATCATTATTTTTTTTCAGCCTTTAGATGTAGACAATATTGAAATCGCCCGAAAATTCGAATTTGATATTTCTAAAAGTTGTTTAGCCAAAATCAGTGTTGTCTTGACACTTTGAGACGCCAAAGGTTCAGAGCGCAGTGCTGACCCCAGAATATTTAAATCACTAGTTGGAACTATAAAAAATCCCCCGCCCTTAGCTTAATCGATTCCCCATTCCAATGTGAAATAATTACATTTTTTGCCAGGTACTGAATAATTTTAAGTTTGAATAACTAGCAAAAAGTATCTATCCCAATTCTGAAATTTCGAAAAATTAGTTTCGATACTTGAAAAATCTATAATTGACCAATAAATCAATACTTTGTATAAAAAAAAATTGAAATTTTCAAGAACCTAAGAACAGGATTGCCAACCTTCGAAAAAATAATCAGGTGCTTCATCTAAGAAACAATATTTTTCTGCAAATTTACTCCGACGCGTTAAAAAATTTTCCCCTCAGGCAAAATTTTGCGAAGTGTAGTCCTGTATTTCGATACCTTAGAAGAGAACATCGGCCGCATTTTGCGAAGTGAATCCATCCCCTGTACGCGTCAGTGAGCAGCATCACCTTCCCTATTCTAGCAGTTCGCCGAGTTTTCTCGCGGTAGGTCGATTTCGGAAAACGAATAACCGAAACGATCCATCACACGGCTCCATGAGCCAAAGCGGCCTTTCCATTTTCCTTTTCTGCCCAGGCCAGCCCGACGTCAAGTTCAGCTTCTTATCAAAGTGACGATTTTTCCCCCGCACGGTTCGGTTCCGTTTTCCATATACCTAAGAACCAATAGGTATTTACTCGTTGAGGCGCCTCAAGGTGAACACTTTCTAAAATAACGTAACGTTCTCGTGTTTTGAGAAACGTGTGAGGTATCGGCAAAAGAATTTTTTCTTTGGCGTAGAATTGCATATTTCTAAATCTTATTGAAATAGTTCTTGTATGATGTTTTTGTTGTAGTTGTTGTTGGACTTTGTCGTTGTTACTGTTGCCATTGTGTTTTTGTTGTATGTTTGTGGTTTTGTTGTAGCTATCGTTCGTGGCTTTTTTTAGTCGCTGTCTAAAGATTTTATCTGGTCTGTGTTTTAGTGGTCCTAGATTGTGGCCTTTTGTTAAATTATTTGTGGTTTTTGTACTAACTGGTGTAGTGGTTTGTGATTTTTGTTGTACCTAGTTGTTGTTGTGGTGTTTGCTGTATTTATTGTTTGTGGCTTTTGTTGTTCGTAGGTTTTTGCTGCATTTGTAAATGGTAATTTTGTAATAGTCGCGTATTGTGGCTTTTATTGAAGTTTTTGTGGACATTTTTGTACTTGTTCGTGTTTTTTGCCGTATTTGATGTTGTAGCTTGTGATTTAAGTTATAATAATCAATAATTGTTATAATGTATTTGTGGTTTTTGTCGTAACTAGTTGTTCTTGTTGTATTAGAAGTACCAATAGTTGCTGTACTTGATTAGTGCTTGTTGCACTTGTTGTTCATGTTTTTTTGTTGTTTCCTGTTTTTGTTATAGTTGTTTTTGCTCATCTGAGGTTTTACTAATTGCTGCTTGTGGTGTTTGTCGTAGTAGCTTGTGACTTAGATGATAGTTTTCGATCATGATTTTTTTGTAGTTGTTGTTGAAGGTTATTGTATTTTTTGTGGTATTGTATTTTTGTTTTTTGGGTACGTGGTAGTAGTATGTTTGGCTTTTTTTCTAGGTATTTGAAGTTTTTGTTGTATTATTACCATTTGCAATTTATCCTGGTGCGTTACATAGGTAGTAATTTCAGTTGTTGTTTGCTTTTGCGGTAGTTGTTGTTCATGATTTTTATGTGGTTGTTATTTGAGGTTTTAATGTAGTTTTTGTTAGTGGTTATGTGGCGGTCGTAGATTGTGGATTCAATGTAGTTATTTGTGGTTTTTGTCCTGTTTGTTGTGGTTTTGGGTGTACCTACTTATTGTTCTTGTTGTATTTTTTTGTTGTAATTATATGGTATTGTTGTTTATAATTTCTTGTGGTTTTTGTCGTAGTTGTTGTTCGAGTTCTTGTTAGTCGTTTTTGCTGTAGTTATTATGACCTAGTCGTGGATGGCAGTTTTTGTTGTACTTATTACTTCTATGTTTATGTAGTGAATAGAAGTATTTGCGGACAATGCTGTAATTGTTTGTGGTTTTTGGTTCATTTGATGTTGTACTTTGTGGTTTTAGTTGTAATAATCGTTAGTGATTTTTAGGTTTGATGGCATTATAATTAGTAGGTTTTGTTGTACGTATTTTTTTTTTTTTTTACAGATGTACTTAGTTGTTGTTTGTGGTTGTTGTTGTTGAAATTGTTCCTACTTACGAATGAGAAGGAATCACTTGAAAGAACTTTCTTGTGTGTTATATATTGGTTCAATGGCTAATTCTAACGCTAGGGCGTAGCTGAAAAAATTGGATTACCGAGGCGAGGCAAGGCTTGAAACCATAAATCATTGGACGCCGATGCGATACGATAGTGCGGAACAGAGTTGATTATTCTCAACCCGAAGAACGTTTCGACAAGAGGGATCGAGGAAACTGAAAGAAACTGATGAGTCGTCCGTTACATTGCTGAAATCCGAGTTTTTTCTCTCTCGTCTTCATTTTCTGTTTGTAAAACGGGCTGAGGGCATTGTTGAAAAAAGGTGCCAAGTCACAAGGCGATTGAGTTGTTCGGCCGATTAAACCGTCCCCTCCGTCCACGATTGAGTCACTCGGTTGATAATCTTTTGTATGATTCGGCGACAAAGCGGACAGTTGAAGAAGCGACTGTGGCCAATGGGCGGATGTGGGGAATTCCGCGTTTTAATTTTCATAGCTTCCTAACTGTGCACCGCACAAATGCATTCTGGCCTCCATTTTTACTGATTAAAAAAAAAATTACACATGATAAAATGTTTAGCTTGATGAGCAATGATGACATCCTAAAATAATATATTGTTTCTAAAAAAATAATAATGTGTTATGATGTGTGTTGAATATTATTTTATTATTGCGCAAAAATGACGATAATTTTCATGACAATGCAATACATGATTCGTGACTCTATTTAGAAAACAATTTCTCCGAATCCGTCGTCTGGAGATATTTTATGAAATCTTCGCTACGAAATGCCAATTCCAATCGTCTTTGGTCACCACTGTTGTAATACTGAACATGCTATATGGAATTCGGAGGCCGACATAACTCGATGCATTCCTCTTATTGTTCTGCAATAACCCCCTCCCAAGTTCGGTATTTTTTCTTCTCGTGCCAGCGAAAAGATGAGCAATCTAATCGACCAAAACGGGCTCCTCATAACTCTTAACATTCCCCTTCCACAGATGTTTCATCTCGACGAGGGTGGGTATAAAAAACAGGCCAATCTGAGAATGTGGGATGCACGGGGTGCAGCTAGACAGAGTTATGATACAAGCTTAGATCAGCCCTTGTAGGCGAACTGCGCAGACGTTTGTGTGAGGGTGTTGAACGTTTTTTCCGACCTTCGTAAAACGACTACGTTCATTAAATAACGCAAGAAACACTGGCCACTGAGATTTCGCCCAGTCATCCGTCCCTAATCTAAGATAAACACTCGCTCTTTCCATTGCCATGTCACGTTTTCTTTCGCACCCTAATCCCCAACCTCTGGGGACCATTAGCCGTATATTTTCAATTATTTATTTCTAATGTCATTTTGAACCTTCGCGATAAAGGACATGGTAGTGGAAATGCTGACGATTTCTTCTGATCTGAGCTTAAAAGCTTGGAGTAGCTGCGTTTATGGTCAGACGCAACACAATGGCTTGAGAACAGCTTGAGCACATCATTATGAACGACAAACGAAATCATGTAGCTGACAAGATGGCGAATGAATCACCGAGTCCTTTTGCTCGAAGCATCAAGTACAATTGTCCCCAGTGTTGTCTGCCCGGCGAATTAAAATTTGTACTAGTCGCTTTCCCACTCTAGATTTTTAGATTAATGAATGAGATTTATTTAAATTATAATTAAACAATTTTAATAAGCCAAGAAATTTTTTTCTGACCGCACCTTCAAAATTTGATGTTATACGTTTCAAGGTACGTAGATCGGGATATTTAATTTTAAAAAATTCTGTCCGCCCGCCGTCAACACTTTAGTGGCAAAACTATAATAGCTAAATTTTTGAAATTTTCACCAAAAATCTATTTTGGTTTGACAATGGCTCAATTCTTTAGCCAAATCGCTACCTCGATTTTGAATGTATTTTTGATGGGGGAGAAAATTCACATTTTTAAAAAACAAAAGTGTATTTTGTATCAATTTGTGTAGATTTTTGGACGCTGATCGAATGAGACCATTGCAAGGAATAATTAACCACTGTACAATCATATTCAGCGTTTTCCTTTCCTTCCCTATCCGTGTTCAGATCAAGAGCTCGGGAGTTGACGCTTCTATGAGCTAATCCACATTTTTAAAATTTTATTATTGTATCCCCAGGACCGTTTCTTCCAGACAACCGCTGTATTATTTGTTCTTCGTTTTATTGGGCTTGCCACCTTTGATAAATAAAGAGTAAATGTTGGTATTTTGAGGAAAACCTTACCATAAACAGCTTCCACCCAAGATAAACAACTTGAAAGCCGATCCACTTAAGATATTCGTCGGTCGGGATTTATAATAAAATTCGAACTCGGGCGAGTTGAAGAAGTTCTTCCGTAGGAAAGGGATGGTCGAAATGCGTTTGGTAGGGCCATGCTCGACACTTGACTTTCGGATTAGCTTTTTTCACTCTTTATCGCTTCACGGAATATCCTTCACATCCACGGAGCACCTTATCTAAATTCACTGACACTTTATATTTTCTTTGAAATCCCCTATCCAAGCAATATCACCTCCGCAGCCTTTTCCTCTACTTTTTCTGTTCTCGAAGTCCCTCCCTTTTCCGATAGGTCCTTTTATGGCTGACATATATTTTCCTTCTGCCGACTACAATGCCGGCTTTTAATATAGAATTTCAATACTCTCCGCTGCCCGAGAGGGCATGTTGCCTGGCAACATTGTATTCAGCTCGCAATTGGCTGTCCTGTCTGCGCCACGCAGTGTTGCCAAGTCGCAACATGTGGTTTAGGGGAATTATCGATAAGAAAAAGGGGAAAATGGGTAATTTTCCAAACGAAAAAGGGAATTTTAGGGAAGTGAAGCGCCATCAAAACAGATGGGGGAATATTGTGCAAAAACTACTTTCAATATTTTGCGTAGTTTTGAAGAGTTTCTGAGAACAATGAAATTTTTGAAATGTTATGAAGTATAAGGGGGAGAAAAACCAGGCGACTCATATTCTGATTCTTTATTGGCTGGCCGAGCAACCTAAGGCCATAGGCTGTGGACCCTATCGGCCAGCCAATGAAGAATTGGAGAATGAGACACGTCCCCCCCCCCATACAATATTAAAAATGCGTCGACAAGAAGCAAGGTGTATAAATGACTTGAGGTTCTAGTCACCTTGGACAAGAAGATGCAATTTTTGCACATCGTTTGATATTTGTAGCAACAAGAAGGAGCCAGATAAATTCTTGACCAAATGCAAAAAAAAGAGAGGAGCATGGAGACATTGGAAAGCAGCGTTACAAAACGACTGTAAACTATACTTTTTTTTTTTTTTTTAAAGAGTGAGGAAAGAAAATAAGCTTACTTTCCGAATTTTTACTATTTATTTAAAATAAGTAAAAAAAGAGAAGTCGAAAATTAAAATGGGGAGGATTTAGGGAAAGAGGGAAATATTAATTTTGCCCATGTTTTGGGGGGTTTCCCTCCAAAAAGGCAACACTGGCGCCGCGTGAGATCAATCAGAACGGAAATATTGGCGATTTTATGTTCGTATTTTTATAAACTTAATTCCCAACCTTTGGAATAAAGTGGAAAACAACTTAATCGCATACAAGATTGGCAAACGGTTTCGTCTCCAAAACCGGGAATCCGCTCGAGTTAATTTTCTCGCCGACGTTTTCAAATGTCGCCCGTTCAAAACCGTTTCGCCTCCTGCCGCGAGAGAAAAGTATCGAACGACATTAGTGCAAATGACAGATTAATCTCGAGGTTTCTTGCGATTCTATACTTCTTCATCTTCAGTTTCCTAAAACCCTAAACCCATTGGGTTCACTCAAAGCCGAGGGTTGTACGTAGAAGAAACGACGGCAACAAGCATCAATCATGCCACTGTCAACGTAACGAATTAATTAAACATTTCAGCAGACCCCTTCCGAGTCTTGCTCGGAGATCGGCTTTCCTTATTATTAGTATTATATTCACTACGTCTGTTCTACGGATGGCGAGGGTGGGTTTGAGGTATAGAGAACTGTTTAGCCGAGAACCCCTTCCGTTGATCAAGTTCGCTTCTGAAACATCGCCGATATCCCTCTGCTCAGCCCTCGCAAAGCGATAGGTCCTTTCAACTCCATCATCATTCGACATACATCCTCCTTCCGTCCGTCATCCGTCGCCGCCGCGAGAGCAACTGAAAATGAGAACATCTGCTTGTGACACGAGATTAGAGCGCGCTCGAGTCGTTGGGCCTGAAATCAACTGCCACGTTGATTTGTAGGGATGGTTTTTGGTTTATTTATAATAAACCATTGTAATCGCCCAAGAAAAAAAATTTCTAACCCCCCTCAAAATTTGATGTTTTACGTTTCAAGGCATGTACCGAGAATCCGAATATCCAATAAAAAAAATTCTGTCCGTCCGCCGTACGCCGTACGCCGTTAGCAGTTTTCCGGCCAAACTGTAAGAGCTAAAAATTTGAAATTTTCACCAAAAATCAATTTCGGTCCTACGACGGCCCAATTCTTGAACCAACTTGCTAGCTCAATTTTAAGGGTATTTTTAAGGGGTTTTGAGGGGGAGAAAATTCATATTTTCCAAGGTTTTTCAGAAAAATGTGTACGTGGTATCAAATTATATAGATTTTTGGACGCTGAATCGAATGAGACCATCGCCGGGCCGATAGCTTTATTGGTTCTCGAGTTATCGCAGCTTTTGTGCCGAATTTGGGAGATTTTTAGAAATTTGACATGAGGGTATAACTCGAGAGTTCTTGGAGCTATAAAAATCGTTCTATACTCATTGGAATGGTCGTCAAACACTCTCTCCAGCTGTATCGTTAGGCAACAAGTTTAGTTTTTAATTAGGAAATTAAGAAAAATAAAAATGATTAAAATTACAATAGTTGCTACGGATTTTTCCTCTATAGTTACCATCTGTTTTTCGGTGGGAACGTTCACAAATGTTCGGAATATTTAAAATCAAAAATGGATAGTCTTCTTAAATCAATATTGAAGCGAAATAATAATAAACTACTGTACACTCATTTGCAGCGTTTTTGGTAGAATTTCCTCCTGAAGAGTTCAATTTTCTTCCTTTCAGTCTGAAGCTTTTTGGCAATTTCACGTTAGAAAATGGAAAAAATCTGCTGGATAGTAGATTTCAACTTTTCTCGGTTTTAGGGCATCCTAGGAGTAATTTCACTCGAAAAATTCCCGATTCATGGTCAATCTAAGCCAATGCAAGCGCGACTGCTTCCGTTTCCTCGTCGAACTTTGCGGACGCGCGATGAAAAAAATTTCCAGTCGACGAAACCGGACCGATTCTGGCGAAGCGTTTATCTTTTAGGGCATTAAACCGCAACATTTTTATCTGGGAGACGTGTGACGGTGCACTTTGCTTTTTTCGAGTAAAACTCCCGCGCAGATATGGCAGATCCCTCGTGTGCGCTGTAATCGGTTAAAGTGCGGTAATAATCTGAGGCATCGGAGCAGCTGGTGCGCCTCGCATTCTCCGCAGAAAGGTGGATTGGGCGAAGGAGGGAGCTGCACGGCTTTGAAACTCTTTACCGAGTGGAGCCGATCATTACACTGATTCCCAGGGTGCGAAAAAACCATCGACTCAGATAAGCTTGGAGGAAGAGTCAATTCTAGCGGAAACGCAGATCAGATATCGTCTCGGAAAAGGGAGCAGAGCGGACATGCGGCAGAGAATGTGTTGATTATACGATTGGGGTTGAAAAAACGTTTTGGATGACACCCAGGGGGATGAAGCGTTGAAGAACTCGCCAGCCAACGGCGGTAACTTATTTGCGGCTGTCCATTGTATTTGCCGCGAGTGCATCCCACGCAACCAGCGACACGAGGATGCACTCGAGTGAAGGATTTTTTTTTACCCTTTTCGCTCCTCGAATAATCATTTTTCATATTTTCCAAGGAAACCGCACAGATATCTAGTCCGAAAGTTTTTTCCACTCGCAACCCTCTTCCGAAGGAAGACTTTTTTGTACCCCTTCGAAAACGGTTGTCGCGCGTTGAAATCATAAATCAACTCGACATCGAAGGGCTATTTGTTGACGGTTCGGTTCTTTTCACCGTCTGGCCGTGATAGTTGGCCCATTAGCGTCAGTCGCAAGCTCACGCCCGAAAAGTTGAATTTTTCTAAATTGTTTTCCCATCGACTCAAGATCCAGTGTATTTGGAATTCGAAAATATTTCCTGTATACGTCGTCCGATGGATATTTTCCGAGAGAAGGCGGCATTTCTGGATAGTTAGATTTAATTTTACCAATAATTATCATTATTAGCTCGTAAGTATTTTTTATTAGGATATTTAACTCTTTCGGATTATAATGTTTTTTTTTCGATTCTTTAAATGTTCTCGTTGAACGAGAAATGAAGTTTAGATCGACCTTTCCTTAACTTTCCAAAAAAGGATGGTATTTCTGGATAATTAAACTTAATTTTACCTATATTCATCAATAATAGATCGTAAGTATTTTCTATATTGCTTAATAGCAGTTTCAATAACCTAATTGAGGATCACTCATGCACTCAGTTGTTTGCTCAATATATTGATTATTTGTTCTAGATTTCCATTTTTACAGCACATACTCCATGGCTTGATCACTTTATTAACCTCAACTCCAGCACTCTATAGATCTCACACTTCTCACAGATCTCTTAATTTTATTGCTCAATCCCATTAGCGCTCAATTTTTCTAGCACTCAATTGTCCTGTTATTGTTGCACTTCTTGCTCCGAAACTCAAGCACTCTATTGCTATATCATTATTGGATCGTTCATTCTGCTTCTTATTTTTTATTTGACGACCAGAAAAAAAATATTGCTACAATATTATTAGGAGCTATTGAGTTGCTTAAAAAAATTAAAATTAGTTCAATAATATTAATTCGTTCTAAGTAAGCAATATGTACCTAACCCAGCGTTGCTGCCGAGCAACATGAGCGATAAAATTTCTTTGCCCATCATCAGCCCTACGTGACTTAAAAGCAACAAATTAAATTTAATTAATGAGCAAATAATTTTTTTTCTCTTCATTTCAATGTTATTTGACCTGTTTAAAAGGATGAATCAGGAAAAAATTGTTCAATTTTTTATTTTAACGTTTTGGGTTGTTAAGGGTTGAAGTTGAGTTACCTAGGTTAAAAAATTGAGCCGTTGTCGGACAAAGATTGATTTTTATTGAAAATTTCAAGAATTTATCTGTTTTCAGTTTTCTCAGAACAGTGTCGACGGACAGAATTTTTCCTGTCGTATGTTCGGATTCTACATGCCTGGAAAACTTAAATATTACTTCACCTTTTTGAACCCAATAGATTGTTTGCTTGGATTGTTTTCGCTCAACTCAATTTAACTTCAAATCGATCAAAGGGGCGCAGTCGTTTTGGAGAAATTCACGCTTTACAGAACATATCGCACATGAAATGGAGCCCGATTTGTTTTCCGCTCGATCGCAGCAATTTTCGACGGTCGGAAATTGTTACTTTGACGAAATAATGAAAACAACTTCACGCCCCGCGGTGAAGAATTTCCAGCAAAAATAACGAAATAAAATGCGTGGGAGGGGGGTTTTCAAAAACGAAACCGTCGACCATTTCAAATCTTTCGGAGGGTGAAACGTGTTTTAGAGCGACACGTTCGAAGGGCACGGGGGTCGGCGAAAAAAGGGAAAAATGTAAAAAGGCAAAAGGATATTGGGTTACATTAAAGCGTAAAGCTATAAAATGAGTGACGGGCGGTGAACCTATTGAAGGGAAATCTGCCATTGTGCGCGTGTGTGATGAGTGAACGAGTGCGGGTGACTGAGAAGAAAAAAAACACGCTTTCAATGACACTCAATGACGGCGAGGGAGGACTATTCACACAGACTCGAACAGATCATCGCTCGCAACCGCGATAGCAAAAATAATCAATTCAGCCTCCATTGTCGAGTGTGACTTTCCATATTGACATTGCGCTTATCGAAGGATTTATCGGCGCAGAAGTGCATCGCTTAAAATCGCGGAAAGTCACGCTTCTGAAATGATAGGATCATAGGAATTACCGATAGTTCCCTGGGCATAAAGTGTTTGAGGAAGTGCATAGCAGAACGTAAAATAGTTTCGAAAATTTTATTATTCGATTAATTTATTTTTGTTCGTTTGAGAAGAGGTAGAATTATTTTTTGGAGTATGTCAATTATAGTGGTAGCAGAGACATAGTAATTTTATTTTGTTTCAACTCGAGTCAAATGAGTAGAATTAAATCTGATGAACTTATTATTTTCCGTATAGAACTTCAATTTAATAATAACGTAAATTTATTTATTTTATTTCAATTATTTATTATTTTATTTTGCTCAAAATATTATTAAATAATTAATAACTTTAAATTTATAATGATAATTTAATTTAGAATTTCAATTTGTCAAATCGATTAATTTGAATCGAGCGCTTGCCCGAAAATCTGCTTTCAATCTTGTAAATTTATGCACTCGCACTTCAAAATTACGGAACGCGTATAATTTATTCCCAGCTATGGAAATTATCGCTCGTTTTATTTATTTATTCCATTATACAGGCATAAGCCTAAACATTACAATAATAAAAGAAAGTATAGATGCGATCGCAGCGCCAAATTTAGGGAAAGTACAAAATTTTAAAATAAAACTATACTCTAGAAAAAATATAAAGGCAACACAGGTGAAAATATAACTAGGAAACTGGCTTAGTTCGTGGTAGCAAAAAACAATGATTTAATACGTGGCAAGGGGGTTGTGAAAAAGTGGAAAAAAGTGAAAAAGTTTTCCACTCATTCGCAATGTATTTCCACGATCCTTTCGACAGGTGGCGACTGCATTAAAGTTTTGCACTTCGGAAAAAAAATTCGCGCCGACGCCGAAATAAAATTGTGCGATTTCCGCGAAGCTGATAAATGAATCCAGATCAGAGAGATGATACGAGTTAACGAACGGAGCATAAAGGGCTCGTAGCCTTGATCAACGCTTGTGGGTGGGAATTTGAGGGTAAATCACATTAAGGCCGGACAATGGCGAGTCGGGGAACAATTAAAACTGACAAACCTCATTTGGCGATATGAGGAGGATCAGGGCATGTTACAATCTGCAATCAGGGAGCTGATGGTTTGGCTCCCTTCGCAATACAATACCGCAGAGCCTTCGTCGACCATTGTCCGAAGTTTGGCTTCAATGCACCTCCCGCACGCCAATGCATTTTGATAATTGGCCGCTTTAGGTCGTCATCCCTCGATGCTGCCAGCATTCGGGTGATCAATGCGAATTTCGCGTCCGACGTTGAGGCGATTTGACGGTTTTCCAATTTTTTCGCTCCTCATTTCCATCCAAAAATGAATATTTCCATGAGTTTAATCCTTTGAGGCATAATGTTGAAAACTATTCGCTGAATAAATCCAATATTTCGACTTTAATCAGTTGAATAATGGAGCGAGCTTTCGTTTGCTGTTGCGAAATTGGGTCGATTTATTCGCCTCGAAAGGCAATATATTCGCACGTATTCGACCTCGCATTAATCCCTCTTGTACGATTCGCTGATACAGATTCCGCCTCGAAAGCGATAGACAAACTCCTTATGTCGCCTACAGTGACGAATCACTAGTAAATCTAGCGGCTCAATTGGTTTCCAGGGCCGAAATATAATCAATTTTAACTCGACAGTTATCAATAATTTTTCGCTGAAAATATTTCACGAAAAATATAAATACAGCAGAAGTTTCAAGGTAATAAAGAAATTTAAGTTACTTTAAGGCGTTTTCACGAATTAAAACTACCGTCAATTACAATGAAAATTGAGTCAAATTTAAATTTTTTTAAGTAAATTATTTTATTTTAAAATTTCAAATTGTTCATCATTATTATTAACAATTATCTTACCCATACTTATAAGGTCTCATAACTACTTTATCATTATCTTATCATCTTATTATCATTATCTTATCATTATCATGATATTGCCTTATCATTCTGGTTATCATTATTATTCATCGTTATTTTATAATTATTTCTCATTGCTATCATTCGCAATTATTAAATCAATAGTCGTTATCTTATCAATAACATTGTGTTTTGTACTTATCTTATCAGTATCTCATCATTATCTTATCATTATAAATATTATCATCATCCTAGATTATGGCCTTATCATTTGGTTCTTATTATGTTGTAATTATGTTATCATTATCTGATAATATATAATTAATTTCTCATTGCCTTATTATTACCTCAAGATCATCCTTTCATTTCCTTAACATAATGTTTATCATTATCATTTGTCATTGTCTTGTCAACGTCATGTTGTAATTATGTTATCAAAATTATTTATCCCTTTTTAGCCGAGCTGGACGTGCAACTTCGAAGTTTTCCAAGATTTTTAACTTGCACAGTGGATAACCTAAAGAAAATGTTGTCAATTCAGATGTTTGAATATACCGAAATATAGGTAGGTAATTTAACTGTCCACATTTTCCTAATGTAATGTACCTATCCAATTTTCAACCGTTCGTGCGTAATTCAACAATATTAGTAGACAATACGCGAAAACATGACATTTTTCCACTTAAAACCTTTTTTTCATCTATTTAGTACGAAAGAAACAAAGAATGAACCATATATTATTGATGTACACATCATCAACTATCATTATGCTGAATTTGAGCAAAATCTAAATCAAAAAAGTTTTCACAAAAAATCCAAGGGGAACCCCTGCGATTTTTTTCAACCGATCACTTAACGATTTTTTACTCCCCTCTCAATCGAGATAAAAATCTGAAATTTTCAGGAAAGTTGTATCTTACCGAGATGTATTTTTGTGATTTTTTTTATTTTTCGGAAAAATTTGCAAGTGGTTCAAAAAAATCAGTTTTTAAAAGCTCGAAAATTGACCTTTAACCGTGCTTTTTGGGGTCAAAATTCATCTGAATCAATTGTTTTATTATGCAGGAGTCTTCATTTGATTGCCTTACACACGTACATAGCAAAAAATTTGGTGAAAAAAATTTAAACAGCGCCACAGAAATTATTTACCGTAAATCGAGTTTTTCACAGGCCGAGATTTCGAGCTCCGCTAGATGGAAAATTAAACTTTTGTTTTCAAGCGTTTTTGAAAGCGATTCTTATAGGAAATTGAACGCTGAATCCGAATTTGACGTCAAAACTACGGAAATTTGACGACAACGTTTAGTTTTACCCAGTTTTAGTACTACACCGTTGTTACGTTTTTCAACTTAGAAAAATCATTTCAAATACTTACAGTACTGTTCAATATTATTTTATTACTCATTCTTATAGAAAATTCGAAGAAATTAGAAGAAAAATTTGAAGTGAAAACAATCAATATGTTTTTTCATACTTTTGGAGTTTTAACTTTAGAATTTTTCTTTTCCTTCTCGTCGCATTTCTTGATGTCCTGGGGTTGTGAGGGGGAGACTCAATCTCCAATTCTTTATTGGCTGGCCGAGCACTTTCGCCCATTCGGGCATCTTCAGGGCGACGTGGATCCATAGGTTCCACCCATAATTTTATTGTAATAATTTTATAATACCATAATTTTTTAATTACAATTTATTTTTTATATTTAAAATGTATAATTTCAATCATTCAAAATTTATAACAATTATTTATAATATAATCATTTATATTATATTTAATAATAATATTTTTAATTAATAATGATTTAATATTTTTAATAGTAAATATAATAATTTATTTAATTATAATTATTATTTAAAATTTATAATTTTCCTCTATCATAATTTTATTTTATAATATTATCTTATTATAATTTTATCAAAATTTTATTGTCATCTTATCATCAATGGGACTTTTATATAATTTATTTCATTATCTGTCATCTTCATTGACAATAGTTATTAAAACTGTGTACAGATCTATTTGGAAAAAAAACTAATTATTTGAAAAAATGGTTACAAAATCATGATGAAGCGGCATTTTCCTCAGTCGGTCCAATTTTAACTATTAACTGCGCCCCGAAGCGGATCGATTATCATTCATGCAATTCAATGCATCTTGACTTAGGCAGTAATGGGGTATTGTTAAACCTAGTGCAATCAACGGTGATGAATTTATCATTTGTAATGCGGTCCCGTGAACGTCTCAGAGGTCAGTATTGCGGTTCCTGTTCGGCGCCTAATACATTAAACCGCTGAAATCCCATTACCCGTCGGTTTCCTCGCGAGTGAGAATTGGAACCGAGGGGTCAATTAATGGAACAATAGAACCCCGAAGGACGCGATTGGCGACCTGCGGTCCACAATTTGCGGTCGCTGTTTGCGGCCAATATTTGCAATTCCAATAACTCGCAGATATAATAGGATAGAATATGTTCTTTGAGTTGGAGCGAATTTCGAGGGATTTTCCGCGAATTGCTGTACATGTATAATTTTTCTTCTCCAGGTGGTCGCATTACTTCTTTTTGTGGGTTGAGGGGGAGAAAAACGAGGCGACCTCTTCTCCATTCTTTTTTATTATCCAGCCGAGTACTTTCGCCCGTTCGGGCTTCTTCAGGGCATTATAGGACCAAGGGTACCTATGGCTTATTAAAAAAGAATGGAGAAGAGGTCGCCTCGTTTTTCTCCCCCTCAAACCACAAAAAAAAATGTATAATTTTATTTATTTTTTAATAACATTTTCACTCCGTTTTATTTTTTGCACACACAGAAAAAAAAATTTTTGCAAGTGCGAAACTGAGACTTTTTTGTCTTATTCAGTCGAGCGCTTTTGCCTCTACGGGTCTCTTTAGGAAACGTCAGTCGAGTTATTATCATAACATAAAAACTATATATAATGAGCTTCATTGTTACAACAATAAATGATTTTCTCTGTACACGAATGACTTTTTATTATTAACTGTCTAGAGTCGCCAAATAAAAATTCGGAGAGAATGAAATTTCGAACATTTTCGGTTTAAAATAGCTTCTTGGTTGTAAATTATTCGAAAATGTAATTAAACGATTTTTTCCTCGTACGTAGTCGAATTTCGTCGGCCGAATATTCTTCGAAGCTCGAGCGAATAGATCGGCTGAGCCGGAGGACAATATGCAGTTGAGTGCAAGCATGCACTAGATAACGGGTGCAATGTCCCCAATGCGAGTGTCCCTCTATTGTCCTTAGGTCGACTTCCCCCGTTCTGGTCATCTGATGTTGTTTCAGCCGGAACGGTCCGTTTCGCGAACCCCAGCCTTATCTCAACGGCACCCCTTTCTTATCAGCGGTCATTGCTCTTCATTTGTGATTGGATTCTCACCTCCTCCCCCAATTATTGCCCGCGTATTGTCTCCCCGAAATGGCGATCGCAATATTTGGCTCGTGCAAATTATGATGAATTATGATATGAATTATGATTACGACGAACGTACTTGATTTTTCGCTATGCATCCAGGTAGTTTATTTTTCGGTCAATGTTTTCAACAATTCAAGTATTTTTCATTCGACTCTTTCAACTGTTCAATTATCTTTCAGTTCAATTCCAATTTTTTTTTTCAATTTTGAATTTTTATTACAGATTTTAAATTATTTTCATCTCAATTTTCCCAATGCTTTGTTTTGTAATCAAAGTAATAATTTTTTTTCTCGAACCATTTTGGGATTTTGAATTTTTTTTCTTCGCAGAATAACTTATCGGTTTTTTTAGCAAATGAAACAAATAGCGGTTCGATAAGTACGCCATCGTTTCGACCTGTATATAGTTCATTAGTGCCGTATCGTTGCTATCACAATAATTAGAAGAAAACGACAACAACTATACGATAATCAGGAACTGTATCTCAATAATGTTTCCCCATAATACTGAAACTAATGGTAAGCGGGGTAAGATACGAGCGAGTAGAAACCATTAGCATTAATTTGCCGTTTTATTGTGTACCAATTTATTTTTTCCTCTTTTTTTATCAACTTTTTTTCAATTTGGTAAATTATCCGGGGTTTGAAAAAATGTTTTTACCAAAATCCTCGGCACAAAAAAATCTATTGAAAATCCTTGTTCAAAGATAATATCCGTCAAAATTAGTCGCGAAAAGTGCCACAAATATATTTTTCCTTCTCCAGAATACTTCTTTCGCCAAAAAAATTAATAATAATTTATTTATTGAACTTTGCGGGCCGGATTTCAACCGTTGGTGTCAATCCGTCGGAAACGCTGTCGCAGTTGACTCATATCTTTGACGCCGTTTCGTTCGATTGTCGCGACAAAGATAAGAGGCGTGCGTTTGGGCCATCGATGGACAATGGTCAGCATTGCATTTCATGTCTGGACAGTCGTGTGCCGCGTATTGTCCGGCTGATTTACAATATCACCCTTGGAAGGGAATTCTATACTCTAATTAGGACTCTTGTTAGTCGTGCAGTTTTGTTCGCAAAATAGCCAAATCCGATTCGATCGTGTTTTCTCCTAGCTCAGTCTGTCCGGTCGGTTTCGTTACAAAAGGATAGAGCAAAGCGACGCGTGGGGTGAAAAACCAGATTTGCAAAAAGGGCCGAAGGGTGAACTGACCTCGGACAACGGCTATTTTTTCGAATCGAAATAAAGAGGAAAAAATCAGCTCGCAGTTCGTACCGAGAAACCGTACGAGTTTCATCTTTACGCCAAGGTGGAGACACAATGTAGTTCAGGTATGTGAGCCGTTTCCATTTTTACTCTTTCGAATCTCAATTTTTACTAAAACCAATTGGATTAAATCTAATTTTTCTCTCAATATCCCTAATAAAATTTAACGAAAGGAACAAAAATAATATTTTTATACACTTTCAAAATTCAGTCAATTGAATGTTTTTGCGAGGAGGTTTTTTTAACCAAAACAGTAGTTATTATTTTAAATAATGATCTCTTTGTTACTAAATCGTAACGATAATAATTTCAATTTCCTGTCGGTTTTGTTTCGTCTAGTTTCATTGCGATAATGACAGAACGCGCATGAACGCGATTAAGATTGTAATAATAGGTAGATTTTTGATGCACACGGGCGTCGGGTGTCCTTTGGATACCCCTGATTAGGTACACGTCCAAAGGTACGCGTCCATAGGTACGCGACAGAAGGTATGCGACTAAAGGTAAGTGACAAAAGGTACGCGACCAGGAGTATATATATACTCCTGGTCGCATATATGCGACCAAAGGTAGTACGCGTAATACTCCCTTTTGCGACTCTTGGAGACGCATCATTCAACAAAGCATCCAAAGGCCGCTGTTGAAATCTGGACCTGAGATGTTCGGAAAGGAGGCAAAGCGGTGGAGATGTCGCTACTTCTAGCCTCGCGTGCGACTGGGTGGCCGCCTTCATCTCCACTGTTCTTTCTAGTTCGGCGAAAAATGCACAGATGGTGCTGCATGTCCGATTCGAACGGATCATCATTCATCCGCGTCTTTGCCTGACTTCCGCATTTTCTGGTTCACTCCAGAGCCCCAAGCTGTTAAATTCATACATGCTTAATAATTTCCCTAATTCTATTTACAGGATAGTTTCATCAGTTTATCCTTCCCATATTGGACAATTTCCTGTTCTTTTTTTTGTTCCAGATGTACAGATACAGATATGAGAATGAATTTTTGAAAACCGTGGCGAATAATCGTAGACAATGACTGAATCGGGTATAAGGCGAATTGTTTTCCTAGTTCTCGATTGAAGGAGAAATGAATGTCGAGGGAAACAAATGGCTAAATTACACGCTGAAAACGGTTGAAAAAAGCGTATTCACATAGCAAATTATTTAAGTAAAGTTGAACTCTAATTCGTTGATACCTATCAATTTTTCGTGCTATAACTGCCAAGTTATTCCCACATAAAATTCTCAAAAATTTTCAAGTTACAATCCAACTTATTTTTAATTTTTATTTTTTTCAAAGATCGCAAAGCTTTTTTAATTTGAAGTCCTAGGCGCTAATTTTTGTAGTTCGCATTCCTTAATTCAATCTGGTGTGTTAACTACCTGTTCTTTGATATTTCATGGTAAGAATTCTTTAGCTTTTCTCGGTTGTAAATCTTGAATTAGTTCTCATAAAATTTCTTCGTTTCTTCCTATTTAGATTCCTTTATTATTATTATTTATTCTTTTATTTTTGTTAAATTCCCAGTTTTATTTTTCCTGTCACAAGTCTCTAATATTGTGCGATCAAAAGTTTCTCATTTTTCCAACCAAATTCTCTGATTTATCCTCTTCAAAACTCTCTAAATGTCAGTTAATTTTGGATATACTATTCTCAAACGTTACTGTCGAATCATTTTTTTAAAATTGGTTTTTCGATATTTTCACCGGTTGTAATCCTCCCGAAAAAAAGAATAAAATGGAAAAAATACAGTGCCGAAAACGAAAGGCCGAATAAAAAAGAAGACAATCGGGCGGAGAAGGAACGAGTGGAAGCGAGAGGGTCAACACTGGAAGGAGAGGGAAGATAAAAGCGGTGGAGATGGACGAGTTGAAGCGGTGGAAGAGTAAGCAATGGAAACAGACCTGGAGGTGGTGTACGAGGTGGTGGCTGAGGATAATGATATTTCTACTGCTTTTATTCGGATTCGTGCTCGTCGTTGTCGTCGCGTGGTATTGCCGTGGCTGGCGGCGGTGGGCGGTGCTCGCGGTGGTAAAGGCGGAGTCGCATCGGCGGCCAATCGGCGACTCGCGGCGCGCGCAGATCGTCTCCCCCACCACAGCGCACCACGCCCCGTCGCTTGGCGGCTCTGTCGCCCGCGCTTACTACAGATCTGTACCTGGCCGAGGACGGAACTGTTTCGCTTGTGCCCGTCTGTTTCTGTGTTTTGTGTGTGTCTGTCTGTCCGTTTCTCGAATTATTATTACGATTCCAATCGAAACCATCCCACGTGTTTCCGCGTTAGTTTTCCGTCACCGAGCGAATATTGAAAAGAATTGCCGGTTTTCGTCGGTTATTATTTTGTGAAAAGTTTTTATTTATATTTTATTTTTCGGAATTCGCTCGGATTTTTGAAGAGATGAAGTAATGGATCACGGAGGTTTGGAGAGCGGTTCACAGAGCGACCGTAGCTCGCAGATGTCGGCGTCGCCGGTGCCGATGTCAAAAAGTGGAGGGTCACCGCCGGCCGTAATAAAGCGCGAGTCGTCGCCGGCCGTTAACTCGATCCACCATTCGCCGCCTCCGATGCCGCCGATGTCGACGGCGACGTCGCTCGCCCATACGCAGCTCAGCGCTCACCGTCCTCACCTGACGCTTCCTCCCCACAGCCTCGGTTTGCTCGGCATGGTGCCCCATTCGCCGCTCGACCTCATGGCCGTGGCGCACCATCACCACGGCGGCGGCGACCGAATGCCTCCGCGGTCGTACTCGTCACCGCCGCCGATTTCGAGCTCCGATCCGTCAGCGAATGAATGCAAGCTCGTCGACTACCGGGGGCAGAAAGTGGCCGCATTTATCATCGCCGGCGACACAATGTTATGCCTGCCGCAGGCTTTTGAACTATTTTTAAAACATTTAGTCGGAGGTTTGCACACCGTGTACACCAAACTAAAACGCCTCGACATTGTCCCTTTGGTCTGCAACGTCGAACAGGTGCGCATACTTCGAGGCCTCGGCGCGATTCAGCCCGGCGTCAATCGGTGTAAACTTCTCTCCTGCAAGGACTTCGACATTCTCTTCCGAGACTGCACAACTGCGAGGTAAGTGACGGCGTCATTATATTTTTCCGAATGACGAACCGCCGCGGAAGTACGGCGTGTGACACTGGATGCGTCACCTACTTGACATTTTTCGCCACTTGATGAACTACAAATTGGGGGAAATGCGATTTTATTATTTTGGAAGTATTGTGTGTCATCAGGTTGAGAGTTCGATTTGACGATTTGTAGATACTGCCCGCAATGTTTTTCAATTTCAACGGAAATATTGCGATTTTAAAAAAATTAAATTAAATTTTTCAATTACTTAATTTATACTATTATCTATTTTTGTTGGGGCGCAGACAAAGACATTTGCAGATGGATACACACGCTAACACAATTTTAAAATTATTTTATACTACGAGATCACGATATTTTTTCTTTCAATACATTAGAATTGACTTACAAATCATAGCGTTTTCCAATTATTTTCCAGGGAGATTCGACGATTTTCTTCCGGTTGCTTAAACGGGGTTTTCTGAATCAAAATCAATCCAGTCTGGCAATTTTTGCCATCAAATTGTCCTCATTAGTTGTAGCGTTTCCAATAACCTTTGGTTAGTTACGGAGGAATGTACTGGAAATTCGATTATTTACTGGAAGAGGAATTTATTTTCCATAATCGAGGCGAGAATGTTTTCTGTGAATTTTTCAATACTGTAAAAATTTTCTATGCCCATTAACAAACAATATTTTCGGCTCCCTTTCGCTGTATTATTGAAATTTTACTAGCCCAAAATCAAAAGCCAAAAGTTGCTTGAAATATTTTCTACGCTCCGAAAAAAGGGGATTTTAAGTTTAACGGTAATTTGTAAAAATAAAACGAGCGTTTTCCGATTTGATGTGTTCCTCAGTGATGTTTTTCAGTTACCCTCAGCTCATGAAGTATATCCCAAATCCAACAGAATAACGACAGAAATTATTTTGATAAATTAATTAAAAAAAAAAAATGTCGAGCCGCCGTATAATTTTGTCGTGCAAACGTAATAAAAACGCTTCAAGTACCAAATAATGATCCGCGCTTATGCTAATTCTTTTCAACCGGCGTTACACATTTTCCCGGCCGACTATATCATTTGTATTTCGAAACACGGGAAGAAAGAAGGACAGAGAAAAAAAAACGAGTTTTCTCACTTGTTCGATAATAATGATTTCAGTCAGAAACGGGAGTTGTCCAACAGGAATTGACCGTTTTGCCATTTTCAACCGTCTCCAGGCGTTCGAGCTATATAATTTACATTATAAAATAGCCTCCGAGTATTTCGAGCAAATCTCGCATCAAAAGGATTCAGCTTCTCGAATTAATTAGCCCTACTTTTCTACAGATGACTTCGAGAGACGATTCCCGTTTTTTCCCCCTTCTTTTTTTACGTCTCTCAAATATGGACGACGACGAAGGACCCGAATTTCGAAATTATACGTTTCGCGGATCGGGAAAGACATAAAACGGACCGCACGACATGTTTTGGCCGGCGATTTCTAGACGAGCCAGTTACCGAGCGGAAACTGTTGGCAGAAAATTGAAAAAAAAAAAAATTATTTTCTGACAACGAGTTCAACTCGACTTCGACCATTATATGTATTTAAATACAAATGGCTCGCCTCGTCATAATTATGTATTATTATGCCTCGTTCTATCCGGGTTTATTATTCAAATAGAAAATCACGTAATGAAGTTCCTTGGACATGATGAGCTACTGGTAAAATATTGAAATAATTGTCAAAAATAAAATTAGGGACATCGGATGTTTTCTGTTCGGTGTAAAAGAGAAGCTAAATAAAAAAAGAAATCCGAACGTATTTAATTTTTCTAGATAAAATTTACAATAATTTCACGGTTGGGGAAAACCAATTTTGACCAATAAACAAATTTTTCGACATTTTCAACCGTATTTTTTTCTTGAAATATTGAAAAAAGGTTTGTTTTTGGAAGAAAAATTGTTTTTCTCTTCTACTCTTATTGCGAACGAGGGAAAATCCAGAAATGTCTCATTATTGTTCTATTATTGAAAAATATTTTCGATACGATTCAATTACATTACGTTCCATTTGATGGTCGATGACATTAAAAACGCTCGAAAATTGATATGTTTGTTGCTCAGGAAATTGGAAAAATCTTTACAATATATTTTGAAATTGACCTCCCTTGACGGAAGAATCGAGACGTCGATTAGTCTGAGAAATTAGGTATGTATTTGCTAAAGTAATCTATTCACATATCCAACTATTCTGACAATTCACGACTCGTACTATTGGCTAGTAGAAAATATACTACGTCGTGTTAACCAAAATACTAAAAAAAAACGCGTTTCGCCCGAAATGATCTTGCTCTGCTACCATTTTTTCATTAGGTACATCAAAAACATGGACATCCAGTCAAATTTTACTAAAGTAGTAATTAGTTACTGCTCATCGCGCTCCTGATTATTAAGAAAAAATCCTATCAATATTTGACCGAACATTATAAATAGAAACAGTTTTTCAAAATTTGATGGACTCTCGTTTTATTTTCTCCAGATTCTTACCAATCCCAGGATTTACGGTTCGTTCTGCTATTTATAGGCGAGTCGACCGTTGTGCTTGAACACTATTAAACCGAAACAGCCCCGTACTCTATGAAAAAGAAAGGCAGTTCATTCCTTTGACCGTTGAGGTCCGCGAGTCTGGAGAAATGGGCGCCTTGCGAGCTAAGTTTTAGCCTGGGGCCCCTAATGGTCTCTCCGTTCCGTAGAAATGTCCGCCGACTTCTTGGAACTACCGTCTTCGACTTGCCAGACATCATTGTTCGAGCTTAGCTGTTTCTCGCCCTCTTTTTGCATAACCAGACAGAGCCAAGAAATATCCCAAGACCGAAAGTCGGTTGGAAATGTTGAATTTTTTCCTCAAGCTCGGCGAAAAATAACATCGTTTGAAAAACTGGGCTTTTTATGAAAAGGATTTTCCCTTTTTTTTTGGATTTTTTTTCATAATCTAGAGCAGATTTTTTTAAATATTGCGGACGATATTTTTTCCCTGCCCATAGCAATACGTATAAACTGATTATAAACAACGATTAACGGTTAGATGTCCATGGATGAATTCACTGCGAGTTTATCAAATTGAAAATACCCCACACGTTTCGAAAACTGTCAAAAGTCGAATCGTTTTGCGTGTCCCCAGCCATACGTTTCTACTCGACAGTTCGTGGGGTCGTTTAATTTTTGACGTCCGATTGTAAAGACCGGTTGACAATGTATCGAAGTGTAAAAGTCCAACTGAATGGTTTCTACTTGTCGTGAGGTCCATGAATGGACCAATTGAGGGTGTTGAGAAACTCCCCCACATTCGGATGACATCTGTGAATGGAAAGCTTTCATTGCGGGGGTGAATCGTACTACAGTCGTTTCTGCCTGCGTGTGAAATTGTCTCTTCGCCTTTGAATGGGCTAAGCTACAGGTGGTTGTGCGAGTTTTGAGGTCTGCTATCTGTCTGTGTCTGTCCTGTTCGAGTCGGAATTGTCCGCGTGCGAGCGAGAGCGAAGCTTTGGGAGATGCGCAGTTCCATTTCAAATGCCGGTTGGAGGAGAACTCGCCGCCCGTTCCGTTTCCATTCCGCCTTCAACTGGCGTTCGAGTTGGTCCTGGGAAGGAGGCGAACGATTCATCGACCGGGAGATCGCATTTACCGCTGCAAAAATGAAAAATAAACCTAAAACAGCGAAACGGAAGGTGAAATAATGAACAGGACGTGAAAACAGCAAAAGAGAAAACCCACCAAAAAAGAAGACAACAAGAACTAAGACATACGCAAAAAAAGCGACAACGCAACAACAACAACAAAAAGTTACAGTAAACTTCATAAAAACAACAACAAAAACAAAACCACAGTAGCAAACATAACGGCAACACACCCACACAACAAAAACTTGTTTGAAACTGAAACAGCTACAACAAACTACTGCAACCATAACATAAGCACAGCACTATAAATCCAAAAACAATTCACGACAGCAAGCATCACTAACACAACAATAACAACCACTGCAACAATCGACAACACCAACATACCGAAAACATCACGCCAACAACAGCAAAAACGACCTCACAGTAGCTAACATCACAAAAACAAACATAATAACAACGAACGCCAACCCAACAAACACCAAACACATGTAAAAGCAATAAAAACCAACAACAGTAAAAACAAAACATGAATATAACAACAATCACAACAGGAAGCATCATGATAACAATAATCAACAAAAATTCGACAAAAATGTCTCAACAATATCACAACAACAACACAAGAATAACAACAAGACTACAAACTTGAATAAAATTTGCTCAACAAACGCACACTTATCAAGGAACTACTCACATAAAGACAAACGCAAACTGAAAACAACATTGACAACTACAAAAACGTCTAGATAACAACAATAACAAAAACAACTCGCTGCAGAAAGCATCGCTACAGCTTGAGAGCTAACATCACAACAATGTAAACCACGGCAGCAATAAAAAACAAGAACAGTAAAAACAAAACATGAATATAACAACAACCACAACAGGAAGCATCATCATCACAATAATCAACAAAAATTCGACAAAAATTTCTCAACAATATCACAACAACAACACAAGAATAATAACAAGACCACAAACTTGAATAAAATTTCCACAACAAACGCACACTTAGCAAGGAACTACTCAAAAAAAGACAAACGCAAACTGCAAACAACATTGACATGAACAACTACAAAAAAGTCTAGATAACAACAATAACAAAAACATTTCGCTGCAGAAAGCATCGCTGCAGCTTGACAGCAAACATCACAACAATGTAAACCACAGCAGCGAACGACAATAAAAACAATAACAACCTCTCAAACACAAACTCAACAAAAAATAACATATAAAGACAAACAATTAACTTCAACAACCTATAAAACAACAACACAACAGCAAGACGAACAACAAAAACAACAACAAATAGATAATTACAACAAAACAAAGAAATGAACATTTCTGTTCAAGAAATGAACAGTTGCAATTAAAATGACGGCAAATTGTACAACATCACAAACAACAACAACAACAACAACAACAACATCCCAAACAACAACCAAAACAACAACAACAACATTCCAATCTGCACAACAATAAGGGCCGATTGCAAAAGGGCAGCAAACGGAATTAATTTTGTTAATTTTATTCTCAATCTGCTGGTCAGGGCTAGCTAGAGGAGCACTTTCGTCCCTTTGGGCCTCTTTAGAGCCCGAGGTGTTTTTCTGCAGTCTTCTCAACAACTTCCGCGCCGAATTGAGCTAAGCGAAGACAAGAAGCCTAACAAGGCTATTCGGATCACACTTGCTGTCCTCGGACTTGCTTATCGAGAAACGCCGACAGCGAAAAAATATCAATAAAAATGAATTGAAAAAAAAAATTGGTGGGGAAAAAAGAAGAGAAAAATCAACAAGCGGCAGGGCCGAAAATGATCCCGAGGCTTCTCAGCAGGAGCAAGAATTCGATTAATTTTATTATGAACGGGCTCTCGTTCGGTTAAGCTTCTTGAAGACGTTTCTCCGTTTCCATTCTACATAAAACTTCTGAGTTATCGGTTGTGCATCGTAAACTCGTCCGAGTTCAATTTTTTCCGAGTGACTCGAAAAAATAAGAATGAAAATATTTTTCCGAAAGAATAAAATCCGGCTGTAAACAAGAAAAGGATGATCGAAGCTGTCATCCGCGTCGACGAACAGAATGAAGCGAAAATGTTCAATCGTTACAATATTTAAAAAGGTGGCTTTTACGACTTTCGGCCGAAGAATCCGTTTTCTTTAACATTTGTCGTGTGTTTTTTTTTTCTCCTTTTCTGACATCGGCTCGGCCGTAGTACAGTTTTGAGATTCGGTGTTTTTTTCTCCGATTCTGATGTCCTTTCCGTGCCTACCGTATACGATCAATTTATGGGTGATCACCATGAATCAAATCGGATTTAAATGAAGGATTACCGAAGCTTGTTCTCCGTTCGGTGGCCCGTTCGAGTCGGTTATCGTCGTAATATACGGCCGGCGTATTCCGGTTAAATGAAACCGGAGGAGAGCAATAAAATCCGGCGGGGAACATAATTCCACGGAGTCCGTCGGACGGATCTCATAATTCGAAATATGACTTTCTTAATTTTCGAATGCAAATGACGCCGCTGGCTGCATCTTGCACTTCGGCACCGGCGTGAAAATCGGTTAAATATTTTTTCTCCGCCGATATATATATATTTTTTTACACCCGAAAAAAGAAGAATTTATTACGGACGAAAATTCTTCGAAAAACGCTCCGGAAAGATGACGAAGAAGCCTCTGCAAGTTCGTGGAAAAAAGCTTTTGATAAAAATTAGTATCTACCTTGGAGAAAAAATTGACCACAAAGTACTTTGATGTTTGAATGGGCTGGCAGGTATAACCGATTATTAAATCTTGAAAATCATTCATGGCCGCAACGTCTATACAAAACAATATTCTCAATGAAAAACTAGCCAAGAGACCCGAAGAACGAACGAAACATTTTAATAACGCGGAATTACTGTGTGAGTTTTACGATTCAAGACAAATTTTGTGTAATGGGATTATTTTAATTGCAAGGGGACCCATATTCGCCCCATAAAATTCAGGCGTCATTCGCTCATAAAACAAAATATATCTCTGAATCATGTTTAAAAAATCAATTGTTCACAATTTTTTCTGAGTATGGTACTATGAAGATTTCTTCTCAATACACCTCCAGTTCCGAATTCGATTTTCGGACGTTTGCAACATTTCAATTTACTGCGTAAACTTGGAAGTAAAAACAATAACAATAAAAAAAAAAAAAAAAAAAAATAGAAAATTGAGCTTTTTCGAGCAATTTTCATAAAACACTGATATCCAAATACTTTCAATAATGGCGCCTCATTTCCACATTCCTATGGCCGCCTCGTACATCAGTAGCCTATCGATTCCAAGTGTCCTACATTACTCAGCGGTAGTTATAGTTCGCAGGAGGGGAAGACTACTTGAGGTCCCCTTGTTTGTACGAGGGTAGAAAAAAGGGTCCTGACAAGGGACGTCGGATGAAGTTCGGGGGGTATTTTCTAGGAGAGTAAACGGCCGAGGGAAAAAGGAGTCTGCACTAAAGATACTGTGTAAACCTTATCGATTTTCACCCGGCCCTTTTCACCATTTGCTCCACTAAACTACACTTCCGCCTCTCATAATAGTACAGGACCATCCTCCGCCTTTGTCCGTCGATTTTATCAATTCCTCCTACCCGACGATTTCCTTCTAGATCTGGCTCGATCGTACCAATTAAATGTAGTACAATTTCCCTCCTCGAAAACTATTATTAGGGCGTAATTATCCCGCGCTCATTACTATCCTTGGTAGTTTAGTAGGTCTTTCGATAAGGGGCTTTTCCATGCGTTCGTTAGCCCATGAAGCCCGTACTTATGCGTACGCAAGTAACGTACAAGCGTGTTAACACCGAAACCCTCGAAGATACTCACGCGATTTTTATCGCCCTTTAATCGACAGCCGAATCATCAATCGGACACAAGTTTTCATCGATCTGTAAATAAACGGGGAAAAGTAAAAAATCGTACTTCGTTGTATAAATGGAATTTTACTAATAGAAAAAATATTTTTTTCTTAACGATAGAAAAAAATAATTTTTTTTTTAATTTACCTACGGATTTTTAGAGTTTAGCGCCAGTTTATTGCTATTATTTCTGTTCGATTAATCACTATTAATTTATTCAGTTATAATCGAATAGCGAAATCCGTCCGAAGTTGATCGGATTTTTGAAGAAAATTATAAACTTATTGAAGTCGATGTTGTTCTTTTTTATGATAGATATAGACTGTAAGTGGGCAGTTTATTAACAATCCTAAATACGTACTGAAATTGGGAAAAAATAATTTAGATATAGATTTTCGAGGTACAAAATTTATGTGAAAATTGTTCGCATTAAAATCTGGAATAAAATTACTATCCGATTAAAATTTAGAATTATATGAATAAAGAAATAAAACTAAAGTTAGTAAAATGTAGAAACAAATTTCTTCTCTTCACTCGACAATGCAATAAAATAAATTAATTGTTATAAATTAATGTTGTCTACGAATGTCAAGAATAGCTTCAACAGTCGAAACTATACGAAAAAAAATTGTCAAAATTATACGAACCTTTTTTCTCTACAGCTATTTAAATATTTAGGTTATTCTAAATTTTTTACCTATCTCCAATTTGAATTAGTTCCGTATTTTACTTGAGCGATGGTTATTTTATATTCATCATAAATTGTATCTTCAATTCTTGTTTTTTTCCCCCCAATTCGAAACTGTTTAAAATGTTGTTACATTTTTTTTCAACGTTTCCCGCTCTTTTTCCCCCATTTATAATTTGATATCTACTTCTCCTCTTTCCTTCGTCGGACGAACTTCGCTCGTGTGAATCGCCTTCAGATCTGGAAGATTCACGAGCTCTGCATCCCATCTTGTACACCCTCAGCGGCCGTAATTAATAGAAAGGGGAAATGATATCCGACCCTAAGGACTTTCATCATTTCACAAAAGGGATTCGACCGAAAGGACCCTCATTTACGGCTTATACGGTTTGTTTGGTCCTATTTGTTCCCGTTTGTCGTTGAATGCGAAATCACCAACGTCTCGTAGGGATTACAATTGTAGTTGTACGGAATAATTTCTTCGGAGGAATTGAAAAATTATAGTTATTCACGCTTTTCCCTATATTAAAATTTTTTATAAAAATTGCATACGTGTCTGCAACGCATTGGGACATTTTCATGTATTTCCCCTCCTTCCTTCTCAGCTACCAAATTAGGTAGGTACCTAATTATAAAGTCGCAATCTTAGTTGTAGTGTTCATCATAAATGAATTGGTAATTAGACTGCAGTGGCAACTACAGTGGCTACTACAAAGCCCGACAGCTGGAGTACTGAGTTAGGTTAGTATCTTAGTTGTAGTGTTCATCATAAATGAATTGGTAATTAGACTGTAGTGGCAACTACAGTGGCTACTACAAAGCCCGACAGCTGGAGTACTGAGTTAAGCGCCACGGTTACGCTAGAACCAGGGGACGCGTTATAAAAATTTCATTTCAGTTCTGTAAATTCGCTCGAGTCATAAACCATTGTAAACGCCCAAGACACTGCAAATTGTACAGTGAATATTATTCAATTCCTTGTTTGCGCATTGAATTAGTGGTATTTTGTATCAAGCCCACACTAAACAATACAGTCACAAAAGCAGTCACGAGTCACAAGACTCACTAATCGATGTGACCCGAGAGCAGTATCGGCGACATGTCCGATGTCGGACATGTCCCCAGTCACGAATGGCCATGCGTATTCCTGCTCTCGTCTGTCCGCGCATGAAAATGTTTAACGCTCTCGGAGACTTTCATTCGAGTAGTAATTTCATTCGAGTCTTCCGTCTTCTGTTGCGTTTCGGTTGTGAAAGTGCTTGTTTTGTTCGCGTTGTGAATAGTTTTAAAAACGAGTGGATTTCTTTGGAATGTAATACATAAATTTTACGGGAATCGCAAAAAAAACGGCTAATACTGCACGTCCTTTAAGGGAACCACATCCCGACTATTTTCTACGCAAAGATAGAGCCCAAAGGAACTGGTTCTGGGTCGGAACTGGTTCTGGGTCGGAACTGGTTTCGGAACGGAACTGGATCCGGAACTGGTTCCGGGTCGGAACTGGCTCCGGAACGGAACTGGCTCCGGAACGGAACTGGTTCCGGAACGGAACTGGTTCCAGAACGGAACTGGTTCCGGAACTGGTTCCGGAACGGAACTGGTTCTGGAACTGGTTCCGAAACGGAACTGGTTCCGGAACGGAACCGGTTCCGGAACGGAACCAGTTCCGATCCAGAACCAGTTCCGTTCCGGTACCAGTTCCGTTAGGCTTGAATACAAGTCTGCAACGCATTAGGACATTTCATATCTTTCCCATCTCTCCTTCTTCCCTTCCATTTACATAACAGTACACTAACTCCACTAACCAATGATTGCGTAGACAACAATAAACTATTGTCATATTTTGATGCTTGGGAAACATTGATTACGTAGGTAACACTCAACTATTTTCAAATTTGGATGCATGAGTGCATGCAGCTTACTACGGTTGATAGGAAAGAATTTAGCGTCAGGAGCCAATCAGCTGATCACAACCCTGTGCACCTTATTGTTCACGTCGTAAGGAGGCTACCAGCCAAATTTCAGCTTATTACAGTTGATAGGAAAGAAGTTAGTTTCAGGAGCAGCTATAATCATAAATATATATCTATAGGTAGGTAGATACCTCACTTCTAAGAATCATAATAATCATTGAGCATATTTCGTTACGTAACGTGACATAACGAAAATTTGGTTGTGTGCCATAGCAAAGACATGAAATGTCAAAAAACGCTGCAAATGATTGTACAGTGATTTATCATTCCTTCGCTTCAATAATGATTTAGGAAGACTATCCATTTGTGATAGTAATTATTTCGAACATTTCTGAACAATCCCACCGAAAAACAGATGGTAACTATAGGGGAAAACTCCGTAGCAACTATTGTAATTTTAATCGATTTTATTTTTCTTAATTTCCTAATTAAAAGCTAAACTTATTGCCCTACCCTACAGCTGGAGAGTTTTTGACGACCATTCCAATGAGTATAGAACAATTTTTATAGCTCGAAGAACTCTCGAGTTATACCCTCGAGTCAAATTTCTGAAAATCTCCCAAATTTTTCACAAAAGCTGCGATAACTCGAGAACCAATAAAGCTATCGACCCGGCGATGGTCTCATTCGATTCAGCGTCCAAAAATCTATACAATTTGATACCAAATACACATTTTTCTGAAAAACTCTGGAAATTATTATATTAAAACTCTACTCGGAACAATGTCACGTTACGTAACATAACACAATTTTGGTTGTGTGCCATAGCCAAGACATGAAAATGTCAATATATTATATTTCATGGAAGAAAGAGTATTTTCGATGGAAATATGACGCCTTCTAGAGGCTTAGCGAGCTGTCCTGGCAACAGGAAAAAATTATCGCCAAAGCTTAGCGATTTTTCGTTAACAATTTTTGAAAGCGTTGCCTGAAAATTATAATTTTTTTTTTTCAAAGTATAGAACCTTCGAGCTCTTAAATTTTGCAACGGTTGCCATTCCGTATCGCTTTTATTTAAAAATTAATTCCAGGATAGAACGCGTCGAAAAAAAACCTCCTAATCATTCACCGGAACGACGTGATCTTTGCAAAAGTGAAATGTCAACTAACGCGGTGCAGTTATTGCGTAAAAAATTTCTCAGCAGTTACATGGTACAAAAGGAGGGTGAAAAAAGCCGTAGCGGGTCATCAAATATCAATCAATTCCAAGTCTCCTTAGACCTTAGGTAACATCTGTCAGTTAAGCCGTGGCAGCTACATCTGCCACTGTCCCGTATTCCCCACTTCGTAGTCATCCCCTCTCTTCAGTGATACCCCTCCACGAGGCCTTGACTTGGATCCTCATATCGGCCACCGATTCCTTGTTCCCGCCAGGTTATCTGCCCGGAAGTTGTTTACAAAACCGTTCACTCGTCAACTCGGTCGGGGGTCCGACGGATTTTCATATTTTAACCGAGGCGGCCCTTTTTGGCCTGTGCGGGACGCCGCTGCTTTTGGACAGGGTATCATCGATTTTCAGAGTACGCCCCGGTGCATAATTTCGTCTACAGTGCGAGGAAGAGCCGTTTCAATCCGGCCGCAAATTTCCGCTATCGATTCTTCAGCTGAGGGGCCATGAATGGGCGCGATAGAATGGAAGAACTTGAAGAATTTGAATGGGAGGACGCAGCAGAAGGAAGATAATGTGGGAATAGCTCTGAGGCTCATTAAAAAAAAAAAAAAAAAAAAAAAAAAAAAGTTGCAACTTTACTTTTTTTTTGATTGAGGAATCTGAAAAGTGAAATGTCATATGGTTTTTATCATAGACCTCACGCTTCACTTGCTCTTGTTTGCAGTTATGTTTTTTAACGGTAGTTTTCGAAAATTGCGAGTTCGCAGAGTGGGAAATTTTTTTTTTAATTTTTTTATTTTATAAATGTGAAAAATGCTTTTAATAGGCTCTTAAACCCATGATATATCTATCTAAGATGATTTTATCAGATGATGGTTCACCTCAATGAATTTTCACTGCATGAAAAATTATTATAATGAATTCACTCTCTGAAATTCATGAAAACTAATCTCCACCATTTTTCACTCTATCCGACTATTTTTTTAATCGCTAAGTAGTGCCAAAATGCCGCGAAATTACATTGCGAAATCGACGATTTCCTCCGCAACGATTGTATTAAACGATTCTTGCATATGCCTGAAATTCAATCTCTTGGCATCCGTTACGACTGCCAGGCTTTCACCATTTAATCGTTCCAATCGGCGGCGTTTATTTCCAAATGAAAGAAACACGCGTAAACAATAAAAAGTGAGCCGAACCGTTTTTTCTCTTTTTGTTCACCCTTGCTCCGTTTCGCAGGCTGAGCGAGAACAAACATTTTCAACACCCTCGTCGAGGGTGCGCGAAAAAATCGCGACTCGTCAGGGAAAAGAATCAGGTCCCTCGAGTAGAGATGTGACAGCGCGTCAAATTTCCCTCTTTTCCCCGAGCAACTCCAATTTGCATACGGACCCTCGCCATTGAACAAATGCGCATTAAAAGAACCATCCGCAACTTAATTCTTGTGTGAAAAAAATCTTTATTACACTAATTCATCCGCAGCCCTTTTTTTGGGTCGGACCGGTTTTTTAACCCTCGATCTAGTTTACATCTTCATTCAACGCGTGACACATTTTTGCGAAAATATCGATCGGTCTGACTCATCATGCCATGCTCGCGGCATGATTGACTTTTGAATAGAGCCGAATTACGACTCGTCTCCCGCGGAAGAGAAAATGGAAAGCGCGGTCGTGGTATTATCTGGAAATAAATCGCCGCTGTATTTTTCCTGCGAATGAAACTATGTTCACTGGGGAAGATTATTGTTGCTAGGGAAGTCATTGAAAAAAATATTCACATGGATATTCCCTCGAAACTAGTAGTCACCATTTTCTTCGGTTGATATTCGGGAAGTGATCGTTCAATGTAGGTTGGTCACTTGTCTTGGCAACACTGTTCTCATACTGACCATACTTGCCTCGAGACGCTTCCCACTGACTATCTGCGCCATTTTTTGAATAGCTGAACTGCAAAAAGAATCTAGGCTGAGAATTATTATTGTCAAGCTGCTGTTGTTAAGAGCTTGGACTAGATAGATCAATTATTGCTCCTAAATTGCTTCTAAAACCTTATTTATCATCAGAAATAATAGAAATAAAGGACGCTTTGCTAGTATCTCCGAGGAAAGAAAAGTACGAGTCATGCAGCAAGGGAATTTTTGAAGCATATTATCGAGGGGTCTATTTATCCATAATAATGAACATTATAACGAATATAGAAAGCTTTTTATGTTGGCTTAAATGCTCGAGTAATATCATTACATAGGCATGTATGCATTTTTCCAAAACTCAAAAATCTTCATAAAACTAACCAGCCCTAACCACCGATAACTCGAGAACCGTTAAACATTCCGACGGGGTTATGGCCTCATTCGATTCAGCATGAAAAAAAGGAATTTCAATACCCAAAAAGCTCGTTTACATCGGGTATTGATGGTTTTTCAATTTTTGGGCAAGTTTAAGGTCATGTTCGAACACCAATCTCTGTTTTGATCTGGCTGCCCAACAAACTCATAGTTTCTTTTGCTGGAAGGATTTTTCTGCAAAAAATCTATGTCAAATCAAAAATCTATATACTTAATTCTATATCAATTGAAGGGAAGCGTCACCCTGAAGATGGAAAAAAAATTACCTCGTCCCGCAATTCAAAATTAAAAATTTCATATTAGAGTCCGTGATAATAACTACTTTGCCTAGCTGCTGTTGCTCGCTGTTTATTCTCTAGTTTAGTGCATTGCCGCTAGCAGCACCGTCGGCGCGAAGAGGTTTTCAGTAGGCAAGACAGTGTTACCCAGACGAGTGACCAACATTGAATAGCCATAAAACCAATCTAACCAAAAACCTTCTTTCTCAACTAACTCGGGCAGTGTGTCCAATAAACAGAATTACTGCAGCAACATGGTGGAAAAATAAAAATGCAACTTGATGATAAATAAAAAAAGAAAATTATTTAAAGGAAAAAATTAATTAATGGAAAAAAGTAGCTTTGATGCCGGAGAGGGGTGGTGGGAAATAAATTTCGGAGTGGCCTTGGAGGAATAAATTTAGTTGACAATGGTAAAGATAATCGGTGGGGGAGAAATAAAGTGGAAATGGGTATTGTGTGAAAGTAACCGAGGAACTCCAACATGCAACAGGAATGCCAACAAACTGGGGCAGTTTTTGCCTTTTTTGCAGGGAAACCAGACAGCAGATATCAAGTGGCTCGTCTTATACCAAACCTTGATTCTGAATAATAACCCAAAAGAAACGAAACTAGTTTTACAAAATACTCTGCGGAATACCCTTGCGTTTTAGAGTTCTTCCGAAAACCGGCGTCTTTGAATGGTTAATTCCGCAAGGCCGCGGGACTTGGGTTGCAAAGTTAACGATTGAGACAAGAGCCTAAGCTGACGGTAGAATTCAATATGGCTTGGCTTACTGGAGCCTCGTGGAATGAGGTTTCGGTTGGTTGGCTCCGGTCGGAAGAACACACAGAGATGAATCCGGTGAGCCGTCGCAAGGAAAGGCCTAAGCGCTCAGAAACGGGATATTTATTCCAAGTTTGTGATTCCTGCGGTCTGATGAAGGCAACTATTAATAATTCCTTTCCGAACTGAGAAGCCGAGTCGAGAAGTGGAAAGCGGGTTCGGAAATGGAGAGCAAAGGAAACCCAAAGCACAAAGAGGAAGATTTCGAAGTTAAGGAACCGCAACTGTTTCGCTTCCCTTCGACTAGTCGAAGCCGGTAGCAAAGCGGAACGTCTTGGGAATACGTTAGATATGTTTCGAGGGTTTGATGCCGATGCAAATCTTATGTCATTAAGGGCTACAATGCAACCCCAAGCCGCGAATGATCTTCGCTTAGATTAACCAACCGAGAGAAGTTCAAAATCAAAGTTGTTGTGAATTGAAAACGCACCAGAGTTTTCCGGTTCTTATATCTATTTTTATAGGTTTTGTTTGCATTTTGTGGGTTTTTTTGTAGGTTTTATATCGCATTTTTCAGTGTTTCTTTTTCTCTCAAAAATTCTTTTGTCTGGTTATATCAGTGATTATCGAAACCTATTGAAAATAGATTTCTTTTACATGGATTGAAGGAGAGAAAAACCTGGGGACTCGTCTCCATTTGGTTAATCAGCACTTTCGCATATTGAGGTCTCATCTGGGCTTTGAAGAACCATTTGGTCTACAGTCTCGGGAGAAAGCCTACCAGAATCCCAAAAACTAATGGAATTAACTAATGAAACTTGAATAGAATCTCTTTTTCTGACTGAAGCTTTGATCGTTCTGGGTCAGTAATCTGTTCCAGATGTCTTCAGAAAATTGTGGTTGCTGGACCTTGCTATATTTAATCCATGGTTTTTCCTTGGCCGCTTACGGTTCATTTTGAGATTATCTGATTACAGATGACCAAATTTCATCACCTATGATATTCGCTGCTTGAAATCGTTCATGTGAACGAGTCGATGAAAATTTCCCTCTCTGGGTGAGCTTTTGCGAAGGTGTAACGAGGAGACCGTTTGCTAGGCGAATCAATAACGCAATCACGCTGTCGGTCGTGAGGGGAATGGAAAACTGCTGCCAACAGCAGAGCTTGATAACTTCGCTATTTTGCAGCCGCTCAAATTTTCCGAATTGTGCCTTCCATTATCTGACAAACAGGCGATCGAGTTGAGAATGAACTGGAAAGTGGGAGTTCTTGTGCGAGTATAAATTTTATAAATGAGGAGTCGATAGAGGATTCACTCGGGTGAGCTTTCTGGAAGAGTAGCTGAGGATCTCGTGTCTCGCACGAACGTCGATTAGCATAATTTTTTCGAAGAGTCCCTGTTTGGCGCAGTCGACCGGCCTCTATTCTGTTGAAAAATATAATAGGCCCAAGTTTGGCAACACTGTTTGCCTTTCCACCTTGTATTGTGTACGCTGTACGGTAACATGTAGCATGTCCGCGTCTACTCGTTCCCTTTATTGAATCAGTTGCCATCATGTGAAATCTGTTTCGGGTTATTAAAAGTTCTTCGTTAAACGTCTATTCTATTTTTGATCCACCACTGGAACCAAAAGGTTATGGGCCCAGGTCACCCAGTTCACCTGGATCAAGTTGCGTTCGCGAGTGAATAGTTCGTTAACGTTTGCGTGCTCGATCGTTTGGAAAAATTTTCGATCGCAGTTTCCAAACATGACGGATTCATCTTCGTCCAGTTTACTTCCCAACGTCGAAAGACTGAAAGGTAGGGAAAACTACACTGTATGGAAGTTTCAAATGAGCAACTTGCTAAAGCATGAAGGCTTGTGGCCGTGCATTATCGGATTCACCGATGATGACACTTCTGCTAAGGATCTTCGAACTCGTCGAGATGAAAAGGCTTTATCAAAAATCAACCTTTCCATAGACAAATCGATTTATCCTTACGTCACGGGAGCAACGTCGGCAGCCGATGCTTGGAAAGTGCTCGAGAGTGCATTTGAAGATCGCGGATTACATCGTCGCCTGCGTTTATTGCGTAATTTGTGTTCCATTAAGCTTGAAAAATTTGCGTCAATGGAAGATTACGTAAACGAAATTCTAAACCTAGCGCAACAGCTCGCCTCCATGGACAAACAACTCGATGACGAATTTCTAGCAGCGATCATGCTACAGGGTCTCCCGGAAACATACGATCCTATGATCATGGCTCTAGAAAGTTCTGGAGCGAAAATCACGTGCGATTTTGTAAAAACAAAATTACTTCAAGATACGAAGTGGCAAAATCGACATGGCGATGAATGCGACGAACCGGCGCTGATCGTGAGAAAACAAAAAAAGAAGCCATTTTGTTTTCGGTGTAAATCGAAAAATCATTACACCAATCAGTGTTCACGACCATCAGAGAATCATAATTCGACTCATCGTTCTCCGACGACGAAACGACAACCTCCTCAAGTCAACTCGAACTTGAAAAATAAGTTCGGTGGCCATCAGGTATTGTTCGCAGCGCTCGGAACAAATATGAAGAACGATTGTTGGTACGTCGATAGCGGAGCGACATCGCACATGTCCGGTCGCAGTGATTGGCTTCGTGACCTTCGAAAAATCGATTCTCATCGTCATATTGTCGTGGCAAACAATGAAAAGCTAAACGTCGAAGCCATCGGAATTTCTTCGGTTAATCTTCGTGATGATGACACTCGCATCGTATCTAACGTTATGTACGTTCCGAATCTTGCCGCTAATCTACTATCGGTGAGCGCGCTGATTAAAAATGGATTCAGTGTTACTTTCGACAAAAGTGGATGCAAGATATTTGATGTCGAGGGAGAACTCATCGCCACAGCTTCAAACATAAATGGGCTCTTCGAACTGAAAACGGCAGATAATGAACGAGCATTTCTTGGTCATCTGTCAATATCCGATCACACTCTTTGGCATCGTCGCCTAGGCCATCTTAACCATCACAGTATGGAGCTTTTAAAGAACGAGCTTGCGACAGGCATATCATTCAGTTCACCTCCTACTCCTGAATTATGTGTCAGCTGCGTGAAAGGAAAACAATCGAAAATACCGTATCCTTTCAACAAAGAAAAGAAAGTGGTTGAAAATAAGCTCGATCTCATCCATTCAGATGTCCTCGGTCCAGTCGAAGTAAAATCTTTCGGTGAAAAACGATTTATGCTCACGTTCATTGACGATCACACCCGTAAAGTGTTTGCCTACTTTCTACGGAACAAAAGTGAAGTCCCTGAAATATTCGATTCTTTTCGTCGCCGCGTTGAAACTGAAACGGAACGAAAAATTAAAGTTCTTCGTACAGACAACGGCGGAGAATATTGTAATGGACGAATGGCAAAAATTCTTCAGGAACATGGTATCAAGCATGAACGAACCGTAGCTCATTGTCCTTCGCAAAATGGTCTCGCGGAAAGATATATGCGATCCATCATGGAAAGAGCTCGCGCGATGATTGCTGACTCGAATCAAGATCCTCGAATGTGGGCGGAAGCAGCGAATACTGCCGTCTATCTCCTAAATCGCTCTCCAGCCAAGAAAATCCCACGATCGACACCTGAAGAAAGATGGACAGGACGCCGAGTTGACCTAAGTCATCTGAAAATTTTCGGCTGCCCTGCATTTTGCCATACACCCAAAGCTAAAAGGAAGAAACTCGATTTCAAGACAAAAGAATATGTCTTCGTCGGCTATTCTGAAGACGTAAAGGGTTTCCGGCTCTTCGATCCGAAATCTCAAAGCATCAAAATCGCTCGAGATGTGGTTTTCGATGAGAATTTTTCTACGGTAACCTGTAATAAATCCAACTCGTCAGAATGCCAAACTTCATTGCCTCACCTTGAAAAGATGGATGAAGAAGACGCTGCAGAAATCGAACCTGACCTCGAAAGTTCAGACGTTGATGATGATGATGTGGGACCAATCAGCCCTATCAGCACCCCTGAACCAGAAGAAAGCCTTGAGTTGAACACTTCCAGCGAAACAAGATCTGACTCTCCGATTATTCCGACAATTGAGGTAATCGATTCTGATGACGAAATTGTAAATTCTTCTCGTAGATATCCTTTGCGTGATCGTAAAAAGGTCAATTTGGACGACTATGTCATGCTTTCTACTAGTTCAGAATTAGAGCCAGAAACCGTTGCTGAAGCGTTAGCTAGTGATCAAAAACATGAATGGGAAAAGGCTATGCAAATTGAATTGGAAGCTTTAAAAAATAATGATACTTGGGAACTTGTTGATAGACCTCCTAATGTTAATATTGTGCAAAACAAATGGGTATTTAAACTCAAGCATGATGCCGATGGAAAAATAGCTAGGTATCGCGCAAGACTTGTTGCTAAGGGTTTCACACAAAAATATGGTATCGACTATACTGAAACTTTTTCGCCCGTAATAAGACTCAGTGATTTGAGGATGTTATTAGCACTTTCTGTTGAACTTGATTTACAGGTCGACCATTTAGATGTGGAAACAGCCTTCTTAAATGGTGAGATTGATGAAACTATCTATATGTCCTTACCTGAAGGAGCAGATATTCCAAATTCAAAAAATAAAGTCTGTCTTCTAAAGAAAGCGCTGTACGGCTTAAAGCAGTCGTCCCGTCTTTGGTATGAAAAAGCTCGAAAAGTTTTGATTAGCTTGAATTTTGTGCAGTCCCAAATTGAACCCTGTATTTTCTCAAAAGTATCTCATAAATCGATCACAATAATTTGTCTTTATGTTGACGATTTTGTTTTGTTCTATAATAATAAGAAAGATGCTGAGAATTTAAAAACCCATTTGCGCAATCATTTCAAAATCAAAGATTTAGGACCAATCTCATATTGCTTGGGGATGAAAATTGAACGAGATTCCAAGAAGGGTGTTCTAAAAATAAGTCAGGAACAGTATATCCAAAAAGTATTGGCTAAATTCGGTATGCTAGACTGTAAAGCTGTTCGTACACCACTTGAAGTTAATAAAAAATTCAATCTCGAGGGAGAAAAATTTGAAGCTCCTTATCAACAGCTGATCGGCTCTTTACTTTATCTTTCTGTTTGTACCAGACCAGACATTACCTTCGCTGTTTCTTTCCTCAGTCAATTTAATATTCATCATTCTAAAGAACATTTCCTGGCCTGTAAACGTGTTCTCAGATATTTGAAAGGTACTCAGAATCTCGGAATAGTTTACGAAAAATGTGGCATTCCTTTCAACGGCTTTGTAGATGCCGATTGGGGTAACAATTCTATCGACAGAAAATCATACTCTGGTTTTGTTTTCAAACTGGCTAATGGTCCTATCTGCTGGGAAAGCAAGAAGCAAAAATGTGTTTCGTTGTCCTCAACCGAAGCTGAATATGTAGCCATAGGAGAAGCTGTCAAAGAATCATGTTACTTAAAGTCATTGGTTGAAGAAATTTTCAAGAATTATCAACCCTGTCCTGTTATTCAGAAAAATAAACCTGTCATATTGTTTAATGATAATCAGGGTGCAATTAAACTCGGTGAAAATCATGTGTTTCACAAAAGATCAAAGCACATAGATATTAAATACCACTTTATTCGAAGTAAAATTGAAAACAAAGAGGTAATTGTTGAGTACATGCCAACAAGCGACATGTTAGCCGATGTTCTTACGAAGCCATTAGGATCTGCTAAACATGTACATTTTTGTAATCAGCTTAATTTGAAATAATTTGTGTGTGTGTGCCGCTTTTACTATCTTTGTTGAAGTCTCAATGTTTGCCGATACATGTTAACTTGAAAGTTTCATCACTCTTTTTGGATTGTAAACTTGGTCTATTAAGGGAGAATGTTGAAAAATATAATAGGCCCAAGTTTGGCAACACTGTTTGCCTTTCCATCTTGAATTGTGTACGCTGTACGGTAACATGTCCGCGTCTACTCGTTCCCTTTATTTGAATCTGTTGCCATCATGTGAAATCTGTTTCGGGTTATTAAAAGTTCTTCGTTAAACGTCTATTCTATTTTTGATCCACCACTGGAACCAAAAAATATCAATCATTTTTTCCCACTTTTTTTTCAACGGTGATTTATTTTTTTCACTACATCAGTGAAGAACGTTAGAAGTGAAAAAATAGTGTTTCAAAAATAAAATATCTGAATCTTTACGATTAGGTAAGTATTTTAAAAGTCAATTTTTAAATTATTTGAATTCTATCAGATTAATTTTGTATCATTTAATTCTAAGTATGGTTATAGATAAAAAAAAAATTTTATCGAGAAAAAATGATAATTAATAGTAAGTAATGAAATTCCGCTGCCAAAGGTTAGTTAAAAGCTATCACTAACTAGTGTTTGTCTTTATACCAGTGACGTCATGCCGTGCGGGTTAGTATCGGATCGAGCCCACCTGTCACCTTGGGTCGGTGTATAAATTACAAGGCGGGCTCGATCATCAAGGGGCAGCTTCCTCTGACGTCACTGGTATAAAACTTCCTCAAAGCCTCATCAGACTTTCATTGCAACAACATTACTTCTCCGCTTTCCTTTCAATGTGAAGGTTTTGTGTACGCCAAGTTTTTTATTACAGTTTTAATAGAGAGTTTCATCAAGGGTTTTTTAAAATCATTGTTAATAAGAAATGGGAAAACCAGTTGTAGTGCGTGCGATTGCGGAATGCCGTGATACGATCTTTCTTTTCACCGGTAAGTTCACTATTTTAATTATTTATTGCCCGTAGATCCATTCTAAAATGCATAATTATTTAGTATCATGATTACCGTTATTAAATTTGAAGAATGTATTGGCTGTAATATTAATTGTGGAAAACTCTGAATTCTAAACATGCCTCGGCCAGTTTGTCAGCGTACTTGTTCTCTCAACTCTTGTGTTTTAAATATGTGTGTTAATTAATTGCTATTTTGTCAGATTTCCTACGGATAAATCCATTAGGAAGCAATGGATCGCTAAGTGCCGGAGAAAATGACGATTGGAATCCCAATACCAGTAGGATTTATTTTTTGCTTCGATCATTTTGCTGCAGAAAATTTCGAACGAGATCTAAAGGTGTATAATTAGGATGAGGTATCTAAACAAGATCAAAGAAGAGGACAATTAAAAAAAAGAAAAAGATTTTCTTCTGACAACAAAACCTCACAGAAAATGGCAAAAATGATAAATTAATTGTAATTTATTTTTTAATAAAGTTTTTTGTTCTTCAAAAACGTTGTTTTTTAATTGCTACTGCGTTCTTTGATAAATTTGTTGAACTTAAGATTTTGATATGCTCCAAGAATATAATAATATACAACATACTAAAAATATTTTCCAACAGTTACGAACATAAAACAATAATGTACAAAAAAGTTGAATGAGTACATTCATGCTAAACTTTACTTCCTATATGTACCTGTCATTTTTGCACCAAAAGTAGCTAGCCTCAACTCCATTGATCACTAAGAAACTAGTATTGATGGCATGCTATTTTCAGAAGGAAAAGATATATATGGTTCACATGCCATTGGTGGCGAAACACTGGTTTTCTGGACAATTTTGCTCATCAACTTGCTCAATTTTGATGCTATTCAAATGGGATCTATATTATTATGTCGGTGGAAAATACATAAGAAACGACCAATCGTACATCTCAAAAATTCAGTTGATTTTTATCAGACTAGATATCCTAGAAAAAGTTTATTGAAAATAAATGTAGACACAAAAAGTAAAGGACATTGTTAAGCTGAGTCAAATAACACAAAATTTATTGGAATCTGATGTAAAAACGTCAATATCAATCATTTTTTCCCACTTTTTTTTCAACGGTGATTTATTTTTTTCACTACATCAGTGAAGAACGTTAGAAGTGAAAAAATAGTGTTTCAAAAATAAAATATCTGAATCTTTACGATTAGGTAAGTATTTTAAAAGTCAATTTTTAAATTATTTGAATTCTATCAGATTAATTTTGTATCATTTAATTCTAAGTATGGTTATAGATAAAAAAAAAATTTTATCGAGAAAAAATGATAATTAATAGTAAGTAATGAAATTCCGCTGCCAAAGGTTAGTTAAAAGCTATCACTAACTAGTGTTTGTCTTTATACCAGTGACGTCATGCCGTGCGGGTTAGTATCGGATCGAGCCCACCTGTCACCTTGGGTCGGTGTATAAATTACAAGGCGGGCTCGATCATCAAGGGGCAGCTTCCTCTGACGTCACTGGTATAAAACTTCCTCAAAGCCTCATCAGACTTTCATTGCAACAACATTACTTCTCCGCTTTCCTTTCAATGTGAAGGTTTTGTGTACGCCAAGTTTTTTATTACAGTTTTAATAGAGAGTTTCATCAAGGGTTTTTTAAAATCATTGTTAATAAGAAATGGGAAAACCAGTTGTAGTGCGTGCGATTGCGGAATGCCGTGATACGATCTTTCTTTTCACCGGTAAGTTCACTATTTTAATTATTTATTGCCCGTAGATCCATTCTAAAATGCATAATTATTTAGTATCATGATTACCGTTATTAAATTTGAAGAATGTATTGGCTGTAATATTAATTGTGGAAAACTCTGAATTCTAAACATGCCTCGGCCAGTTTGTCAGCGTACTTGTTCTCTCAACTCTTGTGTTTTAAATATGTGTATTAATTAATTGCTATTTTGTCAGATTTCCTACGGATAAATCCATTAGGAAGCAATGGATCGCTAAGTGCCGGAGAAAATGACGATTGGAATCCCAATACCAGTAGGATTTATTTTTTGTGTTGGAATATTGGAATAAATTGATATTGCCATTTAAACGTTTTACTCACCGCGTTCTTCAGAATACACCGCTTCGACTCTTGAAGAATAAGGAATTTATACACCGCTTCAATAATGAATTTGGTCAAACACAAGAGCTTTTAATTATAGTCCTTTCTAGTTGTAGATACAACATACAAGTACGCAGTAACAACGGTAGAGAGGAAGTGTGTTCCTCCTCGGGCAGAGTCTCTTAGCAAAGATGAGACAGTGTTGCCACTATTTAATTGTCCCTCCGGGATGTTGAATTGTCCGTTTTCCAACACCCCCCTTCAAATCAACACCCAGGTAACGCCACCGTCCGTGGCATTCGTAGTAGGATGACGTCTACATCTTTGGCAAGAGGTTGGTTGGTTCCACATCTTCTTGAATCCGCTTAGACATGGAAGAGGATGCATCCTTTTCTTCTGGGCAAAGTCTCTTGAATTGCTGCATCTGTGTCCAAGGGTCCATGCAGCCTCCGCACTGTTGGCCTGTCTCCGCAGTAATGCCTTGGCACCGTATGATGGCATATCTCCGCAGTTATAGCATGTTTCCACGTAGATGGCATGTCTCCGCATTGATGCCATGTCTCCGCATATTGTTTAGGGATGAGTCTCCGCATTGGTCCCCCAGTGGTAGCTGTACTCCGCATCCATACAGCACTCCGCATACACCTGGATCCTCCGCTGCCTTCAATCCAGGTCGTTCATGAATGTGTCTGAAACACCACCATCAGTACGCATCAACATTCTTGCAATAAAGTTTTACGAAAATGTACAAATTTGTGATGAGCCAGAGGCTTAGTGAGGGTGTCCGCCACCTGATTATCCGTGGATATCCATTCAATCCTGATGTTTCCTAGCTGGAACTCCCTTCTTACATACAGGTAGTTCAGCCTAACAAGGTGCTTCAAGGTTGAAGAATCATCCACCTCAGCCAGTCTTATGGCTGGTCTTGAATCCTCATACATCACTGGTATCAGCCTCACGCCTATCATCCAAAAGCAGAGCGTTCTCAATGACGCTAACTCCCGGCAGGCTTGGGACATGGCTACAAATTCACTCTCCGCAGATGAAAGTGCTATGTGATTCTGGCGTTTCGTCTTCCAGACTACTGGGTTACCAAAAACCCGAATCACAAAGCCTGTGGTCGAGAAGCCTTCCTCCGCAGAAATACCTAGTGATGCATCAACAAAGCAATCTATCGAATCAGACTTGTCCGCGTATACCAGTCCCAGATTGATTGTTCCCCGCAAGTACCGCATCACTCTAATAATGGCTTTCCAATCTGACCACGTAAAGTTTGACTGTTTACGACTCAAGATATTCACCGCGTACGAAATATCTGGTCTAGTCCCACTCTGAAGATATAGCAATGACCCTACTGCTTGTCTATATGGGATTTTGCTCATATCTATGTCCTCCGCGTCATTGTCACCGCTGTATGCGTCAGTTGTCATTGGGGTGGATGCAGTTTTGTCAGAGTCAGGGTCAAACTTCTGAAGCATTTGTTTTATGTGGGTTCTTTGGACAATTTCAACTGTCCCTTTCGTCCGCTTTCTAGTAATTTCCATTCCCAAGTACTTTTTAGGTTCTCCAAGTATAGTAATTGAAAATTCGGATTCAAGTAATGCCGTCACACGATCTACCATCGATCCGCAATTTGACGCTACCAGAATATCATCTACGTATAGTAATAATATTGTCACCGCACTATCCGATTTCCAGATGAACAAACAAGGCTGAAAAGGGTAGGGCTTGAAGCCCATCTTCTCCACCGCATGCCTAAATCGTTCAAACCACCGCTTTGGAGAAACCTTAAGACCATATAATGCCCGGTGGACCTCACAAACTTTCCCCCGCTTCAAGTCCGGACCACAGCCAAGATACTCCGCGTAACCATCAGGAAGCTCTATGTACACAAGCTTCTCTAGGTGGCCATGAAGAAAGGCCGTTTTTACATCATATTGGATGAGGTCCAAATCAAATTTCACCGCCATAGCCAAGAGAAGTTTAACGTCAGGCAACCGCGCTACCGGAGCATATATCTCCGCAAGGTCATAATAGTGGTTATCCGCAAAACCCTTAACCACCAGCCGACTACGATACCGAACCGAACCATCCGCTTCCACCTTTCGTTTATGAACCCACCGCGTTTTCATCAGTTTGATTCCCTGAGGCACCGCACTTCGAGAAACTAGTTTCCAAGTGTCACACCGCTCGATAGCTTGGAACTCTGAATGGATGGCCTCAAGCCATTTCGCCGCATCAGAAGATTGGACAGCCTCAGAATATGTTTGTGGAGTGCCGTCAACCTCAACCACATCACCTTGGAAATAACAAGCATGACTATTATCTCCAGGAGTCTCAAAAAATTGGCACTCATCATTTTCATGAAGGAGTGTTGGACTCTGAGATATTTCAAAGAATTGAACCTGATCGTTCTCATGAATAAGTCCCTGCGACTGATCTCGATCTATTGCGTTAGAGGGGCCAGGTAAGGACTCCTGCTGACCACCGCATTTTGTCATGGCATCCCCAGACGATGGCTCCGCCTCCGCAACTGTCACCGCGTCTACTCCGAAATCCAAATTACACCGCGGTATGTCGACTTGAGAGATCGATTTGACGTAGTCAGAATACGTCCTACTCTCAACAAAGTCAACATCTTTTGAGCGTACTACAACTTGAGTTTTCGCATCCAAGACAAAATAGCCAGAATCACCGCATTGTAGAAGGAATCCTACCGCCGCTCTAGGAACCAACTTAGTCTTTGACTTTTTGTCCAGGACATAGGCTTCACACCCAAACCGCCGCAGAAACTTTAAAGAGGGGAGTCTTCCCAACGCCGCTTCAAAGGGAGACTTGTATCCAATAGATTTATTAGGGGTGCGATTATGTACATGAAGCACATGTCGCATAGCATACGCCCAAAAGTAAGAGGGAATGCCAGATGACAACAGGTTAACCCTTACCTTCTCTAACAATTCTCGATTCAGCCTCTCCGCCGCACCGTTTAACTGAGGTGTGTAGGGCTCGCTCACCGCCAGCGCTATTTGTTCGCTCCCCAACAACATCCGCATTTCCTCAGTTTTGTACTCTAGCCCACCATCAACCCGAATCTCCGCAACTTTGGTATGCCTCCCTGTTAAACTACGAATCTCCGCTAAACACATTTTTAACGCCGCATTAACTTGTGTTTTATTCGCTATTTCGTAACCAAAGACATACCTACTCATATCATCTGTGAAAGTTACAATGTATTTGGCCTGTGACCGATGAGCCAAGGGTTTGATGGGACCTAGCAAATCACTGTGCAGTCTCAGAAAGGCTTCCTCCGCACGTACTCTTTCTGATGTACACGGTTTGCTCCGCGCTTTTGACTGTAAGCAGTCGGGACAGTCCAGTATATTTGACCCAAACTTCACCGCTTTCAATTCGGGGTAGAACTTCGCCGCCCGTTCTAAATAATTTTTCGATGCGTGGTTCATCCTAAAATGCCACAACAACCCTTTATCTTCCCTAAGATTCACCGCGACCTTCTGCCTCTTAGGAAGAGAAACCCCCTCATTTGGGATCAAATTAGTTCTCCGCTTCCCTGGATTTCCGACTGTTTCAGCATTTAGATTTTTTGTCACTGTCTCCGCCACCGATTCAGACCCGCCATCACTATCGACGCTACATGTCGAGGGCATGGTCTGTTGAGCATTCTGGATGATTAAAGCTTTCTTACGCCGCAATCTAGCTAATACTAAGTCTTTCTTATGTGCATCAGCACCTTGCAAAGGAAGCTGAAAGACTATCCACCAGAATTTTCCGTCAAACCATCCTGACTTTAATATATGTCCATCCTTAGAATCCTCAATTTTAAAAGATACACTGTCAAATGTCGCTCTATAGCCTTTCAACATTTGCTTACGGACCGAGAAAAGATTCTCCCCTAGTTCTGGAGCATACAGAACGTCAGAAAGAATTCCATACCTCCGCGATTCTCCGCAATAGTACACAATATCGCCCGCCTCGTGTATGACTAAATCAGCATTCTGATTATTATTTGCACAAGCTATTCGAATAGGTTTTGCAAGTCTCCGCAACTCCGAAAATACGGCACGATCATTTACTATATGGTCAGTCGCACCCGAATCAGCAATAAACTTAATCTGAGGAAATCTGTTACCTGCAAGAAGTAAAGATTCCATCGAGCTGTCTATCGGCTCTTTGGGTTTTTGGCCCGTCTCCGCATCCATCCTTGAAGCAGCCACCGCAGCAATGCCGCTCAGGATTGGTTGATCGTCAGTCTCCGCTCTCCGCGCCAGCTTGGCCTTGTAGTCAAGGAGTTTTTGTTGGGCAGCTTGTTTTGCAAGTCTCCGCAACTCCGAAAATACGGCACGATCATTTACTATATGGTCAGTCGCACCCGAATCAGCAATAAACTTAATCTGAGGAAATCTGTTACCTGCAAGAAGTAAAGATTCCATCGAGCTGTCTATCGGCTCTTTGGGTTTTTGGCCCGTCTCCGCATCCATCCTTGAAGCAGCCACCGCAGCAATGCCGCTCAGGATTGGTTGATCGTCAGTCTCCGCTCTCCGCGCCAGCTTGGCCTTGTAGTCAAGGAGTTTTTGTTGGGCAGCTTGTTTCGAGTAGTTTGGAGTATTTGGCTGCTGTTTGAATGAGTTTTGACTCTTTCCACCGCTCACATTATTTCTTTTGCCAGACCGCCGCGTTGTCTGGACTCTGCTTCGAGGTGTTCCTGAGGTTTTTGACTTGGTCCTTGTTTTATTTCCTCCGCGAGGACGGTCTCCATCAGGTTTGTCTCCGCCACTGCGCTCAGAGTTCCTCATTTTGCGCGTTTCAGCCGTCCATGGGATGTCGCAATCTTTGGACAGGTGCCCGGTGTCTCCGCAATTATAGCAGACCTTTCCGCTTTTGATTAGACAGTCCTTCCGCCAGTGCCCTGTCAATCCACACTGGTAGCAGACAGTGGATTTTCGTTTTGCGCCCTCATAATCAGGACGCCACTCCGCTTTACGTTTGGGTCCAGCGCCGCGTCGCCGCAACCCAATCAAGGCTTTGCTAGGTCCAGCAGCTGCAGATCTTCTCGAATTTTCCATCTGCAGGTCGTACCAGGAGTGCATCCTATCGAAAATACGCTCCGCTGACGTCTGTTCTTGAAGTGCATCCTCCGCGATCCTGGGACATTCCTCCGCGATTGCATTCACCAAGTGCCTTCTCACAGCCTTGTCAGTCAGATCTGCATCAGGACATCTCCTGATTTTTTCCACTAGGGCCTTGAACCTATTTTGAAATTCAATGACAGTTTCACGCCGCGCATCGAACCTGACATTGATCATTTCAATTTGGAGGCGATGTTCCTTAGCGAGGGATGGTGGCTCCACTACATTTTCGATCATTTCTAACGCCTCGCTAGGTTCATCGATATTTTTCACCGCATCCTCCAAATCCGCCGCAACATTTGACATCAGGTAAGCCATTACGCCAGCCTTGACCTGAGCCAGATCAGACAAGGAGAATTCAGAAGGGGTTCGGCGTGACGGGTCCAGTAGGAACTCAACTCCGCAAGCTTTGAGATCCAGGGTCACCCTCCTCCTCCAGACAGAATAAGTATCAGGTGATAGCCTATTCTGACCGCGAGGAAGAGCCAGGTCCATATGTCGTCGAAGACGACGGGACTCAGCGACCTTCGGAACCACGCTGACCGCCCCCAATCTTTCATTCTCCGAGTCATCAGTGGTTTTATTGACTCCGCTTTTCATTTTATGCCCACTCTGCTCGCCAGTGTCCATTGCCTCCGCATTACCGGCCCGTACCGATGATAGCGCCTCCATCCGCAATATAAGCTCTTCACCGCGTTGAGATATATTTTCCACCGCCTCCCGCAGGAACTGAGCGTTCAGCTCAGTCATGCGAGCCAACATTCTCTGTTCAAAACTAGCCAGCTTTTCCTCCAAACTACTCAAATCGTGCTGTTCCATCTCCGCTTAAGTCAGTTCTGAAACACTATCAGTCAAGCTGTTAAAAACTTGTCAGAAAAGGCACAGGAAATTCTTTGCATTCCTTCTCACTTAATTTATTCTGCTGTCACCGCATTTACACCGCATCAAAATACACAACACACCGCCGTCAATTTATGTATTTATTTATTTTTTTAACTGCATTTACACCGCATTAAAATACACAACACACCGCCGTCAATTTATGTATTTATTCATTTTTAACTGCACCGCATGTATTTATTCATTTAACACCGCATTAAAATGCACACACCGCAAACATTTTTCCATTCATTTACACCGCAATAAATTAATGCACGAACACCGCCGACAATTTCGTAGAATCACTCCGCTCTTTTTGTGGAAAAGGTTTAATACATTGTCTCCGCAGCGTCCCTTTCCAGTTTTTGTACTCCGCCATAGTCAAAGCTGTTGCTTACCACCGCCATCCAACGGAAAAAGGAAATTAAATGACACCGCCCTAAATATTTCCCCCGTTTCTAAGCAACTCGAATAAGAGGCAACCCCCTTTTTTTTCACCGCCTGGGGTCCTCCTACTGACATGGAAAATCTAAGCAGTAGGTGTTTCATCAAGAATAACGCCCAGCCAGGAAGACGCAAATTTCCCCTGTAGCCGCTAGACTGAGAAATCTACCTACTAAATACCCGCCGCATCACTCCGGGCCGTTCCAAACTTTGCTTAGTTTTCTTTTCCATTAAAAAATTCTAGGTTTTTTTTTTTTTTTTAATTACAGTCTGACCGTTTGGAACTATTTCACTTCTTAAAGTTTTCATTTTTTCCAGTTCCACCTAGAAAAGGAACCTCCGTATTTTCTCCGCGACAAGTCGGACTGTTTAATTGGGACAGGTCGGCACCTCAGGTTTTTTTTTTTTAAACTTCCGCATTATTTTTTTATTCTTAGACCTCCGCAGTAATTACTATTTTTAAACCTCCGCAATAATTACTATTTTTAAACCTCCGCAATAATTATTATTTTTAACCTCCGCACTAATTATGGTTTGAATGTTCAAAAATACCTCCGCTTCGTGAACAATAAAAATAATCTCCGCAATATTTTTAAACCTCCGCAGTAATTATTTCTTAATTGTTCAAAATTACCTCCGCTTCATGAACAATTCCTGAGATGACCGGCAGTGCCCCAGAAAAGGGTAATATCACGCACGGGATTTAAAGTTCTGTTTATTCTGTGAATGATCAATCTCGCCGCAATGGTCTTAGCGGGTAGACCGTGCCCTGCCCCGACCATCGAGTTGTCTCCGCACTTACTACTCGATGCCACTCGCAGGGTGCCGCAAAAAAAATAGAATTATCAGCAAAGAGAACAGTTATATTAAAATTAATTAACAGCACTCCGCCGAGCTGTAATATCTCCGCACCTTAATAACGTTCCATTGTAGTTAGCCTCCGCAACTTAGCCAACACAACACCAGAAAAGTTCGACAATTAATTTTGTACTTGATTGTATTTATTAATTTTACAGCTCTTTTTGTGTTTGACCAATAAAACCTCCGCCTGAATAAAATTGTGAACTTTCCTGTGACTGTTCTTCCTCTGTATTAAGCTGATACTTCCATTTAAAAGTCCACAACCCTTTAAAAGGGTTGGGAATAATTATGTTATTATTCTCGCGAGAATCCGCCCGAGTTGCAATTGAAAAAGTGACAGGCTGCGCGACCTGTTGGGCTTTCAATCAACTCCTACTTCTCCGAGAAGGGTTTTCCACCGCATTCCACCCACTTTGGGCTTTCGCCATGTAGCGCAACGGCGCAGATTGGTTGGGAGCCCGCCGCTCCGTACAAAATCTCGCCGAGGACTAAAATGGCTACCCCTTTAACCCCGAACTCAATAAAATAGAACTCCGATCGAAAATTGGAAATTTCTCATAATGAACCTGCCGCCTCCGATACGAGATTTTTAAAACGTCCAGGGTGGAAATTGTTCTGGGATTTTTCCAGTCGAGTGCACTCTCGTCTCCGCCACGTACTCGTAAGACACAATTCGAGACCCAGATAGAGAAGTCCGCCGCCCGTGACTTCACTCTAATAAACATTGGATACCACAGGCTTTTCCAACACGAATTGGTCCCAGATTCATTCCTATCGGATGGTGCCAATAACCAATAGCCGCAACATCGCAATATGAGAAAATTCCCCGAGAATTGATCTTTCACAAACACCGCCATACAGAACAACATAAAAATGTTATTGTCTCCGCCGGGCCGCGAGTCGGCCGCCGAACAGCCACCGCTCGCCGAATCAATTCAGCAATATTACCAATACGATCGTTTTTTGCGTTTGATCGTTTTTTCGTCGTTCGTGCTAGCATGTTGGAATATTGGAATAAATTGATATTGCCATTTAAACGTTTTACTCACCGCGTTCTTCAGAATACACCGCTTCAACTCTTGAAGAATAAGGAATTTATACACCGCTTCAATAATGAATTTGGTCAAACACAAGAGCTTTTAATATAGTCCTTTCTAGTTGTAGATACAACATACAAGTACGCAGTAACAACGGTAGAGAGGAAGTGTGTTCCTCCTCGGGCAGAGTCTCTTAGCAAAGATGAGACAGTGTTGCCACTATTTAATTGTCCCTCCGGGATGTTGAATTGTCCGTTTTCCAACATTTTGCTTCGATCATTTTGCTGCAGAAAATTTCGAACGAGATCTAAAGGTGTATAATTAGGATGAGGTATCTTAACAAGATCAAAGAAGAGGACAATTAAAAAAAAGAAAAAGATTTTCTTCTGACAACAAAACCTCACAGAAAATGGCAAAAATGATAAATTAATTGTAATTTATTTTTTAATAAAGTTTTTTGTTCTTCAAAAACGTTGTTTTTTAATTGCTACTGCGTTCTTTGATAAATTTGTTGAACTTAAGATTTTGATATGCTCCAAGAATATAATAATATACAACATACTAAAAATATTTTCCAACAGTTACGAACATAAAACAATAATGTACAAAAAAGTTGAATGAGTACATTCATGCTAAACTTTACTTCCTATATGTACCTGTCATTTTTGCACCAAAAGTAGCTAGCCTCAACTCCATTGATCACTAAGAAACTAGTATTGATGGCATGCTATTTTCAGAAGGAAAAGATATATATGGTTCACATGCCATTGGTGGCGAAACACTGGTTTTCTGGACAATTTTGCTCATCAACTTGCTCAATTTTGATGCTATTCAAATGGGATCTATATTATTATGTCGGTGGAAAATACATAAGAAACGACCAATCGTACATCTCAAAAATTCAGTTGATTTTTATCAGACTAGATATCCTAGAAAAAGTTTATTGAAAATAAATGTAGACACAAAAAGTAAAGGACATTGTTAAGCTGAGTCAAATAACACAAAATTTATTGGAATCTGATGTAAAAACGTCAATATCAATCATTTTTTCCCACTTTTTTTTCAACGGTGATTTATTTTTTTCACTACATCAGTGAAGAACGTTAGAAGTGAAAAAATAGTGTTTCAAAAATAAAATATCTGAATCTTTACGATTAGGTAAGTATTTTAAAAGTCAATTTTTAAATTATTTGAATTCTATCAGATTAATTTTGTATCATTTAATTCTAAGTATGGTTATAGATAAAAAAAAAATTTTATCGAGAAAAAATGATAATTAATAGTAAGTAATGAAATTCCGCTGCCAAAGGTTAGTTAAAAGCTATCACTAACTAGTGTTTGTCTTTATACCAGTGACGTCATGCCGTGCGGGTTAGTATCGGATCGAGCCCACCTGTCACCTTGGGTCGGTGTATAAATTACAAGGCGGGCTCGATCATCAAGGGGCAGCTTCCTCTGACGTCACTGGTATAAAACTTCCTCAAAGCCTCATCAGACTTTCATTGCAACAACATTACTTCTCCGCTTTCCTTTCAATGTGAAGGTTTTGTGTACGCCAAGTTTTTTATTACAGTTTTAATAGAGAGTTTCATCAAGGGTTTTTTAAAATCATTGTTAATAAGAAATGGGAAAACCAGTTGTAGTGCGTGCGATTGCGGAATGCCGTGATACGATCTTTCTTTTCACCGGTAAGTTCACTATTTTAATTATTTATTGCCCGTAGATCCATTCTAAAATGCATAATTATTTAGTATCATGATTACCGTTATTAAATTTGAAGAATGTATTGGCTGTAATATTAATTGTGGAAAACTCTGAATTCTAAACATGCCTCGGCCAGTTTGTCAGCGTACTTGTTCTCTCAACTCTTGTGTTTTAAATATGTGTGTTAATTAATTGCTATTTTGTCAGATTTCCTACGGATAAATCCATTAGGAAGCAATGGATCGCTAAGTGCCGGAGAAAATGACGATTGGAATCCCAATACCAGTAGGATTTATTTTTTGCTTCGATCATTTTGCTGCAGAAAATTTCGAACGAGATCTAAAGGTGTATAATTAGGATGAGGTATCTTAACAAGATCAAAGAAGAACACAATTAAAAAACAAAAACGAAAGAGATTTTCCTCTGACAACAAAACCTCAAAGAAAATGGCAAAAATGATCAATTAATTGTAATTTATTTTTTAATAAAGTTTTTTGTTCTTAAAAAACGTTGTTTTTTAATTGCTACTGCGTTCTTTGATAAATTTGTTGAACTTAAGATTTTGATATGCTCCAAGAATATAATAATATACAACATTCTAAAAAAATTTTCCAACAGTTACGAACATAAAACAATAATGTACAAAAAAGTTGAATGAATGCATGCTAAACTTTACTTTCCATGTACCTGTCATTTTTGTATCAATATCAGCCTCAACACCATTGATCATTAAGAAACTAGTATTGATCGCATGCTATATTCACATGCCATTGGTGGCGAAACACTGGTTTTCTGGACAATTTTGCTCAACAACTTGCTCAATTTTGATGCTATTCAAATGGGATCTATTTGTCGGTATAAGAAAAACATACACAAGAAGAAAAAATACATAAGAAAAGAAATACATGAGAAACGACCCATCGTACATCTCAAAAATTCAAACAAAGTTTATTGAAAATAAATGTAGACACAAAAAGTAAAGGACATTGTTAGCTGAGTCAAATAACATAAAATTTATTGAAATCTGATGTAAAAACGTCAATATCGATCATTTTTTATGGATTTTGATCTTCATCAAAAATGATCGATATGTGAATTGCGAAACGTGAATTGCGTGAAGTGCGCAAACTAAAGCAGTGTAAGTCTACAGACAATGAAAAATACAGCAAATAATAGTACAGTGGTTTATTATTCCTTTTTTTCAATAGTCATTTTAAGAATATCCATTTGTGATGATACTTATTCCGAACATTTGTGAAACAGATTGGTAGCTATGTGGGAAAACTCCGTAACAACTATTGTAATTTTAATCATTGCTATTATTCTTAATTTCGAAATGAAATGCTAATTTTTTCGCCTAACGGTACAGTTGAATAGGGTGTTTGACGACCATTCCAACGCGTATACAACAATTTTTATAGCTCCAAGAACTCTCAAGTAATTCCCTCATGCCAACTTTGTGAAAACCTCCCAAATTTTACACACAAACTGCGATAGCTCGAGAACCAATAAAGCTACCGACCCCGCGATGGCGTTATCCGATTCAGCGTCCAAAAATCTATAGAAATGGATATCAAACACACCTTTTTCTGAGAAACGTTGGGAAATACGAATATTCTCCCCCCCAAAAATACCCTGAAAATTGAGATAGCGATTTGGCGAAAGAATTGAGCCGTTGTCAGGCCACGATTGATTTTTTGTGAAATTTCAAAAATGTAACTATAATAGTTTCCTCCAAAAACATTTAAAAAAAAAAATAAAACCGACTTCAAAATTTTGTCTATAAAATACACTCTGAAAAGGAAAAAAATAACAAAAATGTCCCAACTTCGTAGCAACTCATTCGCCAACTACACATTTTAAGGACTACTTTACTACTCGTATTGACCTGACCACTTCCTGATTGATTGATCACCTTCCCTAATAATATAAAAATTACTATTTCTCATTTCCCAAATGGTTAAAAGATTTTCCTTTCACCTCTGAATTGCCTCCAGTTTGATCATCTTTTGGAGTCGGCGCCTCTCTTATATTGTATTGGAGAAGCCTATAGGTTCCGAATTACCAGCAGTATGAATATAAATATCATGAGTTTTCATGATTCTTGAACAGAGCAAATCAGCATTTATGAGAACTGATTATTAACAATATCGATTTGAAGGTGATCATTCACGCCTTTTCCTAAAAACCATTTCAGATTTCTCTAAGAATCTTTACGTCCAGACCCAGACTTATTACCTGCCACCTACTAATTTATCGTAAATTCATATTTATTTGTAACCATCGGTTATTTTGCCAGAGAGGCGCCGACTCCAAAAGATGATCAATCTGGAGGCAATTCAGAGGTGAAAGGAAAATCTTTTAATCATTTGGGAAATGAGAAATAGTAATTTTTATATTATTAGGGAAGGTGATCCAATCAATCAGGAAGTGGTCAGGTCAATACGAGTAGTAAAGTAGTCCTTAAAATGTGTAGTTGGCGAATGAGTTGCTACGAAGTTGAGACATTTTTGTTATTTTTTCCTTTTCAGAGTGTATTTTATAGACAAAATTTTGAAGTCGGTTATATTTTTTTTTTTTTAGTTTTTTTTTATTTTTCTCTTTTTAGTGACTTACAATTATGGACAGCTCTCTTTACAGAATTTTCCCAAGCTTTCATTATTGTGTTCTAGTCACTTACTACTAACCGTCTAAACTCGATTCATAAGTCCGTTGAACGTTGAAGTTCTAAAGTATAATGATTACCTAACTATTTTCAATGTTATTATGTTAATTGAGAGTGAGTTTGAACGTTTGGAATAATCCATCCACTGATTTGGGTTTGAAGTCGGTTAAAAAAGTGATGGCGGCGTACGGCAGACGGACAGAATATTTTTTTCTACTGGATATTCGGATCCTATATGCCTTGAAACGTAAAACGTAAAATGTTGAGGGAGTTAGTAAAATTTGGGAGATTTTCACAAATTTATTGGGCATAAAGGTATAACTCGAGAATCGTTGGCGCTATGAAAATCGTAATCTTGTTGGAATGGTCGCCAAATGGTCTCTTCAACTATAAAGTTAGACGAAAAATGTACCTTTTAATTTAATGTTTGTGCAAGTTATGATAGTTCTCCCAAATCATTACCTATTGAATCGAAGGAATAATAAACCACTCATCGCATTTGCACGGTTTTTGTAAAAGTTATTAGCTTGCAAAGTCAAAAGTTGCTATTTTCGCAAAAATCACTTTTTCCAGCATTTCTCCGAATCTGGGGCTGTAACTCCTGGATGGATTTTGTTTTAATTTGGGACCTACCAGGATAGTATCCCTCTCAAAAATAAGTTTAAAAAGTAATCTCATCGACTTACAGGGGCTGAACACCAGCCCTATCACACAATTTATACTGAACGCTGACTTCTTTCACCAAATATTTAGCTGCATGAATCCCAGAAATTTTATTCCCCAATCATGAATCAGTTTATCACTCCACAAACAAAAAATTGCCACCATCCTCACGTATTTGATGATTAGGTCGATAAAACGACTGTCCTGTTTATACTGCTCCACTTCCTTGAATTGCATGATGGTATCTTCAAGAAGCGGTATCAGATTCACTTCTTTGCCATGTTTTGGGCAACTCTGTTCAATCCAATCGACATAGTCATGCCGCGGCAGTAGAGGGTCATTCCCATCATAATGTCATATTTTTCATGCTCCCTGAAAAATATCATCAACTCAAATCACACAGATTGAAATTAATTAGAAACAAGAAAAATTAAAAACAGCTATAATATACAAACTCTCGCTCTTTTTGGAGTTTCGCCCGAAGTTCAACATCACTCAGGGCACGAAGTGCTAATCCAAGTTTGCTTGCTCTCGTCCCTGCTCCAGGGGTTGGATGTTCTCCTTACAAAGTTCCAACGTATCAGGAGCCATCCTTAACCACTCTGAAACAACACGTTGTTAAACAACGTTCACTACGCACAATCATGCTCGACTGATTTATTTATTACCAAACTTTTGATTCCACACATAAATGCATGATCATATTTATGTGACTCCAACTAGTAACTGTGTTGAAGTGTACATAGATAACACAGAACATACATGATCCAGTCAGTAACAGATATAACCAAAATTATAAAATCAAGAAACTAATACGAAGGCCGCAACGTTAGTACACTACAACTGTTTTGAAAAAAAGAAAGAAAAGTAGAAAAACCTACGAATTAGGTTAATAATGCAGAAGTGCAGTATCTGAGCCTAACAATACAAGCCAAGTATCATAAAATGAGGTCATTTTCATAGCAATGACACTCGAAAATTTATGACCGTCCCTGAAGGGGGAATCAAGTAATTTACACATCGCTACAAACATTAAAGAACTTCAAGCATTCAAATATACTGATTTTTCCAATGATGGTTAAAAATCAATTTTAATACGGGAGCAATCGATGTTTTTAGGGACCTATGTTTGGGACTGCATAATTTCTAAACGAAAACTGTTTTTCCTTAGTTTGAAGACTAAAATTGTTCAAATTTAAGTCTAGTTTACGTGATATAAGTTTGGTATTGATTGAACCAAGCGTAGATACTTTTCAGGCCGTAATTCTAAAAAAATTGTTTCGAAATCACGTTTTTTGAACTATTTATGCTTGTAGAAAAAAAAAACTACGTTAGTCATAGAATTTTCGTTAACAGGTTTGAATTCAGCATTACTTTTTCAACAAATTACATGGTTTTGAGGGCCAAATCCTGTCATTATAATGCACAAACGTTGGGTGAATTTCTGAAATTTTGTTCGGATCCTCTCATTCAGTGTAATTGCGGATAGGCTCGAGAAAATCATAACTCTATTATCATTTGAGAAATACAGAACAAGTAAATTGGAGCATTTCAGTAATCAAAAATGGTGTACTAAATTATTTGAGTTTTGTAAGGTGGATCAATGGGATCAAAGCATCCGGTATGTAGACCAAGAGTCTCAAATCAGTGGATAGATTATTCCATTAATTTCTAACGTTCAAACTCACTCTCAATCAACATAATAACATTGAAAGTAGTTAGGTAATCATTATAGTTTAGATCTTCAGTGTCCAAAAGATTTATGAATTTTGTTTGGTCTGTTGGTAGTAAGTGACAAAACCACAATGGAGAAAGCTTGGGCAAATTTTGTGAAGAGAGCTGTCCATAATTGTATGACACTAAAAAAAGAAAAAAAAGTTTAAGAAAATAATAAAACCAACTTTGAAAATTATCTGCCTATAATACAAACTCTGAAAAGGAAAAAAATAACAAAAATGTCGCAACTTCGCGGCAACTACCTGCATGTTATTTCTTGAACATTTAACGCTAAATTCAAATCTTTCAACGAAAATTCTATGACTAACGTAGTTTTTTTTCTACAACCATATATATTCCAAAAACGTGATTTTGAAACAAATTTTTAAGAAATACGCCCTTAGAAGTATTATTTACTTTTAGTCCAATCAATACCAAACTTTGATTACGTAAACTAGTCTTAAATGTGAACAATTTAGGTTTACAAACTATGAAAAAACAGTTTTCGTTTAGAAGTTATGAGGTCTCATACATAGGTCTATAAAAACATCGATTGCTCCCTCATTATGCCACCTAAAATTGATTTTTTACCATCGTTGGAAAGCTCTTGCTAAGTACCTACTTCCAAGTGCAATAGTGTTCATATTTTTTTCTCGACGTGGCTGGGTACTAGAAAAACCTCAAAAAAGTGAAACCACTCATCGCATTCGCAAGGTTTTTGTAAAAGTTATTTGCTTGCAAAATCAAAAGTTGCTATTTTCGCAAAAATCACTTTTTCCAGCATTTCTCCGAATCTGGGGCTGTAACTACTGGATGGATTTTGTTTTAATTTGGGACCTACCAGGATAGTATCCCTCTCAAAAATAAGTTTAAAAAGTAATCTCATCGACTTACAGGGGCTGAACACCAGCCCTATCACACAATTTATACTGAACGCTGACTTCTTTCACCAAATATTTAGCTGCATGTATCCCAGAAATTTTATTCCCCAATCATGAATCAGTTTATCACTCCACAAACAAAAAATTGCCACCATCCTCACGTATTTGATGATTAGGTCGATAAACCGACTGTCCTGTTTATACTGCTCCACTTCCTTGAATTGCATGATGGTATCTTCAAGAAGCGGTATCAGATTCACTTCTTTGCCATGTTTTGGGCAACTCTGTTCAATCCAATCGACATAGTCATGCCGCGGCGGTAGGGGGGTCATTTCCATCATATATGTCATATTTTTCATGCTCCCTGAAAAATATCATCAACTCAAATCACACAGATTGAAATTAATTAGAAACAAGAAAAATTAAAAACAGCTATAATATACAAACTCTCGCTCTTTTTGAAGTTTCGCCCGAAGTTCAACATCACTCAGGGCACGAAGTGCTAATCCAAGTTTGCTTGCTCTCGTCCCTGCTCCAGGGGTTGGATGTTCTCCTTACAAAGTTCCAACGTATCAGGAGCCATCCTTAACCACTCTGAAACAACACGTTGTTAAACAACGTTCACTACGCACAATCATGCTCGACTGATTTATTTATTACCAAACTTTTGATTCCACACATAAATGCATGATCATATTTATGTGACTCCAACTAGTAACTGTGTTGAAGTGTACATAGATAACACAGAACATGTACATGATCTAGTCAGTAACAGATATAACCAAAATTATAAAATCAAGAAACTAATACGAAGGCCGCAACGTTAGTACACTACAACTGTTTTGAAAAAAAGAAAGAAAAGTAGAAAAACCTACGAATTAGGTTAATAATGCAGAAGTGCAGTATCTGAGCCTAACAATACAAGCCAAGTATCATAAAATGAGGTCATTTTCATAGCAATGACACTCGAAAATTTATGACCGTCCCTGAAGGGGGAATCAAGTAATTTACACATCGCTACAAACATTAAAGAACTTCAAGCATTCAAATATACTGATTTTTCCAATGATGGTTAAAAATCAATTTTAATACGGGAGCAATCGATGTTTTTAGGGACCTATGTTTGGGACTGCATAATTTCTAAACGAAAACTGTTTTTCCTTAGTTTGAAGACTAAAATTGTTCAAATTTAAGTCTAGTTTACGTGATATAAGTTTGGTATTGATTGAACCAAGCGTAGATAATTTCGGTGGAAACGTCAAAATTGTTCGGAATAATTACTATCACAAATGGATAGTCTTTCTAAATCAATATTGAAGCGAAGGAATAATTAACCAGTGTACAATCATTTGCAGCGTTTTTATTGGATATTCGGATTCTACATGCCTTGAAACGTAAAACATCAAATTTTGAGGAAGGGTTATAAAAATTTTTTTCTTGGGCGATTACAATGGTTTATTATTGAATATTAAACCAAAACATCAAGGAGCCAATCCAGTTCGCCATAATTGGCGAACTTGACATAAGTTATCAACATTTTAATTTTCTGATTATTAGAATATCCTATAGCTGACACTTGAACGTTCTTACAGTCTTTAATCATAACCGGTGTTGTGGATACGAAAATACAGGAGTCCAGCATGATTTCAACAAAATCTCAAGAATTGTTACATCGTTTCAAATTGTGTTTGGATATTATGTACTATGAAAAAGTATTTTCGAACCCTCCTACTCAATAGCACAGCAAATCACGTCAACGCATGCCACATGTTGCATTTAGAGACCGACCATGAGATGAGGCGTATGAAAGCAAATAAATAGCAACGTAGTAAACTTACCATAATAGAAGTTCGGACGAAGAAGAAAAATAAACACTTGGCGCGAGGTGATACGAGACTGAGCACAGCGGACGTTCGTGCCAGGCGCGAGGAGATACGAGACTGAGGTGAAAGGCCGTACCAGCCGCGAGAGCTCTGCCTTGCCTAGCCTTGAGAAGGTGGGCGGGCCTTATGTCTCGTTCGGGACCGAATGTGAGCGGCAGTCTCAATAATTTTTTCTTAAATTATATTTTACCTTGTATAGTGTAGTTATATTTACCTTTATTACCTATATTTTTCTCCTACTCTAACATGATTAAATTGATACCTACATGAACAATGAACTAACTAGTAGCTTTTCAATTTGTGAAAAAATAATCAAAAGAAATTATGCCGATCTTCCAATAATTCAATATTGAGTAGTTCATTGATTTTTAAGCTAAAATAGCATTATTTTAAGGACAAAAATCATATTATGTGAATTGACCAGCTCTTGGAATGTTTGACTTGGATGGACAGTTCTACGCCCTCTCTCTTGCTCAACATGGTTATCTTATCTGTTACTACTGTACTGTGATAATTTATTATTCATTCTCGAACTTTCGTTTGTCTTCCCGTTAACTATTTTGATTTTTGCTATATTTCGCTAATAAACTAATTAATATTAGTTTCGTGTTTTTCCCAGCGTCGTTTACTCTTACTCTTCTCAACAGGTTATGGTCATTTGCACGGCGCGCGCTAATGCGTAAATTGTTTTTTACGCGGGTGATTATTTTCGAAAGCCGGTTGCCCTTTGTTTACGTTCGATTTCCTTTTTTCGTTCGGCCGCGTGCGTGATAATTTCGCCTCGCCATAAATCAATCGTCAATAATTTACGACTAATTCGACGTTATTACCCGTTCTATTTGGTTCTATTGGGGGGATTCTCGAAGATAAAGGACTCGTCTATGTCTTATCAGACGTGGAGCCCGCTCATCGCGTCAACTTCAGTTCCGCCGACGTTTCTGCTATAAATTTGATTATTCCATTGACCATTTTCTCGTTGTGGACACCATCGTTCGTGAGTTAGAGGATCTCGGATCGAAGTTTGATGAGTCAGATAAAATCTGCCACTTTTTGCTAACCCTTCCTAACGAATATATGATACAGTCACAACTGAAATACCTAGTGTTTTGTCAAAGCAAGGTTGTTGGATGAGGAGATAAAGTGTGGTGTTAATTAAAAACTCATTGACAATGATATTGATTTATTTTAACATACATTGATTGTTAACCACATTTTCTATGTATAAAACTATTGGCACCCAATCGACCTAATATGCTGCCCTAACCAGTCCGAAGGGGTGAAAATTCTTTGCCGAATTAGTGAACCAATAGTGGAAAAAGGCACTAAGTTATTCTACCCCTCGACCCTATTGATTTAAGAAACCAGTTAAAATAATTTTCAACGGTTTATGTCCTTTTTCAGGCTTTGTTGAGGAAGAAGATACTTTTTCGGTTATGGAAACGGACGTCAAGATTGAGTCACAGGGTCTCACAGTCAATCTGAAGGTGAATTACAAGTATGTGGCGTATTCATTAATTTGCTTTACAAAACATTCCTCACTTCCATAAAATTACTCGAGTGATTATTATTATATAAAATTATCTAACAACTGGTCAACTCTTCAACATTGTGTATTGGTTTCAGGAGCGATTCGAGCCTACTACCTTCAGTTGTTCACATTACCTGTAGAGTACGGTCTCGGCAGAACATAGACGTGTTCATTTCATTCTCATCGAGCAATATAATTATTACGCTGTTATTTACACCAACCAAGATTTTAAAAAAATATAGGTAAACTCTGTACATTGGGCAATAAAAATCCTCAAAAAATTAAACATACTGTCTTATCCCTTTTCAACCTGCATGCAACTTAGAGTGGCCCCAAAAGTTAACAAGACCTTTCAGTTTCAGTCTACTGCACTCTGCTACTAGGAGTTAATTACTGTATTCATTGTTGTGGGTAAGAAAAAAAAGTGAGACAATGGAAAATATGCATTACACATTTATTTTTGGCAATACATCAGAAAATACCCTTTTTCAGGACATTAATTTTTAAGAAGGTGATAAGTCGATTGAGAGGGGGTGAATATTATTTAGGTAAATATTTCGGCTCTGAATGGGCACCATCAACTGATAACTGGTCGATCAAACAGAATATTTATCATTCTTCTCCACTCTCATCCCCCATTGGTCGTTTTCGTTATTTCTTCATCTCTTCAGCCAGCACAGGTACAGCTTCTTTTATGCACGGGAAGGCTTCTCAAAATCCCAGCTCTGAAAAATGGCAAGTGGACAGCGGATGAATGACAAGGTTTATACTGCAAGAGTTGTATCATTCTTCAAAATTCAAGGAAAGAACTTTAGGTAGGTAAGTATCAGGTACCTAAATAATGTACGACCTAACTGAAAAAAATGAAGTTGTTCATTTAATATAAATAAAACACAGTCAAATTGAAAATTTAGATAGGTGAACATGGACTGCTAGAACAAGCTACCAGCTATAAATGGAGCCCTCAGCTTCAGCTGATACGCTCGCTATCTTTCTACCTACTGCAAATATAAATTCCCTTTCACAAAAAAATTAAAATAAATAAACAAAAAAATTACCCAACATGCTTTCTAACTCAGCCAGTAGGATTTATTTGCTCCGAGCATTTTTCTGCAGAAGATTTCGAACGAGATCTAAAGGTGTATAATTAGGATGGGGTATCGTAACACGATCAAAGAAGAGGACAATTAAAAAAAAGAAAAAGATTTTCTTCTGACAACAAAACCTCAAAGAAAATGGCAAAAATGATAAATTAATTGTAATTTATTTTTTAATAAAGTTTTTTGTTCTTCAAAAACGTTGTTTTTTTATTGCTACTGTGTTCTTTGATAAATTTGTTGAACTTAAGATTTTGATATGCTCCAAGAATATTATACAACATTCTAAAAATATTCTCCAACAGCTATGAACATAAAACAATAATGAACAAAAAAAAAAGTTGAATGAGTACATTCATGCTAAACTTTACTTTCTACGTACCTGTCATTTTTGCACCAATAGTAGCTAGCCTCAACTCCATTGATCACTAAGAAACTAGTATTGATGGCATGCTATTTTCAGAAGGAAAAGATATATATGGTTCACATGCCATTGGTGGCGAAACACTGGTTTTCTGGACAATTTTGCTCATCAACTTGCTCAATTTTGATGCTATTCAAATGGGATCTATATTATTATGTCGGTGGAAAATACATAAGAAACGACCAATCGTACATCTCAAAAATTCAGTTGATTTTTATCAGACTAGATATCCTAGAAAAAGTTTATTGAAAATAAATGTAGACACAAAAAGTAAAGGACATTGTTAAGCTGAGTCAAATAACACAAAATTTATTGGAATCTGATGTAAAAACGTCAATATCAATCATTTTTTCCCACTTTTTTTTCAACGGTGATTTATTTTTTTAACTTCATCAGTGAAGAACGTTAGAAATGAAAAAATAGTGTCTCAAAAATAAAATATCTGAATCTTTACGATTAGGTAAGTATTTTAAAAGTCAATTTTTAAATTATTTGAATTCTATCAGATTATTTTTGTATCATTTAATTCTAAGTATGGTTATAGATAAAAAAAAATGTTATCGAGAAAAAATGATAATTAATAGTAAGTAATGAAATTCCGCTGCCAAAGGTTAGTTAAAAGCTATCACTAACTAGTGTTTGTCTTTATACCAGTGACGTCATGCCGTGCGGGTTAGTATCGGATCGAGCCCACCTGTCACCTTGGGTCGGTGTATAAATTACAAGGCGGGCTCGATCATCAAGGGGCAGCTTCCTCTGACGTCACTGGTATAAAACTTCCTCAAAGCCTCATCAGACTTTCATTGCAACAACATTACTTCTCCGCTTTCCTTTCAATGTGAAGGTTTTGTGTACGCCAAGTTTTTTATTACAGTTTTAATAGAGAGTTTCATCAAGGGTTTTTTAAAATCATTGTTAATAAGAAATGGGAAAACCAGTTGTAGTGCGTGCGATTGCGGAATGCCGTGATACGATCTTTCTTTTCACCGGTAAGTTCACTATTTTAATTATTTATTGCCCGTAGATCCATTCTAAAATGCATAATTATTTAGTATCATGATTACCGTTATTAAATTTGAAGAATGTATTGGCTGTAATATTAATTGTGGAAAACTCTGAATTCTAAACATGCCTCGGCCAGTTTGTCAGCGTACTTGTTCTCTCAACTCTTGTGTTTTAAATATGTGTATTAATTAATTGCTATTTTGTCAGATTTCCTACGGATAAATCCATTAGGAAGCAATGGATCGCTAAGTGCCGGAGAAAATGACGATTGGAATCCCAATACCAGTAGGATTTATTTTTTGCTTCGATCATTTTGCTGCAGAAAATTTCGAACGAGATCTAAAGGTGTATAATTAGGATGAGGTATCTTAACAAGATCAAAGAAGAGGACAATTAAAAAAAAGAAAAAGATTTTCTTCTGACAACAAAACCTCACAGAAAATGGCAAAAATGATAAATTAATTGTAATTTATTTTTTAATAAAGTTTTTTGTTCTTCAAAAACGTTGTTTTTTAATTGCTACTGCGTTCTTTGATAAATTTGTTGAACTTAAGATTTTGATATGCTCCAAGAATATTATACAACATTCTAAAAATATTCTCCAACAGTTATGAACATAAAACAATAATGTACAAAAAAGTTGAATGAGTACATTCATGCTAAACTTTACTTTCTATGTACCTGTCATTTTTGCACCAATAGTAGCTAGCCTCAACTCCATTGATCACTAAGAAACTAGTATTGATGGCATGCTATTTTCAGAAGGAAAAGATATATATGGTTCACATGCCATTGGTGGCGAAACACTGGTTTTCTGGACAATTTTGCTCATCAACTTGCTCAATTTTGATGCTATTCAAATGGGATCTATATTATTATGTCGGTGGAAAATACATAAGAAACGACCAATCGTACATCTCAAAAATTCAGTTGATTTTTATCAGACTAGATATCCTAGAAAAAGTTTATTGAAAATAAATGTAGACACAAAAAGTAAAGGACATTGTTAAGCTGAGTCAAATAACACAAAATTTATTGGAATCTGATGTAAAAACGTCAATATCAATCATTTTTTCCCACTTTTTTTTCAACGGTGATTTATTTTTTTAACTTCATCAGTGAAGAACGTTAGAAATGAAAAAATAGTGTCTCAAAAATAAAATATCTGAATCTTTACGATTAGGTAAGTATTTTAAAAGTCAATTTTTAAATTATTTGAATTCTATCAGATTATTTTTGTATCATTTAATTCTAAGTATGGTTATAGATAAAAAAAAATTTTATCGAGAAAAAATGATAATTAATAGTAAGTAATGAAATTCCGCTGCCAAAGGTTAGTTAAAAGCTATCACTAACTAGTGTTTGTCTTTATACCAGTGACGTCATGCCGTGCGGGTTAGTATCGGATCGAGCCCACCTGTCACCTTGGGTCGGTGTATAAATTACAAGGCGGGCTCGATCATCAAGGGGCAGCTTCCTCTGACGTCACTGGTATAAAACTTCCTCAAAGCCTCATCAGACTTTCATTGCAACAACATTACTTCTCCGCTTTCCTTTCAATGTGAAGGTTTTGTGTACGCCAAGTTTTTTATTACAGTTTTAATAGAGAGTTTCATCAAGGGTTTTTTAAAATCATTGTTAATAAGAAATGGGAAAACCAGTTGTAGTGCGTGCGATTGCGGAATGCCGTGATACGATCTTTCTTTTCACCGGTAAGTTCACTATTTTAATTATTTATTGCCCGTAGATCCATTCTAAAATGCATAATTATTTAGTATCATGATTACCGTTATTAAATTTGAAGAATGTATTGGCTGTAATATTAATTGTGGAAAACTCTGAATTCTAAACATGCCTCGGCCAGTTTGTCAGCGTACTTGTTCTCTCAACTCTTGTGTTTTAAATATGTGTATTAATTAATTGCTATTTTGTCAGATTTCCTACGGATAAATCCATTAGGAAGCAATGGATCGCTAAGTGCCGGAGAAAATGACGATTGGAATCCCAATACCAGTAGGATTTATTTTTTGCTTCGATCATTTTGCTGCAGAAAATTTCGAACGAGATCTAAAGGTGTATAATTAGGATGAGGTATCTTAACAAGATCAAAGAAGAGGACAATTAAAAAAAAGAAAAAGATTTTCTTCTGACAACAAAACCTCACAGAAAATGGCAAAAATGATAAATTAATTGTAATTTATTTTTTAATAAAGTTTTTTGTTCTTCAAAAACGTTGTTTTTTAATTGCTACTGCGTTCTTTGATAAATTTGTTGAACTTAAGATTTTGATATGCTCCAAGAATATAATAATATACAACATACTAAAAATATTTTCCAACAGTTACGAACATAAAACAATAATGTACAAAAAAGTTGAATGAATGCATGCTAAACTTTACTTTCCATGTACCTGTCATTTTTGTATCAATATCAGCCTCAACACCATTGATCATTAAGAAACTAGTATTGATCGCATGCTATATTCACATGCCATTGGTGGCGAAACACTGGTTTTCTGGACAATTTTGCTCAACAACTTGCTCAATTTTGATGCTATTCAAATGGGATCTATTTGTCGGTATAAGAAAAACATACACAAGAAGAAAAAATACATAAGAAAAGAAATACATGAGAAATGACCCATCGTACATCTCAAAAATTCAAACAAAGTTTATTGAAAATAAATGTAGACACAAAAAGTAAAGGACATTGTTAGCTGAGTCAAATAACATAAAATTTATTGAAATCTGATGTAAAAACGTCAATATCGATCATTTTTTATGGATTTTGATCTTCATCAAAAATGATCGATATGTGAATTGCGAAACGTGAATTGCGTGAAGTGCGCAAACTAAAGCAGTGTAAGTCTACAGACAATGAAAAATACAGCAAATAATAGTACAGTGGTTTATTATTCCTTTTTTTCAATAGTCATTTTAAGAATATCCATTTGTGATGATACTTATTCCGAACATTTGTGAAACAGATTGGTAGCTATGTGGGAAAACTCCGTAACAACTATTGTAATTTTAATCATTGCTATTATTCTTAATTTCGAAATGAAATGCTAATTTTTTCGCCTAACGGTACAGTTGAATAGGGTGTTTGACGACCATTCCAACGCGTATACAACAATTTTTATAGCTCCAAGAACTCTCAAGTAATCCCCTCATGCCAACTTTGTGAAAACCTCCCAAATTTTACACACAAACTGCGATAGCTCGAGAACCAATAAAGCTACCGACCCCGCGATGGCGTTATCCGATTCAGCGTCCAAAAATCTATAGAAATGGATATCAAACACACCTTTTTCTGAGAAACGCTGGGAAATACGAATATTCTCCCCCTCAAAAATACCCTGAAAATTGAGATAGCGATTTGGCGAAAGAATTGAGCCGTTGTCAGGCCACGATTGATTTTTTGTGAAATTTCAAAAATGTAACTATAATAGTTTCCTCCAAAAACATTTTAAAAAAAAAAATAAAACCGACTTCAAAATTTTGTCTATAAAATACACTCTGAAAAGGAAAAAAATAACAAAAATGTCCCAACTTCGTAGCAACTCATTCGCCAACTACACATTTTAAGGACTACTTTACTACTCGTATTGACCTGACCACTTCCTGATTGATTGGATCACCTTCCCTAATAATATAAAAATTACTATTTCTCATTTCCCAAATGGTTAAAAGATTTTCCTTCCACCTCTGAATTGCCTCCAGATTGATCATCTTTTGGAGTCGGCGCCTCTCTTATATTGTATTGGAGAAGCCTATAGGTTCCGAATTACCAGCAGTATGAATATAAATATCATGAGTTTTCATGATTCTTGAACAGAGCAAATCAGCATTTATGAGAACTGATTATTAACAATATCGATTTGAAGGTGATCATTCACGCCTTTTCCTAAAAACCATTTCAGATTTCTCTAAGAATCTTTACGTCCAGACCCAGACTTATTACCTGCCACCTACTAATTTATCGTAAATTCATATTTATTTGTAACCATCGGTTATTTTGCCAGAGAGGCGCCGACTCCAAAAGATGATCAATCTGGAGGCAATTCAGAGGTGAAAGGAAAATCTTTTAATCATTTGGGAAATGAGAAATAGTAATTTTTATATTATTAGGGAAGGTGATCCAATCAATCAGGAAGTGGTCAGGTCAATACGAGTAGTAAAGTAGTCCTTAAAATGTGTAGTTGGCGAATGAGTTGCTACGAAGTTGAGACATTTTTGTTATTTTTTCCTTTTCAGAGTGTATTTTATAGACAAAATATTGAAGTCGGTTATATTTTTTTTTTTTAAGTTTTTTTTATTTTTCTCTTTTTAGTGACTTACAATTATGGACAGCTCTCTTTACAGAATTTTCCCAAGCTTTCATTATTGTGTTCTTGTCACTCACTACTAACCGTCTAAACTCGATTCATAAGTCCGTTGAACGTTGAAGTTCTAAAGTATAATGATTACCTAACTATTTTCAATGTTATTATGTTAATTGAGAGTGAGTTTGAACGTTTGGAATAATCCATCCACTGATTTGGGTTTGAAGTCGGTTAAAAAAGTGATGGCGGCGTACAGCAGACGGACCGAATATTTTTTTCTACTGGATATTCGGATCCTATATGCCTTGAAACGTAAAACGTAAAATGTTGAGGGAGTTAGTAAAATTTGGGAGATTTTCACAAATTTATTGGGCATAAAGGTATAACTCGAGAATCGTTGGCGCTATGAAAATCGTAATCTTGTTGGAATGGTCGCCAAATGGTCTCTTCAACTATAAAGTTAGACGAAAAATGTACCTTTTAATTTAATGTTTGAGCAAGTTATGATAGTTTTCCCAAATCATTACCTATTGAATCGAAGGAATAATAAACCACTCATCGCATTTGCAATGTTTTTGTAAAAGTTATTAGCTTGCAAAATCAAAAGTTGCTATTTTCGCAAAAATCACTTTTTCCAGCATTTCTCCGAATCTGGGGCTGTAACTACTGGATGGATTTTGTTTTAATTTGGGACCTACCAGGATAGTATCCCTCTCAAAAATAAGTTTAAAAAGTAATCTCATCGACTTACAGGGGCTGAACACCAGCCCTATCACACAATTTATACTGAACGCTGACTTCTTTCACCAAATATTTAGCTGCATGTATCCCAGAAATTTTATTCCCCAATCATGAATCAGTTTATCACTCCACAAACAAAAAATTGCCACCATCCTCACGTATTTGATGATTAGGTCGATAAACCGACTGTCCTGTTTATACTGCTCCACTTCCTTGAATTGCATGATGGTATCTTCAAGAAGCGGTATCAGATTCACTTCTTTGCCATGTTTTGGGCAACTCTGTTCAATCCAATCGACATAGTCATGCCGCGGCGGTAGGGGGGTCATTTCCATCATATGTCATATTTTTCATGCTCCCTGAAAAATATCATCAACTCAAATCACACAGATTGAAATTATATAGTAACAAGAAAAATTAAAAACAGCTATAATATACAAACTCTCGCTCTTTTTGGAGTTTCGCCCGAAGTTCAACATCACTCAGGGCACGAAGTGCTAATCCAAGTTTGCTTGCTCTCGTCCCTGCTCCAGGGGTTGGATGTTCTCCTTACAAAGTTCCAACGTATCAGGAGCCATCCTTAACCACTCTGAAACAACACGTTGTTAAACAACGTTCACTACGCACAATCATGCTCAACTGATTTATTTATTACCAAACTTTTGATTCCACACATAAATGCATGATCATATTTATGTGACTCCAACTAGTAACTGTGTTGAAGTGTACATAGATAACACAGAACATACATGATCTAGTCAGTAACAGATATAACCAAAATTATAAAATCAAGAAACTAATACGAAGGCCGCAACGTTAGTACACTACAACTGTTTTGAAAAAAAGAAAGAAAAGTAGAAAAACCTACGAATTAGGTTAATAATGCAGAAGTGCAGTATCTGAGCCTAACAATACAAGCCAAGTATCATAAAATGAGGTCATTTTCATAGCAATGACACTCGAAAATTTATGACCGTCCCTGAAGGGGGAATCAAGTAATTTACACATCGCTACAAACATTAAAGAACTTCAAGCATTCAAATATACTGATTTTTCCAATGATGGTTAAAAATCAATTTTAATACGGGAGCAATCGATGTTTTTAGGGACCTATGTTTGGGACTGCATAATTTCTAAACGAAAACTGTTTTTCCTTAGTTTGAAGACTAAAATTGTTCAAATTTAAGTCTAGTTTACGTGATATAAGTTTGGTATTGATTGAACCAAGCGTAGATAATTTCGGTGGAAACGTCAAAATTGTTCGGAATAATTACTATCACAAATGGATAGTCTTTCTAAATCAATATTGAAGCGAAGGAATAATTAACCAGTGTACAATCATTTGCAGCGTTTTTATTGGATATTCAGATTCTACATGCCTTGAAACGTAAAACATCAAATTTTGAGGAAGGGTTACTTATACCTAAAATTTTTTTTCTTGGGCGATTACAATGGTTTATTATTGAATATCAAGGAGCCAATCCAGTTCGCCATAATTGGTGAACTTGACATAAGTTATCAATGTAATGGGAAACATACACTGTGTTACCATTCGACGCAAGGTTGCCAGTGATATGTTACCATGAAATAATATTTAGCGAAAAAATATATTTTGTTCAGTTCTAGTGTGACCGCCGAGCAAGTTAATTCTATTCATTTCATTTGGCGACGAGGATGCCTAGAAAAAAAACTCGATCTTCAATGAGTGACGATGAACTCAATATCCCTGGACCAGCAACTGGTCCTAGAAACAGTTCACCGGTATTGGAAAATGTTGCAAAAGCCTTCAAGTTTGATCGATTTGAAGAAGAAAGTGAAACATGGGAGTACTATGTTCAAAGATTTGAGATGGAGCTGGAACGCCAATTTTTCATGACGAATCTTTCGGATCGCCAAAAGTCAGTTTTGTTTCTCTCAGTCGTTGGTCCTAGCATTTTTAAAGTGGCGATTGACCATTTTCGCCCTCGTAATCTAAAAGAAGTGGGTTTTGATGAGATACGAACTGTTTTGGATGATTTGTTCATAAAGAGAACCTGTATTTTTTCGGAACGGCGAGCATTCATTATGAGGTATAGAAAAGAAGGTGAATCGATAAACAGATATTTAAACGCTCTACGTTCCCTCGCAGGAACTTGCGATTTTGGGGAAAAATTAAATGAACATCTCAGAGATCAGCTAGTGATTGGGATCAATAAGGATTCATGGCAAGAAGAGCTTATTCGTGAATTTCCAGATAATACTGCGACCCTCAGAAACGTAGAAAGTGCGGCGATGCGTTTGGAACAGGCAGGCGAACAACAGTTTCGGTTGAAAGAACTATTATCAGGGAATCAAGTGAACGCTTATCAAGTTGCGGGTAGAGAACAAAGGAGGAGAGAACTCGGAAAGCAAATTAATAATAAATTTGTGCAGAATAAATCTCACAACAGTAGACCGAACTGTCCAAAATGTGGGTATGAGTTGCACGAACCCATGCGTTGCCCAGCGCGACGTGTTCAATGTTCAAGTTGTGATAGGTATGGCCATTTCGCTCGAATGTGTACTAATCCGAACTTGAATAGTAGACGTCAACAAGGCAGAGAGGTCCGTTACATGCAGGAGAAACCAAGAGATCATAATAAAGAAGACAAACGAAGTGAAGAAGATCTAGATTCTGATGGATCCCTAAACACTTTGAAGACATCTGGAAGTAAGGTAATGGTTGAGGTCGAAATAAACGGGGTAATATTGAACATGCTTTATGACCCGGGGGCATCTCAAACTACAATTGGCAGGAAAACGTGGGTAGAGATTGGCTCCCCTCCCCTCGGAGCTGCCCCACCACTCGTCGCATACACAAATTTATCAATTCCAACAAAAGGAAGAGCAAATGTAATTGTTTCTGGTTGGGGAAAAACGAAAGAACTACCGTTGATTGTGACGGAAGCAAACGATGTACCTCTATTTGGACTCAAATGGGCTTTGGAATTTGGTCTACCAATGCCGGCAGGCGCCAAAATTTGTCGAGCATTTTTTTCCGATGAGAGGAAAATGGAAGCTAACTCAACCGAGCTTGTAAATAAAATTTTGAACAAGTATTCAGACGTTTTTTCAGATGATATGGGAACAATCCAGGGCCATAGAGCTGTGATACATTTACGCGATGGTGCATTGCCTCGGGTATACAAACCAAGGCCTGTACCATTCGCTTTGAGAAATCAAGTCGACGAAGAGTTGGCTCGGCTTCTAAATCTGGGAGTTATAGAGAAAGTCGATTCAACAAAATCGCCAGTTGAGTGGGCTGCGCCTATCGTAGTCGCCATGAAATCGAACGGATCAATTAGAATATGTGGTGATTTCCGAGTGACGATCAACCCATATGTAATTATTGACCGTCATCCTATGCCGACGTTTGAAGAAATAATGTCAAAAATCGGTGGAGGGAAGAAATTTACAGTAATTGATCTGAAGGACGCTTACTTACAGATTGAGGTAGAAGAAGCTTCCAGAAAGTTTTTAGTGATATCTACTCACCAGGGATATTTCAGATATAAAAGGCTGCCATTCGGTGTGAGTTTTGCACCATCACTGTTCCAGAAAACAATTGATAAAATATTAAGTGGCCTTAGTAAAGTAGCTTGCTACTTAGATGACATCATCATCACAGGAAACACGGATGCGGAGCATGAAAAAAATGTTACCTTAGTCATGGATCGCCTTGCTGCAGTCGGTGTGAAAACACAATTGAAGAAATGTAAGTGGTTTCAAACAAAAGTAAAATACCTGGGGCATTTAATTGACAAGGATGGAGTTCACCCAACTGATGAACACCTATTAGCTATAAAAAAGATGCCAGAACCTAAAAATGTTAGTGAACTTAGATCGTTCTTAGGAGCGGTGAACTATTATGGCCGATTTGTAAGCCACTTACAATCAAAATGTGCTCCGTTATACGAATTAACAAAAAAGAATACAAAATGGAACTGGACCAAGGAATGTGTGGAGATATTTGAGAAACTGAAGAATCAACTAACATCATCGGCAACCTTGGTACACTACAACCCAAAAATGCCATTAATTGTGAAAGCGGACGCTAGCGGTAAAGGTGTAGGTGCCGTGTTACTACACAGGTTTAATGACAACACTGAACGGCCTATTGCGTATGCTTCACGGAAATTCAATGAAACTGAAGAGCGGTACTCTTCCCTGGACCGAGAGGCACTGGCTATTGTGTTCGCAGTAAAAAAATTTTATCAATATCTTTACGGAAACCAGTTCATACTGAAAACGGATCACAAGCCACTGATACACTTACTGGGAGAAAATGCAGAAGCACCAAAAATGGCTGCTAACCGGTTGTTAAGATGGGCACTAATTTTGAGATCATTTAACTACAAAATTGAGCATATAAAAGGGAGTGATAATACTACCGCCGATGCGTTGTCTAGACTACCAATAACGGGAGACCCATCGAGTGTGGAAAAGCGAGGTTGCGTGAATGCATCACACTTATTACATCTGCGACTTGACGACATCCCAGTCACAAAAAGGAAACTTAAGAAACATAACCAGGACGATCCGATTTTCTCCAGAATCAGGGAATTTTTAATCAATGGGTGGCCAGACAAGCGGAGTTTGGAAGACAAGTTAGTTCCATTCTTTGAAAAGAGGACTGAAATCTCATTCGAGGAAGGCATACTATTGGCAAATGGACGTATTGTTGTACCTGAAACGTTGAAGTCACAATTCCTTCAGATGCTACACTCGGGTCACCCTGGGATAAATGCTATGAAGTCCTTAGCAAGTTTACATGTATGGTGGCCAAAAATGAATGGAGAGATAGAGAAATTTGTTCATAGTTGTAAATCTTGCCAAGAAACCAGACCAAAACCGCAGGAAACACCTGTATATTCCTGGAACGTACCTTCCCAACCTTGGTTTCGGCTGCATATTGATTTTGCTGGTCCGTTTGAGGGAAAAAATTGGTTGATAGTGGTAGACGCAACGACAAAATGGATGGAAATTATTCCAATGATAGCGACTACGACAGCACGGACGGTGTTAGTGTTGAAAGATATATTCACAAGATTTGGATTACCGGCCAGTATCGTGTCAGACAACGGACCCCAGTTTACAAGCAGTGAATTCAAGGAATTTTGTAACAAAATGGGAATAACACACATCAGAAGCACGCCGTATCACCCCAGAACCAATGGACTAGCTGAAAGGGCAGTGCGGACTTTTAAGGAAAGAATGGCGGCTTCAAGAAAGAACAGTGGAGACGTGACGACTAGACTTCAAGAATTTTTATTAGCATATAGGAATACACCGCATTCAACTACTGGAAGATCACCAGCTGAACTATTAATTGGAAGATCTCTCAGAACTTCATTAGATTTGTTGAAACCCAATGTAGAAAAAAATGTGGATTCTAACTTGGTACGACAACGCATGAACCAAAAGCAGGGCAAAAGTTTTCGTTCGTTTGATGTTGAGGACGAGGTCTGGGTTCAAAAACCGGGAGGAAAAGGGTATGAACTTGGCAAGATTGTGCAAAGAACTGGTCCCCTCTCATACGTCGTGCACGTGGATGGAAGGGACACAAGAAAACATGCTGACCAGTTAAGAGTTTTCCACGGAGAGACCAACTGTCTAGAGGGGGAGGAAATGTAATGGGAAACATACACTGTGTTACCATTCGACGCAAGGTTGCCAGTGATATGTTACCATGAAATAATATTTAGCGAAAAAATATATTTTGTTCAGTTCTAGTGTGACCGCCGAGCAAGTTAATTCTATTCAATCAACATTTTAATTTTCTGATTATTAGAATATCCTATAGCTGACACTTGAGCGTTGTTACAGTCTTTAATCATAACCGGTGTTGTGGATACGAAAATACAGGAGTCCAGCATGATTTCAACAAAATCTCAAGAATTGTTACATCGTTTCAAATTGTGTTTGGATATTATGTACTATGAAAAAGTATTTTCGAACCCTCCTACTCAATAGCACAGCAAATCACGTCAACGCATGCCACATGTTGCATTTAGAGACCGACCATGAGATGAGGCGTATGAAAGCAAATAAATAGCAACGTAGTAAACTTACCATAATAGAAGTTCGGACGAAGAAGAAAAATAAACACTTGGCGCGAGGTGATACGAGACTGAGCACAGCGGACGTTCGTGCCAGGCGCGAGGAGATACGAGTAGGGATGGGCATCGATTAATCGATTAATCGAATTAATCGATTATTAGGGTGAAAAATCGATTAATTTTTAATCGATGTTTGTATGGCTCGATTAATCGGGTAATCGATTAATTTTTACCGATTAATAAACTCTTCGCCACCGAAAATTTTCTAATTTAATTTCTTTTTTTTTTCATAGTGGATATCTAAAAATTCGAAAGTAGAAAAAAACGAAATCCTAGACTGTAATCGATTATGACGTAGGTAGGTAGCAAGTATATCACGCTGTAGGTACTGATGTCTGCATCGTCTGTTGAGGGCAAGAAAGTGGAGATCATTGCTTTTAAGTACGTGGCAGCTGTCGCGACTTTTGTTCCGTCAGAAAGGCTTTTTTCACAAGCTGGCCAAATTTTGAGGGAACAGAGGAGCCGGCTGGCTCCTGACCTCGCAAATAAGCTCCTATTTCTCAAGGACGCTGACGAGAAATATTGGATTAATAAATAATTACGTATATTACCTAAACGTCAGATTCAGTTATGTCTTACTTATAAAATTTAAGAAAGACAAATAGAAGAACTATTTTAGTTCTTTTAGTTCTATAGTTATTTTTCCATCCTAAAGAATTACACGAAGGATAGAATTTTTTTTCTTTGGAATTACGATTGTTCTTGTAAATTAAAAATAATTTTCTCACTTGTTTGGAATTTGTTGTTTCTCATATTACCTACGTCTACTCATTTTTCCTTCTTAAAATTGTCAAACCATGGGGTATTGATTAGTTAGAAAAGAATGGTAAGTAATTGATAAGATAATGATGGTTTTACCATAAATAAAGTTAAATTTTTTGCTGCTTCCAAGCAAGTTGCCGATTAATCGATTAATCGATTACTAAGAAAAAATATAATCGATTAGACACTAATTGATTAATTGATGTCCGATGCCCATCCCTAGATACGAGACTGAGGTGAAAGGCCGTACCAGCCGCGAGAGCTCTGCCTTGCCTAGCCTTGTGAAGGTGGGCGGGCCTTATGTCTCGTTCGGGACCGAATGTGAGCGGCAGTCTCAATAATTTTTTCTTAAATTATATTTTACCTTGTATAGTGTAGTTATATTTACCTTTATTACCTATATTTTTCTCCTACTCTAACATGATTAAATTGATACCTACATGAACAATGAACTAACTAGTAGCTTTTCAATTTGTGAAAAAATAATCAAAAGAAATTATGCCGATCTTCCAATAATTCAATATTGAGTAGTTCATTGATTTTTAAGCTAGAATAGCATTATTTTAAGGACAAAAATCATATTATGTGAATTGACCAGCTCTTGGAATGTTTGACTTGGATGGACAGTTCTACGCCCTCTCTCTTGCTCAACATGGTTATCTTATCTGTTACTACTGTACTGTGATAATTTATTATTCATTCTCGAACTTTCGTTTGTCTTCCCGTTAACTATTTTGATTTTTGCTATATTTCGCTAATAAACTAATTAATATTAGTTTCGTGTTTTTCCCAGCGTCGTTTACTCTTACTCTTCTCAACAGGTTATGGTCATTTGCACGGCGCGCGCTAATGCGTAAATTGTTTTTTACGCGGGTGATTATTTTCGAAAGCCGGTTGCCCTTTGTTTACGTTCGATTTCCTTTTTTCGTTCGGCCGCGTGCGTGATAATTTCGCCTCGCCATAAATCAATCGTCAATAATTTACGACTAATTCGACGTTATTACCCGTTCTATTGGGGGGATTCTCGAAGATAAAGGACTCGTCTATGTCTTATCAGACGTGGAGCCCGCTCATCGCGTCAACTTCAGTTCCGCCGACGTTTCTGCTATAAATTTGATTATTCCATTGACCATTTTCTCGTTGTGGACACCATCGTTCGTGAGTTAGAGGATCTCGGATCGAAGTTTGATGAGTCAGATAAAATCTGCCACTTTTTGCTAACCCTTCCTAACGAATATATGATACAGTCACAACTGAAATACCTAGTGTTTTGTCAAAGCAAGGTTGTTGGATGAGGAGATAAAGTGTGGTGTTAATTAAAAACTCATTGACAATGATATTGATTTATTTTAACATACATTGATTGTTAACCACATTTTCTATGTATAAAACTATTGGCACCCAATCGACCTAATATGCTGCCCTAACCAGTCCGAAGGGGTGAAAAATCTTTGCCGAATTAGTGAACCAATAGTGGGAAAAAGGCACTAAGTTATTCTACCCCTCGACCCTATTGATTTAAGAAACCAGTTAAAATAATTTTCAACGGTTTATGTCCTTTTTCAGGCTTTGTTGAGGAAGAAGATACTTTTTCGGTTATGGAAACGGACGTCAAGATTGAGTCACAGGGTCTCACAGTCAATCTGAAGGTGAATTACAAGTATGTGGCGTATTCATTAATTTGCTTTACAAAACATTCCTCACTTCCATAAAATTACTCGAGTGATTATTATAAAATTATCTAACAACTGGTCAACTCTTCAACATTGTGTATTGGTTTCAGGAGCGATTCGAGCCTACTACCTTCAGTTGTTCACATTACCTGTAGAGTACGGTCTCGGCAGAACATAGACGTGTTCATTTCATTCTCATCGAGCAATATAATTATTTACGCTGTTATTTACACCAACCAAGATTTTAAAAAAATATAGGTAAACTCTGTATACATTGGGCAATAAAAATCCTCAAAAAATTAAACATACTGTCTTATCCCTTTTCAACCTGCATGCAACTTAGAGTGGCCCCAAAAGTTAACAAGACCTTTCAGTTTCAGTCTACTGCACTCTGCTACTAGGAAGTTAATTACTGTATTCATTGTTGTGGGTAAGAAAAAAAAAGTGAGTCAATGGAAAATATGCATTACACATTTATTTTTGGCAATACATCAGAAAATACCCTTTTTCAGGACATTAATTTTTAAGAAGGTGATAAGTCGATTGAGAGGGGGTGAATATTATTTAGGTAAATATTTCGGCTCTGAATGGGCACCATCAACTGATAACTGGTCGATCAAACAGAATATTTATCATTCTTCTCCACTCTCATCCCCCATTGGTCGTTTTCGTTATTTCTTCATCTCTTCAGCCAGCACAGGTACAGCTTCTTTTATGCACGGGAAGGCTTCTCAAAATCCCAGCTCTGAAAAATGGCAAGTGGACAGCGGATGAATGACAAGGTTTATACTGCAAGAGTTGTATCATTCTTCAAAATTCAAGGAAAGAACTGTAGGTAGGTAAGTATCAGGTACCTAAATAATGTACGACCTAACTGAAAAAAATGAAGTTGTTCATTTAATATAAATGAAACACTGTCAAATTGAAAATTTAGATAGGTGAACATGGACTGCTAGAACAAGCTACCAGCTATAAATGGAGCCCTCAGCTTCAGCTGATACGCTCGCTATCTTTCTACCTACTGCAAATATAAATTCCCTTTCACAAAAAAATTAAAATAAATAAACAAAAAAAATTACCCAACATGCTTTCTAACTCAGCCAGTAGGATTTATTTGCTCCGAGCATTTTTCTGCAGAAGATTTCGAACGCGATCTAAAGGTGTATAATTAGGATGGGGTATCTTAGGGGGAGAACTCCAGGCGGAACGGCGAGCGCGCGCGAAATAGCGTTTTTACTTCCATGTTTACGTAGTAAATGGAAGTATTGAGATCGTCTGAAAAGTCGAATTCGGAACCGAGGTCCTGATGGAAGAAATTTTCATAGTAGTATACTCAGAAACACTTTCTGAACAAGTGTCTGTGTGTCTGTGTGTCTGTGTGTCTGTGTGTCTGTGTGTCCGTCTGTCTGTGGTCACAAACTGACATAAATCGCCATATCTCCCTGAAAAATGGATGAAACCTGATGAAATTTTAAGAGAATGTTCTCCCAGTGATTCTGCAAAATTAGAGTTTTCCGAATTTTGGATTACACACAGTACTTCCGAGATATAAGCGTTCAAAGTTTTTTCTGTTTCGATTTTTACAGGCTACGAGAGTCAATATTTTTCTACGTTTGAGGGCTTGAAATGTCGGTTATGGCAAGTAGAAAACACGAGATTTTTTGTATAGTGGGTCACATACAATGCCTCCACGTTATGAGCGTTTTTCACGATTTCACTAGTGCATGTTTTGTATTTTGATTTTTACAGGCCGCAAAACTCAATGTATTTGAACGTTCAAGGTCTTAAAATGATGGGGTCGGCGATTGAATGATGCCTGATTTTTATCAAATGGGTCACATGCAGTACTTCCGCGTTATTGGCACATTTGCTACATTTTGATTTTTATAGACCACAAAAATGAATATATTTGAACGCTGGAGGACTCAAAATTTTTCTATATGACAGTTGAATATCGCTTGATTTTTATTATTGGGGTCACATGCAGTACCTCCTCGTAAAACGCATTTTCAGTTGTTTTAATTTGTATTTTTTGGGTTTCTTTGCTTTAAATATGACCAACTTTGACCTCGTTCACAAAACTTGTTTTGCATAGTTTGTATAACACACAGTACTTCCGCATTATGCCTTTTTTTAACTTTTGAGATTTAATAGACCGCAAGAGTGAATATACATTAGACTTTGAATTTTCTATATGACAGCAGAATATTGCTTGATTTTTATTATTGGGGTCACCTGCAGTACTTCCTCGTAAAACCATTTTCAGTTATTTTATTAAGCGTTATTGTACTTTTAGGGTCTCTTTGCTATAAATATGACCAACTTTGAACTCGTTCACAAAACTTGTTTTGTATAGTTTGGGTAACACACAGTACTTCCTCTTAATGACACTTTTTGGCTTTTGATACTAATTATAAACCGAAAGAGTGAATACTTATACCTCAAATTTTTCATATGATAGCTGAATATCGCTTGATTTTTACTATCAGGGTCACATGCAGTATTTCCTCGTAAAACGATTTTCAGTTATTTTATTAAGCGTTATTGTACTTTTTGGGTCTCTTTGCTTTAAATATGACCAACTTTGACCTCGTTCACAAAACTTGTTTTGCATGGTTTGGGTAACACACAGTACTTCCGCTTCATGCCGTTTATTGACTTTTGAGAGTAATTATAAACCGCAAGAGTGAATGTACTTTAGACTTTAAATTTTTCTACATGACAGCTGAATAATTATATTGCTCGATTTTTATTATCAGTGTCACATGCAGTACTTCCTAGGTAAAACGCATTTTCTGTTATTGGACTTTTTGGGGCTGTTTGCTGTATATTTGTCCAGCTCTGACCACGTTCACAGAACTTGTTTTGTATAGTTTGGATAACACACAGTAATTCCGCCGCATGCCGTTCTTTTGCTTAAGAGATTTTTATAGACCGGAAGAGTGAATATATATGAAGGCTGGGAGACTTTACATTTTTGTATATGAAAGCTCCATATTGCTTGAGTTTTAATTTCCGGGTCACATGCAGTACTTCCTAGGTAAAACGCATTTTCTGTTATTGGACTTTTTGGGTCTATTTGCTCTATATACGACCAACTTTGACCAAGTTCACAAAACTTGTTTTTGTATAGTTGGGATAACACACAGTACTTCCGCCTTATGCCGTTTTTTTTTGCTTTAGAGATTTTTATATTGCTGCAAGAGTGAATATACTTTAGACTGTGAATTTTTCTTTATGGCAGTTGAATATTGCTTGATTTTTATTATCGGGGTCACCTGCAGCTGCATTACTTCCTCGTAAAACGCATTTTCAGTTCTTTTATTCTAGCGCTTTTGTAACTTTCGCGTCTCTTTGCTTTAAATATGACCAACTTCGACAATGTTCAAAATCCTTGTTTTGATCACACACCGTACTTCCGCCTTACGCAGTTTATCGCTGTTGAGCTTTTTACAGGCTGCAAAAATCAATATATTTGACGCTAGAGGTATTTAACATTGTAATGGCGAGTGAAAGACGCATACCATACTATACCATGGTTATAACTGTTACCGACTCAAACATGGAAGTACTGTGTGATCTATGCACACCACTGGTTTGTCATTACACGATCACTGCTCGTCAGATATCAGTCCTAAAATTCTGAAATTTCTAACTAACTCGATCAACTCTATGAGAGAAAAGGGGAAACAAGAAAAAATGGATTAGCTTCGATAGATGCTGTGGTACAGCTTGTCGAAGTTGTACCTTATTTTGCTAGGTTTCAAGCCTATTGGTACACTTTCCTCTGTAACCGCTCGCCTGATTCAAATAATTTTTTTTTAATCTTATTCAGCGGTAAATTTACTACAAAACGCTGGAAACCGATTTTTTTTATTTTGATCTGGAGCGGTATGGCGTACGCGGATCAAATATTTGCGAAATTCGCACGGCTGCCGATTTTTCCACGAACGCACGCACCTTAAATCAAAAATCTGGTTCCAGCGTTTTAAAGAACAAATAAAAACGAACATTATAAAAAAAAAATCATTCAAATCGGCCCAGTGGTTTGGACAAAAAGTGTACCGGAATTTGAAAAACGTAACTTTTCAGGAGAGCGTTTTGAAAGTCAGACTATCATTCCCCTCTAACCTATCGTCCGCGCCGGCGGAATCTGCTTGTCATTCCCAACGAGCAGCTGATCTTATTCTCAATTATTTATATCGATTCCAATAATATCTACTTGATATCGATTTTCTCCTGATTGATGAAAGGGAATAATTTATTAGACAAAAACTAGGGATGGGCATCGGACATTCAATTAATCAATTAGTGTCTAATCGATTATATTTTTCTTAGTAATCGATTAATCGATTATATTTTTTCTTAGTAATCGATTAATCGATTAATCGGCAACTTGCTTGGAAGCAGCAAAAAATTTAACTTTATTTATGGTAAAACCATCATTATCTTATCAATTACTTACCATTCTTTTCTAACTAATCAATACCCCATGGTTTGACAATTTTAAGAAGGAAAAATGAGTAGACGTAGGTAATATGAGAAACAACAAATTCCAAACAAGTGAGAAAATTATTTTTAATTTACAAGAACAATCGTAATTCCAAAGAAAAAAAATTCTATCCTTCGTGTAATTCTTTAGGATGGAAAAATAACTATAGAACTAAAAGAACTAAAATAGTTCTTCTATTTGTCTTTCTTAAATTTTATAAGTAAGACATAACTGAATCTGACGTTTAGGTAATATACGTAATTATTTATTAATCCAATATTTCTCGTCGGCGTCCTTGAGAAATAGGAGCTTATTTGCGAGGTCAGGAGCCAGCCGGCTCCTCTGTTCCCTCAAAATTTGGCCAGCTTGTGAAAAAAGCCTTTCTGACGGAACAAAAGTCGCGACAGCTGGCACGTACTTAAAAGCAATGATCTCCACTTTCTTGCCCTCAACAGACGATGCAGACATCAGTACCTACAGCGTGATATACTTGCTACCTACCTACGTCATAATCGATTACAGTCTAGGATTTCGTTTTTTCTACTTTCGAATTTTTAGATATCCACTATGAAAAAAAAAAGAAATTAAATTAGAAAATTTTCGGTGGCGAAGAGTTTATTAATCGGTAAAAATTAATCGATTACCCGATTAATCGAGCCATACAAACATCGATTAAAAATTAATCGATTTTTCACCCTAATAATCGATTAATTCGATTAATCGATTAATCGATGCCCATCCCTATACTGTACTGTGATAATTTATTATTCATTCTCGAACTTTCGTTTGTCTTCCCGTTAACTATTTTGATTTTTGCTATATTTCGCTAATAAACTAATTAATATTAGTTTCGTGTTTTTCCCAGCGTCGTTTACTCTTACTCTTCTCAACAGGTTATGGTCATTTGCACGGCGCGCGCTAATGCGTAAATTGTTTTTTACGCGGGTGATTATTTTCGAAAGCCGGTTGCCCTTTGTTTACGTTGATTTCCTTTTTTTCGTTCGGCCGCGTGCGTGATAATTTCGCCTCGCCATAAATCAATCTTCAATAATTTACGACTAATTCGACGTTATTACCCGTTCTATTTGGTTCTATTGGGGGGGATTCTCGAAGATAAAGGACTCGTCTATGTCTTATCAGACGTGGAGCCCGCTCATCGCGTCAACTTCAGTTCCGTCGACGTTTCTGCTATAAATTTGATTATTCCATTGACCATTTTCTCGTTGTGGACACCATCGTTCGTGAGTTAGAGGATCTCGGATCGAAGTTTGATGAGTCAGATAAAATCTGCCACTTGTTGCTAACCCTTCCTCACGAATATGATACAGTCACAACTGAAATAGGTACCTAGTGTTTTTGTCAAAGCAAGGTTGTTGGATGAGGAGATAAAGTGTGGTGTTAATTAAAAACTCATTGACAATGAATTTGATTTATTTAAACATACATTGATTGTTTACCACATTTTCTATGTATAAAACTATTGGCACCCAATCGACCTAATATGCTGCCCTAACCAGTCCGAAGGGGTGAAAAATCTTTGCCGAATTAGTGAACCAATAGTGGAAAAAGGCACTAAGTTATTCTACCCCCTCGACCCTATTGATTTAAGAAACCAGTTAAAATCATTTTCAACGGTTTATGTCCTTTTTCAGGCTTTGTTGAGGAAGAAGATACTTTTTCGGTTATGGAAAACGGACGTCAAGATTGAGTCACAGGGTCTCACAGTCAATCTGAAGGTGAATTACAAGTATGTGGCTTATTCATTAATTTGCTTTAAAACATTCCTCACTCCCATAAAATTACTCGAGTGATTATTATTGTATAAAATTATCTAACAACTGGTCAACTCCTCAACATTGTGTATTGGTTTCAGGAGCGATTCGAGCCTACTACCTTCAGTTGTTCACATTACCTGTAGAGTACGGTCTCGGCAGAACATAGACGTGTTCATTTCATTCTCATCGAGCAATATAATTATTACGCTGTTATTTACACCAACCAAGATTTTAAAAAAATATAGGTAAACTCTGTACATTGGGCAATAAAAATCCTCAAAAAATTAAACATACTGTCTTATCCCTTTTCAACCTGCATGCAACTTAGAGTGGCCCCAAAAGTTAACAAGACCTTTCAGTTTCAGTCTACTGCACTCTGCTACTAGGAGTTAATTACTGTATTCATTGTTGTGGGTAAGAAAAAAAAGTGAGACAATGGAAAATATGCATTACACATTTATTTTTGGCAATACATCAGAAAATACCCTTTTTCAGGACATTAAATTTTTAAGAAGGTGATAAGTCGATTGAGAGGGGGTGAATATTATTTAGGTAAATATTTCGGCTCTGAATGGGCACCATCAACTGATAACTGGTCGATCAAACAGAATATTTATCATTCTTCTCCACTCTCATCCCCCATTGGTCGTTTTCGTTATTTCTTCATCTCTTCAGCCAGCACAAGTACAGCTTCTTTTATGCACGGGAAGGCTTCTCAAAATCCCAGCTCTGAAAAATGGCAAGTGGACAGCGGATGAATGACAAGGTTTATACTGCAAGAGTTGTATCATTCTTCAAAATTCAAGGAAAGAACTGTAGGTAGGTAAGTATCAGGTACCTAAATAATGTACGACCTAACTGAAAAAAATGAAGTTGTTCATTTAATATAAATAAAACACTGTCTAATTGAAAATTTAGATAGGTGAACATGGACGGCTAGAACAAGCTACCAGCTACAAATGGAGCCCTCAGCTTCAGCTGATACGCTCGCTATCTTTCTACCTACTGCAAATATAAATTCCCTTTCACAAAAAAATTACCCAACATGCTTTCTAACTCACCCAGTAGGATTTATTTGCTCCGAGCATTTTGCTGCAGAAGATTTCGAACGAGATCTAAAGGTGTATAATTAGGATGAGGTATCTTAACAAGATCAAAGAACAGGACAATTAAAAAACAAAAACGAAAAAGATTTTCTTCTGACAACAAAACCTCAAAGAAAATGGCAAAAACGATAAATTAATTGTAATTTATTTTTTAATAAAGTTTTTTGTTCTTCAAAAACGTTGTTTTTTAATAATTGCTACTGTGTTCTTTGATAAATTTGTTGAACTTAAGATTTTGATATGCTCCAAGAACCATATATTATATGGTTCACATGCCATTGGTGGCGAAACACTGGTTTTCTGGACAATTTTGCTCATCAACTTGCTCAATTTTGATGCTATTCAAATGGGATCTATATTATTATGTCGGTGGAAAATACATAAGAAACGACCAATCGTACATCTCAAAAATTCAGTTGATTTCTATCAGACTAGATATCCTAGAAAAAGTTTATTGAAAATAAATAATGTAGACACAAAAAGTAAAGGACATTGTTAAGCTGAGTCAAATAACACAAAATTTATTGAAATCTGATGTAAAAACGTCAATATCAATCATTTTTTCCCACTTTTTTTTCAACGGTGATTTATTTTTTTAACTTCATCAGTGAAGAACGTTAGAAATGAAAAAATAGTGTTTCAAAAATAAAATATCTGAATCTTTACGATTAAGTATTTTAAAAGTCAATTTTTAAATTATTTGAATTCTATCAGATTATTTTTGTATCATTTAATTCTAAATATGGTTATTGATAAAAAAAAAATTTTATCGAGAAAAAATGATAATTAATAGTAAGTAATGAAATTCCGCTGCCAAAGGTCAGTTAGAAGCAATCTAACTAGTGTTTGTCTTTATACCAGTGACGTCATGCCGTGCGGGTTAGTATCGGATCGAGCCCACCTGTCACCTTGGGTCGGTGTATAAATCACAAGGCGGCCTCGATGATCATCAAGGGGCAGCGTCCTCTGACGTCACTGGTATAAACCTTCCTCACAGCCTCATCAGACTTTCATTGCAACAACACTACTTCTCCGCTTTCCTTTCAATGTGAAGGTTTTGTGTACGCCAAGTTTTTTATTACAGTTTTAATAGAGAGTTTCATCAAGGGTTTTTAAAAATCATTGTTAATAAGAAATGGGAAAACCAGTTGTAGTGCGTGCGATTGCGGAATGCCGTGATACGATCTTTCTTTTCACCGGTAAGTTCACTATTTTAATTATTTATTGCCCGTAGATCCATTCTAAAATGCATAATTATTTAGTATCATGATTACCGTTATTAAATTTGAAGAATGTATTGGCTGTAATATTAATTGTGGAAAACTCTGAATTCTAAACATGCCTCGGCCAGTTTGTCAGCGTACTTGTTCTCTCAACTCTTGTGTTTTAAATATGTGTATTAATTAATTGCGATTCTGTCAGATTTCCTACCGATAAATCCATTAGGAAGCAATGGATCGCTAAGTGCCGGAGAAAACGACGATTGGAATCCCAATAGCAGTAGGATTTATTTTTTGCTTCGATCATTTTGCTGCAGAAAATTTCGAACGAGATCTAAAGGTGTATAATTAGGATGAGGTATCTTAACAAGATCAAAGAAGAACACAATTAAATAACAAAAACGAAAAAGATTTTCTTCTGACAACAAAACCTCAAAAAAAATGGCAAAAATGATCAATTAATTGTAATTTATTTTTTAATAAAGTTTTTTATTCTTAAAAAACGTTGTTACTTCCATGTTTACGTAGTAAATGGAAGTATTGAGATCGTCTGAAAAGTCGAATTCGGAACCAAGGTCCTGATGGAAGAAATTTTCATATTAGTATACTCAGAAACACTTTCTGAACAAGTGTCTGTGTGTCCGTCTGTCTGTCTGTCCGTCTGTCTGTGGTCACAAACTGACATAAATCGCCATATCTCCCTGAAAAAAGGATGAAACCCTATGAAATTTTAAGAGAATGTTTTCCCAGTGATTGTGCAAAATTAGGTTTTTCCGAATTTTGAATTACACGCAGTACTTCCGAGATATAAGCGTTCAAAGTATTTTCTGTTTTGATTTTTACTGGCTATGAGAGTCAATATTTTTTTACGTTTGAGGGTTTGAAATGTCGGTTATGGCCAGCAGAAAACACTAGATTTTTTGTATAGTGGGTCACATACAATGCCTCCTCGTTATGAGCGTTTTTCACGATTTCACAAGTGCATGTTTTGTATTTTGATTTTTACAGGCCGCAAAACTCAATGTATTTGAATGTTTGAGGTCTTAAAATGTTGGGGTTGACGATTGAATGATGCCTGATTTTTATCAAATGGGTCACATGCAGTACTTCCGCTTTATTTGCACATTTGCTACATTTTGATTTTTATAGACCACAAAAAGGAATATATTTGAACGCTGGAGGACTTAAAATTTTTCTATTTGACAGTTGAATATCGCTTGATTTTTGTTATTGGGGTCACATGCAGTACCTCCTCGTAAAACGCATTTTCAGTTGTTTAATTTGTATTTTTTGGGTTTCTTTGCTATAAATATGACCAACTTTGACCTCGTTCACAAAACTTGTTTTGCATAGTTTGGATAACACACAGTACTTCCGCATTATGCCTTTTTTTAACTTTTGAGATTTAATAGACCGCAAGAGTGAATAAATTCATTAGACTTTGAATTTTCTATATGACAGCCTAATATTGCTTGATTTTTATTATTGGAGTCACCTGCAGTACTTCCTCGTAAAACCATTTTCAGTTATTTTATTAAGCGTAATTGTACTTTTAGGGTCTCTTTGCTATAAATATGACCCACTTTGACCTCGTTCACAGAACTTGTTTTGTATGGTTCGGGTAACACACTGTACTTCCGCTTTATGCCATTTTTTAACTTTTGAGATATTGAACACTCTGAAAAGGAAAAAATAACAAAAATGTCCCAACTTCGCAGCAACTCATTCGCCAACTACACATTTTAAGGACTACCTACTTTACTACTCGTATTGACCTGACCACTTCCTGATTGATTGGATCACCTTCCCTAATAATATAAAAATTACTATTTCTCATTTCCCAAATGATTAAAAGATTTTCCTTTCACCTCTGAATTGCCTCCAGAATGATCATCTTTTGGAGTCGGCGCCTCTCTTATATTGTATTGGAGAAGCCTATAGATTCCGAATTACCAGTAGTATGAATATAAATATCATGAGTTTTCACGATTCTTGAACAGAGCAAATCAGCATTTATGAGAACTGATCATTAACAATATCGATTTGAAGGTGACTATTCACGCCTTTTCCTAAAAACCATTTCAGATTTCTCTAAGAATCTTTACGTCCAGACCCAGACTTATTACCTGGCACCTACTAATTTATCGTAAATTCATATTTATTTGTAACCATCGGTTATTTTGCCAGAGAGGCGCCGACTCCAAAAGATGATCAATCTGGAGGCAATTCAGAGGTGAAAGGAAAATCTTTTAATCATTTGGGAAATGAGAAATAGTAATTTTTATATTATTAGGGAAGGTGATCCAATCAATCAGGAAGTGGTCAGGTCAATACGAGTAGTAAAGTAGTCCTTAAAATGTGTAGTTGGCGAATGAGTTGCTGCGAAGTTGGGACATTTTTGTTATTTTTTCCTTTTCAGAGTGTATTTTATAGACAAACTTTTTGAAGTCGGTTTTATTTTTTTTTTAAAAAGTTTTTTTTTATTTTTCTCTTTTTAGTGACTTACAATTATGGACAGCTCTCTTTATAGAATTTTCCCAAGCTTTCATTATTGTGTTCTTGTCACTTACTACTAACCGTCCAAACTCAATTCATAAGTCCGTTGAACGATGAAGTTCTAAAGTAAAATGATTACCTAACTATTTTCAATGTTATTATGTAGATTGAGAGTGAGTTTGAACGTTTGGAATAATCCATCCACTGATTTGGGTCTCTTGGTCAACATACCGGATACTTTGATCCCATTGATACACCTACCAAAACTCAAATAATTGTCTACACCATTACTGGTTACTGAATTGCACCAATTCACTCGTTCTTTATTTCTCTAACGATAATAGAGTGATAATTTTCTCAAGCGTACCCGCAATCGCACTGAATGAGAGAATCCGAACAAAATTTCAGAAATTCGCCGAACGTTTGTGCATTAACTTGGAGTTATTTGGCCTTCAAAACGATGTTATTTATTGAAAATTTAACGCTGAATTCAAATCTTCTAACGAGAATGCCATGACTAACGTAGTTTTTTTTCTACAAGCATAAATAGTCCAAAAAACGTGATTTTGAAACAAATTTTTTAGAAATATGGCCTAAAAAGTATCTACTTTCAGTCCAATCAATACCAAATTTGGATCACGTAAACTAGACTCAAATGTGAACAGTTTAAGTTTAAAAACTATGGAAAAACAGTTTAGGATTGGAAGTTGTGAGGTCTCAAACACAGGTCCATTAAAACATCGATTGCTCCCTTATTATGCCACCTAAACTTGATTTTCTACCATCGTTAGAAAGCTCTAGCTAAGTGCTTTCAAGTGCAGTAGTGTTCATATTTTTTTTCTCGACGTGGTTGGGAACGGTGCTCGAAAAACCTCAAAAAAGTGAAAATTGGCATCACTTTTTTTGTTACACTTTCTTCTCTACACGCTATATTAGAATGCCGAACAAAAAATTGAAGCTAGGCCCTTGTAGGCAGATAAATTATGAACAAAATGACACCAGAAACAATACAATCGAGCAAGTATTCTAGAAGTTATAAGCTTGCAAAGTCAAAACTTCCTTTTTTCGCGAAAATCACGTTTTCCGGCGTTTCTCCGCGTCTGGAGACGTAACTACTGAATGGACTCAATTGAAAAAATTATGGGACCTACCTGGATAGTAACCCTTTCAAACAAAAAAAAAAGTAACCCGATCGGACGTACAGGAGCTGAACGCCGGTGGACAACACATACCGAAAAAAAAAAAAAAAAAAAAAAAAAAAAAAAAAAAAAAAAAAAAAAAAAAAAAAAAAAATCCCGCTAGACGACCATAGTAACCTCCTCCTTGTTTGAAGTCGGTTAAAAAAGTTGAATGAATGCATGCTAAACTTTACTTTCCATGTACCTGTCATTTTTGTACCAATATCAGCCTCAACACCATTGATCATTAAGAAACTAGTATTGATCGCATGCTATATTCACATGCCATTGGTGGCGAAACACTGGTTTTCTGGACAATTTTGCTCAACAACTTGCTCAATTTTGATGCTATTCAAATGGGATCTATTTGTCGGTATAGGAAAAACATACATAAGAAGAAAAAATACATAAGAAAAGAAATACATGAGAAACGACCCATCGTACATCTCAAAAATTCAAACAAAGTTTATTGAAAATAAATGTAGACACAAAAAGTAAAGGACATTGTTAGCTGAGTCAAATAACATAAAATTTATTGAAATCTGATGTAAAAACGTCAATATCGATCATTTTTTATGGATTTTGATCTTCATAAAAAATGATCGATATGTGAATTGCGAAACGTGAATTGCGTGAAGTGCGCAAACTAAAGCAGTGTAAGTCTACAGACAATGAAAAATACAGCAAATAATAGTACAGTGGTTTATTATTCCTTTTTTTCAATAGTCATTTTAAGAATATCCATTTGTGAACATTATTTGTGAAACAGATTGGTAGCTATGTGGGAAAACTCCGTAACAACTATTGTAATTTTAATCATTGCTATTATTCTTAATTTCGAAATGAAATGCTAATTTTTTCGCCTAACGGTACAGTTGAATAGGGTGTTTGACGACCATTCCAACGCATATACAACAATTTTTATAGCTCCAAGAACTCTCAAGTAATTCCCTCATGCCAACTTTGTGAAAACATCCCAAATTTTACACACAAACTGCGATAGCTCGAGAACCAATACAGCTACCGACCCCGCGATGGTGTTATCCGATTCAGCGTCCAAAAATCTATAGAAATGGATATCAAACACACCTTTTTCTGAGAAACGTTGGGAAATACGAATATTCTCCCCCTCAAAATTGAGATAGCGATTTGGCGAAAGAATTGAGCCGTTGTCACGCCACGATTGATTTTTTGTGAAATTTCAAAAATGTAACTATAATAGTTTCCTCCAAAAAGTGATGGCGGCGTACGGCAGACGGACAGGATTTTTTCCACTGGATATTCGGATCCTATATGCCTTGAAACGTAAATTGTAAAATGTTGAGGGGATTAGTAAAATTTGGGAGATTTTCACAAATTGGGCATAAAGGTATAACTCGAAAATCGTTGGCGCTATGAAAATCGTAATCTTGTTGGAATGGTCGTCAAATGGTCTCTTCAACTATAAAGTTAGACGAAAAATGTACCTTTTAATTTAATGTTTGAGCAAGTTATGATAGTTTTCCCAAATCATTACCTATTGAATCGAAGGAATAATAAACCACTCATCGCATTTGCAAGGTTTTTGTAAAAGTTATTAGCTTGCAAAATCAAAAGTTGCTATTTTCGCAAAAATCACTTTTTCCAGCATTTCTCCGAATCTGGGGCTGTAACTACTGGATGGATTTTGTTTTAATTTGGGACCTACCAGGATAGTATCCCTCTCAAAAATAAGTTTAAAAAGTAATCTCATCGACTTACAGGGGCTGAACACCAGCCCTATCACACAATTTATACTGAACGCTGACTTCTTTCACCAAATATTTAGCTGCATGTATCCCAGAAATTTTATTCCCCAATCATGAATCAGTTTATCACTCCACAAACAAAAAATTGCCACCATCCTCACGTATTTGATGATTAGGTCAATAAACCGACTGTCCTGTTTATACTGCTCCACTTCCTTGAATTGCATGATGGTATCTTCAAGAAGCGGTATCAGATTCACTTCTTTGCCATGTTTTGGGCAACTCTGTTCAATCCAATCGACATAGTCATGCCGCGGCGGTAGGGGGTCATTTCCATCATATGTCATATTTTTCATGCTCCCTGAAAAATATCATCAACTCAAATCACACAGATTGAAATTAATTAGTAACAAGAAAAATTAAAAACAGCTATAATATACAAACTCTCGCTCTTTTTGGAGTTTCGCCCGAAGTTCAACATCACTCAGGGCACGAAGTGCTAATCCAAGTTTGCTTGCTCTCGTCCCTGCTCCAGGGGTTGGATGTTCTCCTTACAAAGTTCCAACGTATCAAGAGCCATCCTTAACCACTCTGAAACAACACGTTGTTAAACAACGTTCACTACGCACAATCATGCCCGACTGATTTATTTATTACCAAACTTTTGATTCCACACATAATTGCATGATCATATTTATGTGACTCTTACTAGTAACTGTGTTGAAGTGTACATAGATAACACAGAACATACATGATCTAGTCAGTAACAGATATAACCAAAATTATAAAATCAAAAAACTAATACGAAGGCCGCAACGTTAGTACACTACAACTGTTTTGAAAAAAAGAAAGAAAAGTAGAAAAACCTACGAATTAGGTTAATAATGCAGAAGTGCAGTGTCTGAGCCTAACAATACAAGCCAAGTATCATAAAATGAGGTCATTTTCATAGCAATGACACCCAAAAATTTATGACCGTCCCTGAAGGGGGAATCAAGTAATTTACACATCGCTACAAACATTAAAGAACTTCAAGCATTCAAATATACTGATTTTTCCAATGATGGTTAAAAATCAATTTTAATACGGGAGCAATCGATGTTTTTAGGGACCTATGTTTGGGACTGCATAATTTCTAAACGAAAACTGTTTTTCCTTAGTTTGAAGACTAAAATTGTTCAAATTTAAGTCTAGTTTACGTGATATAAGTTTGGTATTGATTGAACCAAGCGTAGATACTTTTCAGGCCGTAATTCTAAAAAAATTGTTTCGAAATCACGTTTTTTGAACTATTTATGCTTGTAGAAAAAAAAACTACGTTAGTCATAGAATTTTCGTTAACAGGTTTGAATTCAGCATTACTTTTTCAACAAATTACATGGTTTTGAGGGCCAAATCCTGTCATTATAATGCACAAACGTTGGGTGAATTTCTGACATTTTGTTCGGATCCTCTCATTCTGTGTAATTGCGGATAGGCTCGAGAAAATCATAACTCTATCATCATTTGAGAAATACAGAACAAGAAAATTGGAGCATTTCAGTAATCAAAAATGGTGTACTAAATTATTTGAGTTTTGTAAGGTGGATCAATGGGATCAAAGCATCCGGTATGTAGACCAAGAGTCTCAAATCAGTGGATAGATTATTCCATCAATTTCTAACGTTCAAACTCACTCTCAATCAACATAATAACATTGAAAGTAGTTAGGTAATCATTATAGTTTAGATCTTCAGTGTCCAACAGATTTATGAATTTTGTTTGACAGCACCACAATGAAGAAAGCTTGGGCAAATTTTGTGAAGAGAGCTGTCCATAATTGTATGACACTAAAAAAAGAAAAAAAAAGTTTACAAAAATAATAAAACCAACTTTGAAAATTATCTGCCTATAATACAAACTCTGAAAAGGAAAAAAATAACAAAAATGTCGCAACTTCGCGGCAACTACCTGCATGTTATTTCTTGAACATTTAACGCTAAATTCAAATCTTTCAACGAAAATTCTATGACTAACGTAGTTTTTTTTTCTACAACCATATAGGTAGGTATATTCCAAAAACGTGATTTTGAAACAAAGTTTTAAGAAATACGGCCTAAGAAGTATTATTATTTTACTTTTAGTCCAATCAATACCAAACTTTGATTACGTAAACTAGTCTTAAATGTGAACAATTTAGGTTTACAAACTATGAAAAAACAGTTTTCGTTTAGAAGTTATGAGGTCTCATACATAGGTCTATAAAAACATCGATTGCTCCCTCATTATGCCACCTAAAATTGATTTTTTACCATCGTCGGAAAGCTCTTGCTAAGTACTTCCAAGTGCAATAGTGTTCATATATTTTTCTCGACGTGGCTGGGTACTCGAAAAACCTCAAAAAAGATTTTTGAACAAAATTGAAGCTAGACTATGCTCTTCGCACGGCACTGGAACTAAACACTAATCGATAGTTTCTTATCGATGAAATAAATCGATGTTTATCTATAGAGTGGAGTAATTGAATCGAACCAGTTAAGTCGATACCTATAGGTTTTTGCCGCTCTTTTATAAAAGATACTACAAAATAGTATACGTTGACTCATGCATTTCCAGTTTTCTCAGGCCGCAAGAGATCGAAATTTAATCTCTTGAAGTTCACTGAGAAAACTGGTTAACATGGATTCTTCAGAGAAAACTGACAGTATCTGACAAATTTGTAAATAGAAGTAATGATCAACGGTGTGGTACATGTTTGTTTTATTTAGAATAAACAAATAATATCATACCGTATCACAAAAAGTCCACACAGAGATAACAGGGAAGTAAAAACCCGCTAGCACTTTTGCCTAATGACTACACTGCTGTTCGAGTTCAGTGTAAAACGAAAAATTCCATTCAACTTTATGTGGCTAATAAGGTCATTTCCACCTGCGATGGCAGAGGCTATCTAGGAGCGTTCTACAAAAAACTGCTTGGCGCCTACAAATTTATTGAAACAAAAGAACAGTCATTTATTGGCGATGATGATATTGTTTTGAAGCTATCAAAACCGACTGAGATGAATGGCAAACGATCCAATAATGCGATACGATTCCTAGAGGACCTAACGGATTTCACTATTTACTAATTGTGATTACGATAAGGCATTCTAAGTTTCAATGACCTTATATAGTTCCTTTTCTGTTAAATAATATTTCAAAATTATGTACATTCCTGGTTACCAGTTGTCCGGTCTGCTGAAAGCACTTAGCTTTGAGAATAAAAAGATTCATACTGTGAGTTATTATTTTTATATTTTGGAAGAACTAAACATTTTTTCAAAAATGTTGTATGATGAACTTTTTTCGTCCGCTCTCCTGAGGTGCCCCATTCCATGGGGGTTTTGAGGGGGAGAAAATTCATATTTTCCAGGGTCTTTCAGAAAAATGTGTACGTCGTATCAAATTGTATAGATTTTTGGACGCTGAATCGAATGAGACCATCGCGGGTTCTCGAGTTATCACAGCTTTTGTGTCGAATTTGGAAGATTTTCAGAAACTCGAGAGTTCTTGGAGCTATAAAAATCGTTCTATAGGTACTCATTGGAATGGTCGTCAAACACTCTCTCCAACTGTACCGTTTGGCAAAAAATTTAGTTTTCAATTATTAGGGAATTAAGAAAAATACAATCGATTAAAATTACAATAGTTGCAACGGATTATTCCCGACAGTTACCAATCTGTTTTTCGGTGGAAACATCAAAATTGTTCGGAATAATTACTATCACAAATGGATAGTCTTTCTAAATCAATATTGAAGCGAAGGAATAATTAACCAGTGTACAATCATTTGCAGCGTTTTTATTGGATATTCAGATTCTACATGCCTTGAAACGTAAAACATCAAATTTTGAGGAAGGGTTACTTATACCTAAAATTTTTTTTCTTGGGCGATTACAATGGTTTATTATTGAATATCAAGGAGCCAATCCAGTTCGCCATAATTGGTGAACTTGACATAAGTTATCAACATTTTAATTTTCTGATTATTAGAATATCCTATAGCTGACACTTGAACGTTGTTACAGTCTTTAATCATAACCTGTGTTGTGGATACGAAAATACAGGAGTCCAGCATGATTTCAACAAAATCTCAAGAATTGTTACATCGTTTCAAATTGTGTTTGGATATTATGTACTATGAAAAAGTATTTTCGAACCCTCCTACTCAATAGCACAGCAAATCACGTCAACGCATGCCACATGTTGCATTTAGAGACCGACCATGAGATGAGGCGTATGAAAGCAAATAAATAGCAACGTAGTAAACTTACCATAATAGAAGTTGGGACGAAGAAGAAAAATAAACACTTGGCGCGAGGTGATACGAGACTGAGCACAGCGGACGTTCGTGCCAGGCGCGAGGAGATACGAGACTGAGGTGAAAGGCCGTACCAGCCGCGAGAGCTCTGCCTTGCCTAGCCTTGAGAAGGTGGGCGGGCCTTATGTCTCGTTCGGGACCGAATGTGAGCGGCAGTCTCAATAATTTTTTCTTAAATTATATTTTACCTTGTATAGTGTAGTTATATTATTTACCTTTATTACCTATATTTTTCTCCTACTCTAACATGATTAAATTGATACCTACATGAACGATGAACTAACTAGTAGCTTTTTAATTTGTGAAATAATCAAAAGAAATTATGCCGATCTTCCAATAATTCAATATTGAGTAGTTCATTGATTTTTAAGCTAGAATAGCATTATTTTAAGGACAAAAATCATATTATGTGAATTGACCAGCTCTTGGAATGTTTGACTTGGATGGACAGTTCTACGCCCTCTCTCTTGCTCAACATGATTGTTATCTTATCTGTTACTACTGTACTGTGATAACTTATTATTCATTCTCGAACTTTCGTTTGTCTTCCCGTTAACTATTTTGATTTTTGCTATATTTCGCTAATAAACTAATTAATATTAGTTTCGTGTTTTTCCCAGCGTCGTTTACTCTTACTCTTCTCAACAGGTTATGGTAATTTGCACGGCGCGCGCTAATTCGTAAATTGTTTTTTACGCGGGTGATTATTTTCGGAAGCCGGTTGCCCTTTGTTATTTGTTTACGTTCGATTTCCTTTTTTCGTTCGGCCGCGTGCGTGACAATTTCGCCTCGTCATAAATCAATCGTCAATAATTTACGACTAATTCGACGTTATTACCCGTTCTATTGGGCGTAAATTTCAAGAACTGGCTATTCCGAGTAAAAATGATTCACGAAGATAAAGGACTCGTCTATGTCTTATCAGACGTGGAGCCCGCTCATCGCGTCAACTTCAGTTCTGCCGACGTTTCTGCTATAAATTTGATTATTCCATTGACCATTTTCTCGTTGTGGACACCATCGTTCGTGAGTTAGAGGATCTCGGATCGAAGTTTGATGAGTCAGATAAAATCTGCCACTTGTTGCTAACCCTTCCTCACGAATATGATACAGTCACAACTGAAATAGGTACCTAGTGTTTTGTCAAAGCAAGGTTGTTGGATGAGGAGATAAAGAGTGGTGTTAATTAAAAACTCATTGACAATGAATTTGATTTATTTAAACATACATTGATTGTTTACCACATTTTCTATGTATAAAACTATTGGCACCCAATCGACCTAATATGCTGCCCTAACCAGTCCGAAGGGGTGAAAAATCTTTGCCGAATTAGTGAACCATTAGTGGAAAAAGGCACTAAGTTATTCTACCCCTCGACCCTATTGATTTAAGAAACCAGTTAAAATCATTTTCAACGGTTTATGTCCTTTTTCAGGCTTTGTTGAGGAAGAAGATACTTTTTCGGTTATGGAAAACGGACGTCAAGATTGAGTCACAAGGTCTCACAGTCAATCTGAAGGTGAATTACAAGTATGTGGCGTATTCATTAATTTGCTTTACAAGACATTCCTCACTTCCATAAAATTACTCGAGTGATTATTATTGTATAAAAAAACTTTTAAAAAAAAAATAAAACCGACTTCAAAAAGTTTGTCTATAAAATACACTCTGAAAAGGAAAAAATAACAAAAATGTCCCAACTTCGCAGAAACTACTTCCAACTACTTCCTGATTGATTGGATTGGATTGGATTGGATCACCTTCCCTAATAATATAAAAATTACTATTTCTCATTTCCCAAATGATTAAAAGATTTTCCTTTCACCTCTGAATTGCCTCCAGATTGATCATCTTTTGGAGTCGGCGCCTCTCTTCTATTGTATTGGAGAAGCCTATAGATTCCGAATTACCAGTAGTATGAATATAAATATCATGAGTTTTCACGATTCTTGAACAGAGCAAATCAGCATTTATGAGAACTGATTATTAACAATATCGATTTTAAGGTGACTATTCACGCCTTTTCCTAAAAACCATTTCAGATTTCTCTAAGAATCTTTACGTCCAGACCCAGACTTATTACCTGGCACCTACTAATTTATCGTGAATTCATAATATTTATTTGTAACCATCGGTTATTTTGCCAGAGAGGCGCCGACTCCAAAAGATGATCAATCTGGAGGCAATTCAGAGGTGAAAGGAAAATCTTTTAATCATTTGGGAAATGAGAAATAGTAATTTTTATATTATTAGGGAAGGTGATCCAATCCAATCCAATCCAATCCAATCAATCAGGAAGTAGTTGGAAGTAGTTTCTGCGAAGTTGGGACATTTTTGTTATTTTTTCCTTTTCAGAGTGTATTTTATAGACAAACTTTTTGAAGTCGGTTTTATTTTTTTTTTAAAAGTTTTTTTTTTATTTTTCTCTTTTTAGTGACTTACAATTATGGACAGCTCTCTTTACAGAATTTTCCCAAGCTTTCATTATTGTGATCTTGTCACTTACTACTAACCGTCCAAACTCAATTCATAAGTCCGTTGAACGTTGAAGTTCTAAAGTATAATGATTACCTAACTATTTTCAATGTTATTATGTTGATTGAGAGTGAGTTTGAACGTTTGGAATAATCCATCCACTGATTTGGGTCTCTTGGTCAACATACCGGATACTTTGATCCCATTGATACACCTTACAAAACTCAAATAATTGTCTACACCATTGCTGGTTACTGAATTGCACCAATTCACTCGTTCTTTATTTCTCTAACGATAATAGAGTGATTTCCTGAAGCGTAATCGCATTCACACTGAATTAGAGAATCCGAACCAAATTTCAGAAATTCGCCAAACGTTTGTGTATTAAAATGGAGTTATTTGGCCTTGAAAACCATGATATTTATTGAAAATTTAACGCTGAATTCAAATGTTTTAACGAGAATGCTATGACTAACGTAGTTTTTTTTCTACAAGCATAAATAGTCCAAAAAACGTGTTTTTGAAACAAATTTTCTAGAAATACGGCCTAAAAAGTATCTAATTTTAGTCCAATCAACTCCAAATTTGGATCACGTAAACTAGACTCAAATGTGAACAATTTAAGTTTAAATACGATGGAAAAACAGTTTTCGTTTGGAAGTTATGAGGTCTCAAACACAGGTCCATTAAAACATCGATTGCTCCCTTATTATGCCACCTAAACTTGATTTTTTACCATCGTTAGAAAGCTCTAGCTATTTGCTTTCAAGTGCAATAGTGTTCACATTTTTTTTCTCGACGTGGTTGGGAACGGTGCTCGAAAAACCTCAAAAAAGTGAAAATCGGCATCACGTTTCTTGTTACACTTTCTTCTTTACACGCTATATTAGAATGCTGAACGAAAAATTGAAGCTAGGCCCTTGTAGGCAGATAAATTATGAACAAAATGACACCAGAAACAAAACAATCGAGCAAGTATTCTAGAAGTTATAAGCTTGCAAAGTCAAAACTTCCTTTTTTCACGAAAATCACGTTTTCTGGCGTTTCTCCGCGTCTGGAGACGTAACTACTGGACGGACTCAATTGAAAAAATTATGGGACCTACCTGGATAGTAACCCTTTCAAACAAAAAAAAAGTAACCCGATCGGACGTACAGGAGCTGAACGCCGGTGGACAACACATACCGAAAAAAAAAAAAAAAAAAAAAAAAAAAAAAATCCCGCTAGACGACCATAGTAACCTCCTCCTTGTTTGAAGTCGGTTAAAAATTATCTAACAACTGGTCAACTCTTCAACATTGTGTATTGGTTTCAGGAGCGATTCGAGCCTACTACCTTCAGTTGTTCACATTACCTGTAGAGTACGGTCTCGGCAGAACATAGACGTGTTCATTTCATTCTCATCGAGCAATATAATTATTGCGCTGTTATTTACACCAACCAAGATTTTAAAAAAATATAGGTAAACTCTGTACATTGGGCAATAAAAATCCTCAAAAATTAAACATACTGTCTTATCCCTTTCAACCTGCATGCAACTTAGAGTGGCCCCAAAAGTTAACAAGACCTTTCAGTTTCAGTCTTCTGCACTCTGCTACTAGGAGTTAATTACTGTATTCATTGATGTGGGTAAGGAAAAAGTGCGGCAATGGAAAATATGCATTACACATTTATTTTTGGCAATACATCAGAAAATACCCTTTTTCAGGACATTAATTTTTAAGAAGGTGATAAGTCGATTGAGAGCAGGTGAATATTATTTAGGTAAATATTTCGGCTCTGAATGGGCACCATCAACTGATAACTGGTCGATTAAAGAGAATAATTTATCATTCTGCTCCACTCTCATCCCCCATTGGCCGTTTTCGTTATTTCTTCATCTCTTCAGCCAGCACAGGTACTACAGCTTCTTTTATGCACGGGAAGGCTTCTCAAAATCCCAGCTCTGAAAAATGGCAAGTGGACAGCGGATGAAAGACAAGGTTTATACTGCGAGAGTTGTATCATTCTTCAAAATTCAAGGAAAGAACTGTAGGTAGGTATGTATCAGGCAAATAATGTACGACCTAACTGAAAAAATGGAGTTGTTCATTTAATATAAATAAAACACTCTAATTGAAAATTTAGATAGGTGAACATGGACGGCTAGAACAAGCTACCAGCTACAAATGGAGCCCTCAGCTTCAGCTGATACGCTCGCTATCTTTCTACCTACTGCAAATATAAATTCCCTTTCACAAAAAAATTACTACTTATTACTTCTCCGCTTTCCTTTCAATGTGAAGGTTTTGTGTACGCCAAGTTTTTTATTACAGTTTTAATAGAGAGTTTCATCAAGGGTTTTTTAAAATCATTGTTAATAAGAAATGGGAAAACCAGTTGTAGTGCGTGCGATTGCGGAATGCCGTGATACGATCTTTCTTTTCACCGGTAAGTTCACTATTTTAATTATTTATTGCCCGTAGATCCATTCTAAAATGCATAATTATTTAGTATCATGATTACCGTTATTAAATTTGAAGAATGTATTGGCTGTAATATTAATTGTGGAAAACTCTGAATTCTAAACATGCCTCGGCCAGTTTGTCAGCGTACTTGTTCTCTCAACTCTTGTGTTTTAAATATGTGTATTAATTAATTGCTATTTTGTCAGATTTCCTACGGATAAATCCATTAGGAAGCAATGGATCGCTAAGTGCCGGAGAAAATGACGATTGGAATCCCAATACCAGTAGGATTTATTTTTTGCTCCGAGCATTTTGCTGCAGAAGATTTCGAACGAGATCTAAAGGTGTATAATTAGGATGAGGTATCTTAACAAGATCAAAGAACAGGACAATTAAAAAACAAAAACGAAAAAGATTTTCTTCCGACAGCAAAACCTAAAAGAAAATGATCAATTAATTGTCATTTATTTTTTAGTACAGTTTTTTGTTCTTCAAAAACGTTGTTTTTTAATAATTGCTACTGTGTTCTTTGATAAACTTGTTGAACTTAAGATTTTGATATGCTCCAAGAATATTATTACTACATTCTAAAAATATTCTCCAACAGTTATGAACATAAAACAATAATGAACAAAAAAAAAAAAAAGTTGAATGAGTACATTCATGCTAAACTTTACTTTCTATGTACCTATCATTTTTGCACCAATAGTAGCTAGACTCAACTCCATTGATCACTAACAAACTAGTATTGATAGCATGCTAGAAGCATGCTATTTTCAGAAGGAAAAGATATGGTTCACATGCCATTGGTGGCGAAACACTGGTTTTCTGGACAATTTTGCTCAATTTTGATGCTATTCAAATGGGATCTATTTGTCGGTGTACGAAAAACATACATAAGAAGAAACCAGTGGTGTGCATAGATCACACAGTACTTCCATGTTTGAGTCGGTAAATGGTATAACCAATTATAAAATCGAGAAAATCGTACGAAGGCCGAAACGTGACCCTAGCGGTAAAGATCAGGCGTCATTCACTCGCCATTACAAATATTTAATACCACTAGCGTCAAATGTATTGATTTTTGCACCCTGTAAAAAGCTTAATAGCGATAAACGGCGTAGTGCGGAAGTACGGTACCTATGTGATCAAAACATGATCGTTGTTGGTCACATTTAAAGCAGAGACCCGAAAGTTACAAAAGCGCTAGAATGAAATAACTGAAATCGCGTTATGCGAGGAAGTACTGCAGGTGAACCCAATAACAAAAAACAAGCAATATTCAGCTGTCATACAGAAAATTTAAAGTATAATGTATATTCACTCTTGCGGTCTATTAAAATCTCAAAAGTTAAAAAATGGCATAAAGCGGAAGTACAGTGTGTTACCCTAACCATACAAAACAAGTTTTGTGAACGAGGTCAAAGTTGGTCATATTTATAGCAAAGAGACCCTAAAAGTACAATAACGCTTAATAAAATAACTGAAAATGGTTTTACGAGGAAGCACTGCAGGTGACCCCAATAATAAAAATCAAGCAATATTAGGCTGTCATATAGAAAATTCAAAGTCTAATGTATATTCACTCTTGCGGTCTATTAAATCTCAAAAGTTTAAAAAAGGCATAATGCGGTAATGCGGAAGTACTGTGTGTTATCCAAACTATGCAAAACATGTTTTGTGAACGAGGTCATATTTAGTTGGTCATATTTAAAGCAAAGAAACCCAAAAAATACAAATTAAACAACTGAAAATGCGTTTTACGAGGAAGTACTGCAGGTGACCCCAATAACAAAAATCAAGCGATATTCAACTGTCATAGAGAAAAATTTTAAGTCCTCCAGCGTTCAAATATATTCATTTTTGTGGTCTATAAAATCAAAATGTAGCAAATGTGCAAATAACGCGGATGTACTGCATGTGACCCACTTCATAAAAATCAGGCATCATTCAATCGTCAACCTCAACATTTTAAGACCTCAAACATTCAAATAGATTGAGTTTTGCGGCGTGTAAAAATCAAAATACAAAACATGCACTTGTGAAATCGTGAAAAACGCTCATAACGTGGAGGCATTGTATGTGACCCACTATACAAAAAATCTAGTGTTTTCTGCTGACCATAACCGACATTTCAAGCCCTCAAACGTAGAAAAATATTGACTCTCATAGCCTGTAAAAATCGAAACAGAAAAAACTTTGAACGCTTATATCTCGGACGGAAGTGTGTAATTCAAAATCCGGAAAACTCTAATTTTGCACAATCACTGGGAGAACATTCCCTTAAAATTTCCTAGGGTTTCATCCATTTTTCAGGGAGATAGGGCGATTTATGTCAGTTTGTGACCACAGACAGACGGACAGACGGACACACAGACACTTTTTCAGAAAGTGTTTCTGAGTATACTACTATGAAAACTTCTTCCATCAGGACCTCGGTTCCGAATTCGACTTTTCAGACGATCTCAATACTTCCATTTACTACGTAAACATGGAAGTAAATATACATGAGAAACGACCAATCGTACATATCAAAAATTCAAACAAAGTTTATTGAAAATAAATGTAGACACAAAAAGTAGAAGATATTGTTAGCTAAGTCAAATGACACAAAATTTATTGAAATCTGATGTAAAAACGTCAATATCAATCATTTTTGAAGGATTTTGATCTTCATCATCAGTGAAGAGCGTTAGAATAATGAAAAAATAGTGTTACGAAAATAAAATATCTGAATCTTTACAATTAAGTATTTTCAGTATCATGGTTCACATGCCATAGGTGGCGAAACACTGGTTTTCTGGACAATTGTGCTCATCAACCTCCTCAATTTTGATGCTATTCAAATGGGATCTATGCGTCGGTCGAAAATACATAAGAAACGACCAATCGTACATCTCAAAAATTCAGTTGATTTTTATCAGACTAGGTAAATATCCTAGAAAAAGTTAATTGAAAATAAATGCAGACACAAAAAGTAAAGGACATTGTTAGCTGAGTCAAATAACATAAAATTTATTGAAATCTGATGAAAAAACGTCAATATCAATCACTTTTTTTTCAACAGTGAAGAACGTTGGAAATGAAAAAATAGTGTTTCGAAAATCAAATATCTGAATCTTCACAATTAGGTAAGTATTTTAAAAGTCAATTATTTGAATTCTATCAGATTATTTTTGTATCATTTAATTCTAAGTATGGTTATAGATAAAAATGATAATTAATAGTAAGCAATGAAATTCCGCTGCCAAAGGTTAATGAAAAACTATATAACTACTGTTTGTCTTTATACCAATGACGTCATGCCGTGCGGGTTAGTATCAGATCGAGCCCACCTGGCCTGTGTTCTAGTCACCTTGGCGTTAAATTAGTGAAAACATGGAGGTTAGAACCGTTTTTCAACTCCGTCTGTATGGATTTAACTCACTTTTTATTAAGCCATTTTCTTTTAGAAACCAAATTGTTGCTATTTTAAAGGTTAGTAGTGATTATGCGACGATATTTATTGTTTTCTTCTGTAAATTTATTTAGATAATTAGTGTGAAATTCTACCTGTGTTGATATTAAGCCAGCTATTAGCTAATGCATACCTAGTTTCTCAAAGAGATTTAAAAGGGAAATTGTACAAAGTGAAGTTAATGTAAGAATTATCGTATAATTTATTGTTTGCAGAATGAATAGAAGGTGAAGGATAATAATATTTCTATTAGGTAATTGCAAATAGTTTTTATTCTGGAACTCTGATAGGGCTTTAGTTGACCACCCTCAACAAAAAAAAAAAAAAAAAAAAAAGAAAAGCAAATAAGCACATAAGCAAGCAACGCAAAAGCAAGTATAAATGTACATTAAAATACATTCCATCAAATGTTTGTCCTTCTAAAACTTCTTTCAGCTCATTCACGAAAATGTTACTAATCGCTACAATAGCAATAGCCATATTTAGAAAAGAATACTATTTTTCTTTTATGGATTCTGATTTTGGTAAGGAAAAAATGTACTAAGCTAAAATATTGTGGCAGCATATTGGCGAAAATAGAAACTGTACTAAGAAACAAAAACATGTAACGGGTTTTCAATGAAATAACAAACTACGAAATTGTAGAGATTTCTTGAAGAAGTGGATATTGGTGTCTTAAAATTCATCTTTTTGAGGTCTAGAATACTTCCTGTGAAAATACGGAAGAGGCTAGAGCAATAAGCTTTATATCCAAATTAAGGAATATTAAAAAGTAAAATTGATTAAAATTACAATAGTTGCTACGGAATTTTCCCCGATAGTTACCAATCTGTTTTTCGGTGGGAACGTCACAAATGTTTGGAATTATTACTATCACAAATGGATAGTCTTCCTAAATTAATATTGAAGCTAAGGAATAATAAACCACTGTACAATCATTTGCAGCGTTTCAAGTTTGTGTGCCATATCAAAGACATAAAAATGTCAAAAATTTGCATGCCAATTTGAGTAACTTCTTCCTAATGAAATCGTTTTGAAAACAACCAAGCTAGGAATCAATAAAAACTAATTAGAGATACTGAGTAGCTATTTAATGTTGATAAAATTACTTACTTGGTAAATGCTGAGAGACTTCTGAATGTTGCCATTTTGAAGCAGGTAATCTGATGATATATGGATGGTGCCAGGGAGACCTCACGAAGGTCTTTTGCTGCCACCTTTCTTGATACGACCAAGAACTTTTTGTTGCCTTTCGGCTGTTTCCATGGACACAGGTTTTTCATCAGTGGTCAGTTGCTCAGTCAAAAAATATCATCAACTCAAATCACACAGATTGAAATTAATTAGCAACAAGAAAAAAAAACTTTTTAAAAAAAAAATAAAACCGACTTCAAAATCTTTGTCTTTAAATACACTCTGAAAAGGAAAAAATAACAAAAATGTCCCAACTTCGCAGCAACTCATTCGCCAACTACACATTTTAAGGACTACTTTACTACTCGTATTGACCTGACCACTTCCTGATTGATTGGATCAACTTCCCTAATAATATAAAAATTACTATTTCTCATTTCCCAAATGATTAAAAGATTTTCCTTTCACCTCTGAATCGCCTCTCTTATATTGTATTGGAGAAGCCTATAGATTCCGAATTACCAGTAGTATGAATATAAATATCATGAGTTTTCACGATTCTTGAACAGAGCAAATCAGCATTTATGAGAACTGATCATTAACAATATCGATTTGAAGGTGACTATTCACGCCTTTTCCTAAAAACCATTTCAGATTTCTCTAAGAATCTTTACGTCCAGACCCAGACTTATTACCTGGCACCTACTAATTTATCGTAAATTCATAATATTTATTTGTAACCATCGGTTATTTTGCCAGAGAGGCGCCGACTCCAAAAGATGATCAATCTGGAGGCAATTCAGAGGTGAAAGGAAAATCTTTTAATCATTTGGGAAATGAGAAATAGTAATTTTTATATTATTAGGGAAGGTGATCCAATCAATCAGGAAGTGGTCAGGTCAATACGAGTAGTAAAGTAGTCCTTAAAATGTGTAGTTGGCGAATGAGTTGCTGCGAAGTTGGGACATTTTTGTTATTTTTTCCTTTTCAGAGTGTATTTAAAGACAAAGATTTTGAAGTCGGTTTTATTTTTTTTTTAAAAAGTTTTTTTTTTATTTTTCTCTTTTTAGTGACTTACAATTATGGACAGCTCTCTTTACAGAATTTTCCCAAGCTTTCATTATTGTGTTCTTGTCACTTACTACTAACCGTCCAAACTCAATTCATAAGTCCGTTGAACGATGAAGTTCTAAAGTATAATGATTACCTAACTATTTTCAATGTTATTATGTTGATTGAGAGTGAGTTTGAACGTTTGGAATAATCCATCCACTGATTTATTAGAACAATTAAAATAATACTAGGAACGGGGAGATTAATAAGCACGCATCAGCGGTAGCACGAGAACTGCCTCGTCGTATATTTTTCCTGATAGAGGGGAAAATGGGCGGAGCCTTAATTTACATTATCTTTATAACATGTTCATACATGAAATGTTCAACACACCTGCTCAATTAAATTCCTAATGACAAAATATTAAATTTAATTGCACAAACATTTCAGTCTTGACATATTCAATATTCAAATAGCACAATTCAGGTAGCAACAATGCTGGCCGAGTTTAAATTACATTCCCTTTTCATTATACCTTTTTTTTTTTTTTTTTTTTTTCCAACTTCCCTTTTTTTTTTCACCTTCCTTTTTTTTTTTTTCACACAATATTTAACAATTTTCGAAATTTCTCAAATTTTTCACGAGCGAGAGCTTTTGTGAACACATCTGCCACATTTTCGTTCCCTGGAACGTATTTAATTTTGATCAGATTTTTTGATATAACATCTTTAATAAAATGGGCTCTAGTGTCAATATGTTTTGAGCGCTTGGAGTTTTCAAAATTATGTATCAATGAGATTGCGCTCTGATTGTCTATTTGTAATGTAGCTGAAACATCAACATTTAAATACAAGTCTTTCAAAATTCGCTTTACATGAATAGTCTCTGTCGTTGCCAATGCCGCACTAATATACTCGGACTCGCACGAACTTAGTGCAACCACAGACTGCTTTTGACTAGACCACTGCACAGCATTTCCCGAATGAAATACAACATTTCCGCTAACACTTTTCCTGTCCTCGGTGCAGTTCGCCCAATCCGCGTCACTATACGCACAAACTTCATTTATAGGCCGAGCACAGAACGTTAATTTCATCGATTTGGTGAATTGTAGATATCTTAATACTCGCTTCGCGGCGATCCACGCGCTTGGAGTCGGTTTTGACAAATAGCGACTTAGATACGCCACAGCATAGCCAACGTCCGGACGACTAACCAGGGATACGTACAGAAGTCCTCCGATTAACTCGCGATAAGGCACGTCCGCAGGTTCTTGATCGTTGATCTGGAATCCGCACTCCATCGGGGTCATTGCTGGCCTGGCATCGTCCATTCGAAATTTGCTCACCAATTTCTCGATAAAATCCACCTGGGAAATCTTCACCCGGCCCTGACTCCACTCAAGATCAAATCCGAGGAATTTCTTCGGGATGCCGTCGATTTTTGCATTGAACTTTCGGATTAATCCAGCTATGATTTCGTCGGTCTTTCCAGCAGCCCAAATATCGTCGACAAAAATCAGGATCCACGCTGTCTCGTTGGTATATAAACAACAGTCGTTTACTGACCTGGCGAGCTGGTATTCCTCGATGAACGAGTTGAATTTCGAGTTCCAGTTTTTCGGGGACTCAGCCAACCCATAGAGGGATCTATTTAGCTTGAGCACTTTTGCTTTTGTGTTCACTCCTTTCGGAGGAAATATGAAAATGTCCGAGCTAATTTCAGCATTCAGAAACGCCGTTGGTATATCCATTTGCGTAATTTTCCAATTTCGTTGTAGAGCGGCGGATAAAAATGTTCTGACTGTAGTCATCCTTGCGACTGGGGCATAAGTGTTGTGAGAATCACCAAGTTGGAACCCTCGGGCCACAAGTCGAGCTTTGTTTGTTCCGTCTTGCTTCTTTTTGAATATCCACTTCGTTTCAATGGGTTTGTGCTTCTTGGGCAGAGTCGCCGGCGTCCAAGTTCCAAATTTTTCATGGGCTTTCAATTCGTTTTGAATAGCTTGACGCCATTCGTCTCCCATTTGCACAGCTTCCTCGTAGTCCCTTGGAGTCTCAGTGCTCAGACAGTAAGCTGTGTAAACATGGTAATCTTTCAGGTGCTCAGGCTCCTTGATTTTTCTCCCTGAAGCCGTAGTATTGACTGCGCTGCGGGTAGGCTCGCTGGTTTCCTCTCCTGAAGCGCTGGTCGTACGATCTTCGTCAGTCGTCGTTTCAGGTACGGGCTCCTCGTCCTGGTCGATGCATTCCTCATCAGGCGACGGTGTCAGCGCCTTAGTCGGCGGCTCCGTTGAATCATTGCGATCGTCCTCCTCCTGCTTTTCGTTGTATATGAAGTCCTCCTCGTTGAAATATACATCTCTTGATATACGGATCGTCTTGGTTTTAGGATCGAACAGCCTGTATCCGTTTGAGTTATATCCGACAAACCGGGTCTCCCTCGTTCTTGGGTCGAATTTGTCGTCTTGAGGGACTCTCACTGCGAAAGCTTTCGAGCCAAACACTCTCAGCTTTCCCAAGTCCAATTTTCCAGAGTATATCTCACAGGGTATTTTGCCATCCAGTGACGACGAAGGGCTTCTATTTAGGGCGTATGCTGCTGTTCTGATTGCTTCTCCCCATAAATATTTAGGCAATTTCGTTTCATTCAACATCACCCTGGTTTTGTTTTGGAGGGTTCTATGCATTCGCTCCGCAGTCCCATTACTTGCGCTTGATTTGACGGTCGTAGCTTGGATCTGGATGCCTTTACTTTCACAATAGCGTTTGAATGAATTTGCGTTTACTTCTCCTCCACCGTCGCATCTTATGTTCGTCACGCGTGTTCTCTTCTCATTTTCCAGACGCTCAATATATTTAATGAGATTGGCTTCGGCTTCTGATTTTCTTTTGAGTAAGTAAACCACGCAATAGTGTGAAAAATTATCCACGATTACCTGGTAGTAACGGTGACCGTCCATGGTCGGCGTTCTAACTGGCCCTGCAACGTCAGTCGAAATTATTTCGCCGATTCGCGAAGATTTCGGGCCTTCCTTAGTTCTGAACGGGCGACGCGTTGATTTTCCGTTGATGCAGGGATAGCAAATATCATTGGAAAACGGAAGTCCCATACTCCTCAGAGCGCGTCGATTTACGTGGGCTAATCGTCGATGCCACAAATCCGAATGTTTCTTCTCAACGGTCGAAAACGCAGAATTTTCTTGAAGGTTGAACTTCACGTCGAAAAGTTTGCCGTCGCTGCGACATCGGATCGTCGTCTTGTTGTTTTGAATGATGGTGTGATTCGTCCCGAAGATCACATTGAAACCTTTATCGTTCAGCATTTTCACCGACAATAGATTTTTAATTAGTCCAGGAACGATCAAACACGGAATAGTTATTCTTTTTCGATCGTAAATAACTGATAAATCGGCGCAATATTCCGCTGTAAGTGTTTTTCCGTTCGCGATTTTGATTACAACCGGTTGAGGGAGTTTGTTTTTGTTGTGTATGAAATCTTGATAAACCTCCCTTATCATATGGGATGAACACCCACTATCGATTGTGAACGTAATAGCCGATTTGCACAATCGATTCTCCGTAGAATCGTCGCTACGGGTTGACATCGCCTCTTCGATGGCGAAAAATACCACATCTTCCTCATATTCGTCATCGCTCAGATGTTCCCCCGCTTCATCCTCACATGTCCGAAACCCGTACTGACGATTACCACCTCTTGAGTACGCATGCGCATTGCTCGGCTTTCTTCCCCTCCATGAACCACGTGACCATTCATCTCGCCGTGAGCCACTGCTGTGTGTGTGTGGAGCAAGTTGGTTGTGGTAGTAGGTGTAGGGAACAGATGAGCCGGAGATGGACGGGGGGTTTCTCCGCTTGTGGCGGGGGCGAGAGCTCGACGACGACGCTCGGAATGCACTCTGGTGGGCATTAGGGTCATCTTCTTTGTTCCGCATTTTAATTTCAAAATCGAGCAATTTTGATTTCACAAAATCGACCTTAATATCTTCGTTGATCGTTTCGATGGCTGTGATAACCCCTTCGTACTCTTCTGGGAGCGATAGAAGTATATAACATATTCGATCACACTCGTCGATCTCGCTACCCATTGCTACGAGTTCTGTGAAAAGGCTCTCGATCCTGTTGAAATGTTCTTGAAGGTCGTCATTTGCACTGCATTTAAGACCATGTAATTTCTTCATGATCATGTAGCGCGCCGAAGTACTTTTTCTGACGAAAATACTTGAAAGATTTTTCATCATTTGAGCGGCTGTCTTGGCTTCCTTTACGTAGCCTAGATGACGATCGTTCAATGTTTGTATAATGATCGATCTCGCAACTGCATCCTTAGCCAAAAATTCCTCCTTCTTTTTCACTTCCATGGCCTCGACCTCTGCGTCGTTTATATCGAGCACTATTTTTATCTTCTTCTCATCGAGAAGGGCTTCAACCCTGAACTTCCAGTTGGGAAAATTTTCGGACGTCAACTGTTGATAAAGTTGGGCGATTGACGACGGTGCCACATGTGAGGCTGAGGACGCCATTTTTCGAAGTGTGACGGGCCGCTCTGGTGGGGCTCACTATCACCGACGGGAGGAAAAAAGAAAACGAATAGGACCGGCTTCTCGATCCGTCGCAACCGGCAAACGACACTAGAAATTTGATCGAAGAAAAAAAAATATGCGCGGGCGCGGGCCTGGGCCCATAACCTATTAGAACAATTAAAATAATACTAGGAACGAGGAGATTAATAAGCACGCATCAGCGGTAGCACGAGAACTGCCTCGTCGTATATTTTTCCTGATAGAGGGGAAAATGGGCGGAGCCTTAATTTACATTATCTTCATAACATGTTCATACATGAAATGTTCAACATGATTTGGGTCTCTTGGTCAACATACCGGATACTTTGATCCCATTGATACACCTACCAAAACTCAAATAATTGTCTACACCATTACTGGTTACTGAATTGCACCAATTCACTCGTTCTTTATTTCTCTAACGATAATAGAGTGATAATTTTCTCAAGCGTACCCGCAATCGCACTGAATGAGAGAATCCGAACAAAATTTCAGAAATTCGCTGAACGTTTGTGCATTAACATGGAGTTATTTGGCCTTCAAAACGATGTTATTTATTGAAAATTTAACGCTGAATTCAAATCTTCTAACGAGAATGCCATGACTAACGTAGTTTTTTTTCTACAAGCATAAATAGTCCAAAAAACGTGATTTTGAAACAAATTTTTTAGAAATACGGCCTAAAAAGTATCTACTTTTAATCTAATCAATACTAAATTTGGATCACGTAAACTAGACTCAAATGTGAACAATTTAAGTTTAAAAACTATGGAAAAACAGTTTAGGATTGGAAGTTGTGAGGTCTCAAACACAGGTCCATTAAAACATCGATTGCTCCCTTATTATGCCACTTAAACTTGATTTTTTACCATCGTTAGAAAGCTCTAGCTAAGTGCTTTCAAGTGCAGTAGTGTTCATATTTTTTTTCTCGACGTGGTTGTGAACGGTGCTCGAAAAACCTCAAAAAAGTGAAAATTGGCATCACTTTTTTTGTTACACTTTCTTCTCTACACGCTATATTAGAATGCCGAACGAAAAATTGAAGCTAGGCCCTTGTAGGCAGATAAATTATGAACAAAATGACACCAGAAACAAAACAATCGAGCAAGTATTCTAGAAGTTATAAGCTTGCAAAGTCAAAACTTCCTTTTTTCGCGAAAATCACGTTTTCCGGCGTTTCTCCGCGTCTGGAGACGTAACTACTGAATGGACTCAATTGAAAAAATTATGGGACCTACCTGGATAGTAACCCTTTCAAACAAAAAAAAAAGTAACCCGATAGGACGTACAGGAGCTGAACGCCGGTGGACAACACATACCGAAAAAAAAAAAAAAAAAAAAAAAAAAAAAAAAAAAAAAAAAATCCCGCTAGACGACCATAGTAACCTCCTCCTTGTTTGAAGTCGGTTAAAAATTAAAAAGTCCTATAATATAAGTACAAACTCTCGCTCTTTTTGTAGTTTCCCCCGAAGTTCAACATCACTCAGGGCACGAAGTGCTAATCCAAGTATGCTTGCTCTTCGTCCCTGCTTCAGGGGTTGGATGTTCTCCTTACAAAGTTCCAACGTATCATATCCATCCTTAACCACTCTGAAACAAAACGTTGTTAAACACGTTCACTACGCACAATCATGCTCGACTGATTTATTTATTACCAAACATGTGAATTCCACACATAATTGCATGATCATATTTATATGTGACTCCTACTAGTAACTGTCGGCGCCTCTCTGGCTAAATAACCGATGGTTACAAATAAATATGAATTTACGATAAATTAGTAGGTGCCAGGTAATAAGTCTGGGTCTGGACGTAAAGATTCTTAGAGAAATCTGAAATGGTTTTTAGGAAAAGGCGTGAATAGTCACCTTCAAATCGATATTGTTAATAATCAGTTCTCATAAATCGACAGTAACTTTAGAAAACCATGTAAGTCCGATTTTTTCGAAAATCGGGTTTTGAGCTTTATAGGTTAACCAGGGTCCCTTGTACCGCCAGGCAAAGCCGTTTTTTCGTCAGACGAATAGTTTGCCCTCTAGCGGCTGTAGAAATAACCCGTATGTCTGGACCCTTCTAGTTCCAGCTAGAAAACCGCGTAAGTCTAGTCCGTTCTGTGGTTTATCGTGGTATGGAAGTTGTCGACGCCTTTTCAAACCGAAATGGTAAGTGTTTCAATAGAGTTTGATGTTGTGAGTGAATCTATTCGTTTTGATGATTTAGTATAATAATGTTTGCTAGAAACACGTAGAAATAAACAAATTTCTTCTTTAATTCGTGTGCACAATTTTTTCATAGGACTTACATGTTTTACTTATAACCTGTTTCAACCGATCATCAAGACTTACATGGAATTCCATGTCACGTTCCTGCAGAGATATCATCTGTCAAAAACATTAATTTTAGTTTCAAATTAGTTCTATTTTAACTTTTTACTAACATGGCAATTCTAACTCATTGCTGGAAAACCTAGGAAGGTACCTATTAACAGAATATTTGCCTACTTGTTTTAATACCTATCTAATAAACTGTGTTGGTCGCTCATTCTCGAATACAAGCGGATTTGGGATGGTAATGTATGATGGTGTAGTGCCTTTTTTATAATTTAATAGAGCTTTGTTACGCACAGGAATCAAGAGCGTCAAAAATTATGAAGCTTCTAGAGAAGAAGAACGTGACAGAAAACAAATTGGAGGTAACTTACCTATTCTAGGTCGATCCAGACCTACATAATACCCAGCTACCGTATTCATACAAGTGGATTTGGGATGCGAGGTAGGAACCAGACTGTTGTGTTTTTATTTTTTGATTGGATCTTTTTTGTGCACAGGAATCAAGAGCTTCAAAAATTATGAGGCCCCCAGAAAAGGAAAATGTCGCTGAACAAAACGTAGAGGTAACTTTTTTGATCTGCCAATTCCCCCTAGATTCTCTCAGACTTTATGTTCATTTTTCCTCCTCTGTTTCTGAAATATCTTCATCGCTTTGCAGGAAGAAGTTGAGTTTGCCGTCACACTCCATTCTATAGATGACTATGGTCAAGAAGAGGTGGTGTTTACTGATCACAAAATTGAAAATGGATTCATAATATCTGATCCAAATAATCCGCCAGCTGAAGAAGGAGCATGCTTCGACGTTCAAGACCAACAATTTTTGAAACCATTGGAGGTTTCCTTTCTGGAGCCTGAAGACAATCGTGCTGAATCGCCAAACACATTTCTCCTCCGGGAGGCTGACGAGTTTTGTCGCGATCTTGGTATGCTAGTCTCAGCTCATTCCTCTAACGCTACCACAACTGCTGTGGATCATGAACCACTCGTAGCTGACGAATCCGTACAACTACAGAATATCACGTTTCCAGCTGTCAGTTCCACTCCAGGCACTCAAGAGCCGGTTAACAGGAGTGATTCCGAAACACGAAGAGAGCAGTTACCTCCTGACTTCTGTCACAATCTTGGAGAGCACCCAAGGGTTGGTGAACCAAAGAAGAGGCGCGCGAGAAAGACCGACCTGTGCAGCAAGGAACGAGAAATGGGATGTCCATACTTCGGGCGAAAACTGAATAAAGAAAACGGCAAATGGGACTACTCCGTGCCGAAGCTGGCAAAGCGACCAAAAGGACCTTGCAACTGCAAACTCGGCCAAACTGGGAAGACAATCATGTGTGGCACAATTGATGACGTTCAGCAACAAAACATATTCACCACTTTTTGGAAGAAAATGTCTTGGGCTCAAAAGAGTACTCACATCAGAACTCTCGTCGACGTCTCTTGCAGCAAAGATCTGAAGCACAGACAAGACAGTTCAAATAGTCGACGAAATTACACCATGAAATTCTTCCTGCAAATAGAAAATGCGAAGGTCAGAGTCTGCAAGAAGATGTTCTTGAATACGCTATGCGTTACTGATTGGTTCGTCCATAACGCACTGAAGCAGGATTCTCTCCCAGTTCCAGATCGACAGGAAGAAGAAGAATTGGTTGAAACGAGACCCAGCAAGCGCCAACGAATTTCTACTCAGAAAGAGGAAAAGGTGATCCAGCTTCGCAACTTTCTGGGAAATATACACAAAATGGAGTCCCATTACTGCAGAAAAAACACCAATAAGCTTTTTCTAGATTCGCACTACCACAGCAAAACTGACGTGTACACAGCTTATTCACAGCACTGCTTGCTACAAAACATCAAACCTGTGGTCTTAACTACGTTTTACAGGGTTTTCAAAGAGATGAACTTATCAATATTCAAGCCTCGTAAGGACCAGTGTGATATCTGCGTAAGCTTCCGTGAGGGCAACGTTGAGCTCGAAAAGTATGAGCGCCACCAGATGCTTAAAAATGCTGCTCGAGAGGAAAAAGAAGCGGACGAAAGCGACTCGCGGAACATGGTGTTCACCATGGACACACAAGGAGTCCTCCTATCTCCTCGACTAAAAGCATCAGCCCAATACTACAAAATGAAGTTGAGCGTTCACAATTTCTATATTCGAAAAGAAAACTAAGGACGTAGCCTGCTATGTGTGGCACAAGGGTGAGGGTGGTGTCACCTCAAATGAATTTGTCAGCATCATCGTTGATTTCATCAACAATCGCAACATCCCCGAGGGCCAACAGATTGTATTGTGGAGTGACGGTTGTGGCTACCAGAATCGCAACTCTAATTTATCTAGTGCCTTGATGTTGCTCTCCCAGCAGCTCAAGGTCACTATCTTTCAAAAATTTCTTGAGAAAGGTCACACCCAAATGGAGTGTGACTCTATTCACGCCACCATCGAAAGGAAGCTCAAGGACAGACAAATTTATGTTCCAGCTGGTTACGTTGACGTCATCGCTAACGCTCGGATAACTCCTTCTCCATATAAAGTCCACTACGTCAACCACAAGTTTTTTAAAAATTATTCAAAGTTTTCAGCGCTTCCTTCGATTCGTCCTGGGTCTTCAAGGGGCGATCCAACTGTCAACGACATTCGAGGAGTGAAATACTGTCCAAATGGGGAAATCATGTACAAACTAAACTTCGACGATGATTGGATGCAGTTGCCAATAAGAAAAAGATCTTCACAACTCGTTCAGAAATCCTTGGAAGAAGTACCACCACTCTTCACAGCCCCTCCAAAAATCAAGCCGGACAAATTTAAACACCTACAGCAGCTGAAAGAAGTTATAGCGTGCGATTATCACCCATTTTATGATCAACTTCACCACTGATCATTATTTTTTCATAGGTACCTCCAGCCTTACTACCTTATTATCTACCTTGTCCAGAATTCAACTCAGGTACCTTGGTGGTCGCTTTTCAGGGGCCAGCTAAATCCCTAGCTGCCACTGCCCCCTTTCTCCTATTTTTTTAGTGCTGTGTTCTAAATTTTCGTTACCTAGCCGTTACCTTTCCACGTCCTTTGACTTATTTTGGTACGACCTTCGATTTCTAGCGTCAAGACGTATTATTTCGTCATTAAGTGTCGTCAAAGTCTTTCTTCTTACGTTTGTTCCTAAAGTAAAGTTAGTAAAGTTACGTTAGTAAAGTTTCTGGTCAAATTATATCGCTCGCCAAATAAAGCTTCCTTAGTTACTACCTACCTCTCGGTATAAATTATTTTCTGTTTTTTCATGAATAAAAAAAAGACTGATGTTGATTAATCTCGATAATTTTGTAATTATAATAATAAAAGTGAGTGAATGAAAAGGCCCATTGCGTTAAATCTTTTATTGATTCTTACACCCTTTTATCTATTCAACAGAGGGCGAAAAACTTGTAAGTCCCACAATTATCTTGCTAAAACCACGTAAGTCTATATTTTGGTCAGAAACCGTATGTACCTTAATATAGGTAAAAAATCAAATTGAACCAGTTGTAATTGGCCATTTGCGGAATGACGGAATTTTGGTTTTTGTTGGAGTGCGCTACAAAAATTACAAATCAGTTTTTTGTGGCTCCTGTAAAATTTGGAAAAACAGACATACATGGTTTTCTAAAGTTACTGTCGAAATGCTGATTTGCTCTGTTCAAGAATCGTGAAAACTCATGATATTTATATTCATACTACTGGTAATTCCGAATCTATAGGCTTCTCCAACTCAATATAAGAGAGGCGCCGACTCCAAAAGATGATCAATCTGGAGGCAATTCAGAGGTGAAACGAAAATCTTTTAATCATTTGGGAAATGAGAAATAGTAGTTTTTATATTATTAGGGAAGGTGATCCAATCAATCAGGAAGTGGTCAGGTCAATACGAGTAGTAAAGTAGTCCTTAAAATGTGTAGTTGGCGAATGAGTTGCTGCGAAGTTGGGACATTTTTGTTATTTTTTCCTTTTCAGAGTGTATTTTATGGACAAACTTTTTGAAGTCGGTTTTATTTTTTTTAAAAAAGTTTTTTTTATTTTTCTCTTTTTAGTGACTTACAATTATGGACAGCTCTCTTTACAGAATTTTCCCAAGCTTTCATTATTGTGTTCTTGTCACTTACTACTAACCGTCCAAACTCAATTCATAAGTCCGTTGAGCGTTGAAGTTCTAAAGTATAATGATTACCTAACTATTTTCAATGTTATTATGTTGATTGAGAGTGAGTTTGAACGTTTGGAATAATCCATCCACTGATTTGGGTCTCTTGGTCAACATACCGGATACTTTGATCCCATTGATACACCTTACAAAACTCAAATAATTGTCTACACCATTGCACCAATTCACTCGTTCTTTATTTCTCTAACGGTAATAGAGTGATGATTTCCTGAAGCGTATCCGCATTCACACTGAATGAGAGAATCCGAACCAAATGTCAGAAATTCGCCAAACGTTTGTGCATTAAAATGGAGTTATTTGGCCTTGAAAACCATGTTATTTATTGAAAATTTAACGCTGAATTCAAATCTTCTAACGAGAATGCTATGACTAACGTAGTTTTTTTTCTACAAGCATAAATAGTCCAAAAAACGTGATTTTGAAACAAATTTTTTTCCTTAATTTACTAATAAAATCACTTTTTCCAGCATTTCTCCGAATCTGGGGCTGTAACTACTGGATGGATTTTGTTTTAATTTGGGACCTACCAGGATAGTATCCCTCTCAAAAATAAGTTTAAAAAGTAATCTCATCGACTTACAGGGGCTAAACTACCACACAATTTATACTGAACACTGACTTCTTTCACCAAATGTTTAGCTGCTTGTATCCCAGAAATTTTATTCCCCAATCATGAATCACTTTATCACTCCACAAACAAAAAATTGCCACCATCCTCACGTATTTGATGATTAGGTCGATAAAACGACTGTCCTGTTTATACTGCTCCACTTCCTTGGATTGCATGATGGTACCTTCAATAAGCGGTATCAGATTCACTTCTTTGCCATGTTTTTGGGCAACTCTGTTCAATCCAATTGACATAGTCATGCCGCGGCGGTAGGGGGTCATTTCCATCATATGTCATAATGGATAGTTCATGCTCCCTGAAAAATATCATCAACTCAAATCACACAGATTGAAATTAATTAGTAACAAGAAAAATTAAAAACACCTATAATATAAGTACAAATTCTCGCTCTTTTTGAAATTTCCCCCGAAGTTCAACATCACTCAGGGCACGAAGTGCTAATCCAAGTTTGCTTGCTCTTCGTCCCGCTTCAGGGGTTGGATGTTCTCCTTACAAAGTTCCAACGTATCATATCCATCCTTAACCACTCTGAAACAAAACGTTGTTAAACAACTTTCACTACGCACAATCATGCCCGACTGATTTATTTATTACCAAACATTTGAATTCCACACATAATTGCATGATCATATTTATATGTGACTCCTACTAGTAACTGTGTTGAAGTGTACAATTAAGAGCTTGCATAGTTAACACAGTACATACATGATCTAGTCGGTAACAGATATAATAAGGAGGTACACTACAACTAGAAGTACACTACAACTGTTTTGAAATAAGTAAGAAAAGCAGAAAAACCTACTGTGGGCGCTGCAACTGACCACGTTTGATAGCTGTCGGTTGGGCCCTGTTGAAGACGAGGGAACCAACTAACTACCAAACGCTTTAAATTCAAGTATTTATCGAGACTTCCACGGAGGAAGTCCCTTCGCAAAAATATTGCGAACTTGGCCAAGCTCAGAAGCTAAGGGTAGCCAACGGGCCGACCTAGCAGGGAGGTGGCTCTGTGCTTATCAACCGAACCTGTCGAGAAGGTAGCGGTAGCGAATTTGAATCAATCCTTTGTCATTTCTCAAGAAGATAGTGGGTGTTCCCCACACCTACGAATTAGGTTAATAATGCAGAAGTGCAGTATCTGAGCCTAACAACACAAGCCAAGTATCATAAAATGAGGTCATTTTTACAGCAATGACACCCAAAAATTTATGAACGTCCCTGAAGGGGGAATCAAGTAATTTACACATCGCTACAAACATTTAAGAACTTCAAGCATTCAAATATACTGATTTTTCCAATGATGGTTAAAAATCAATTTTAATACGGGAGCAATCGATTTTTTAAGGACCTATGTTTGGGACTGCATAACTTCTAAACGAAAACTGTTTGTTGTTAGTTTGAAGACTAAAATTGTTCAAATTTAAGTCTAGTTTACGTGATCTAAGTTTGGTATTGATTGAACTATTTAATTTAATTTTTAATTAACTATTTGAATTATTTAATTTATGCTTGTAGAAAAAAAAACTACGTTAGTCATAGAATTTTCGTTAACAGGTTTGAATTGAAAATCTCAGTGGCTGACGTCATAGATGTTGTGGTATATGACTAGAATGCAACCCAATAGGACGATATACTATGAATACGATGGATTTTCATCAAGATTCGAACTAATCCAACATAACAAACGATGACAACATGCCGAAAACGTTTCGTAGAGAATGAAGGAGGTTTTTTCAATCATTACATCGTTTGTAGAACAGTGGAAATTATTCCGTCTGTTAGTTGATTTTTGTATAATTCAACAAGGTTTAGAAAGCAGAAAAAATACAAAACCCACTATACATCGTTGGATAAGAGTAAACTGCCTGAGTAGAGGTGTATTCCTTAGAAATCCTCCGTCACCTTTATCTGAACGCTTCGCGCTTTTTACATTTTTAAAAAGATTCTATAATTGGTTATACCTGTTACCGACTCAAACATGGAAGTGCTGAGTGATCTAGTAAGTAACCATTCTGGAGGCGACTAAGAGTTGTAAAGGAAAGTCGTTCAATCATTTGGGAACTGATAGAAACAATTATTTTGTTATATTATTAGGGGAGGTGGTCCAATCAATCATGAATAGTAAAGTTGTCTTCAAACTGTGTAGTTAGTGAATGAGTTTCTGTAAAGTTGGGGCATTGTTGTTATTTTTTCCTTTTCAGAGTCTTTTTTTTATGGGCAAATAATTTGAAGTCGGTTTTATTTTTATTTATGAAAAAGTTTTTTATTTTTCTCTTTTCAGGAACTACTTTTCCAAGGCAGCACTGATTTTGTTGTATAAGGCGCTTGTACAGTCGGTTCTCAGTTTCGGGATACTCTTTTGGGGTAACGCATGTAGCAGTACATTGAGCGTAGTTAACGTAGTACAAAAAGCAATTTTAAAGGTACTTCTTCAAAGACCCCGAAGGTATGCTACAGCTGATTTGTTCTCCGAAGCTAAAGTATTTACTGTTAAACAGCTTCTTGTTAAACACGCTCTTCTCTATTATTTTAAGCATCGGGACACAATGAACTGTTCGCGACCCTGTTCGTCGTATCCAACTAGACCTGGTACTCAATCTGTCATCCCTATTCCTCCAAGCCGGTTGCAGTCTACATCCCGTCATCTACACCACTACCTTCCTCTTATCCTTCGATCCGTTCCGGGTGCCTTGATCAGTCCTGTCCCCACAACAGGCAGATCTTCCTATAAAAAAGCATCGTACTAGGTTGGTGAGGGGGAGAAGAACCAGGCGACATGTTCTCCGATTTTTTATTAACTGGCCGAGTACTTTCGCCCCTTCGGGCATCCTCAGGGCGATGTGGAACCATAGGTTACCACAGCTGTGGTAACCTATGGTTCCACATCGCCCTGAGGATGCCCGAAGGGGCGAAAGTACTCGGCCAGTAAATAAAAAATCGGAGAACATGTCGCCTGGTTCTTCTCCCCCTCACCAACCCAGTACGAGAAAAAACTTTAAACGCTTATATCTCGGAAGTACTGTGTGTAATTCAAAATCCGGAAAAACCTAATTTTGCACAATCACTGGGAAAACATTCCCTTAAAATTTCATAGGATTTCATCCATTTTTCAGGGAGATATGGCGATTTATGTCAGTTTGTGACCACAGACGGACGGACAGACGGACACACAGACACACAGACACACAGACACTTGTTCAGAAAGTGTTTCTGAGTATAATACTACTATGAAAATTTCTTCCATCAGGGCCTCGGTTCCGAATTCGACTTTTCAGACGATCTCAATACTTCCATTTACTACGTAAACATGGAAGTAAAAATAACAAAAATGTCCCAACTTCGCAGCAACTCATTCGCCAACTACACATTTTAAGGACTACTTTACTACTCGTATTGACCTGACCACTTCCTGATTGATTGGATCACCTTCCCTAATAATATAAAAACTACTATTTCTCATTTCCCAAATGATTAAAAGGTTTTCCTTTCACCTCTGAATTGCTTCCAGATTGATCATCTTTTGGAGTCGGCGCCTCTCTGAGAAAATTACTACCCGATGGTTACAAATAAATATGAATTTACGATAAATTAGTAGGTGCCAGGTATAAGTCTAATAAGTCTCGGTCTGGACGTGATGATTCTTAGAGAAATCTGAAATGGTTTTTAGGAAAAGGCGTGAATAGTCACCTTCAAATCGATATTGTTAATAATCAGTTCTTATAATTGCTGATTTGCTCTGTTCAAGAATCATGAAAACTCATGATACCTATTTATATTCTTACTAATTCGGAATCTATAGGCTTCTCCAATACAATATAAGAGAGGCGCCGACTCCAAAAGATGATCAATCTGGAGGCAATTCAGAGGTGAAAGGAAAATCTTTTAATCATTTGGGAAATTATGAGAAATAGTAGTTTTTATATTATTAGGGAAGGTGATCCAATCAATCAGGAAGTGGTCAGGTCAATACGAGTAGTAAAGTAGTCCTTAAAATGTGTAGTTGGCGAATGAGTTGCTGCGAAGTTGGGACATTTTTGTTATTTTTTCCTTTTCAGAGTGTATTTTATAGACAACGTTTTTGAAGTCGGTTTTATTTTTTTTTAAAAAGTTTTTTTTTTACTTCCATGTTTACTAAGTAAATGGAAGTATTGAGATCGTCTGAAAAGTCGAATTCGGAACCGAGGTCCTGATGGAAAAAATTTTCATAGTAGTGTACTCAGAAACACTTTCTGAACAAGTGTCTGTGTGTCTGTGTGTCCGTCTGTCCGTCTGTCTGTGGTCACAAACTGACATAAATGGATGAAACCCTATGAAATTTTCAGGGAATGTTCTCCCAGTGGTTGTGCAAAATTTGGGTTTTCCGGATTTTGAATTACACACAGTATTTTCGAGATATAAGCGTTCAAAGCTTTTTCTGTTTCGATTTTTACAGGCTATGAGAGTCAATATTTTTCTACGTTTGAGGGCTTGAAATGTCGGTTATGGCCAGCAGAAAACACTAGATTTTTTGTATAGTGGGTCACATACAATGCCTCCACGTTATGAGCGTTTTTCACGATTTCACAAGTGCATGTTTTGTATTTTGATTTTTACAGGCCGCAAAACTCAATGTATTTGAATGTTTGAGGTCTTGAAATGTTGGGGTTGACGACTGAATGACGCCTGATTTTTATGAAGTGGGTCACATGCAGTACATCCGCACTATTTGCACAATTGCTACATTTTGAATTTATAGACCACAAAAATGAATATATTTGAACGCTGGAGGACTTAAAATGTTTCTATATGACAGTTGAATATCGCTTGATTTTTATTATTGGGGTCACATGCAGTACCTCCTCGTAAAACGCATTTTCAGTTGTTTAATTTGTATTTTTTGGGTTTCTTTGCTTTAAATATGACCAACTTTGACCTCGTTCACAAAACGTGTTTTGCATAGTTTGGATAACACACAGTACTTCCTCATTATGCCTTTTTTTAACTTTTGAGATTTTAATAGACCGCAAGAGTGAATATACATTAGACTTTGAATTTTCTATATGACAGCTGAATATTGCTTCATTTTTATTATTGGGGTCACCTGCAGTACTTCCTCGTAAAACCATTTTCAGTTATTTTATTGAGAGTTATTCTACTTTTGGGGTCTCTTTGCTATAAATATGATCAACTTTGACCTCGTTCACAAAACTTGTTTTGTATGGTTTGGGTAACACGCAGTACTTCCGCTTTATGCCATTTTTTAACTTTTGAGATTTTAATAGACCGCAAGAGTGAATATACATTAGACTTTAAATTTCTATATGACAGCTGAATATTGCTTGTTTTTTATTATTGGGGTCACCTGCAGTACTTCCTCGCACAACGCATTTTCAGTTACTGTACTTTTTGGGGCTCTTTGCTATATATTTGACCAACTTTGACCACGTTCACAGAACTTATTTTGTATAGTTTGGATAACACACAGTACTTCCGCCTTATGCCGTTTTTTTGCATTAGAGATTTTTATAGACCACAAGAGTGAATATACTTTAGACTTTAAATTTTTCTTTATGACAGTTGAATTTTGCTTGATTTTTATTATCGGGGTCACATGCAGTACTTCCTCGTTAAACGCGATTTCAGTTATTTCATTCTAGCGCTCTTGTAACTTTCGGGTCTCTGCTTTAAATGTGACCAACAACGATCATTTTTTGTTTTGTTTTGATCACATACCGTACTTCCGCCCTACGCCGTTCATCGCTGTTGAGCTTTTTACAGGGTGCAAAAATCAATACGTTTGACGCTAGAGGTATTAATATTTTTTTGTAATGGCGAGTGAATGACGCCTGATCTTTACCGCTAGGGTCACGTTTCGGCCTTCGTACGATTTTCTCGATTTTATAATTGGTTATACCAGTTACCGACTCAAACATGGAAGTACTGTGTGATCTATGCACACCACTGGTTTCCTTTTCAAAGTGTATTTTATAGACAAAGTTTTTGAAGTTGGTTTTATTATTTTTTTTTTTAAAGTTTTTCATATCATAGAGTATATTTTACACTTTTTTTTTATCAATCTCGGTAAAAATCAAAAATTAACTACACAAACGTTGGTAGTTTTTATTAGGTTCTTCATCGGATGAATTAATCAGTTAAGAGCGCTCTTGTTCAATCGATTTGGAGCAGATGCCGAGTTTCCAGTCCGACGCATGTCTATAACTGCACGTAATTTAGATTCCTGGTAATTAGTCTAATATTTGACAGTATACGCTTTATGTTTCGACACGAACGTAACAAGACGCATTACAGACTAATTTGCATTAACACGATGCAAATCTCCGCTTCGGATTAGCATTACTAATTTGAGGTAATGTTCCTTAGCTGGCTTACACCCCACGTTCAACTGTTCTGATATGCGCATTGATCGTTCTGTAGAGTTCAGGGCGTTGGAACTTGCTTCAATTGAGCCCATCGCGAATTCCACGGTTTATGCTGATATATTAGACAATTGATGATTCCCGTTCTCCCGAAAGCGCTACCTTTTCATGGTGGAAGTAACGTGAGGCCGGCAAGTCGTTCAATCAAGCGTACCAAGTGTTATTAACAGTCAATCGTGAACTTGTATAAGTGGAAAATAATATATAATTCCAGGAAAGCTGGACTTTATTCCGCCATTATGACTATCATGAATGTTTGACGGAAATTATCGCATGCGGTAAGGGAGCAATGATTATTATTTGTCCAAGGTCGACGTTTTATGAATGTTATTTCTTCAAGAAGCAATCGACTCCGCATTCATCGACTTCGTAGACTTTGGAAATGAATAAAACTTTGGAATAAAAACTACTATCCAGGGGGTGCGAGGGGGAGAAAAACCAGGCTACTCATTCTTCGATTCTTTACTCCGAGCACTTTCACCCGTTCGGGCATCCTCAGGGGCTCATCTATCCCAATCAGTTTGATGCAATTTCGGTAAAACTCGACTAGAAGAGTTGAAAATCTTTTCCGATCACTAGATTGAAACTTGTGATAAAAATAACGACACTTGTAGTACGTGTTGTAGAGGAACCTAAAATGTCGTGGCTCGAACGTTGCCTTGACTTAAGTCAAGGGAAATCTCTCTTGTAACTTGGCCGTTTCTTGGTTTCGAATAGGGTTGAGGGCGGGGGAATCGTATGGTTTCTTTATGCGGTCACAGTTCTACTATGGAGAGGGGTTTAAGAGAAATTGCTTCGAGAGAAGGGTTGACAATAGGTGAACAACGCGAATACAACGAGCGTCGAAGGAGGTGACTCGTGGGGTGAGTTGTTGTGTGCGAATCCCAGACGAAGTACAACAACCCATGCCCAACCGAATCGAGAGAGAGCAGCTCCTCACGTTCGAGATTTCCAACATGGATGAAGACTCGGTTTCACCATGTGATATAGGAAAGGGGAAAAAGCTTTGCCTCCATACCAGCGGCTGGAACTGGATAACGTCGGGGAAAACGTCCACCGACCGACGGACGAACAATGCGACAGGCAGCCGACGACTTATAACAGACATTTGTTGTCCGGCGCCCTCAAATGACGTCATCAAAGAAAAGCCACTCGACTTTCGTGGGAGACCTCGCCGCACTTCCGTTTGTTTGCTTCGCCTTATCTGTTTCCGGTACATAAAACTGCCTGTGAATGTGCAACTCCATTTTGCTCGCCTTTTTCGCCCTCTCTGCAAAGACTATTCTTTCCGTTCGTACCTACTTCCAAGTAACGTGAGTGCTTTCATCCTATAGCAACTTCATTAACAAGCCCGAAAAACACTATAGGAAAATGAACAAAATCTTGAGGCCTAATCCAATCTCGTGTTAATTCGCCTTAAATTTGGCGGACATGTATGTCCGCCTGCCTGACACCTATGGCTTGATGTGGCCTAAACTAAGTTCGGAGGAGGTTGGTTTATACTAATTCTGATTAGAAAACTTCAAGCCTGCCAAAAAGTTGAAAAGATTAATTTCCCAAAAACAGCATTTTTCTTTACAAACGGATATTATTTAAAATAAACCAATAAAATACCTAACATATATCCATACTCCATACTGTAATATATAGTCTCAGTATAAGAGTACATCTTCGATTTCCTGCCCTTTGATGAGCGACGTGCCAATAATCGCGATAGCGCTTATAAAAAATGAACGTGAGATTAAACTCCGCCAATTTTCAGAATTGGAAAGAGCTGGAAGGACTACATTTTTACACTCTTTTCAGGGCGCGATGAAGGAATACGGCTACAGTTACTATTTCCTCCTTTGAGCTTTGAGCTCCGAGCTTTTTCCCTCTTCTGTTCCGTGACAATGGGTTAAAGCCTCGAATTCAACGTTTGATCATGGAGCTCCTTTTGAACCGGAATCTTTCAACACGATCCCACTCTTCTAAAATGTGAGTTTCTCTCAAGAATTTAGAATATATGGAAAAATTGTAGGAATACCTTACTGCTCGAGAGCTATTTATTTCGGTTTTATACAATTTGATATGAAATATTGAGCGCTCGCCCTCTCAGGAATTTCTTAATGCCTATGCCATTTTTAGTGCTCATCAGCATTTTTCAACGTTAACGAGGATTTAGATAAAATACCATAATCTGACTTGATTCGACTTAGATCCGTGGAATTTCATATTTTTCTTCTTTTAAAAGAACAAATTTGATTATTGAGGCCCGGGCAAATCGCTATCTCAAAGATAACAGGCAAATAACTTTATTCGAAACTATATTGATTTCTTGACTCGAAAATGTAATAGGTAGCTACACGAATAGACACTACTACTAAGTCCTATTTCTTACGATTTTTTATAAAATCATTCACCCTATTCCACGAATTCGTAGGGCAATGACATAAATGTGAGATCCTGATTCTACCCCTTTTTTAACCGACTTCAAACAAGGAAGAGGTTACTATGGTCGTCTAGCGGGATTTTTTTTTTTTTTTTTTCGGTATGTGTTGTCCACCGGCGTTCAGCTCCTGTATGTCCGATCGGGTTACTTTTTTTTTTGTTTGAAAGGGTTACTATCCAGGTAGGTCCCATAATTTTTTCAATTGAGTCCGTCCAGTAGTTACGTCTCCAGACGCGGAGAAACGCCGGAAAACGTGATTTTCGCGAAAAAAAGAAGTTTCGACTTTGCAAGCTTATAACTTATAGAATACTTGCTCGATTGTTTCGTTTCTGGTGTCATTTTGTTCATAATTTATCTGCCTACAAGGGCCTAGCTCCAATTTTTCGTTCGGCATTCTAATATAGCGTGTAGAGAAGAAAGTGTAATAAAAAACGTGATGCCGATTTTCACTTTTTTGAGGTTTTTCGAGCACCGTTCCCAACCACGTCGAGAAAAAAAATATGAACACTATTGCACTTCAAAGCACATAGATAGAGCTTTCTAACGATGGTAAAAAATCAAGTTTAGGTGGCATAATAAGGGAGCAATCAATGTTTTAATGGGCCTGTGTTTGAAACCTGATAACTTCCAAACCAAAACTGTTTTTCCATCGTTTTTATACTTAAATTGTTCAAATTTGAGTCTAGTTTACGTGATTCAAATTCAGTATTGATTGAACGAAAAGTAGATACTTTTTAGGCCGTATTTCTAAAAAATTTGTTTCAAAATCACGTTTTTTGGATTATTTATGCTTGTAGAAAAAAAACTACGTTAGTCATAGCATTCTCGTTAGAAGATTTGAATTCAGCGTTAAATTTTCAATAAATAACATGGTTTTCAAGGCCAAATAACTCCATTTTAATGCACAAACGTTTGGCGAATTTCTGAAATTTGGTTCGGATTCTCTCATTCAGTGTGAATGCGGATACGCTTCAGGAAATCATCACTCTATTACCGTTAGAGAAATAAAGAACGAGTGAATTGGTGCAATGGTGTAGACAATTATTTGAGTTTTGTAAGGTGTATCAATGGGATCAAAGTATCCGGTATGTTGACCAAGAGACCCAAATCAGTGGATGGATTATTCCAAACGTTCAAACTCACTCTCAATCAACATAATAACATTGAAAATAGTTAGGTAATCATTATACTTTAGAACTTCAACGTTCAACGGACTTATGAATTGAGTTTGGACGGTTAGTAGTAAGTGACAAGAACTCAATAATGAAAGCTTGGGAAAATTCTGTAAAGAGAGCTGACCATAATTGTAAGTCACTAAAAAGAGAAAAATAAAAAAACTTTTTTAAAAAAAATAAAACCGACTTCAAAAAGTTTGTCTATAAAATACACTCTGAAAAGGAAAAAATAACAAAAATGTCCCAACTTCGCAGCAACTCATTCGCCAACTACACATTTTAAGGACTACTTTACTACTCGTATTGACCTGACCACTTCCTGATTGATTGGATCACCTTCCCTAATAATATAAAAACTACTATTTCTCATTTCCCAAATGATTAAAAGATTTTCGTTTCACCTCTGAATTGCCTCCAGATTGATCATCTTTTGGAGTCGGCGCCTCTCTGGCAAAATAATCGATGGTTACAAATAAATATTATGAATTCACGATAAATTAGTAGGTGCCAGGTAGGTTTTTAGGAAAAGGCGTGAATAATCACCTTCAAATCGATATTGTTAATAATCAGTTCTCATAAATGCTGATTTGCTCTGTTCAAGAATCGTGAAAACTCATGATATTTATATTCATACTACTGGTAATTCGGAATCTATAGGCTTCTCCAATACAATATAAGAGAGGTGCCGACTCCAAAAGATCCTTGAATCTGGAGGCAATTCAGAGGTGAAAGGAAAATCTTTTAATCATTTGGGAAATGAGAAATAGTAATTTTTATATTATTAGGGAAGGTGATCCAATCAATCAGGAAGTGGTCAGGTCAATACGAGTAGTAAAGTAGTCCTTAAAATGTGTAGTTGGCGAATGAGTTGCTGCGAAGTTGGGACATTTTTGTTATTTTTTCCTTTTCAGAGTGTATTTTATAGACAAACTTTTTGAAGTCGGTTTTATTTTTTATTTATTTATTGCTTAGTGGCTTGCTTTTCAATATGTGAAAACGTGTGATTCAATCATGAAGCAGAGTGGCCTTCAAAGTTGCGACTCTACAAGGGAAGGCCTGCCAAAAAAGTGGTGACGTTGAGAATAAGGAGAGAAGGACTTTCGAAAGTAACAAACTAAGGAACAAACTTAAGTATACATTGAGACGGGCTCGAGAGGAAGCCCGTTAGGAGGTCGAGCCTCGCTTCAGCTCTTCCGTTAAGGCTTCTACTTTGTTTGACAATAAAATAACAATGAACTCTATGGGCGGCATTGTGATTCGCATCGGCTGCGCGCTCTGCCTTCTGTCCGGAACACCTGGGGGAAAAAGTGTAGTTAAATTCGACAAAAAACCTTAACGAAACAGCTCGAAGTGAATAAAACTCGTGTCGAGGATTTGATTTGAAACGAGGGCATGCAGTTTTAAACACAAAAAGTCCTCGGCGGTTTCTTAAGACATACTGGAATCTGACTGCTCCCATTGGAGTCTTCGGTTGAATGAAATAGGCACCTACCGACTTACTGACTTTGAAAAGGAGCGTACATTCCCCTTGGCTATTGAAAATGAGACTCAAAAAGGGCGTCTGATCTTTGAGCATCTAATGACCAGAAAATTGTGCGGCTGAAATAAATCGAGTGTCAGGATTGATTACGCCGAGAATGTGAAAACACAAAGTTAGCGATTTTTATTAGGTAGAACATATTTACAATTTCATTGAAAGGATACAACAGTTAACCTTAAACTACTCCCTCTTGCCAACGGTCGCCTCGAATATTCGACAGTCAAGTACATCAACGAATACAATTTTTTACGTATTAAAAGATTATTAAATAAAAATATATTTCTTATATGTTATTATATCCGTTCTCTAAACAAGAAATTGAGGAAGTCTCTGAAAACACACAATCTATAGATTTAGTTCTTAGGTAAAATATTCTCATCTTAAGCTCAATTATCTTCAGGTATTTACAAGGGTTTCAAAAATCTGTACACATAAAAAACATCGACAGCTGAAACTGCCATCATTCATTTCGTATTTCGGAATCGCTAAAAAAGCAGTCCACAATTCTTTAACGTTTCTCGATACGATGACGAGGAAATTCTTCTTTTTCTCGACGCCATGGGCTTGAAAAGACGATCGTATTCGTCATTATCACCGATGCGAGGTGGTCAGCGCTTCCTCGCTCTCGTGCATGGTCCTATAAAAACATATTGGTTTGATTGACTGAAGTATGTTATTTTTCTATCACTTAATCTCAGCGTATTCAAAAAACGTGTTTACACGATTCTGTGGAATAAATAAAATATGTTCTTGATTTAAAGCGCAACCAAAGATTTATCAAAATCTTATTTCAATTTTAGAAAACTCGAAAGAATGAATGCTCAGTTATTCTGCCGGTTGATAGGAACGATTAAATGACAGGCATCAGGGACATCATCAGCTGTGAATAGCTACGACGCCACGTGGGCTCTCTGGTATAATTTTCTCGAACCGTGGAAGCCTTTATGTAAGATGTAACCTTCATATTATTCAATATTGGTTAAACACTCGCTGCTCAGTTTTTGATATAATTTCCTACACGTCATTATACAGAAGTACGTTCTCGTTCAAAATAATTGCTACCAAGTTTGGAACGAATTACGTGTGGACGCGCTCGGCTGTGAACGAAGTTGAATTAGAACGTGCACTTTACTAAGCGAGATTTGAGAACGAACGTGTCAACTAGTAGCCACTTTCAGATGGATTCTTGATAGCTTCGTCGTGCCTTGAGACCACATCCTACCTACGTTTACAAAGTCATTTACACCGTTATTATTCAAGTGCTAGAATTTCTGATGAGAGTTATGAATTGGAGAAAGAGAATGAATTAATTACAAAAATCTGGGTCCGTTGGAAACCTATTTTCTGTTCCTTTTTTTAACAAATCAAAAAACTAAACCTGTGTGCCTCATTTATCACGAACTGACCGAGGTAGCAACTTTATATATTTGATTTATTTTTCATTATTTATTATTATTTTCGTGTATTTTTCCGTGCAAGAGAATTTAAAAATACAAAATGATCATTTCTTTGGAGCGTTTCGCTATCAAAATTATGACCCTGAAAATGAACACAGCAGAGCAGATGAAATTAGTTGAGTAAGCTCGAATTTTAAGTGGAAATATTATGAGCGCGTTGTAACATTTTTATGAGCATCCTCCCAAAAGACCAATAAAACTCAACGCACGGGGGTATATCATTATGAATGAATTCGTCCGTAAAAGTGAAAGTTCGAGATATTCCAAATGTATATTAATATTTTCAAGTATGTTCAGTACTCACATTGATCAAAATTTATAAGAAGAGCGATAACACGAATGCGACAAGCAATCCTGATGCTCTTTCGTCTGCAGAGGAACCCTTGGCCTTTACTCCGAGGTCCCGCATTTCAACTTCTGACACCATTTTTTATATAAGAACATTTTAAAATACACACAAGCATAAAAAAAATAGTTATCCAAGTTTATCAAATGAAATTATGATTGATTTTATGTCGTAGGGCAGGTTTTACCAAACATGGAAATGATTTGAACGGTAGTTCTGTCTATCTTAATGTTTTTGATAAAACCTTCTCTTCGTTGCCGTAGAATCGTGTGCTCAGTTGTTAATTCAATTTGGGAATACTGATATGATTAGTAATTAGTTCATTCATGTTTCTAAAGATTCGACGACGATAGAGACATGCTGAAGATAAATTATTTCAGCGTCACCAGCATTGTAAAATGTGTTAACCTGATCGAGAAACTACTTCGAAAATATAATTACGTCGTGAATGAACATTATTTATATCTCTTTCATCTTGTTATTGAACAATTATTGATGACGATTTTTCACTGATTAGGTTAATCATGCGTTGGGTGGTTTGCAAGGTAAAAACTTACCGGGGAGAATTGCTTCGGGAGTGGGTTGCTCCCTTGAAATACCATCTGCAAAAATCACTCATTCATTATATTATTTCAGCGGTTTGAAATATGTGACTTATGGAAAATAATGGAATTAGTGGATTGAACATGTTGTCACTCAATGTTAGTTTAACTCGAAACGAAATTCCAAACTCACCCAGACCCCTGGTTGTGAATCGGAACGTGTCAGACATTTTGTTCCAGCCGAAGACGTTTTTCGCCTGCACTTTGGCCTCGTATTGTGTCGACGGCTCGAGACTTCTGATGAGATAACTTTTCTCGTGCGTAATAGAGTTAGCTTCCCGTTTTTCATCAAGGTCACCTGGTATCACAACGTCAATCCACTCTTTGAATCCGTGAGCTGCATTCTGCAAACAGATGTAGGTAAATTCGATGTGGTTAAACACAACTTTCGGAAGGAGCCAATTTATTAAAAACCATAGATCGATTGAGTTCGACATTTCACCGTACAATTAGTGGGCTTCTGAAATTATTTCTGCGTGATGGGTAAACCCTGATCCAAATGATCTTTTTGACCATGGTACATTAGTTTTTAACCGACTTCAAACAAGGAGGAGGTTACTATGGTCGTCCTGCGGGATTTTTTTCTTTTTTTTTTCGGTATGTGTTGACCACCGGCGTTCAGCTCCTGTACGTCCGATCGGGTTACTTTTTTACTTCCATGTTTACGTAGTAAATGGAAGTATTGAGATCGTCTGAAAAGTCGAATTCGGAACCGAGGTCCTGATGGAAGAAATTTTCATAGTAGTATACTCAGAAACACTTTCTGAACAAGTGTCTGTGTGTCTGTGTGTCTGTGTGTCTGTGTGTCTGTGTGTCCGTCTGTCCGTCCGTCTGTGGTCACAAACTGACATAAATCGCCATATCTCCCTGAAAAATGGATGAAACCCTATGAAATTTTAAGGGAATGTTTTCCCAGTGATTGTGCAAAATTAGGTTTTTCCGAATTTTGAATTACACACAGTACTTCCGAGATATAAGCGTTCAAAGTTTTTTCTGTTTCGATTTTTACAGGCTATGAGAGTCAATATTTTTCTACGTTTGAGGGCTTGAAATGTCGGTTATGACAAGCAGAAAACACTAGATTTTTTGTATAGTGGGTCACATACAATGCCTCCACGTTATGAGCGTTTTTCACGATTTCACAAGTGCATGTTTTGTATTTTGATTTTTACAGGCCGCAAAACTCAATGTATTTGAATGTTTGAGGTCTTAAAATGTTGGGGTTGGCGATTGAATGATGCCTGATTTTTATCAAATGGGTCACATGCAGTACATCCGCGTTATTTGCACATTTGCTACATTTTGATTTTTATAGACCAAAAAAAGGAATATATTTGAACGCTGGAGGACTTAAAATTTTTCTATATGACAGTTGAATATCGCTTGATTTTTATTATTGGGGTCACATGCAGTACCTCCTCGTAAAACGCATTTTCAGTTGTTTAATTTGTATTTTTTGGGTTTCTTTGCTTTAAATATGACCAACTTTGACCTCGTTCACAAAACTTGTTTTGCATAGTTTGGATAACACACAGTACTTCCGCATTATGCCTTTTTTTAACTTTTGAGATTTTATTAGACCGCAAGAGTGAATATACATTAGACTTTGAATTTTCTATATGACAGCCTAATATTGCTTGATTTTTATTATTGGGGTCACCTGCAGTACTTCCTCGTAAAACCATTTTCAGTTATTTTATTAAGCGTTATTGTACTTTTAGGGTCTCTTTGCTATAAATATGACCAACTTTGACCTCGTTCACAAAACTTGTTTTGTATGGTTTGGGTAACACACTGTACTTCCGCTTTATGCCATTTTTTAACTTTTGAGATTTTAATAGACCGCAAGAGTGAATATACATTCGACTTTAAATTTTCTATATGACAGCTGAATATTGCTGGTTTTTTATTATTGGGGTCACCTGCAGTACTTCCTCGCAAAACGCATTTTCAGTTACTGTACTTTTTGGGGCTCTTTGCTATATATTTGACCAATTCTGACCACGTTCACAGAACTTGTTTTGTATAGTTTGGATAACACACAGTACTTCCGCCGTATGCGGTTTTTTTGCATTAGAGATTTTTATAGACCACAAGAGTGAATATACTTTAGACTTTGAATTTTTCTTTACGACAGTTGAATTTTGCTTGATTTTTATTATCGGGGTCACGTGCAGTACTTCCTCGTTAAACGCGATTCAGTTATTTCATTCTAGCGCTCTTGTAACTTTCGGGTCTCTGCTTTAAATGTGACCAACAACGATCATGTTTTGTTTTGTTTTGATCACATACCGTACTTCCGCCCTACGCCGTTTATCGCTGTTGAGCTTTTTACAGGGTGCAAAAATCAATACGTTCGACGCTAGAGGTATTAATATTTGTAATGGCAAGTGAATGACGCCTGATCTTTACCGCTAGGGTCATACGTTTCGGCCTTCGTACGATTTTCTCGATTTTATAATTGGTTATACCAGTTACCGACTCAAACATGGAAGTACTGTGTGATCTATGCACACCACTGGTTTTTTGTTTGAAAGGGTTACTATCCAGGTAGGTCCCATAATTTTTTCAATTGAGTCCATCCTGTAGTTACGTCTCCAGACGCGGAGAAACGCCGGAAAACGTGATTTTCGCGAAAAAAAGAAGTTTTGACTTTGCAAGCTTATAACTTCTAGAATACTTGCTCGATTGTTTTGTTTCTGGTGTCATTTTGTTCATAATTTATCTGCCTACAAGGGCCTAGCTTCAATTTTTCGTTCAGCATTCTAATATAGCGTGTAGAGAAGAAAGTGTAACAAAAAACGTGATGCCGATTTTAACTTTTTTGAGGTTTTTCGAGCACCGTTCCCAACCACGTCGAGAAAAAAAATATGAACACTATTGCACTTGAAAGCGCTTAGCTAGACCTTTCGAACGATGGTAAAAAATCAAGTTTAAGTGGCATAATAAGGGAGCAATCGATGTTTTGATGGACCTGTGTTTGAGACCTCATAACTTCCAAACCAAAGCTGTTTTTCCATAGTTTTTAAACTTAAATTGTTCAAATTTGAGTCTAGTTTTCGTGATCCAAATTTGGTATTGATTGGACTAAAAGTAGATACTTTTTAGGCCGTATTTCTAAAAAATTTGTTTCAAAATCACGTTTTTTGGACTATTTATGCTTGTAGAAAAAAAACTACGTTAGTCATAGCATTCTCGTTAGAAGATTTGAATTCAGCGTTAAATTTTCAATAAATGACATGGTTTTGAAGGCCAAATAACTCCATTTTAATGCACAAACGATTGGCGAATCTGAAATTTTGTTCGGATTCTCTCATTCAGTGCGATTGCGGGTACGCTTGAGAAAATCATCACTCTATTATCGTTAGAGAAATAAAGAACGAGTGAATTGGTGCAATTCAGTAACCAGTAATGGTGTAGACAATTATTTGAGTTTTGATAGGTGTATCAATGGGATCAAAGTATCCGGTATGTTGACCAAGAGACCGAAATCAGTGGATGGATTATTCCAAAGGTTCAAACTCTCTCTCAATCAACATAATAACATTGGAAATAGTTTGGCAATCATTATACTTTAGAACTTTAACGTTCAACGGACTTATGAATTGAGTTTGGACGGTTAGTAGTAAGTGACAAGAACACAATAATGAAAGCTTGGGAAAATTCTGTAAAGAGAGCTGTCCATAATTGTAAGTCACTAAAAAGAGAAAAAAAAAAAAAAACTTTTTAAAAATAAAATAAAACCGACTTCAAAAAGTTTGTCTATAAAATACACTCTGAAAAGGAAAAAATAACAAAAATGTCCCAACTTCGCAGCAACTCATTCGCCTACTACACATTTTAAGGACTTCTTTACTACTCGTATTGACCTGACCACTTCCTGATTGATTGGATCACCTTCCCTAATAATATAAAAATTACTATTTCTCATTAACCGACGTCAAACAAGGAGGAGGTTACTATGGTCGTCTAGCGGGATTTTTTTTTTTCTTTTTTTTCGGTATGTGTAGTCCACCGGCGTTCAGGTCCTGTACGTCCGATCGGGTTCATTTTTTTTTTGTTTGAAAGTGTTACTATCCAGGTAGGTGCCATGATTTTTTCAATTGAGTCCATCCTGTAGTTACGTCTCCAGACGCGGAGAAACGCCGGAAAACGTGATTTTCGCGAAAAAAGGAAGTTTTGACTTTGCAAGCTTATAACTTCTAGATTACTTGCTCGATTGTTTTGTTTCTGGTGTCATTTTGTTAATAATTTTTCTGCCTACAAGAGCCTAGCTTTAATTTTTCGTTCGGCATTCTAATATAGCGTGTAGAGAAGAAAGTGTAACAAAAAACGTGATGCCGATTTTAACTTTTTTGAGGTTTTTCGAGCACCGTTCCCAACCACGTCGAGAAAAAAAATATGAACACTATTGCACTTGAAAGCGCTTAGCTAGAGCTTTCTAACGATGGTAAAAAATCAAGTTTAGGTGGCATAATAAGGGAGCAATCGATGTTTAAATGGACCTGTGTTTCAGACCTCATAACTTCCAAACCAAAACTGTTTGTCCATCGTTTTTAAACTTAAATTGTTCAAGTTTGAGTCTAGTTTACGTGATCCAAATTTGGTATTGATTGAACTAAAAGTAGATACTTTTCAGGCCGTATTTCTAAAAAATTTGTTTCAAAATCACGTTTTTTGGACTTTTTATGCTTGTAGAAAAAAAACTACGTTAGTCATAGCATTCTCGTTAGAAGATTTGAATTCAGCGTTAAATTTTCAATAAATGACATGGTTTTCAAGGCCAAATAACTCCATTTTAATGCACAAACGATTGGCGAATTTCTGAAATTTGGTTCGGATTCTCTCATTCAGTGTGAATGCGGATACGCTTCAGGAAATCATCACTCTATTATCGTTAGAGAAATAAAGAACGAGTGAATTGGTGCAATTCAGTAACCAGCAATGGTGTAGACAATTATTTGAGTTTTGATAGGTGTATCAATGGGATCAAAGTATCCGGTATGTTGACCAAGAGACCCAAATCAGTGGATGGATTATTCCAAACGTTCAAACTCACTCTCAATCAACATAATAACATTGAAAATAGTTAGGTAATCATTATACTTTAGAACTTCAACGTTCAACGGACTTATGAATTGAGTTTGGACGGTTAGTAGTAAGTGACAAGAACACAATAATGAAAGCTTGGGAAAATTCTGTAAAGAGAGCTGTCCATAATTGTAAATCACTAAAAAGAGAAAAATAAAAAAAACTTTAAAAAAAAAAAAAATAAAACCGACTTCAAAAACTTTGTCTATAAAATACACTCTGAAAAGGAAAAAATAACAAAAATGTCCCAACTTCGCAGCAACTCATTCGCCAACTACACATTTTAAGGACTACTTTACTACTCGTATTGACCTGACCACTTCCTGATTGATTGGATCACCTTCCCTAATAATATAAAAATTACTATTTCTCATTTCCCAAATGATTAAAAGATTTTCCTTTCACCTCTGAATTGCCTCCAGATTGATCATCTTTTGGAGTCGGTGCCTCTCTGGCAAAATGACTACCCGATGGTTACAAATAAATATGAATTTACGAAAAAAAACTCCGGCCTTCAAACTTCTCTTCTGATAATTTCAATGAGACTGCAGAAATAGGAAGTTTCGATTGACAACCGATGTTCACGGGAGGCTTGAGGTCAAAATCATTTTGTAGTCTGAAATTTCTTGAGAAACGATTCTAAAGAGAAGTGCCAACCTAGCAATGTTATCTTGAGCCGTCAAAGAGTTGACCAAGTTGGCGTCCACTGAATTGTCGAATCCATTGTTCTTCGCTGTTGGGGTTGAGGGGGAGAAAACCACGGCGACTCGTTCTCCTGTTTTTTATTGTTGGCCTGCCAAGCACTTTCGCCCATTCGGGCATCATCAGGGCTTCGTAGCACCATTATAGGTATCCACGGCCGTGGATACTACGAAGCCCTGATGATGCCCGAATGGGCGAAAGTGCTTGGCAGGCCAACAATAAAAAACAGGAGAACGAGTCGCCTTGGTTTTCTCCCCCTCAACCCCAACAGCGAAGAACGAAAAAAGCGACAAAGCCACAACATAGAATCCATTGTTGTTCCAAACGAGGAAAAAACAAAGTACCTGGATATTTTTCTGCGTCAAACTTGTAAAGAGGAGAGTTTTAACATGGTATTTGACCTCCAATTTCGAAATAAATATCGCATGACTGTGTCCTTCATCGTCAACAAATAACAGGCAAAAATTTTTTTTTTTTTTTTTTTTTTTTTCAAATCCATGGTAAGTATTGGGTTTTTTGCCACAGTACCAATCTACGTTTATGAACAATAATGCCGCTATTTTTATTGCTATATTTTTAGTTATAAGAGAAAATAATTGACGCGAGGATATGTTGCGGCACTATGCTAGGATATGTTACTGCACTATGTCGAAATTTTATTCTCAATTAACTTCCTAGAATGTTGTGGTAGCTGGGCGAACTGGGTCTGATCTTACGGGAGTAGCCTCGGAGAACGTGATTTAATATTTTAGTGCTGAGGCCTCTCCCCGGGGAACATAACGTGGCGTAATGTTACTGCCAAGGACGATAAGTCGCTCCGAAAGCTACTCATACTCTACTCGGCTCTATCTAACTCTCCCAACCCATGCACACAGTATCGCATCACATCCATGAAGTGCTCCTACAGTCTCGGGGCCTTCAACTTCAACGTCAGCCTATCGGTCCACATCTTCTGCTGCTGCTGAACATCGGAGAGAACCGCAGGACCGCGGGGGTTCTTTTGATGGCTCTAGTTTCCCTCCTTCCGAACCCAACATGTCCATTACCCGAAGAAACTTTTTTCGCCTCATAACGGCCACCGAATCGCTTTCACCCACCGAGGTTTCTACACATATATATTTATACGGGAACTCTCGGGACTGAGCGATTTTGTTAACTGAATAAACCACGCATCGACGTTATAGGTGATGTGAACCTGATAGTTGTTTAACCAAATGCTGATACTCCTAACGCTATAATATGAACATGCCCGATAGTGGGAGACGTTCGGTCGCAAATAATTTTTAGGTTGAGCTTTTTTACTTCCATGTTTACGTAGTAAATGGAAGTATTGAGATCGTCTGAAAAGTCGAATTCGGAACCGAGGTCCTGATAGAAGAAATTTTCATAGTAGTATACTCAGACACACTTTCAGAACAAGTGTCTGTGTGTCTGTGTGTCCGTCTGTCCGTCTGTCTGTGGTCACAAACTGACATAAATCGCCATATCTCCCTGAAAAATGGATGAAACCTTATGAAATTTTAAGGGAATGTTCTCCTAGTGATTGTGCAAAATTAGGGTTTCCGGATTTTGAATTACGCACAGTACTTCCGAGATATAAGCGTTCAAAGTTTTTTCTGTTTCGATTTTTACAGGCTATGAGAGTCAATATTTTTCTACGTTTGAGGGCCTGGAATTTCGGTTATGGCCAGCAGAAAACATTAGATTTTTTGTATAGTGGGTCACATACAGTGCCTCCACGTTATGAGCGTTTTTCACGATTTCACAAGTGCATGTTTTGTATTTTGATTTTTACAGGCCGCAAAACTCAATGTATTTGAATGTTTGAGGTCTTAAAATGTTGGGGTTGGCGATTGAATGATGCCTGATTTTTATCAAATGGGTCACATGCAGTACATCCGCGTTATTTGCACATTTGCTACATTTTGATATTTATAGACCACAAAAATGAATATATTTGAACGCTGGAGGACTTAAAATGTTTCTATATGACAGTTGAATATCGCTTGATTTTTATTATTGGGGTCACATGCAGTACCTCCTCGTAAAACGCATTTTCAGTTGTTTAATTTGTATTTTTTGGGTTTCTTTGGGTTTTTTTGGGTTTCAGCTGCTGGCTATATCGCTTGATTTTTATTATTGGGGTCACCTGCAGTACTTTCTCGTAAAACCATTTTAAGTTATTTTATTAAGAGTTATTGTACTTTTAGGGTCTCTTTGCTATAAATATGACCAACTTTGACCTCGTTCACAAAACTTGTTTTGTATGGTTTGGGTAACACACAGTACTTCCGCTTTATGCCATTTTTTAACTTTTGAGATTTTAATAGACCGCAAGAGTGAATATACATTAGACTTTAAATTTTCTATATGACAGCTGAATATTGCTTGTTTTTTATTATTGGGGTCACCTGCAGTACTTCCTCGCAAAACGCATTTTCAGTTACTGTACTTTTTGGGGCTCTTTGCTATATATTTGACCAACTCTGACCACGTTCACAGAACTTGTTTTGTATAGTTTGGATAACACACAGTACTTCCGCCTTATGCCGTTTTTTTGCATTAGAGATTTTTATAGACCACAAGAGTGAATATACTTTAGACTTCAAATTTTTCTTTATGACAGTTGAATTATGCTTGATTTTTATTATCGGGGTCACGTGCAGTACTTCCTCGTTAAACGCCGTTCAGTTATTTCATTCTAGCGCTCTTGTAACTTTCGGGTCTCTGCTTTAAATGTGACCAACAACGATCATGTTTTGTTTTGTTTTGATCACATACCGTACTTCCACCCTACGCCGTTTATCGCTGTTGAGCTTTTTACAGGGTGCAAAAATCAATACATTTGACGCTAGAGGTATTAATATTTTTTTGTAATGGCGAGTGAATGACGCCTGATCTTTACCGCTAGGGTCACGTTTCGGCCTTCGTACGATTTTCTCGATTTTATAATTGGTTATACCAGTTACCGACTCAAACATGGAAGTACTGTGTGATCTATGCACACCACTGGTTTACCTTTCTCAACGACTTTTTGCTGGTCACGGGCTCGTTTTCAATAGCGTTCTTCGGTGTGGATCCCATCGGAGCTTTCCTGAAGTACAGCCGGTGCTCAATAATCGGGGCATAGCTCGTTATTGTCCACGAAATGTTATAACTGTCGCGCGATTTCGCCACGTCTGGGCTGCTGATGATCCCCTGATGCGGTTCACCTGAAACAGCACATCAACAGTTGCTGGTGTATTTGTAATTTACCTCAAACAAGATTTGCATCGAAAATTCCAACAAGACTTGAAAAACTGACTACTGATCGGTTGTTGAATTCCTCAATCAAAAAGTGTGATCCCCTTCACCTCCATTCCCAACCATATAGCGCCCTTTGTGGACATTTCTAACAGCTGAGACCTCATTTATCGACTGCTGTACACAACATTTTCAATTGATTACCAACGATTTTGTGCTCTATCGGATTAGGTGCCTGTCGATGGATGATTCGTGTGTTTCTCCATAATTCTTCAACACATATGGAAGTAGTTAGGATTGTCCCAATCATCAATATGACTGAGTATATTTTCGTCCATTTCTCTGCAAACTAAACGTAACCTCAGTCGCCGTGGCTCAGTTGATTTTCCAGTTGACGTTGGAAATTCAATGTAAAGCAACATCTCAAACGTGGTTCGCCGCACTGTCAGGGTTTAAATGACCTTTTTTCCATTCCTAATTTTCCTTTCCAGGGTTTGAAAACCACTATCCGTTCCTCATGCCACGTTCCGGATGTTAAAGGCTTTATCCAAGTTGAGCTTTCCATTCATACGAATGCAAATCGGCTCATGCATATTATCTACCCGTTTCCATCGGCATACCGACTGGCTAAAGGTCACCACATAGAAGGACACCGAGAAAGGGAGACACAGCCATCTCCTTTTATTTATCCAGGATCACCACCGGAACGTCAAACAGCACGCACATCGTTTTCTTCTCCGACCTCTTGCGAATCGGTAGGAAACTCCTCGGGTTCTCTTCACTGTTCGGCTTTTATACGTTCTCTTGGTGCTATAGCGTATAGAAACTCTCCGCTGACGCCGTCGAGGATAACGTATTTTCTACCCTCCCGCAGTCTCTCCGTCCTAATTTGAACTGTTTACAGTAAATCAAGGTCCGGCTTTCTGAAGTGGCGTACGTGAGCACGGAGCTAATGCCTTCGCCACACGCCGTCAAGTCGTTTCTCTCCAAAGCCAGCAGTTTCCCATCTCGCTCTCGCCCGGCCTCTGTATTTTAGCCCTGTTATTTCCCAACAATGATTAATATCGCCCTCCCTTTTCCTTAACAGGGCCAAAGAGAACTCTTTAGCTTGAAAGTAGCGTCTCCGACAAGAACGAGCAGCTGCGATTTTACCGTGTCGTGGCAAACTTATAAACGCTTCATTACTGGCCGAAAGTAACGCGGTCTTCCTAGCTCGACTCAAATTAAAATACAGTTGAATTCAAACGGGAGAAAACAGGAGAACATAAAATGTTTCGCTCGAGCGAGTTCATTTCAGAAATCTCATAACAAAGTGAGGTTGTGCTTAACTAGTGCATCGTGCAGTCATCCGTGAACGTATTGATCGTAATTGCGAAACACAATGCAGCGGACAGAAAAAGGGATAGAATACTGTAAGTAGAAAAATCCAGTTCCCAATCACATCAAAGGAGTTGCACTAATAAGCAACAGAAGTCCGGCAGGAGACGTAGAGCAATGCCACATTTGCCTTTGATCATTCAGTCCTTATTTTTTTCGAATGATGCAGTCTAGATCCTTGGAGGAGTTGAATTTCTTCTGCGACAATATTGTGACTATAGTGGATTCGTTGAGGCAGCGGCTGTTGGAGTCATCTTCTTGATAGTTAAAATTAAGCGTTGTCATATTGATGTGACTTACTATTTTAAGGCAGATGGTGTTAAGTGAAAATTTGGATTGAATAGAATTTGAAAGGAAAAACTGAGATACTATCATTAAGAACATTGAACGATCCCATCGTTATCATAAACACATAGTATCTATCTGGGAAAATTTAGTCCATCCATTAGCCACCAATTTTCGTACGCGCTTAGTAAAACAACTTCTGTCATAAAGTAGTTCAGAAAATCGACAGGAGAAAATATTGAAGTCGTTGTGCTGAATTACAACCAATGAATTTATTGATTGAATAACTGAACGCGAAGTTTCGTAACGGAAGGGAAAAGTTTGGAGCGAGAGCTTGGATCTCAGCTGGAAATGGAAATTTGAACACTGTTGAACCCTCCTTGCGCCTAAACCAAGTACGGCAGGCAGTTGGGTCAACAGGCTGTGACAAGGGGGCAGGTGCAGTTGTCGTTCCTTTCATACTATCCGTAAGCCTCTCTTCTCCACTTTCCTACTTTCTCGAAAGGTTTCTTGATCCCTCGGTTCTTGTAAACTTTGCGCAAGGGTATTTCTGAAAACGCTGTTGACAACTGATCTTTCAAAACCAAACCTCTTACGCGATGGATCTTCGTTTGACTTCAAAACACATTTTGGTTAGACCTCGAAGTATAAAACGAATTATGTAGGTAATAAGATAGAGAATGAAGATTTTTAACACACTCGGTCAGCGTCTCCGTTTGGAGTGTTGCCTGGTCTGATTATTTCCATTACTGTTCTTTTTATTGTCTCCTAGCTTTCCACCTAACACTTGGCCAAATCTGATGTTTCAAAAAACTCATTTTATGGTCGGTGTTAGGAACTAAAAAACTAACTCTTCCGAATTTCCGTAAATTTAAATTTTCCTAAAAACATCCGATAATTTTGATTTTATTCAAATTTGGTCAAACGTTGATAGTACGTTGATGTGAGTTGATAATATTGATAATATTGATTATAACGATTATTTATTGGTCGTATTTTTCAATAGTCTACAATTATGTTTCCCTTCTAAAAATTTTCAAATCGTTCAACAACCAGTCTGGTAATGAAACTGTGTCATATTCATCCTTTTGAGCTCCAATAATTGTAACGTTATAACAATGGAACGTGTACCAACGTGAACTAAAGATCCAAGAGCGACCGATCAAATTAGTTCGCACCAGACGATCGATCTGGCAAAAAAAGACAATATCCGGTGAAAAGGCTCGTAGATTTCTTGCTTTGGGAAAACTGCTATACGAGTGGGAAAACAAAAAAAATTTTTAGAAAAAAATAAAACCGACTCCAAAAACTTTGTCTATAAAATACACTCTGAACAGGAAAAAATAACAAAAATGTCCCAACTTCGCAGCAACTCATTCGCCAACTACACATTTTAAGGACTACTTTACTACTCGTATTGACCTGACCACTTCCTGATTGATTGAATCACCTTCCCTAATAATATAAAAATTACTCGCTGTTGGGGTTGAGGGGGAGAGAACCACGGCGACTCGTTCTCCTGTTTTTTATTGTTGGCCTGCCAAGCACTTTCGCCCATTCGGGCATCATCAGGGCTTCGTAGCACCGTTACAAGGTATCCACGGCCCCTCCGTGGATACCTCCCCCTCAACCCCAACAGCGAAGAACAAAAAAAGTGACAAATCCACAACAAAAAAAAAAAAAAAAATAAATAAATAAATAAATACAAATTACTATTTCTCATTTCCCTAATGATTAAAAGATTTTCCTTTCACTTCTGAATTACCTCCAGATTGATCAACTTTTGGAGTCGGCGCCTCTCTGGCAAAATGACTACTAGATGGTTACAAATAAATATGAATTTACGATAAATTAGCAGGTGCCAGGTAATAAGTCTTAATTCTTAGAGAAATCTGAAATGGTTTTTAGGAAAAGGCGTGAATAGTCACCTTCAAATCGATATTGTTAATAATCAGTTCTCATAAATGCTGATGTGCTCTGTTCAAGAATCGTGAAAACTCATGATATTTATATTCTTACTAATTCGGAATCTATAGGCTTCTCCAATACAATATTAGAGAGGCGCCGACTCCAAAAGATGATCAATCTGGAGGCAATTCAGAGGTGAAAGGAAAATCTTTTAATCATTTGGGAAATGAGAAATAGTAGTTTTTATATTATTAGGGAAGGTGATCCAATCAATCAGGAAGTGGTCAGGTCAATACGAGTAGTAAAGTAGTCCTTAAAATGTGTAGTGGGCGAATGAGTTGCTGCGAAGTTGGGAAATTTTTGTTATTTTTTCCTTTTCAGAGTGTATTTTATAGACAAAGTTTTTGACTTCGGTTTTATTTTTTTTTTAAAAGTTTTTTTTATTTTTCTCGTTTTAGTGACTTACAATTATGGACAGCTCTCTTCACAGAATTTTCCCAAGCTTTCATAATTGTGTTCTTGTCACTTACTACTAACCGTCCAAACTCAATTCATAAGTCCATTGAACGTTGAAGTTCTAAAGTATAATGATTGCCAAACTATTTCGAATGTTATTATGTTGATTGAGAGAGAGTTATTTGAACCTTTGGAAAATCCATCCACTGATTTGGGTCTTTTGGTCAACATACCGGATACTTTGATCCCATTGATCTACCTTACAAAACTCAAATAATGGCGTACACCGTTGTTGGTTACTGAATTATTGCACCAATTCACTCGTTCTTTATTTCTCTAACGATAATAGAGTGATAATTTTCTCAAGCGTACCCGCAATCGCACTGAATGATAGAATTTCGGAAATTCGCCGAACGTTTGTGCATTAAAATGGAGTTATTTGGCCTTCAAAACCATTTTATTTATTGAAAATTTAACGCTGAATTCAAATCTTCTAACGAGAATGCTATGACTAACGTAGTTTTTTTTCTACAAGCATAAATAGTCCAAAAAACGTGATTTTGAAACAAATTTTTTAGAAATACGGCCTAAAAAGTATCTACTTTTAGTCCAATCAATACCAAATTTAGATCACGTAAACTAGACTCAAATTTGAACAATGTAAGTTTAAAAACGATGGAAAACAGTTTTGTTTTGGAAGTTATGAGGTCTCAAACATAGGTCCATAAAAACATCGATTGCTCCCCTATGATGCCACCTAAACTTGATTTTTTACCATCGTTGGAAAGCTCTATCTATGGGCTTTGAAGTGCAATAGTGTTCATATTTTTTTTCTCGACGTGGTTGGGATCGGTGCTCGAAAAACCTCAAAAAAGTGAAAATCGGCATCACGTTTTTTCTTACACTTTCTTCTCTACACGCCATATGAGTATGCCGAACGAACAATTGGAGCTAGGCCCTTGTAGGCAGATAAATTATGAACAAAATGACACCAGAAACGAAACAATCGAGCAAGTATTCTAGAAGTTATAAGCTTGCAAAGTCAAAACTTCCTTTTTTCGCGAAAATCACGTTTTCCGGCGTTTCTCCGCGTCTGGGGACGTAACTACTGGATGGACTCAATTGAAAAAATTATGGGACCTACCTGGATAGTAACCCTTTTAAACAAAAAAAAACTAACCCGATCGGATAAATGTTAATTGAAGCACGTCAGGAGTCCCCGAGAAAATAAGGAGATTCTAATAAAACGGTTTCAAAAGGAATATACGTATTGGAGCACAATCAGTATGTCAGAACATAATAAAGTACAGTACGGTACCGTCTGTCATTTGAGTCAATAACACATGATTATTGAATTGGAAAACTTGAAACCTTGATAATTTTAACACAATATGTTATGATTGACCGTCACTTTCAACATGGACTAATTTTGACTGATTTCAATGCCAGAATCACATTGATTAGTAGGTTGAGCTCACTCGTAAGTTGCCTCTCAATCTCGCCGATCGCATGGCAAACAACCCCTTGATTAGGCAAGACAGGGAATTCGATAACCTGCAGCAACCACAAACCTGAAAGCTTGACGTATTGCCGTGTCCTTCCTTGAATGTTGTCTGCTTGGCAGGTATAGTTGGCGAAATCCTCTTTTTGAACTGAATTGAAAATGAGCTGATGTCGACTCCCACGGACTTCAATTCGATGTCTCTCCGTTGGCTCTAGCCTCAACGTCAATCGATACCACTTGACCTGTAACAAAATCAATGATACAATTAGACACGTTGAAAAGTTTGAATGTACAAGTAGCTGGCTAATGATATCCCAAGTTTTCCATAAGGTTAAAAAATCCTTGAACTCCTATATTTTGAATTTATGATTCCAAGTCAACAACTGAGTCAACTGAGGTTTGTTAGCAGAATATGTGGTTTTACGAGGCATTTGTGTACATGGAAGTCCGCGAGATGGAACCAGTGTGTAAATCGTGACAGGATGAGAAGAAAGGTCTTCACTTCCCGTCGTTGGAAAACTCGTGGTCCAGCGAGATTTGGGACAAGAGAGACAGGCTTACTTGAACGAAGAAACTGTGGGGAGCTATCCAACCATAGTTCAGAATGACAAGCATCAGCAGCTGATTGCTATTCGGATCTAACATTCATTTTTGAGATAAAAAAACTTTTTAAAAAAATAATAAAACCGACTTCAAAAACTTTGTCTATAAAATACACTCTGAAAAGGAAAAAATAACAAAAATGTCCCAACTTCGCAGCAACTCATTCGCCAACTACACATTTTAAGGACTACCTACTTTACTACTCGTATTGACCTGACCACTTCCTGATTGATTGGATCACCTTCCCTAATAATATAAAAACGACTATTTCTCATTTCCCAAATGATTAAAAGATTTTCCTTTCACCTCTGAATTGCCTCCAGATTGATCATCTTTTGGAGTCGGCGCCTCTCTAATATTGTATTGGAGAAGCCTATAGATTCCGAATTAGTAAGAATATAAATATCATGAGTTTTCACGATTCTTGAACAGAGCACATCAGCATTTATGAGAACTGATTATTAACAATATCAATTTGAAGGTGACTATTCACGCCTTTTCCTAAAAACCATTTCAGATTTCTATAAGAATCTTTACGTCCAGACCCAGACTTATTACCTGGTGTAGTAAACCTACATATCTCCAAAGTCTTAGGGATCTACGTAGGTTGGAGATATTAATTTATATAAAACAATAAAAGTTCAGTTGGGTTTTAGCTTTCAATCGTCTCACACTTGTAATACTACACCTGGCACCTACTAATTTATCGTAAATTCATATTTATTTGTAACCATCGGTTATTTTGCCAGAGAGGCGCCGACTCCAAAAGATGATAAATCTGGAGGCAATTCAGAGGTGAAAGGAAAATCTTTTAATCATTTGGGAAATGAGAAATAGTAGTTTTTATATTATTAGGGAAGGTGATCCAATCAATCAGGAAGTGGTCAGGTCAATACGAGTAGTAAAGTAGTCCTTAAAATGTGTAGTTGGCGAATGAGTTGCTGCGAAGTTGGGACATTTTTGTTATTTTTTCCTTTTCAGAGTGTATTTTATAGACAAACTTTTTGAAGTCGGTTTTATTTTTTTTAAAAAAGTTTTTTTTATTTTTCTCTTTTTAGTGACTTACAATTATGGTCAGCTCTCTTTACAGAATTTTCCCAAGCTTTCATTATTGAGTTCTTGTCACTTACTACTAACCGTCCAAACTCAATTCATAAGTCAGTTGAACGTTGAAGTTCTAAAGTATAATGATTACCTAACTATTTTCAATGTTATTATGTTAATTGAGAGTGAGTTTGAACGTTTGGAATAATCCATCCACTGATTTGGGTCTCTTGGTCAACATACCGGATACTTTGATCCCATTGATACACCTACCAAAACTCAAATAATTGTCTACACCATTACTGGTTACTGAATTGCACCAATTCACTCGTTCTTTATTTCTCTAACGATAACAGAGTGATAATTTTCTCAAGCGTACCCGCAATCGCACTGAATGAGAGAATCCGAACAAAATTTCAGAAATTCGCCGAACGTTTGTGCATTAAAATGAAGTTATTTGGCCTTTAAACAATGTTATTTATTGAAAATTTAACGCTAAATTCAAATCTTCTAACGAGAATGCTATGACTAACGTAGTTTTTTTTCTACAAGCATAAATAGTCCAAAAAACGTGATTTTGAAACAATTTTTTTAGAAATACGGCCTAAAAAGTATCTACTTTTAGTCCAATCAATACCAATTTTGGATCACATAAACTAGACTCAACTTTGAACAATAAAGTTTAAAAACTATGGAAAAACAGTTTTCGTTTGGAAGTTATGAGGTCTCAAACACAGGTTCATTAAAACATCGATTGCTCCCTTATTATGCCACCTAAACTTGATTTTTTACCATCGTTAGAAAGCTCTAAGTGCTTTCAAGTGCAGTAGTGTTCATATTTTTTTTCTCGACGTGGTTGGGAACGGTGCTCGAAAAACCTCAAAAAAGTGAAAATCGGCATCACGTTTTTTGTTACACTTTCTTCTCTACACGCTATATTAGAATGCTGAACGAAAAATTGAAGCTAGGCCCTTGTAGGCAGATAAATTATGAACAAAATGACACCAGAAACAAAACAATCAAGCAAGTATTCTAGAAGTTATAAGCTTGCAAAGTCAAAACTTCCTTTTTTCGGGAAAATCACGTTTTCCGGCGTTTCTCCGCTTCTGGAGACGTAACTACTGGATGGAATCAATTGAAAAAATTATGGGACCTACCTGGATAGTAACCCTTTCAAACAAAAAAAAAGTAACCCGATCGGACGTACAGGAGCTGAACGCCGGTGGACAACACATACCGAAAAAAAAAAATCCCGCATGACGACCATAGTAACCTCCTCCTTGTTTGAAGTCGGTTAAAAAACTACACCCTTCGCAAATTCATAAAGCGATAAAATTCGTTCTATCGGTGGGAGATAAGGGAATGCAGTTGTGAACGGATTACAAAGGAACCCATAGGATAGGCTTTAATAACGGCAGTGTACATAATCAATATTTAGTAGAGGGATGGTGAAGGGGAGAGAAACTAGGCGACTTATTCTCCAGTTTTTAATGGCTGGCCGAGCACTTCCGCCCATTCGGGCATCTTCAGGGCGACGTGGAACCATGAGGTCCATAGGCTGTGGAGAATAAGTCGCCTGATTTTTCTCCCCCTCACTACCCCTCTACTAAAACAAATGCGACGACAACCAAACGAAGAATAATCAATATTTGCTCAGTCTAGTCATAAGCGAATACGAATATTGGTATGCGACAAAGCTATATGTTTGGATGAAGTTCAAATAATGAAACCCTGATACGCCGAGATCACTGATTACGTGAGAGCTGTTCACGAAACGGGAAAGTTAGCATCAAAGTAGATTTTCTATTGATCTTAGAAATTGGTACAAAGACACTATGGAACCTTGGTGAAAATTACGTTACCTAAAAGGAAAAAATGCGTCGAGACATTTGCAACGACGACAATCAATCGGAATAATGTATTGTGGCACGAAGCTGGTTTATTTTTCGTTCGCAATTATTACATGAAACTGTAAGGTAGCCTTTTCACGAGCACACTCACAACGAAATACACTGCTACTTCTGTGCTGGTAAACCAATTATCCCTTGCCTTTCCATTAGCTGCCCATCGGAGTCAAACGTACCTAGAAATGGCGTGTTCACTACGTAGTGATTTGTTGAATCTCGATTCGAAAGCAATTTTCTTTCCAGTTATCACGCGATAAGGGTAAAGTGATTTTAAAAAGTACAAAATCGGCAATGGTGAGCAACGGGATAAGGGTTCGAGCTTCAAAATAGCCGGGTTCGCCTCATCGATAATTGAATGGCCAAGTGGAGTTTAAGAAGAGGCTAGAAGATACAGGATGGAGGGGAGTGTAGAGCGGAAAGGCCGGGTGGCACATAAATCCTGCTATTGCTGGTGCGTAACTAATTCTCAGGGCTTTTCCAGCGTGCCGGAAAAAGCTCCTGGACATCCCCACGAGGAAAAAGTAGATTTACGAGGGCGAGTTTGAAAGAGAAGGCTGTGAGGTTAGGTCGGACGTCGGGTAAAACCGTCGACCGGTCGGTGGGCATCGAGGAAAAACGGCGAGTCTGATCGCTTTTCTACTGAAAATTAAGTCACAATGTTAAGGATGGGGTGTTGAATGCGGCGCTCGTGCGATGCCAATTGAACTGGATGGGAAATTTCGTCTGCGTCACTGGGGATCCAAGCGTATGCGCTTAGCTTAATACATCTTCAGGAGTCCGTTCAGAAAATAGGCATATAACAATTCAAAACCTTATTTCATTGCAATTTGGAGAACTTTGCGATTTCGCTGCTATCACGATACGTCTAATAATAAATATAATTCGACTAAATTTTTCAATTTTACCTGTGTGACGTGATAGTAGTGGGTTTGAACCACGAAGACACGGTGTTCCACACCTAAAACTTGATTGAATTTATGCTCCCGCTGGAGGATTAATGGAGGCGCAATAATCGCGTCCCGTTAACTATTGTAGTGAGCGAGCGATGTGAGATTATCTTGCGCAATGGGTTGTCAAAGTCAAGTTGTCAGATGATGTTGATTCGACGTCAAGCGCATGCGCTCATCTGACCACTCATACAGGTTGCCATGAGTAGTCAAGCCAAGTCAAACTAATATAGTTGATCTGCTTAGAATTCGCGTTCACTGCGCAAACACGTAGTAGGTACGTAGGTAGTACATTGTAGATCTATACCCTGATACCCTGAGGACTATAAAGCCAGGCCGAAACAGTTATTATCCCATGCTAGCTACTGCTATTCCTGCCATGCCGCGGTATCTCGATGCTCTGAACTGCGATAGGAGCTCGAACGCGATGGAGAAGGAAACACTTTGAGAGGAAGGAACGCGTATCGTCTCGTCCATACGGAATATAAATCCTTTGTGCTCGTGTTACGCTTGGAAAAGCTTGATATTTCATCGATACACTAGCGCAGTTGCTATTTTAAGCTTTTCTTCGTTCACTCTGCTACTCAGACAAAAGTAGATCGTAGAGTTTTGTTCCATCTCTCCCCTTTATCTCCATTTCGACCGGTGCGCATGGAACACGTTGTTCCCTACTACTGGAGGTTTTTTGAGTCGGCGAGCACATTGTAACCTGTGCAGGAGCTCACAGATAAGACAATTCAATTGAGATTGCAAAATATGTATAGTCGAGGGTGTGTGTCGCACTTTTGATCAGTAGGGATGAATCCAAATGTAAAGAAAAATAAATTAATGAAGCAATACGGGATTGTATCTTGAAAGGAGAGGAATAATCATGAACAATCTTGAATAAAAAAAAGTTTTAGTGACACAATCTACTAAAAGAACGAACGAAAAAAAAACTGAGTTGTTGGATCATAAATCTGTTGATGAGTCTCCCGAAATATAACGAACATTATTTCTTAGAGATAATGTTGGTATCCAGTACAGTACAGACTGGAAGGTGAGGAGCAGTAGAACGATTAGGAAAGAAATAATATTGAATCGCCCACAAGAACTGAGAACAGAAAACTTTAGAAGCAGTGAAATTCAAATAAAAATGAGAGCGTCACAAACAAAAGGCAAATCGGTAACGAGGAAACTTTGCGGGAGCAGCTCAGAGACAAAAGGACGAAAAAATGCTGTTAGTTATTTATCCAGAAAGTTACCACCACAAGCGTGATAGACAAAAAACTTTAAAAAAAAAATAATAAAACCGACTTCAACAACTTTGTCTATAAAATACACTCTGAAAAGGAAAAAATAACAAAAATGTCCGAACTTCGCAGCAACTCATTCGCCAACTACACATTTTAAGGACTACTTTACTACTCGTATTGACCTGACCACTTCCTGATTGATTGGATCACCTTCCCTAATAATATAAAAACTACTATTTCTCATTTCCCAAATGATTAAAAGATTTTCCTTTCACCTCTGAATTGCCTCCAGATTGATCATCTTTTGGAGTCGGCGCCTCTCTTATATTGTATAGGAGAAGCCTATAGATTCCGAATTAGTAAGAATATAAATATCATGAGTTTTCACTGTTGGGGTTGAGGGGGAGAAAACCACGGCGACTCGTTCTCCTGTTTTCCATTGCTGGCCTGCCAAGCACCTTCGCCCATTCGGGCACCATCAGGGCTTCGTAGCACCATTACAGGTATCCACGGCCAAGTCTGGCTTATTTCCTAAAGTTTGTCGTCTGCCTGGTAAAAAATCCCCCGAGGTAGGTTCGTCTTTTAAGAAGGATACACAAATTCTTTAGATATTTAGCATATTTGGACATTTAAAATTTAATAAAACATTAGGACAATAATAGGAACATGAGTTGACTAGATTAGTGGTAACTTATTGAGTATAATAAGTTACCACTAATCTAGTCAACTCATGTTCCTATTATTGTCCTAATGTTTTATTAAATTTTAAATGTCCAAATATGCTAAATATCTAAAGAATTTGTGTATCCTTCTTAAAAGACGAACCTACCTCGGGGGATTTTTTACCAGGCAGACGACAAACTTTAGGAAATAAGCCAGACTTGGCCGTGGATACCTGTAATGGTGCTACGAAGCCCTGATGGTGCCCGAATGGGCGAAGGTGCTTGGCAGGCCAGCAATGGAAAACAGGAGAACGAGTCGCCGTGGTTTTCTCCCCCTCAACCTCAACAGCGAAGAACGAAAAAAGCGACAAAACCACAACAAATGAGTTTTCACGATTCTTGAACAGAGCACATCAGCATTTATGAGAACTGATTATTAACAATATCGATTTGAAGGTGACTATTCACGCCTTTTCCTAAAAACCATTTCAGATTTCTCTAAGAATCTTTACGTCCAGACCCAGACTTATTACCTGGCACCTACTAATTTATCGTAAATTCATATTTATTTGTAACCATCGGTTATTCTGCCAGAGAGGCGCCGACTCCAAAAGATGATCAATCTGGAGGCAATTCAAAGGTGAAAGGAAAATCTTTTAATCATTTGGGAAATGAGAAATAGTAGTTTTTATATTATTAGGGAAGGTGATCCAATCAATCAGGAAGTGGTCAGGTCAATACGAGTAGTAAAGTAGTCCTTAAAATGTGTAGTCGGCGAATGAGTTGCTGCGAAGTTGGGACATTTTTGTTATTTTTTCCTTTTCAGAGTGTATTTTATAGACAAAGTTTTTGAAGTCGGTTTTATTATTTTTTTAAAAAGTTTTTTTTTATTTTTCTCTTTTTAGTGACTTACAATTATGGACAGCTCTCTTTATAGAACTTTCCCAAGCTTTCATTATTGAGTTCTTGTCACTTACTACTAACCGTCCAAACTCAATTCATAAGTCAGTTGAACGTTGAAGTTCTGAAGTATAATGATTACCTAACTATTTTCAATGTTATTATGTTAATTGAGAGTGAGTTGAACGTTTGGAATAACCCATCCACTGATTTGGGTCTCTTGGTCAACATATACCGGATACTTTGATCCCATTGATACACCTATCCAAACTCAAATAATTGTCTACACCATTACTGGTTACTGAATTGCACCAATTCACACGTTCTTTATTTCGCTAACGATAATCGAGTGATGATTTTCTCAAGCGTACCCGCAATCGCACTGAATGAGAGAATCCGAACAAAATTTCAGAAATTCGCCTAACGTTTGTGCATTAAAATGGAGTTATTTGGCCTTTAAAACCATATATTTATTGAAAATTTAACGCTGAATTCAAATCTTTTAACGAGAATGCTACGACTAACGTAGTTTTTTTTCTACAAGCATAAATAGTCCAAAAAACGTGATTTTGAAACAATTTTTTTAGAAATACGGCCTAAAAAGTATCTACTTTTAGTCCAATCAATACCAAATTTAGATCACGTAATCTAGACTCAAATTTGAACAATTTAAGTTTAAAAACTATGGAAAAACAGTTTTTGTTTGGAAGTTATGAGGTCTCAAACATAGGTCTATTAAAACATCGATTGCTCCCTCATTATGCCACCTAAACTTGATTTTTTACCATCGTTAGAAAGCTCTAGCTATGTGCTTTCAAGTGCAATAGTGTTCATATTTTTTTTCTCGACGTGGTTGGGAACGGTACTCGAAAAACCTCAAAAAAGTGAAAATCGGCATCACGTTTTTTGTTACACTTGCTTCTCTACACGCTATATTAGAATGCTGCACGAAAAATTGAAGCTGGGCCCTAGTAGGCAGATAAATTATGAACAAAATGACACCAGAAAAAAAACAATCGAGCAAGTATTCTAGAAGTTATAAGCTTGCAAAGTCAAAACTTCTTTTTTTCGCGAAAATCACGTTTTCCGGCGTTTCTCCGCGTCTGGAGACGTAACTACTCGATGGACTCAATTGAAAAAATTATGGGACCTACCTGGATAGTAACCCTTTCAAACAAAAAAAACGCTGCAAATGATTGTACAGTGGTTTATTATTCCTTCGCTTCAAATAGAATTTCAGAAGACTATCCATTTCAGATAGTCATTATTCAGAACATGTGTGAACATTTCAACCGAAAAACAGATTGGTAACTATCGGGGAAAATTCCGTAGCAACTATTGTAATTTTAATCTATTTTATTTTTCTTAATTTCCAAATTAAAAACTAATTTTTTTGCCCTACCTTACAGCTGGAGAGAGTGTTTGACGACCATTCCAATGAGTTTAGAACGATTTTTATAGCTCCAAGAACTCTCGAGTTATACCCTCATGTCAAATTTCTGAAAATCTCCCAAATTCGGCACAAAAGCTGTGATAACTCGAGAACCAATGAAGCTATCGACCCCGCAATGGTCTCATTCAATTCAGCGTCCAAAAATCTATATAATTTGATTCCACGTACACCTTTTTCTGAAAAACTTTGGAAAATATGAATTTTCTTCACCTCAAAACCCCCCAAAAATACCCTTAAAATTGAGCTAGCAAGTTGGTTCAAGAATTGGGCCGTCGTAGGACCGAGATTGATTTTTGGTGAAAATTTCAAATTTTTAGCTCTTACAGTTTGGCCGGAAAACTGCTAACGGCGTACGGCGTACGGCGTACGGCGGACAGACAGAGTTTTTGGTTTATTATTCAATAATAAACCATTGTAATCGCCCAAGAAAAAAAAAAATTATAACTCCCCCTCAAAATTTGATGTTTTACGTTTCAAGGCATGTAGAATCCGAATATCCAATAAAAAAAATTCTGTCTGTCCGCCGTACGCCGTACGCCGTACGCCGTCAACACTTTTCCGGCCAAACCATAATAGCTAAATTCTTGAAATTTTCACCAAAAATCAATCTCGGTCCTACGACGGCCCAATTTTCGAACCAACTTGCTAGCTCAATTTTAAGGGTGTTTTTGGGGGTTTTGAGGGAGAGAAAATTCATATTTTCCAAGGTTTTTCTGAAAAATGTGTATGTGGTATCAAATTCTATAGATTTTTGGACGCTGAATCGAATGAGACCATCGTGGGGTCGATAGCTCTTTTGGTTCTCGAGTTATCGCAGCTTTTGTGTCGAATTTGGGAGATTTTCAGAAATTTGACATGAGGGTATAACTCGAGAGTTATTGGAGCTATAAAAATCGTTCTATACTCATTGGAATGGTCGTCAAACACTCTCTCCAGCTGTACGGTAGAGCAAAAAATTTAGTTTTTAATTTGGAAATTAAGAAAAATAAAATTGATTAAAATTACAATAGTTGCTACGGAGTTTTTCCCGATAGTTACCAATCTGTTTTTGGGTTGAAATGTTCACACATGTTCTGAATAATTACTATCATAAATGGATAGGATTCTGAATTTATTATTGAAGTGAAGGAATAATAAACCACTGTACAATCATTTGCAGCGTTTTTTATTGGATATTCGGATTCTACATGCCTTGAAACGTAAAACATCAAATTTTGAGGGGGGGTTATAAAATGTTTTTTCTTGGGCGATTACAATGGTTTATTATTGAATAATAAACCAAAAGTAACCCGATCGGACGTACAGGAGCTGAACGCCGGTGGACAACACATACCGGAAAAAAAAAAAAAAAATCCCGCTAGACGACCATAGTAACCTCCTCCTTGTTTGAAGTCGGTTAATGAGTTCACGCCACAGATGTGATTCATAAAATTAACAAAATTATTCAAGAGAGAGAAGGTTCAAGATGTTGGTGTGAATTGTTTCCAATATCTTCAGCAACGTTTACGACAGAATATTTTTCAAGGAATTTCGTTCGAAAGGATTTTTCGTTATAATGTCAAGCGTGCTTGGAGAGTTTACGCCGCTTCGGATTTCTCGACTTCCTCAGAGAACCATATATCGTAAAAAGAGGGAGAAGTATCGGGCTTTACTTTGTCATCTCTCGGAAAACTACACGGGAAGGCGAGGGCGAGTAAAGTAGGGTAAAAAAGACGGTTGACTGGCGCCAGGGCGCCCTTCCTTCTCGCCCAATATACACTCACTCTCATCTCATTCACTTGCGTTTCTCTTCGTATTTTCCTATTTGTATACGACTCCGTCCGATCTCTCCTCCGCAACGTTCTTCTTCAGCCATCTTGGATCAATCAAATCTCTAAAACTTTCTCTTCCTTCTCCACAGTCTAGATAGTCCTGATCCAGGAACTGCAATAGCTTTCTGGAGATCCGATGCCGCGAGTTGTGGAAGTGGTGAGCTGTAACCCAGTTTGACACATGTCTTTTAAAAGAAGGAATCGTGAGGATGAAGTGCGGATAAGATCCTTGGTTCGCCTCTGGAAAGTTTAGCAGTTAATTTAATTCAGTAAAGCCCCGCGTCGTTCTGCTCCGCTCGGGAAATGGGGCGGATCGGAATTGGGTTCTCGGTCGACAAAAATTGCAATGCGAACGGCAAAAGGTCCGGGATGAGAGGTCTTGCTGAGAAATCACTTTCCGATATCGAACGAACTCTTCTCATGCACTCAGTGCTTCATGGATGATGACCTGGGGGATGATATTTTTTCACTCCACTTCTTCTTTCTGGCTTTGCATGATGAAACCATCCGATTGAAAAACATCAACACTCTTCAGTGAATAGATAACTCAATATTTCGGCCTGAAGTGCGATATATTATTAAAAAGGGAATTCATGGCAAAGTCTATGTTTTTACTGAATGATAGTGGAGAATTCCTTTGAATTTTTTTATCGTTTGAGCAAAAATTAATTATTTTAAAAATTTCAATAATAAATCTCCTTGCAGCTTCGAGAGACATTGGGTTTATTTATTATAGAAGAATAGTTAGTTTCAATATCTGTATGCGGACCTATGAATTTTTATAGTACTTTTTATTAGCAGGCAAACCGCCAAGCTTCATCTTCATTTATTACTTTTACAAGTTTGAAAAGCTTACCATCCGCTCGATATTCCATTTTGATTACAGAACCTACGTACTTGATTGCTGATTGATCTCGATGGTGATTTGCGATACCTTATTAGTATTACCTCCGTCTGGAAAATTCTTCTCCCTGGAAACCGAGTACCCCGTAATTTTACGGATCGGTAAAATTACTCAGGATGAATATGAGGATTATATCCACACACGAAAATGAACAGTTAAAATAGGACGACATTTACGCAGTCGTTCACTGCACTATTTTCTCCCTCTGTTCACCCATACAACCGCATCTATCGCGTTACTCTCCTTGTAATAAAAAATACTACCGAGCAGCCATCCAGGGAGCTATTCATCGCTCTTCTCGCCATCTCGTCTGTTCAACAGTCGTAGGAAACTGATGAAACTCGAGAGGCCAATTCTCCGTCCCACCGCTTTCTGCAAGATCAAACTCGAAACCACTCAATTAATAGTTTGTTGAACCGACTCCTCATCTCCTCACCTCCATCTACACACTTTTCGCGACTCGCAAAACAGTACGCATCAACTCAGGGTAACAGTTCGAAATTCTCTTCAAGCCAACTGGCATCACTCCCGTCTAATATCTTTATAGACGAGGTAGGTAATCATTTCAAAGAATTCCATTTGAAATTGAATCGAATTGTTGGCCATAAAAATAGATTGGTTTGATAGACATCTGAAATATTTTTCTCAGTAATTCATAGTGGGCGTAATTTGGGGGAAAATTATTTTTACTTTACTAATGCGGATAAATTTGACTTAGTTAATCAGTTGTAGATAAAGCCAAGATATCTTAAGTTTGGGCAGCCAAGCAGTTTTCTCGTGAGTGAGTACATGGAAAACTATTTTCGTAACGATATTTCTAGAGTACCTCGAATTTATCTACGACTGAAAAACGTACTCTTATAGAGTTCCAATTTATTTGATCAACAACCTTTTAGCAGTAGCTGAAGTAGAAATGCTGCAATTTTGAATCGAACATAGCCAATTCGGAATTCGGGACTCCAGTAAATTTGAAAAAAAGCATGAACAAGTGAATCAATCATATTAATAATTGACTTCCTAATACGATTATTGAACTCAAGTTTGAACCGTTGAATATTATAATGTTTTTTACTATCACAGATCAACCGTTCAAAACTACACAAACGACGATTTCAAATTTCAACCTAATTAGTGTTTGTTCACGTTTGGATACTAACGAACGTCTCATGTTGACCGATGGCTTACGTTTTACCGTGATGGAACTGACTGTCGAATTAGCGCATTCGCACGTTTCTAACGGAGCTCACTGATAATGTAAACAGAAGAGAAGACGGTCGACCCGTGAACGGCGAGAAACGGCATTTAACCCCTCGTATGCACGGTCATAGAAGGGAAGGATGGAAGGCTGCGTGGCCGGGCGCCATCAATATTTCATAGGTCCGTCACTCTCAATTTACATGTTGAGACAATCCGTCTTTACTAATTCAAGCGGGCATCTCGCTGCCCATTAGACTCGTGTACGCTCATACATCAAACAACTACTACGGCTCTAACTGAATAGAAATTATTCTCACCAAAAAACACCTGACTAGTCATCTTTTACTTCATGTTCACATAGTAGGTAAATGGAAGTATTGTGATCGAACACTTTCTGAAGAGTGTGTGTCTGCCTGTCTATGGACAAAAAGTGACAAAAGGTTCCACATCTCAGTGAAAAATGAATGAGAACCAATGAAATTCTCTAGAAATTGTTCCCCAGTGGATGTGCAAAATAAGCCGTGAATGAAGTTAGATTTTTATCACGCGGATCACATACAGTACTTTCGGTTTATTCTCATATTGACTAGGTATATTTTGATTTTTCGGACTGCAAAAATTATTATATTTAAACGCTGGGGGACTTGGAATGTTTTTTTATGACGGCTGAATGTCGTTTAAATTCTATAATTAGTAGAGGGGTTGTGAGGGGGAGAAAAACCAGGCGACTTATTCTCCAGATTTTTATTGGCTGGCCGAGCACTTTCGCCCATTCGGGCATCTTCAGGGCGACGTGGAACCATAAGGTCCACAGCCCTATAAGGGCTGTGGACCTTATGGTTCCACGTCGCCCTGAAGATGCCCGAATGGGCGAAAGTGCTCGGCCAGCCAATAAAAATCTGGAGAATAAGTCGCCTGGTTTTTCTCCCCCTCACAACCCCTCTACTACAATAAATGCGACGACAACTAAGCGAAAATTCTATAATTGGTGTCACACATTGTACTTCCTCGTGACACGCATTTTCAGTCTACAGTCAGTATCTACGACTTATTATAAATAGCCCAGTTTTCACAGTTTTGTTTCAATTTCCCGATTTTCCTTTTGAATGAAATTGAGCTGAGCTCGAGTCCTTGAATATTATTATCAACATGCTTTCAGGCAAGAACTCAATAACTTGAACACATTGACTATATTAAGGTCGTCGTTGGCGTGGCCCTCATCCTCTTAAATTCAGTTCAGTCAAAAATGTTTATGGTTAGTGAACCTTAAAATGAATGGGTGAGTAGTCCAAAGGCTGAAACGTTTCCCAGTATTTTTTATGGCTATCCTCTATTTACAGTGAAAATTCTGTTGCAAATTATGATTACAATTCATTCAATAATAAATCTTAGCGACTCAATCTCATTACGATAAATACTTTCTAAAGGAATTATCTATCTGAATTAGAAAACGGTTATAAATCATGAAAACAACGGAGCTTCTTTTTTTTAGGTGAGAGGATACTTAATCTGGCTTAGCGTTTCAAATTAATAATGTGATTAATTTAATAACAAGCGAAACTTCTGTTCGTTGATTGATGGCTCATTTAATCAGCGATAGACGAACAAAGCCTCCCTTTCCATCGATGAAAAATAAACCATACTTTGAGTCCTATAAGAAATGTGTAGAGATTAATACGGAACTCAGATTGAAATCTATCATTTTTCAATGGTTAATATTATTAACCTGGGTATAATGCGAAGTAAATACCCGTCTTTATCATTGTTCGACATTAAAAGTCTCAACTATGGAGTTCTTAAGAATTCAGTTGATTTTTTTTCACCATCCCTTCTCAATTATTATCGAAAAAACTAAACCAATTCCATGCCAATCCATAATGGTATGCATTGATCACAGCGTACTTCCATATTTATTCGGTAACAGGTTTAACCTATAGTAAAATCAAGAAACTCATAAAAAGGCCTCAAACGTAACTGAACATTTAGCCAGAAAACACAAAATATAAATACCCAAGGATTAGGTTAATAATACGGAAGTGAAGTATGTGATCCTAAAAAAGTTATAAACAGCCTTAAGGGGAAATCAGGCGACATTCACTCGTCGTTTTAAACATAAAAAAACTTCAAGTATTCAAATATTTGCTATTCAGATATTTGCAGCCAGTAGAACATAACCAGTAATAAAAACGCTGAACGTGTGCAGAGCGCTCTTGGGGCAGGCGTTCGAATTGTTCAAGTAAAGCTGACAAAGTATTTCATTCGAATATCACCTTTACTCAGGCAGTTTCCTCTTATTCGACGATTTGTTGTGGGGCATGCAATTTTTCCCACTTTCAAACTTGAACTAGAACAATAGTGACCAACAGACTAAATAAGTTCTATATTCTGTGGACGGTGGAATAATTGAAAATATATCTACCTTCACTCCCCATTATCCGTTTTTGTCATGGATCCTTGGTTTAGTATTTCGGATAAGTTCACCTCGATATAGGAACTCATCTTAATGATGATATATTTTATGATATGAGGACCAATTTATCATTTATATAAAATATTTCCTATTTATTTCAATACTTCGCTTGATGATAGTGATAGGTAGATAAAAACAATCGTGATTCCCCGCCGTTGACAAACATTCCTTGACCTTTGAGTGTGACAAATCGGGCTGAAATCAGGCTTCATTTAATCGCCCTTCCAAACATTTCAAGACCTCGTTCAAATACATTGAGCTTTCTGATCTGTAAAAATCCAAATACGTAGTACAAAATTTAATTAAATCGTGAAAAAATGTCATCACGTGAAGGTACGGTATGTGATTAAAAAAAAAAAACGGTACACAGAGTGGTGTGCATAGATCATACAGAACTTAGAGTCAGAAACAGGAATAACCAATTATACAAGCAAGAAGCCCGTAATGAAGGCGCAACGTTATTGATCTGCAACTGAAAAACTAATTGGGAGAACCCAAAATGAATATTAGGAATTAATATAATAGAAATATAGAAATATTAGGTTAATAATGCGGAAGTGCAGCATGAGAGCCTAAAACAACGATACAAGCCAAGTTTTGTAAAATGGGATAATTTCTATGAACCTCCAACGTCAACGATATTGATTTTTTCGCGACCTGTAAATATCAAAATAGTCAATAAACTGCATACGGCGTGCATACTGCGTACGGAGTGTGATCGAATCGATACAAAACACGTTTTGTGAAATGGAGTAATTTTTTAAGCAAGGAGACCCAAATATACTAAAGTGCGCAAATAAAATAACTGAAAATGCGTGTCACGAGGAAGTACAATGTGTGACACCAATTATAGAATTTTCGCTTAGTTGTCGTCGCATTTATTGTAGTAGAGGGGTTGTGAGGGGGAGAAAAACCAGGCGACTTATTCTCCAGATTTTTATTGGCTGGCCGAGCACTTTCGCCCATTCGGGCATCTTCAGGGCGACGTGGAACCATAAGGTCCACAGCCCTTATAGGGCTCACATACTTCACTTCCGTATTATTAACCTAATCCTTGGGTATTTATATTTTGTGTTTTCTGGCTAAATGTTCAGTTACGTTTGAGGCCTTTTTATGAGTTTCTTGATTTTACTATAGGTTAAACCTGTTACCGAATAAATATGGAAGTACGCTGTGATCAATGCATACCATTATGGATTGGCATGGAATTGGTTTAGTTTTTTCGATAATAATTGAGAAGGGATGGTGAAAAAAAATCAACTGAATTCTTAAGAACTCCATAGTTGAGACTTTTAATGTCGAACAATGATAAAGACGGGTATTTACTTCGCATTATACCCAGGTTAATAATATTAACCATTGAAAAATGATAGATTTCAATCTGAGTTCCGTATTAATCTCTACACATTTCTTATAGGACTCAAAGTATGGTTTATTTTTCATCGATGGAAAGGGAGGCTTTGTTCGTCTATCGCTGATTAAATGAGCCATCAATCAACGAACAGAAGTTTCGCTTGTTATTAAATTAATCACATTATTAATTTGAAACGCTAAGCCAGATTAAGTATCCTCTCACCTAAAAAAAAGAAGCTCCGTTGTTTTCATGATTTATAACCGTTTTCTAATTCAGATAGATAATTCCTTTAGAAAGTATTTATCGTAATGAGATTGAGTCGCTAAGATTTATTATTGAATGAATTGTAATCATAATTTGCAACAGAATTTTCACTGTAAATAGAGGATAGCCATAAAAAATACTGGGAAACGTTTCAGCCTTTGGACTACTCACCCATTCATTTTAAGGTTCACTAACCATAAACATTTTTGACTGAACTGAATTTAAGAGGATGAGGGCCACGCCAACGACGACCTTAATATAGTCAATGTGTTCAAGTTATTGAGTTCTTGCCTGAAAGCATGTTGATAATAATATTCAAGGACTCGAGCTCAGCTCAATTTCATTCAAAAGGAAAATCGGGAAATTGAAACAAAACTGTGAAAACTGGGCTATTTATAATAAGTCGTAGATAGAATCACTCTATCCGTTGCTCCAAAGTCACACAGATATTTCATTATTAATATAGTTCACCGTTCTTGGCATTAAAATACCAAAACTCGTCTATTTCTTGTTGTTACGTTCCTAAAGAGGAAACTCCAATGAAAAAAGGGAGAGGGGAGGGGAAAAACCACGCGAATCATTATCCGAACTTTTATTTGCTGGAAGAGCATTTTCCTTTGACTGGTTTGGGTCCTTATGACACCTATAACCCAACAACAAACTCTAAAATAATTGCACCTACAAAACCCCACAAAATCACGCTAAAATCAAACACATTTCGAATCCGAACTCGCACGTTCTTGAACATCAGCCTTTTTGAATTCGCTAGTCTCACGTCCTTTGATGATATTCATCTGTTTCAGGGTTGAATGAGTTTGCAACGATTTTCAATCGAAAAATCCCAAAAGCGAAATTTGTATTGTGAGAGGATACGTTCAAACGTATGATATTCAATAGTTACATAATACGAGTACTTTCAACGCTCGCTGGAGCGACGGCGACGCCCTGCCTTTGATACGAAAGACCACTCGAGAAGACGTCTGAAGTGCTCCTAAGTCTCTCAGATCTACGAATTGGGTGGTGAATACAAATTCAAGCGTAACTCTCGACGGAAGGGCGTGTCGAGAGGTGGATATATCGCGCCGAACGTGCTCCTTCCCGATTTTCCAGCTCTCACGTCCGATTTTCTATTTTTCCCCGAGTCAGACGAGAACGATAAGAGAGGACAGCGGACCGTCGATCTCTGACAATATAAAAGGCCTTGAATATCACTTTTGGCCTTGATCCGGTCAGGAAGAGACAACGACCAATAGAAGACCGTGGCTCGGGTTGGAGCTGTTCCTGTCCTGGTCCTTTTCTCGTCGTAGTCGTCTTTTGATCTATAACAATGACACTATAGGAAAATTGCTTTGATCAGAAAAGATCCTTCGTCCCTTTTCCTCATTTCAACCTTTCATATTCTACCCGTTCGTCATCCCTGCGTCGTAATACGAGCCCTCCTGAAGGATATAGGCTTTACCGCGCCGCAATAACCTCTCGTGCAGGAATTTCCTTTACAATCACCAACCCCTCCTTCCTACTTCTTCACTTCGGAGCCATCGCCCCGCTTCATATTAGTATTTCAATCGCCTTTCATACCGGTAAGTTGCGTTGTTCCTTCGAGTGGCTATGATAGTTTAGGAACGTGGACATGAGCTGTAATTATTGTCCCAGTAATGATACAAGTCGTGTTAAAAACCTATTCGGAATATCTTTGGCAAACTGGATTTAGTTGTATAAGAGACTCGATTATTTTTTGCTGTTATCCAAATAAACAAAAGCGTACCTTATTGTCCGAAAAAATTATTCAACACATCTCAATTGTGGTGTAATAAGTTTAAAAACCTATAGAATTTGAATACCGTGACGTGAAGGAAGTTTCAAATATCCTCCACCATGTAAAACATATTTTATTGCGTTAATTCTATTGACTATACCGACAGTATTCCGACTATTTATATCGACAGAAACCGCAAGTTTTGTAGCAGTATTAAAGCTAGCGTCATACTGTACTACAGAGAACAATGAGCGTTTGAAAGGATTTATCATTATCATAGGTAACTGATGGCCCTGAAGATAAAGAACAATAAATGCCCGGACGGGCGAATGATCTAGGCTCATAAAAAAAAAACTTTAAAAAAAAAAAAACCGACTTCAAAAAGTTTGTCTATAAAATACACTCTGAAAAGGAAAAAATAACAAAAATGTCCCAACTTCGCAGCAACTCATTCGCCAACTACACATTTTAAGGACTACTTTACTACTCGTATTGACCTGACCACTTCCTGATTGATTGGATCACCTTCCCTAATAATATAAAAATTACTATTTCTCATTTCCCAAATGATTAAAAGATTTTCCTTTCACCTCTGAATTGCCTCCAGATTAATCATCTTTTGGAGTCGGCGCCTCTCTTATATTGTATTGGAGAAGCCTATAGATTCCGAATTAGTAAGAATATAAATATCATGAGTTTTCACGATTCTTGAACAGAGCACATCAGCATTTATGAGAACTGATTATTAACAATATCGATTTGAAGGTGACTATTCACGCCTTTTCCTAAAAACCATTTCAGATTTCTCTAAGAATCTTTACGTCCAGACCCAGACTTATTACCTGGCACCTACTAATTTATCGTAAATTCATATTTATTTGTAACCATCGGTTATTTTGCCAGAGAGGCGCCGACTCCAAAAGATGATCAATCTGGAGGCAATTCAAAGGTGAAAGGAAAATCTTTTAATCATTTGGGAAATGAGAAATAGTAATTTTTATATTATTAGGGAAGGTGATCCAATCAATCAGGACGTGGTCAGGTCAATTAATACGAGTAGTAAAGTAGTTCTTAAAATGTGTAGTTGTCGAATGAGTTGCTGCGAAGTTGGGACATTTTTGTTATTTTTTCCTTTTCAGAGTGTATTTTATAGACAAACTTTTTGAAGTCGGTTTTATTTTTTTTTAAAAAGTTTTTTTTTATTTTTCTCTTTTTAGTGACTTACAATTATGGACAGCTCTCTTCACAGAATTTTCCCAAGCTTTCATTATTGTGTTCTTGTCACTTACTAGGTACTAACCGTCCAAACTCAATTCATAAGTCCGTTGAACGTTGAAGTTCTAAAGTATAATGATTACCTAACTATTTTCAATGTTATTATGTTGATTGAGAGTGAGTTTGAACGTTTGGAATAATCCATCCACTGATTTGGGTCTCTTGGTCAACATACCGGATACTTTGATCCCATTGATACACCTATCAAAACTCAAATAATATTGTCTACACCATTGCTGGTTACTAAATTGCACCAATTCACTCTTTCTTTATTTCTCTAACGATAATAGAGTGATGATTTCCTGAAGCGTATCCGCATTCACACTGAATGAGAGAATCCGAACCAAATTTCAGAAGTTCGCCAATCGTTTGTGCATTAAAATGAAGTTATTTGGCCTTCAAAACCATGTTATTTATTGAGAATTTAACGCTGAATTCAAATCTTCTAACGAGAATGCCTCAAAAAAGTTAAAATCGGCATCACGTTTTTTGTTACACTTTCTTCTCTACACGCTATATTAGAATGCTGAACGAAAAATTGAAGCAAGGCTCTCGTAGGCAGATGAATTATGAACAAAATGACACCAGAAACAAAACAATCGAGCAAGTATTCTAGATGTTATAAGCTTGCAAAGTCAAAACTTCCTTTTTTCGCGAAAATCACGTTTTCCGGCGTTTCTCCGCGTCTGGGGACGTAACTACTGGATGGACTCAATTGAAAAAATTATGGGACCTACTTGGATAGTAACCCTTTCAAACAAAAAAAAAATTGACCCGAGCGGACGTACAGGTGCTGAACGCCGGTGGACAACACATACCGAAAAAAAAAAAAAAAAAAATCCCGCTAGACGACCATAGTAACCTCCTCCTTGTTTGAAGTCGGTTAATAACCTCCTCCTTGTTTGAAGTCGGTTAAAAAGAAAACTATGGGGGAAGTAAACAAGTCGGTTTCCCCCGGATCCCGATAAAAAAGAGTTAATGATTTTCGAGACTTCACAATGATTCCTTTTTCCAGCAATGGTCTGCCGGTTCCGATCAAGGAATGTTTGCTTGGGGGTATGAAATGCTTCTTCCAACAGTGAGATTAATTTTAATTTCAGGTTGTATCCAAGGGGACTAAAATGAAAGTTATGGTTACGTACGGTGGATTCATTCCTATGATACCAAACAGGCTGGAGGAGAAATGGCATCAGCAGATACATGAACATTATGGTAATTATTATAATCTCACCTAAATAGCCTGAAAAAATATGTGAGAGCGTTTGTTTTGAATTTTTTTTCATCATCTCTCCTCAACTCCTTAATCCTTAATTCGGCTCCTTAATTTTGAAGAAATTTCTTCTACGTACTACATACATCAGGAAATAACCATAGACATCCGGACATCTAAAGCGAAGTGTAAAGAGAGGCTTCTGTGTAAAGAGGGAGCCCGATCTTAGAATGGAGCCCGGTGTTAGGCAAGAGCCTTATTATAAACGGCTGCTCTTATATAGCCATATTCGAGTTGATACCGCGGTACTTACGACGCCAACAGATCAAAAGGGCTTCCTTTTTGCCACGGTTTTTCCACCATCCCACGAGATGTACTTAACGTTCAACGCATTTCACATTGTATGCTTTACTGCTGCCATAAAAAAAATTTCCCGCGAATAAAGTAGATATTGTGGATGTTACGCTGCAGGTTTCGGTATGAGAGGAAAGCAGGCAAACGTCTTAAGGTCATTTAACTCAGAGCTTATGCGATCATCATCCTTGTTATTACGAACTCCAAGAGCCTTTTTCTACAATGCGGATAGAAAGCAGTTTGGTTTGGATCATTTTCAAATTCATTAAACTATCCAATCGATTCACAAGAAATAACTGCGTAAAATACTGATGAAACACTCAGTAAAACTAGTTGTATTGTATGAGTAAAAATTCTACTAATCATTTTCCCATGTTTTATTGATAATAACCTTTACTTCAATTACCGTCTGCGAATGCTCACCTACGAGCTTGCTTCAGTTCTCAAACCTCACAACTTGTTGGTAGTTATGATCATTTGTTAAATGCCAAATATTTGCAAATTTAGAATTTCGGAAATGGCTTTTGTTATTTGGAAATTATTCTTCGTAGAATCGAATTGATTTTTGTTCAATGTCGGAAAGATATTCTGTAGTCTTTCAAGGCAAAAGTGTTGTATTTGATTGATCATGAACCGTCAACGATATTGACTTCGTTAATGGTCTCATGTGGTTCGAAACATCCATAAAAACTTGTACTGGGTTGGTGAGGGGGAGAAGAACCCCCCCCACAGCCCGGGCTGTGGTAACCTTTGGTTCCACATCGCCCTGAGGATGCCCGAAGGGGCGAAAGTACTCGGCCAAAAAATAAAAAATCGGAGAATGTGTCGCCTGGTTCTTCTCCCCCTCACCAACCCAGTACAATGAGAGATGCGACGACTCAACCAAGAAAAATCCATAAAAACGTTTAAAAATGTTTCCCCACATCATCGTCAGTTCCACTAAACTGAATTTTCACCTCATTAACAGCGTCAAATTAACTGCCGAGCTGCTGGCATAAATTAATACTGACCCAAGCTATGTATTTCACATGGCTGGTTGAAATGAGTGGTCACAGGTGCCGCGATCTCTTGTGTAGTGCGTGCGTATAATACTAAATTCCAGAATCTAGTCATTTTTGTCAACAAACTGTGTTTCCCGCTATTTAATTATCTGCGTTTTTTCTTGTTCACTTTGTTAGAAATAATATTTTTCAAAAACATATTTTGCTGTTCTTGTGCAAGCTATTTGATTAATTATTTTCCCCATATCATCTCTCTATAATATTTATGTTAAATTTTAAGTAGTTCAACTCCCCTGTCCCGCTCGGATTTCGATCCTAGTGGTGGGGTAGTTTCCAATTCAACGAATGTTCCTCTGTACTGCAGTAATCGATCAAGGAATACATTTTCATTCATTCATTTCTATGAGACAATAAATTCTAGGCCAGATATACTACTCTTTGAACGTAAAGTAATAGAGTTGGCGGTTGTCAAACCAGTTGCGTAATAGGGCCAAATTGTTGTTTTGCATCGAGAAAAAAATTCGCCATCTAGGTAAAAAGGAAAACAATGTTATGTACAAATGAATTCTCACATTCTGGAAAATACTAAGGCTCTAGTCGGTTTTCAATGAATGATGCGATCTCATGCGTCGTCTGGAATCCTTTAAAGTGTAGTATTTTCTGAATGTGCTTTGTCGTCAAACGACCGAGCTTGGTGCGGTCGGCAAGCGGTGGTCAGGTCATTTGACTTATTGCGAATCAGTTTCAGAAAAGCTGTACTTTGGCAAGGCCACGAAAACTCCCATTGGACCCTTGTTCAACTTGGGTCACGCCTGAACTCGACGTCGCCCTTGTAAACTTCATTAAACTGCAGAAGAAAAGGGGCGCACTCGGCAACTATGGCAGCAGACGGTTGCCTGTCGTGGCTGTGATTATAAGCTTCAGACCAGTTCTGTTAGTTCGGGACTAACTAATTCGACTATTAGGTACTAAGGCACTCTTGATAATTACTCTATCTAGATGTTGGGTTGAAAATTTGTGACAATTTCCGCTCAAATGAATCAGAAAATAATGGTAGAACTTCAAATATCACCTTAGATAAAAAACTTGAAAAATAAAACCGACATCAAAATTATTAGTAAAAAAATTTTTTTTTCTTCTAAACTTCAACCTCATGAATGTCTTAATCAATATGATAGTATTGAAAGTAAGTAGGTAATTATCATAGTTGAGATGTTCAACGGATGTTCAGAGGTCCAGATGTTCATAGTGAGTTATCATAGTTCAACGGAAATATGAACTTTGTTATAGTCGAACTTTGTTGACTAAGTTGAACTTTGTTGTCGAAGTTATGAACTTTGTCTTTTTTTATGTCCAGGTATGACACTAGAATGATTAAAAAAACCACAAAAATAAAAATAAAACCAGTTTCAAAATTATTCGTCTGAAAAAAAATTACAGGTGAAAGTAACAAAAAAGGTCCGAACTTCACAGTAACTCAATCACTAACTTACTAGGTACATAATTTTCCTATATTTAAGATAATTATATTAGTCTTTATTTTGCTACTCGTATTTATTGACTTGATCACTTCCCGATTGATTGGACCACCTCCCCAAATAATATTAAAAAACAATTTTTTCTACCATTTCTCAAATGATTGAACTGCTCACCATTCCAACTCTCAATTGCCTTCAAGTGCCCGTCGAAGTACTTAGTCACTTTTCGGAATCACCTCACTACTTTAGGCACCTAATAATAGCTAATTCAATTTAATTTCTAACCATCATCTCAGTGAAACCATTTGGCAGTCAGAGATTATAAAAATATGATATGCAATTAGGCTTAGTCCATCCGCAACTCCAGGAGACTCCGCGACCCCAATAGGTGACCATTCTAAAGGCAATTGAGAGGTGAAAAAGTAAGTTGTTCAATCATTTGAGAAATGCTAGAAATAATTATTTTTTTTTGTTTTTCTTATTTATATTATTAGGGGAGGTTGTCTAATTAATCAGGAAGTGGTCAAGTAAATTACTACGAGTTGCAAAATAAAGGCTAATATAATTATCATCATTATAGGAAATGTATGTAGTTGGTGATTGAGTTACTGTGAAGTTCAAACCTTTTTTGTCACTAAATCTCTTCCCAAAGAATTTGCTTAACGTTTATTCACTGAGCTTTTGTCATTTAACCGACTGTAATAAAATTCACACTATAGTTTTCAACTTTGATTATTACCTACTAACTTTCAATAATATTATGTTGATTAAGAAATGAGGTCTTCTACACACCATATTAGAATAGAACTTCAATTTTGTCTGAAAAGTATAATACTCAGAGGGAAGCAAGTCAACCGTTCTAAATGAAAGAATCGAACGTGCTAAATGCGGTTAGATTCAACCAAAGTTGAAGCATAAAAGAAGCTTTGGAGAAAACCTCTTGTCTGAAGATCCTCAATGCAATCCCAATGACCAGGGCCGTGTAATAGGATTGGAGAGTTCTACTTGCTCACCTCTCGAATCCTCCAGATGTCAATACCAAACGCTCCCACGTTTTCTCGCTAGCCTCAGAAAGAAACTCGTCGAGATTATAGAACCGATCTCGATATAGAAACGCGCCTTTGGGGCTTTGTAAACATGAAGCTGTTTCCATACAATACTTGCTCCCTGCCGCTGATCTCGTTTGACAAGCACAGTTCTCAAATAAACGCGACCGCTTCTTTGTTTCCTAACAAAACATCTACCGCAGAATTGGCTACTTTTGAACAGTTTGGGCAGAACAGAAACTACCGCAAGTGATAAATTATTGCGCTAAATTTATCAAAACATGACGTAAAAATTTATAAATTATTACCTCAGTTTTCTTGGCATGCTAATTATTAGTCCTATTTTGACATCAATGAGACATTTGGAACAGGTCGCCATGAAACACCGATGCCACTGCGTAAGGTTGGATGTAGAAAGATACGTCGACTTCACAACGTAGCCCGTAAATATCTAACAAGAAATGCGGTTGAATAATAATGTGATCGTTTCCAAGGAAATGTGGCAAAACTACAACGGTCGACCTAGGATGTGATCTACGAATGAGATCATTAACTCCTTGACTGACTTTATCGTAGATCAAAGTGAAGACAAGTCGTGAGGTGAATCTACCTCTGATCAGACAGTCGACGAAACTTGGGTCAAACTGAGCCAAAACGGAGGAAGGAGATGGATCAGCGTCGTTCTGTATCTCGCGTAGGTATACCTTCCGGCAGAGTGGTCTGGTTCGATGTAGAGAAAATGTAGGTTTTAAAACCACCCCAGCCGATTCTCAGCTTATAGGCTTTAGCTATGATGTGTAGAGCTAATTAATAACTTCAAATGAAATTGGTTATATTTACAATTGACTCCAATCGATTTAAAAAAATGAAAAGTTATAGTCAAAGCTGTGAACAACTCGAAAATACTCGGCGGCCTAGAGACGAATGTTCTAGAACAAAAGATCCGGATTTATCCGCTTGAACATATGAGCCGTTGCTATGGCGCGCGTCGTTGCCGGTGATCTTTTTAATAATGCAGTGGAGGGACAGCCACATCACTCCCCCTCCAGTGCTAACGTAGGAGTTCTGCGACGTATCTGTCCGGGAATCTAACACGACGTCCAGAACGAGTAGTCGAAGACGAAGGTGAATCTTGACGTAATTTGGGCAAGTCCGTGGTGGTGTCTTGTGGGTCTGCGCAGGGTTCCGATTCTCGAGAAGTCTCGTGGAGATCGCTGGTTAGCAGGAAAGCTGGTTTCAGCCGATCAATTGAAACAGAATTTTCGCCTCTTGGAGTCGCGATGGAGAAAAATTTCTCTGATCGGGAGATAACGCGAAACGGACCGTCATACACAGGCTGTAGTGGTTTCCTAACCGCATCGTGTCGCACGAAAACATGCGAACAAGACGCCAAATCTGGATGAACGTAAGGTGATCGCGACGAATGATGCCTGAATTCGACTGGTCGAAGTTTGGAAATATGAGTATGGAGTGTGTAGAGCAGATCAGGAACGCTGGAATCCAAGGGAACATCAATGAAGAAATCGGCTGGAAGCCGAAGAGGTTCTCCATAGACAAGTTCTGCGGGTGATACGCCGTAGTCCGGAATTAAGTACGAACGAAGTCCAAGCATGACTAAAGGCAATTTGGCTACCCAATCGTCTGAAAGCTGAGCCTTGAGGGCTGACTTGAGGCAACGATGCCAACGCTCTATTGCTCCGTTCGAGGCTGGATGATACGCAGTGGTCTTTACGTGATCGACACCTAATAATTTCGTCAAGGTCGAAAACAATTGACAGTCGAACTGCTTGCCCCTGTCAGTGGTGATAAGCTGGGGAATGCCAAAACGAGCTATCCAGGAATGGAGAAAAGAATTCGCGACCGTTTCTGCAGAAATATCAGCGATAGGGATGGCTTCAGGCCAGCGGGTATATCTGTCGATGATAGTCAAAAGGTATTTGAAACCTTGCGACGAAGGAAGTGGACCGACGATGTCTACATTCAAGTGAGAAAATCGCCGATTACCAGGAGAATACGTCTGCACAGGGCTTGAAGTGTGACGCCAAACCTTCGATCGCTGACATTCAACGCATGTTTTAGACCACAAAGCGACATCGCGTTTTAATGATGGCCAACAAAACCGAGAATTGACTAGGTCTACTGAAGCCTTAACGCCAGGATGAGCTAGCGAGTGAAGCGCGTCAAATATAGGTCGCCGAAAATGATCGGGTACGAAAGGTCGTAATTTCCCCTTTGAGTCATCGCAAGTTAGTTCAAGATCATTCTCGAGATGAATGGTTTTGAAATTTGACGAATCTGACGAACGTAAATGCTCAAGTTCTTTGCAGGTGGTTTGCGCAGCTGCAAGGTCATGAAGTGGAATCGAGGACGGAACAGAAATACTTGCAATACGAGAGAGCATATCAGCAGGAATATTCTGGTACCCGGGCACGTATCGAATGTCAGTCGTGAATTGACCTATAAAATCGAGATGCCTGAGCTGACGAGGTGAAGCTTTCTCTGGTTTCTGTTCGAAAGCGTAAGTCAACGGTTTATGGTCGGTATGGATTGAAAATTGTCGACCCTCGAGAAAATATTTGAAATATTTGACACCTTTATACATGGCCAAAAGTTCACGGTCGTACGTAGAATAGGAACGTTCAGCACCCGAAAATTTTTTAGAGAAGAAGCCTAGAGGTTCCAGGACGTCTTCGCGAAGTTGCTGAAGTGCTGCACCAACGCCGAAATCTGACGCATCTACCGAAAGTATGATAGGAAGGTCAAGAGAAGGATGAGCGAGAAGGGTAGCATTTGCGACGTCGTTTTTGACAGTTTCGAAAATTCGTGACGTTTCAATGGACCACTCTACTTTACGTTTGTCCTTGCGTTTAGGTTCACCACACATGTCATAAAGAGGTTGCTGTTTCAACGCAGCGTTCGGAAGAGAGCGACGATAAAAATTAATCAAGCCCAAAAATTTTCGAAGTCCTTCGATGGTCTCTGGCTGCGGAAAGTCTAATATTGCTTTGACTCGGTCTGGAAGTGGAACGATACCTGCTGCTGAAATTTTGAATCCAAGAAATGCTACTTCAGGAACGTTGAATTCGCATTTTTGAAGGTTGACACAAATTCCATGGCGATTGAGACATTCAAAAAGCTGATTGAGGTGGACACTATGTTCTTCCTCGTTTGACGATGCGACCAAGATGTCATCAATATAGGAATAAACGAACGGTAAGTGTCGAAGTACGGAATGTAGGTATCTCTGGAAGGATTGAGCAGCGTTTTTTAAACCAAACGGAAGTCGAAGGAACTCAAACAAACCAAAGGGTGTGGTTACAGCGGTTTTTTGGATGTCGTCTGGGTGAACTGGAATGTGATGAAATGCTTTCACAAGGTCAATTTTGGAGAAAATAGTTTTTCCGAAAAGCTGGCTATTGAAATCTTGGACATGAGGGATGGGATACTTGTCTGGAACAGTCCTGGAATTTAGAGTGCGGTAGTCACCGCACGGCCTCCAAGTACCATCTTTTTTTGGTACAAGATGCAGAGGGCTTGCCCACGAACTTTTCGACGGTCTACAAATACCCAAATCAATCATTTGTTGAAACTCGAGTTGAGCCTGCGCTAATTTTTCAGGTGGCAACCTGCGAGGTTTGGCAGTTACTGGTGGACCGGTAGTAGTAATGGTGTGGAAAAAAACAGGATCAGGATCTTGAAAGGCCGGATTATCCTTCAAAACGTTCGGATATTTCTTTAGAAGATCGGCGTACCTGTGTGTAGGATCAATTAAGTGAATTGATGAAACAAAGTTCGAAGGAAGTACAGAACCAGTTTGCGAAATATTTGTACGAGAATCGATCAACTTTTTGTTCCTTAAATCAACCAGCAGTCCAAAATGTTCAAGAAAATCAGCGCCAAGGATAGGTGACGAAACATCGGCAATGACGAAAGGCCAACGAAAACTGCGACGGAGACCTAGGTCAAGATTAACGAGTTTTTCGCCATAGGTGTTGATGATAGTATGATTCGCAGCGAAAAGAGTGCGATCAGTTTTTTTTGGCTTGTCAAGTTTTGACGGAGGAAGGGCGGAAATGTCAGATCCACAGTCAACTAGATATTTAGTGTTGGTCAGGCGATCGAAAACGAAAAGGCGACGACTTTGACCCGCCACTTCGGAACTCGTCGCGTCAACGAAGTGGGGTTCTAGTTTTCCGACTCGGTTGCAAAATCACACGGAGGAATGCATTTTTTAGCCCTATCCGAAAAATTGGAATGATACCAGCACAATTTACTTGATGCGGAGCCACGCGAATTAAAACGCTTGCCTGAACGAGATCGCGATCGAAATGGAAAATTCAATCGGGAATTTGATCGAGATCGAGACTTGAGTTCGTTGATCGACATGGTAAGTTCGGCTAATTGCGCCTCGAGACGACCCATGCGATCCGGAGACGAAACTCTAGCATTCGGTTGACAACTAACTGCATGAACGGAATGCTGCGGCGAATATTCTAAAATCTTATCTGCCATCTCAGCTTGTTTATCTAGCGAATCAGAACTCGGAGCTAAAATTGATCGAATGTTCACAGGTAGGTGTTGAAGAAACATCGTTTTCAAAAATACGTCAGTAACCTGGGATTTAGCTAACGATCTCATTTCCCGTAAGAGCTGGGAAGGTTTTTTGTCACCTAGTTCGAGCTCGGTCAATAATTTTTTGATTCTTGATCCATCTGATTCGGAAAATTCTGCAACGAGACGGGTTCGGAGTTCGCTATACGGAAATGATTGCGATGGCTTGGTCAGATAGTCGGATATCATGTCCGCGATATCTGAGTCCAAAGCTGCGACTACATGATCGTATTTGGTAGATTCGGAGGTGATACCAGATTTTCGAAAAATCGCGTCAATTTGAATGAACCAAGTATTGATATTTTTCCGCCAGACGGGAGGAAGTTTTACGGAAACTCTCGCGACCTGGGCATCTGCTCCCGAATTATTCGAATCACTTGAATCAGGATCCATCGTACGAATTACGTTCTAGCTTAAGTTAGGGAACGATCTCACCAAAGCTGTAGAACTACGATGTGAAGTCGCGAATCGAAAATTCGAAGTTCATTTTGAAGTCGGGTTCACCAATTTAGCTATGATGTGTAGAGCTAATTAATAACTTCAAATGAAATTGGTTATATTTACAATTGACTCCAATCGATTTGAAAAAATGAAAAGTTATAGTCAAAGCTGTGAACAACTCGAAAATACTCGGCGGCCTAGAGACGAATGTTCTAGAACAAAAGATCCGGATTTATCCGCTTGAACATATGAGCCGTTGCTATGGCGCGCGTCGTTGCCGGTGATCTTTTTAATAATGCAGTGGAGGGACAGCCACAAGGCTATTACTAATAATGCATTCTGACCGGAATATTTAAAAATGCGATCAAGTCAGTGGAAAAAAATGACGTCGAGAGAACAAAAATCTGAGTTTTCAGAGAGCCTAGGGGGTCTGAACAAGACTTTAAATGAGGGCCGGTTACATCAAGTTTGACGAGCCTGCCCCGACCCTTATTCATTCGGCGAAGACTACCGCATACTAAAGTTATAACTCTCGGCTATCGATTCGACAGGCCGGTATTTTTATCACCATTTGAAGCGAAAAATTGGGAAACCAACCCCTTCTTTCTCAACACACGTGACACATTCGTCCGTAAACATTTTGGAATCGATAAAGATCCATGAAAAACCATAAAATTGGCCTAACAGAAAATGAGATGGGCCAAAATTTTACAGTAGCACAATATGGGATAACCGATATTTGGGATAGAAACCAATTTCACCCATCCGCATACGCCGAAAATCGGCCATTTACGTATTGTTAAAGTGGCGCCGGATATGATTAATTAGGCCGATTATTTTAGACACGTTTTATTTTTACAACTCGTGGTGAACAGCAATGAATGGCAGTCAACTTCTAGATATCACAATGGCGACTTGCCAGTGGTGCCAATGTCAAAGAATATAAACTAAATAAATAAATACATTTCTCTTCTATTATTAAATACCTATTGTAATCACTTAATATTCCAAATTATATAACACGTATCACCATTTTTTGTAGTCCTGTAACCTTACAAACGTCCTCATTACCTCGAAATTTTGTGCTAACCTATCTTGAATACTATAGAAAATAGTAAATAGAATAGTAGATTATTTTAATAGTCGAGATGAGTTGTCTCCAATTCAGTGGCTCAACATTTTACCTATGCAAATTTGAAAACCGTTTTTAAAAAAAATTAAATCTTCCCTACCTCATTGGCGATTTAATCTCAGCTGCAGTTGAGAGGTGCAATAATTTCAAGCACTGCTTTGACAAGTATAGACCGAAGACATTTGTAAACATTTTCCAAACGCTAATGAAGACCCTTTCCTTCGGAATTGCTCCAACGTATTTCGTTATAGCTTATACAAAGCAACGGCTCCGGATATTGCACTCCCTCTAGAGTCGGAGAAATTCCCGTCTCTTTCCTATGGCACACTGTAGTGGCTGAGTGAGAATGAGCCACGTGGATCCCTCCTTTTTCTCACGAATCCTCGCGCTGTATGAAAACAAACATTCGCCCTACCGAGCGAAGAGCCGGTTGATGTCAGCCTCTGATATTGTGGCGGACAAGAAAATTGAAAGGGGTCGAGGGTTGAACCCCTCAGTCGAAAAACGGCTGACTTCGCTGCTCTGGAAAAGGCCGAAAAGGAGAAATCCCCTTCCGCCTGTCCATTATGGCTCGGATTGAAAAAATGTTGGGATTTTCGGGATGAAATATTTTCTAAGAAAGAGAAACAGATCAATTCAATAAGCGGAGGGCTGTAAAAATTTTGGAACCGTCGCAACATTTGGGCGACCAATTAGAGGTACAAAACGGATAATGCTTTCAACTCATCTCACAGAGATGCGATGAAATTTACTGACCTCTAACTGTTTCACTAGAGAGTTGAATTGAATTCTTCGTGAATTCGACTGTGTCAGCTTGAAAAAGTCAAATTTCTGCCAAAAAAAACTTTACTGCCAGTAGACATACTTGGGGTTTTTTTTTTCAAAACGACAACATTTATTTTACAACCCACATATTTTTAATTGAAAGACGTCAACTTCCTGATGCCTCACTTCAAATTTCAGCTAAAACTGAGGTTTGGAGAACCGTCCAAGAAAACTCGATAGATTACTATTGGTTGTTGTACTGTTGAAAGCTCTACTAACTGGTTTACAAGTCCAAGTGAACATTAATTTAAAAAAACAAACTAAACTACTTGTAGGATAGGGTTGTGAGGGGGAGAAAAACCAGGCGACTTATTCTTCAGATCTATTCGGGCTGTGGACCTCATGGTTCCACGTCGCCCTGAAGATGCCCGAATGGGCGAAAGTGCTCGGCCAGCCATTAAAGATCTGGAGAATAAGTCGCCTGGTTTTTCTCCCTCTCACAATCCCTCTTCTACAACAAATGCGACGACAGCCAAACGAAGAATACTTGTGGGATATTCTAACAAGACAATCTGACAATTTACTTCCTGGCTAATGCATGACAAGGCAGATACGCTTCGAGCATTACTTGCCGGACGTTTTCACCCTTTTTAACCGACTTCAAACAAGGAGGAGGTTACTATGGTCGTCTAGCGGGATTTTTTTTTTTTTTTTTTTTTTTTTTTTTTTCGGTATGTGTTGTCCACCGGCGTTCAGCACCTGTACGTCCGATCGGGTTAATTTTTTTTTTGTTTGAAAGGGTTACTATCCAGGTAGGTCCCATAATTTTTTCAATTGAGTCCATCCAGTAGTTACGTCCCCAGACGCGGAGAAACGCCGGAAAACGTGATTTTCGCGAAAAAAGGAAGTTTTGACTTTGCAAGCTTATAACATCTAGAATACTTGCTCGATTGTTTTGTTTCTGGTGTCATTTTGTTCATAATTTATCTGCCTACAAGGGCCTAGCTTCAAATTTTCGTTCAGCATTCTAATATAGCGTGTAGAGAAGAAAGTGTAAAAAAAAACGTGATGCCGATTTTCACTTTTTTGAGGTTTTTCGAGCACCGTTCCCAACCACGTCGAGAAAAAAAATATGAACACTATTGCACTTGAAAGCACTTAGCTAGAGCTTTCTAACGATGGTAAAAAATCAAGTTTAGGTGGCATAATAAGGGAGCAATCAATGTTTTAATGGACCTGTGTTTGAGACCCCATAACTTCCAAACCAAAACTGTTTTTCCATCGTTTTTAAACTTAAATTGTTCAAATTTGAGTCTAGTTTACGTGATCTAAATTTGGTATTGATTGGACTAAAAGTAGATACTTTTTAGGCCGTATTTCTAAAAAATTTGTTTCAAAATCACGTTTTTTGGACTATTTATGCTTGTAGAAAAAAAACTACGTTAGTCATAGCATTCTCGTTAGAAGATTTGAATTCAGCGTTAAATTTTCAATAAATAACATGGTTTTAAAGGCCAAATAACTTCATTTTAATGCACAAACGATTGGCGAATTTCTGAAATTTGGTTCGGATTCTCTCATTCAGTGTGAATGCGGATACGCTTCAGGAAATCATCACTCTATTATCGTTAGAGTAATAAAGAACGAGTGAATTGGTGCAATTCAGTAACCAGCAATGGTGTAGACAATTATTTGAGTTTTGTAAGGTGTATCAATGGGATCAAAGTATCCGGTATGTTGACCAAGAGACCTAAATCAGTGGATGGATTATTCCAAACGCTCAAACTCACTCTCAATCAACATAATAACATTGAAAATAGTTAGGTAATCATTATACTTTAGAACTTCATGGTTCAACTGACTTATGAATTGAGTTTGGACGGTTAGTAGTAAGTGACAAGAACACAATAATGAAAGCTTGGGAAAATTCTGTGAAGAGAGCTGTCCATAATTGTAAGTCACTAAAAAGAGAAAAATAAAAAAAAACTTTTAAAAAAAAAATAAAACCGACTTCAAAAACTTTGTCTATAAAATACACTCTGAAAAGGAAAAAATAACAAAAATGTCCCAACTTCGCAGCAACTCATTCGCCAACTACACATATTAAGGACTACTTTACTACTCGTATTGACCTGACCACTTCCTGATTGATTGGATCACCTTCCCTAATAATATAAAAATTACTATTTCTCATTTCCCAAATGATTAAAAGATTTTCCTTTCACCTCTGAATTGCCTCCAGATTGATCATCTTTTGGAGTCGGCGCCTCTCTGGCAAAATAACCGATGGTTACAAATAAATATGAATTTACGATAAATTAGTAGGTGCCAGGTAATAAGTCTGGGTCTGGACGTAAAGATTCTTAGAGAAATCTGAAATGGTTTTTAGGAAAAGGCGTGAATAGTCACCTTCAAATCGATATTGTTAATAATCAGTTCTCATAAATGCTGATGTGCTCTGTTCAAGAATCGTGAAAACTCATGATATTTTATTCGGAATCTATAGGCTTTTCCAATACAATATAAGAGAGGCGCCGACTCCAAAGGATGATCAATCTGGAAGCAATTCAGAGGTGAAAGGAAAATCTTTTAATCATTTGGGAAATGAGAAATAGTAATTTTTATATTATTAGGGAAGGTGATCCAATCAATCAGGAAGTGGTCAGGTCAATACGAGTAGTAAAGTAGTCCTTAATATGTGTAGTTGGCGAATGAGTTGCTGCGAAGTTGGGACATTTTTGTTATTTTTTCCTTTTCAGAGTGTATTTTATAGACAAAGTTTTTGAAGTCGGTTTTATTTTTTTTTAAAAAGTTTTTTTTAGCCTAGTAAGATTGCTCCAAGTTGTGATTAGACGAGAATTTTTCAAAGGACATCCTCTTCAAGATACATATATATATTTTTTTTTGGAACGAGTGTGATTGTTCCGTCTATGGTCAAAAATTGACGAAATGTCCCCGAAGAAATGGAAAAAATCAAATGGATAGAATTCGTATATATTATGTCGATTGTATATTCGGAGCCATCTACCCTAAATATCATCATTGTTTCTACGCATTCTTGGCGTTGAGAATAGTTTTCGCCACGAATGGATGACTTCCGGGTTCAGCGTTGAGTTGACCATAGATATTTAATGAGTGGGCGGTGTTTTCTCCACATTCCGCGCGATACATCCCGTTGGCGTCTGAGGACATCTGTTTTCATCACGCTATGTACCCGACGGCCGCGTTAATATAAATGCTAATTCAACACAGATTGGCTATTTGTATGCTTTGCGCAACGGAATAAATTAATGTGCTTATTAGGAGCAGGTGGTGTCAAGCTTCCTTGATGAAAAACGACGAGCCGAGAGGAAAACGAAGAAAAATGTGCCGAGCGTACTAAGGAGGAATCCATGGGTATGATTAATTTTTTATACGAAATAACGATAGCTTAAGAAAATCTTCTAGCCGATTGGATTAGAGAAAATTATGGGACAATGATGACCAGGATAAATTATATAATTAGAGGGGCTGAACGGTACTAGTGTTACTTGAGCTTGATAGGACTTTGGAAGGATTGGCTATACAGTGCTATCACGACTCTCCGGTAAAGCGTTGACTAAGTTTGATTCTTGTCGTTACTCGCAGTTTTCAACTCCCTTTTGAAAAAAAATAAAAAATAAAAATGCTCATAATCCACAATCAAGGGGCACCACCGAGTCGCATTTTTTAACCGACTTCAAAAAAGGAGGAGGTTACTATAGTCGTCATGCGGGTTTTTTTTTCCGGTATGTGTTGTCCACCGGCGTTCAGCTCCTGTACGTCCGATCGGGTTACTTTTTTTTTTTGTTTGAAAGGGTTACTATCCAGGTAGGTCCCATAATTTTTTCAATTGAGTCCATCCAGTAGTTACGTCTCCAGACGCGGAGAAACGCCGGAAAACGTGATTTTCGCGAAAAAAGGAAGTTTTGACTTTGCAAGCTTATAACTTCTAGAATACTTGCTCGATTGTTTCGTTTCTGGTGTCATTTGTTCATAATTTATCTGTCTACAAGGGCCTAGCTTCAATTTTTCATTCGGCGTTCTAATATAGCGTGTAGAAAAGAAAGTGTAACAAAAAACGTGATGCCAATTTTCACTTTTTTGAGGTTTTTCGAGCACCGTTCCCAACCACGTCGAGAAAAAAAATATGATTACTATTGCACTTGAAAGCACTTAACTAGAGCTTTCTAACGATGGTAAAAAATCAAGTTTAGGTGGCATAATAAGGGAGCAATCGATGTTTTAATGAACCTGTGTTTGAGACCTCACAACTTCCAAACCAAAACTGTTTTTCCATCGTTTTTAAACTTGAATTGTTCAAATTTGAGTCTAGTTTACGTGATTTAAATTTGGTATTGATTGGACTGAAATTGGATACTTTTTAGGCCGTATTTCTAAAAAATTTGTTTCAAAATCACGTTTTTTGGACTATTTATGCTTGTAGAAAAAAAACTACGTTAGTCATAGCATTCTCGTTAGAAGATTTGAATTCAGCGTTAAATTTTCAATAAATAACATGGTTTGTAAGGCCAACTAACTCCATTTTAATGCACAAACGTTTGGCGAATTTCTGAAATTTGGTTCGGATTCTCTCATTCAGTGTGAATGCGGATACGCTCCAGGAAATCATCACTCTATTATCGTTGGGGAAATAAAGAACGAGTGAATTGGTGCAATTCAGTAACCAACAACGGTGTAGGCCATTATTTGAGTTTTGTAAGGTAGATCAATGGGATCAAAGTATCCGGTATGTTGACCAAGAGACCCAAATCAGTGGATGGATTATTCCAAACGTTCAAACTCTCTCTCAATCAACATAATAACATTGAAAATAGTTAGGCAATCATTATACTTTAGAACTTCAACGTTCAATGGACTTATGAATTGAGTTTGGACGGTTAGTAGTAAGTGACAAGAACACAATAATGAAAGCTTCGGAAAATTCTGTGAAGAGAGCTGTCCATAATCGTAAGTCACTAAAAAGAGAAAAATAAAAAAAAACTTTTTAAAAAAAATAAAACCGACTTCAAAAACTTTGTCTATAAAATACACTCTGAAAAGGAAAAAATAACAAAAATGTCCCAACTTCGCAGCAACTCATTCGCCAACTACACATTTTAAGGATTACTTTACTACTCGTATTGACCTGACCACTTCCTGATTGATTGGATCACCCTCCCTAATAATATAAAAATTACTATTTTTCATTTCCCTAATGAATAAAACATTTTCCTTTCACCCTGAATTGCCTCCAGATTGATCAACTTTTGGAGTCGGCGCCTCTCTGGCAAAATGACTACTCGATGGTTACAAATAAATATGAATTTACGATAAATTAGTACCAAATTAGTACCAAAAACGAAGATAAATTAGTAGGTGCCAGGTAATAAGTCGTAATTCTTCGAGAAATCTGAAATGGTTTTTAGGAAAAGGCGTGAATAGTCACCTTCAAATCGATATTGTTAATAATCAGTTGTCATAAAAAAATGCTGATTTGCTCTGTTTAAGAATTGTGAAAACTCATGATATTTATATTCTTACCTATTCGGAATCTATAGGCTTCTACAATACAATATAAGAGAGGCGCCGACTCCAAAAGATGATCAATCTGGAGGCAATTCAGGGTGAAAGGAAAATGTTTTATTCATTAGGGAAATGAAAAATAGTAATTTTTATATAATTAGGGAGGGTGATCCAATCAATCAGGAAGTGGTCAGGTCAATACGAGTAGTAAAGTAATCCTTAAAATGTGTAGTTGGCGAATGAGTTGCTGCGAAGTTGGGACATTTTTGTTATTTTTTCCTTTTCAGAGTGTATTTTATGGACAAAGTTTTTGAAGTCGGTTTTATTTTTTTTTAAAAAGTTTTTTTTGCCCATAATATTCCTCCTCACCATCCTACAGTAGTTATTGATGTTATTTTACTCTACTTGAGAACCACAACAAAAAAATGCGAACAAAAAAACAAAAAAAAAAACAAACAACATATTTATGATAACAGCTAAAAGTGCAAGCAGATCAGTTCAGTTCCAGGTTTCAAAAACACGTGTGGCCATATCGGCCCAAACCTCAACGTGGTGGAGTGAGGAAGTTCAGTTTAAAGGCTTTGTTGACAAGGGAAGCCCGCGATAGGGTGATATAGCACAGGATATAAAGGCGGAAAAGGGAGGGAGGAGGCTTAGCGACTACGAAGCCCTCCCTTCCGTAAACTCGCTTCTCCGACATAAATCGGGAATTGGTTAAATTATCATTTAGGGCAATTCGGGACAAAGATCCCTTGCCAGCCATCGGTGCCCGCACTATAGCAGATAGGATGAACGGCGGGCGCCAAGCTAATCCAAGGGACTTAGTTCCTATTGTTGGTTGTCTAGCAAGACATTGCCTCGCCAAAAGGACAGGACAAGGTGCTCCCCCGTCAGCCCGAATTTCATGCATTATTCATATTTCTCAGTTAGCTAAATAATTCGCCTTTCCCGCCGTTTTCAAACGTAGCCAGTCGATGGAAGGGAAAGAGCTGCTCTTCCTACGAGCGGCTCCATGGTCCTATTCAACCATCAATGTATTCGTTCCAGGCTACTCCCGCTTTTCTGCAAAACCACCGGACGCGATTCGGGGGAACCGAAAATATTGACCCATGTGAACTGCTCTTACGGCTCGTCGAATTCCACCTAAGCGAGGGCGTTAATGAAGGCAAGAGAGAAATGAATACCAAACCTTTTCTTCTTCTATGTTTAAATTAGGCAAATTAAGTCTGTATTGCATTAAATGTCGAATTTGGAAATGTGGTAAATACGGAAAAAATACTTTCAATGACATAGATGAAACTGACACAAATTCATACAATCTGTAATCGTATAATCAAATGGATAAACAATCGGATAACCGAATGGATAGTTCATTAACATCAATTTTATTTAAGGCAATTTCTTTTTAAAGTGAAAAGCGAGAATAATACAGTCATAACCAGTGGATACCTATTCAATTGTTAAATTGACTCACATCAAACGGATGGGTTAAAGTTCTCGATCGACGAAAAAGAGCTCTATCTTGCAACTTGCTCGTTCGATCATTTGCTTTCCGTGGTCGTTGCAATATTTCACGAAAAAATACTTTATTAGATTGTTGAAGACAAATTGCCGCGGTATAAATCTCATTTAACCGTCTTTCAATCGAGGTCGCTGGGTCGAACTGAATAGCTGCACTATATTTTCTTCCAAGTACCAATAAAACGTAATACTTTCGTGATTCTCCAATTTTTTCCTTCGGCTGACAGAAGAAAGGGGCAGTGGAAGGGAGGGCAACGGAGAAGGTGGTGGGGAAACGGAAATAAGCTTTTGGCGAGTAACTGATGACACTGTAAAGGGGCGAATGTCAACAACAGACCTTCTCTTTCCTTCCACCGCGTATCGGTAAAATCGCTACCGATGCAGTGAAAGATCGTTTAGCGTAGTCCAACTCCACAGACTCTAAACGACGAATTAAGTATGAAGGATGGCGTCTTGGAAAAGGTATTGATTCTCTCTCGCATGGTGTATCGAACAACTTCAGCTTATCCGTTGAAACGTTCGTGGGTTGTTTGGATCGGCTGTCGGCCTTTGCCTTTACGAAAATCCCTCGCTCTGTTCTTCGAACCTTTGATGTATTTCCTTCTCAATCTCCGCCGTCACTTTTTGAAAAATATTTTCCTTGCTGATCCCTGAAGTTGCACCAACGAACGTAAACGCTGCGTTCATTCGAAAAATATTGATAAATGGAATATTCCTCCGAATGGTTAACAACATTACAAATTTCGCGGTCCTACAGTACTTCAGTCACACTTCCCCTATTAAAATCAATCCTTAAAAAACATGGTTAAGCCTGTCATTTTTTTTTTGTCGGGTTATTTGTTGTTATTTTCCACCATCAAGGAGTCTTTGCCCATTCCTAATGTTTATTTTTTTACGTTAAGAATTTCCTGCAATTTGTTCATAAGAATAAAATGAAATTTTTAAATACTATTTTCGACTAGCTGTTGTTCAGACCGCTTTCTTTTATATGAAGGGGATTTTAGTAGTTCGATGTAAGAAAACTCATAAATACGTTGGAGACTCGAGCTTGTTTTAGGTAGTACCCAATTGATTTCTAAACACTGAATCGAACGAACCTATGTAAAATTTTGATTCATGAGACGAGTTTCAAGCTAAAAAAAACAGCGAAAAACAGCGTTGTGAGGGAAAAACATTTTTCTGAGCCAAATTAATTAATATTGTCGACGTACTCTATACATATGGCTGAAAGTTTCGAATTTTATATTCTTCATAGAAGCCGGGAACAATTCTCAAAATCGATTAGGACGCTTTTATTCCCCATTAAATCTGTAAAAGAGCATTCCTTTCATCTTGATGAGGTGTTTGTAACAGAACAATTAGCTACCGGACAGAATCGCCTGACTCTTGCGCTAGTTAGATTCAGCTCGAATTTAATTGAAGTTTGTAAAAGGATATCGCAGCTTCGTGAGGTACATTAACAGTTGACTTGAGTTCTGATTAGAAAAGTCAGTCATCGCAACTGTACAAAGCCTTTTCGATGTTGGGTGACTTCAAAACAAACTCGGCGTACTGAACCGAGGATTTTGATCAATAACAGGCCGCTCTCAACTTGAATGACGATCGGTCGCTTCCTGTGTCAACGGATTCTATCTCTCATGACAGGTATTTGCCGCTTGAGAGAGAGTGCATGTTGAAAGCAATTACCGGGTTGCAATTCCCCAACGGATCGAATCGGACGTATGAAACGTTGAGCCCAGCCGAACGGCGTTTTGTGGATATAATCGAAATTATTCAACTGCAGAGCGAAATCGTTGGGTGAGATTTCGAAAGTTCTCGAATATACTGTCCCAATAACAATTGAATCTATCTACTGGTAGTACTGCAGCTTTATTCACTTTTTATTGTGCCAACGCCGGTTTGTATCGAACATGTCTGATTGGAAACGGAAGAATCTGAGCCGTAAAGTAATGAACTCACTCTTTATTCATTACAAGTGAAAAATTCGGTCATGACTCTCATATTGTAACTCAATACTGATGCTCACCAATATAATTGTAAATATGAATGAAAATAACAATAATTTCATTGTTTCATATTTTTTTATCGCATTGCTAGGTCATTCCTCTTTCATATTCAATGGAGTCTTTCATCAGTGATTGAATGCTTTGAAATTGAACAAACCGTGAAGGTAGATTCTAAAATGGAGGAAAGCTTTTTGTTGATCGAAAGAAAAATGTTTCAGGTGCATCCACTATGGTATGGCTCAATAGGAGATTTACAAACTTTCCAAGGATTTTCAGAAATTGTCGTCACGAAGAGATACTTCGAGTTGAAAAATATACACTTTACCAGGGCAAATATAATATAGTGTGTGAATTCATATAATTATGAATCCTGTTCCTAAATATTAGAAGAGCAGGTGGTTCAGAAAAACGTTGTCGAATATATTTCTTGAGCCACTATTTCTTTGGATGAATGTGGATTGTTTGTATTTTCTTGGAATTTATATTGAACTACATCCATGGAAAAAGCTTGGTCGCCTTTATTTGAGATTGTAGTGATCAGAATGATCGAAAACAGTCCGAAGGAAAAAAGAAAATGGTGAGAGACTTCACCGCGACTAGTACGCAATAATTGATTCAGACGACGATATTGCCGGCTTCCCGTTATAAATGCCCAGTGGAGGGTGGGTGACACTTATCGTCACGGCCGTCCAATGGGTCTTTATGCCGTCGTAAAACGTGAAAATGCTTAAACAGACTCGAGCTGTTCCAACCTCTCTCTAACACCATAACAATGAAATAGGAGGCCCATTTGCCGATAGGCTTTCACAGCCCTTTTCTGCGGCTCACGCCTAGGTAGTTGATTCGGATCAGAACCGATCGATCGGAAGTGCATTTCGTACCGCGGCATGTACTACATTTCATGAAAACACCGTCTTCTTTCATGTAAAAAAATTATCACCAGACGCCCTTTAGTTTGGAAAATTAAGATGAAATTATGTAATGTCGAATTATGTAAGTTCATTTGAATATGCACTCACGTCTGCTTGAGGATGCGCGTGCACGATGCAAACCAGATGTGCTTCGATGCCGATGCCTGCATGGACCCAGCTCTTTTCGACGTCAATTTCGGGAGAGTCTGTGACAAAAAAAAAAAAAAAAAATACTAATTAGATTTAATTGATTCTCATCGCTTGACTAGGTGACGAAGTACATTTTGTAACTTTAAGGGAATGCGACACACTAAACATTTTCTCTTTATGATTTTGTATTTTACAAGTTCATTCACCCGTCGGAGCCCTGTTAGATAGCATAGCAATTATTCTGAGCGTAGAACTGAGAAGTGTGAGAGAAATTACCATGGTCAGGTTAGTTTGAAGACTGTTAGTTAGTTTGATGACCCGCTAATTGGTTAGAAATAGGCATCGTTGCCATAACTAAATTTTAGTTCATTCGATCGTTTCATGGGCAAAGCTGTGCACTCCAATCGATTCGGCACGAAAATTTGATAATAGAAACACATTGAGCTTAATACGGCCAAAAAAAGCTAGGTTTGGAGCCACTTCTCCCTCGATACATTCAATTAAGTATATTCAATCTCTCAAGCTGATTTTGCCGTAACGTAAGTACTTAATGGAATATTACGGTACCGATACCGAACGATTTCGACGCTTAAACGAGCAATGCTGTGGATTTACCTGGTTCTCCAGATATCTCTATTAGCGGCAGTGAACGTTTTCTCAATCACCTCTTGATATTCCTGGGCTACTTTAGGTTAATGTTAAAAAAAATTGTTCCCCGTTGAAAGTAGCACATTAGCGAATGCTATTTTTTCCCTAGGTTATCTACAAACGAGTTTAAAGATCGTTGTTCGGAATAATGCTCCTTGCCGAGGTTCATCGGCTCTTCAAGTGTCATGACCGCCTAGTTAGATAGCATTGGATAGTGAAGTTAACGTCTCGATAGTATCATGAAAATAAGTAAGTTTTGTCTTATGCAGCTGTTCCTAAATGCTTTTACTTCCATGCTTACATAGTAAATGGAAGTATTGCGATCGTCTCAAAAGTTAAATCTGGAACCGAGGTTCGGTTGGAAAAAATTTCTCGCCCTGAAGATGCCCGAATGGGTGAAAGTGTTCGGCCAGCCAATAAAGAATCGGAGAATGAGTTGCCTGGTTTTTAACCGACTTCAAACAAGGAGGAGGTTACTATGGTCGTCTAGCGGGATTTTTTTTTTTTTTTTCGGTATGTGTTGTCCACCGGCGTTCAGCTCCTGTACGTCCGATCGGGTTACTTTTTTTTTGTTTGAAAGGGTTACTATCCAGGTAGGTCCCATAATTTTTTCAATCGAGTCCATCCAGTAGTTACGTCTCCAGACGCGGAGAAACGCCGGAAAACGTGATTTTCGCGAAAAAGGAAGTTTTGACTTTGCAAGCTTATAACTTCTAGAATACTTGCTCGATTGTTTTGTTTCTGGTGTCATTTTGTTCATAATTTATCTGCCTACAAGGGCCTAGCTTCAATTTTTTGTTCAGCATTCTAATCTGGCGTGTAGAGAAGAAAGTGTAACAAAAAACGTGATGCCGATTTTCACTTTTTTGAGGTTTTTCGAGCACCGTTCCCAACCACGTCGAGAAAAAAAATATGAACACTATTGCACCTTGAAGCACTTAGCTAGAGCTTTCTAACGATGGTAAAAAATCAAGTTTAAATGGCATAATAAGGGAGCAATCGATGTTTTAATGAACCTGTGTTTGAGACCTCATAACTTCCAAACGAAAACTGTTTTTCCATAGTTTTTAAACTTAAATTGTTCAAAATTGAGTCTAGTTTACGTGATCCAAATTTGGTATTGATTTGACTAAAAGTAGATACTTTTTAGGCCGTATTTCTAAAAAATTTGTTTCAAAATCACGTTTTTTGGACTATTTATGCTTGTAGAAAAAAAACTACGTTAGACATAGCATTCTCGTTAGAAGACTTGAATTCAGCGTTAAATTTTCAATATATAACATGGTTTTGAAGGCCAAATAACTCCATTTTAATGCACAAACGTTTGGCGAATTTCTGAAATTTGGTTCGGATTCTCTCATTCAGTGTGATTGCGGGTACGCTTGAGGAAATCATCACTCTATTATCGTTAGAGAAATAAAGAACGAGTGAATTGGTGCAATTTAGTAACCAGCAATGGTGTAGACAATTATTTGAGTTTTCTTGATTAAGGTTGTTTGTTTGAGTAAGGTGTATCAATGGGATCAAAGTATCCGGTATGTTGACCAAGAGACCCAAATTAGTGGATGGATTATTCCAAACGTTCAAACTCACTCTCAATCAACATAATAACATTGAAAATAGTTAGGTAATCATTATACTTTAGAACTTCAACGTTCAACGGACTTATGAATTGAGTTTGGACGGTTAGTAGTAAGTGACAAGAACACAATAATGAAAGCTTGGGAAAATTCTGTAAAGAGAGCTGTCCATAATTGTAAGTCACTAAAAAAAGAAAAATAAAAACCAGTGGTGTGCATAGATCACACAGTACTTCCATGTTTGAGTCGGTAACAGTTATAACCATGGTATAGTATGGTATGCGTCTTTCACTCGCCATTACAATGTTAAATACCTCTAGCGTCAAATATATTGATTTTTGCAGCCTGTAAAAAGCTCAACAGCGATAAACGGCGTAAGGCGGAAGTACGGTGTGTGATCAAAACAAGGGTTTTGAACATGGTCGAAGTTGGTCATATTTAAAGCAAAGAGACGCGAAAGTAACAAAAGCGCTAGAATAAAATAACTGAAAAGGCGTTTTACGAGGAAGTAATGCAGCTGCATGTGACCCCGATAAAAAAAATCAAGCAATATTCAACTGTCATAAAGAAAAATTTAAAATCTAAAGTATATTCACTCCTGCAGCCTATAAAAATCTCTAAAGCAAAAAAACGGCATTAGGCGGAAGTACTGTGTGTTATCCGAACTATACAAAACAAGTTTTGTGAACTTGGTCAAAGTTGGTCGTATATAGAGCAAAGAGACCCAAAAGTACTATAAGGCTTGAATAAAATAACTAAAAATACGTTCTACGAGGAAGTACTGCATGTGACCCGGAAATTAAAACTCAAGCAATATGTAGCTTTCATATACAAAAATGTAAAGCCTCCCAGCCTTCATATATATATTCACTCATCCGGTCTATAAAAATCTCTTAAGCAAAAGAACGGCATACGGCGGAAGTACTGTGTGTTATCCAAACTATACAAAACAAGTTCTGTGAACGTGGTCAGAGCTGGTCAAATAGAGAGCAAACAGCCCCAAAATGTCCAATAACAGAAAATGCGTTTTACCTAGGAAGTACTGCATGTGACGCAGATAATAAAAATCAAGCAATATATTCAGCTGTCATGTAGAAAAATTTAAAGTCTAAAGTATATTCACTCTTGCGGTTTATAATTACTCTCAAAAGTCAATAAACGGCATGAAGCGGAAGTACTGTGTGTTACCCAAACCATGCAAAACAAGTTTTGTGAACGAGGTCAAAGTTGGTCATATTTCAAGCAAGACACCCAAAAAGTACAATAACGCTTAATAAAATAACTGAAAATCGTTTTAAGAGGAAATACTGCATCTGACCCTGATAATAAAAAACTTAAAAAAAAAAAAAAATAAATAAAACCGACTTCAAAAAGTTTGTCTATAAAATACACTCTGAAAAGGAAAAAATAACAAAAATGTCCCAACTTCGCAGCAACTCATTCGCCAACTACACATTTTAAGGACTACTTTACTACTCGTATTGACCTGACCACTTCCTGATTGATCGGATCACCTTCCCTAATAATATAAAAATTACTATTTCTCATTTCCCAAATGATTAAAAGATTTTCCTTTCACCTCTGAATTGCCTCCAGATTGATCATCTTTTGGAGTCGGCGCCTCTCTTATATTGTATTGGAGAAGCCTATAGATTCCGAATTACCAGTAGTATGAATATAAATATCATGAGTTTTCACGATTCTTGAACAGAGCAAATCAGCATTTATGAGAACTGATCATTAACAATATCGATTTGAAGGTGACTATTCACGCCTTTTACTAAAAACCATTTCAGATTTCTCTAAGAATCTTTACGTCCAGACCCAGACTTATTACCTGGCACCTACTAATTTATCGTAAATTCATATTTATTTGTAACCATCGGTTATTTTGCCAGAGAGGCGCCGACTCCAAAAGATGATCAATCTGGAGGCAATTCAGAGGTGAAAGGAAAATCTTTTAATCATTTGGGAAATGAGAAATAGTAATTTTTATATTATTAGGGAAGGTGATCCGATCAATCAGGAAGTGGTCAGGTCAATACGAGTAGTAAAGTAGTCCTTAAAATGTGTAGTTGGCGAATGAGTTGCTGCGAAGTTGGGACATTTTTGTTATTTTTTCCTTTTCAGAGTGTATTTTATAGACAAACTTTTTGAAGTCGGTTTTATTTTTTTTTTTTTTTAAGTTTTTTTTATTTTTCTCTTTTTAGTGACTTACAATTATGGACAGCTCTCTTTACAGAATTTTCCCAAGCTTTCATTATTGTGTTCTTGTCACTTACTACTAACCGTCCAAACTCAATTCATAAGTCCGTTGAACTATGAAGTTCTAAAGTATAATGATTACCTAACTATTTTCAATGTTATTATGTTGATTGAGAGTGAGTTTGAACGTTTGGAATAATCCATCCACTGATTTGGGTCTCTTGGTCAACATACCGGATACTTTGATCCCATTGATACACTTACCAAAACTCAAATAATTGTCTACACCATTACTGGTTACTGAATTGCACCAATTCACTCGTTCTTTATTTCTCTAACGATAGTAGAGTGATAATTTTCTCAAGCGTACCCGCAATCGCACTGAATGAGAGAATCCGAACAAAATTTCAGAATTCGCCGAACGTTTGTGCATTAACATGGAGTTATTTGGCCTTCAAAACGATGTTATTTATTGAAAATTTAACGCTGAACTCAAATCCTCTAACGAGAATGCCATGACTAACGTGAATTTTTTTCTACCTAGTTAGGATTGGAAGTTATGAGGTCTCAAACACAGGTTCATTAAAACATCGATTGCTCCCTTATTATGCCATTTAAACTTGATTTTTTACCATCGTAGAAAGCTCTAGCTAAGTGCTTCAAGGTGCAATAGTGTTCATATTTTTTTTCTCGACGTGGTTGGGAACGGTGCTCGAAAAACCTCAAAAAGTGAAAATCGGCATCACGTTTTTTGTTACACTTTCTTCTCTACACGCCAGATTAGAATGCTGAACAAAAAATTGAAGCTAGGCCCTTGTAGGCAGATAAATTATGAACAAAATGACACCAGAAACAAAACAATCGAGCAAGTATTCTAGAAGTTATAAGCTTGCAAAGTCAAAACTTCCTTTTTTCGCGAAAATCACGTTTTCCGGCGTTTCTCCGCGTCTGGAGACGTAACTACTGGATGGACTCGATTGAAAAAATTATGGGACCTACCTGGATAGTAACCCTTTCAAACAAAAAAAAAAGTAACCCGATCGGACGTACAGGAGCTGAACGCCGGTGGACAACACATACCGAAAAAAAAAAAAAAAAAAAAATCCCGCTAGACGACCATAGTAACCTCCTCCTTGTTTGAAGTCGGTTAAAAACCAGGCAACTCATTCTCCGATTCTTTATTGGCTGGCCGAACACTTTCACCCATTCGGGCATCTTCAGGGCGAGAAATTTTTTCCAACCGAACCTCGGTTCCAGATTTAACTTTTGAGACGATCGCAATACTAGCTATCATATAAAAAATTTGAGGTCTAAAGTATTCACTCTTTCGGTTTATAATTAGTATCAAAAGCCAAAAAATGTCATGAAGAGAAAGTACTGTGTGTTACCCTAACTATACAAAACAAGTTTTGTGAACGAGTTCAAAGTTGGTCATATTTATAGCAAAGAGACCCTAAAAGTACAATAACGCTTAATAAAATAACTGAAAATGGTTTTACGAGGAAGTACTGCAGGTGACCCCAATAATAAAAATCAAGCAATATTAGGCTGTCATATAGAAAATTCAAAGTCTAATGTATATTCACTCTTGCGGTCTATTAAATCTCAAAAGTTAAAAAAAGGCATAATGCGGAAGTATTGTGTGTTATACAAACTATGCAAAACAAGTTTTGTGAACGAGGTCATAGTTGGTCATATTTAAAGCAAAGAAACCCAAAAAATACAAATTAAACAACTGAAAATGCGTTTTACGAGGAGGTACTGCATGTGACCCCAATAATAAAAATCAAGCGATATTCAACTCTCATAATAGAAAAATTTTAAGTCCTCCAGCGTTCAAATATATTCATTTTTGTGGTCTATAAAAATCAAAAAGTAGCAAATATGCCAATAACGCGGAAGTACTGCATGTGACCCATTTGATAAAAATCAGGCATCATTCAATCGCCGACCCCATCATTTTAAGACCTTGAACGTTCAAATACATTGAGTTTTGCGGCCTGTAAAAATCAAAATACAAAACATGCCCTAGTGAAATCGTGAAAAACGCTCATAACGTGGAGGCATTGTATGTGACCCACTATAAAAAAAATCTAGTGTTTTCTGCTTGCCATAACCGACATTTCAAGCCCTCAAACGTAGAAAAATATTGACTCTCGTAGCCTGTGAAAATCGAAACAGAAAAAACTTTGAACGCTTATATCTCGGAAGTACTGTGTGTAATCCAAAATTCGGAAAACTCTAATTTTGCAGAATCACTGGGAAAACATTCCCTTAAAATTTCATAAGGTTTCATCCATTTTTCAGGGAGATATGGCGATTTATGTCAGTTTGTGACCACAGACAGACGGACACACAGACACACAGACTCACAGACACACAGACACACAGACACTTGTTCAGAAAGTGTTTCTGAGTATACTACTATGAAAATTTCTTCCATCAGGACCTCGGTTCCGAATTCGACTTTTCAGACGATCTCAATACTTCCATTTACTACGTAAACATGGAAGTAAAAACTTTTTAAAAAAATAAAACCGACTTCAAAATGTTTGTCTATAAAATACACTCTGAAAAGGAAAAAATAACAAAAATGTCCCAACTTCGCAGCAACTCATTTGCCAACTACACATTTTAAGGACTACATTACTACTCGTATTGACCTGACCACTTCCTGATTGATTGGATCACCTTCCCTAATAATATAAAAATTACTATTTCTCATTTCCCAAATGATTAAAAGATTTTCCTTTCACCTCTGAATTGCCTCCAGATTGATCATCTTTTGGAGTCGGCGCCTCTCTGGCAAAATGACTACCTGATGGTTACAAATAAATATGAATTTACGATAAATTAGTAGGTGCCAGGTAATAAGTCTGGGTCTGGACGTAAAGATTCTTGGAGAAATCTGAAATGGTTTTTAGGAAAAGGCGTGAATAGTCACCTTCAAATCGATATTGTTAATAATCAGTTCTCATAAATGCTGATTTGCTCTGTTCAAGAATCGTGAAAACTCATGATATTTATATTCTTACAACTGGTAATTCGGAATCTATAGGCTTCTCCAATACAATATAAGAGAGGCGCCGACTCCAAAAGATGATCAATCTGGAGGCAATTCAGAGGTGAAAGGAAAATCTTTTAATCATTTGGGAAATGAGAAATAGTAATTTTTATATTATTAGGGAAGGTGATCCAATCAATCAGGAAGTGGTCAGGTCAATACGAGTAGTAAAGTAGTCCTTAAAAAGTGTAGTTGGCGAACGAGTTGCTGCGAAGTTGGGACATTTTTGTTATTTTTTCCTTTTCAGAGTGTATTTTATAGACAAACATTTTGAAGTCGGTTTTATTTTTTTTAAAAAAGTTTTTTTTTTCTCCCTCTCACAGCCCCCGAATATTAATTTTGTCAAAAAAAATTGAAAATAAATTAAACTTCCCCAGCTACAGACACCCCTCGGACCAGTCACAGACACCCTATGTCTGATACTAATCAACGGATTCTCCATGAAAAAACAATAAGGAATCAATATTTCCCTTTTTTTATTCATTAGATATGATGTTAAAATATAGAGAAACAAAAAACCCTCAAAAGAGCCAGTTTCAAACATCGCTGTCTGTAATTGAACATCGCGTATTTTTGGGATGTGTGTCAGACACCCCACCAAAATACCCTTAAAACGAGATTTTCGGAAGAAATCAGTACAACAATCGAATTGCCAAGGCCCGAAAATGCTAAAAATGACATGGGTTTATGTAAAATATAACCAACTACAAACACAAAAAAAAAAAACTTTTTAAAAAAAAATAAAACCGACTTCAAAAAGTTAGTCTATAAAATACACTCTGAAAAGGAAAAAATAACAATAATGTCCCAACTTCGCAGCAACTCATTCGCCAACTACACATTTTAAGGACTACTTTACTACTCGTATTGACCTGACCACTTCCTGATTGATTGGATCACCTTCCCTAATAATATAAAAATTACTATTTCTCATTTCCCAAATGATTAAAAGATTTTCCTTTCACCTCTGAATTGCCTCCAGATTGATCATCTTTTGGAGTCGGCGCCTCTCTTATATTGTATTGGAGAAGCCTATAGATTCCGAATTAGGTACCAGTAGTAAGAATATAAATATCATGAGCTTTCACGATTCTTGAACAGAGCAAATCAGCATTTATGAGAACTAATTATTAACAATATCGATTTGAAGGTGACTATGCACGCCTTTTCCTAAAAACCATTTCAGATTTCTCTAAGAATCTTTACGTCCAGACCCAGACTTATTACCTGGCACCTACTAATTTATCGTAAATTCATATTTATTTGTAACCATCGGGTAGTCATTTTGCCAGAGAGGCGCCGACTCCAAAAGATGATCAATCTGGAGGCAATTCAGAGGTGAAAGGAAAATCTTTTAATCATTTGGGAAATGAGAAATAGTAATTTTTATATTATTAGGGAAGGTGATCCAATCAATCAGGAAGTGGTCAGGTCAATACGAGTAGTAAAGTAGTCCTTAAAATGTGTAGTTGGCGAATGAGTTGCTGCGAAGTTGGGACATTATTGTTATTTTTTCCTTTTCAGAGTGTATTTTATAGACTAACTTTTTGAAGTCGGTTTTATTTTTTTTTAAAAAGTTTTTTTTTTATTTTTCTCTTTTTAGTGACTTACAGTTATGGACAGCTCTCTTTACAGAATTTTCCCAACCTTTCATTATTGAGTTCTTGTCACTTACTACTAACCGTCCAAACTCAATTCATAAGTCCGTTGAACGTTGAAGTTCTAAAGTATAATGATTACCTAACTATTTTCAATGTTATTATGTTGATTGAGAGTGAGTTTGAACGTTTGGAATAATCCATCCACTGATTTGGGTCTCTTGGTCAACATACCGGATACTTTGATCCCATTGATACACCTTACAAAACTCAAATAATTGTCTACACCATTGCTGGTTACTAAATTGCACCAATTCACTCGTTCTTTATTTCTCTAACGATAATAGAGTGATGATTTCCTGAAGCTTATCCGCATTCACACTGAATGAGAGAATCCGAACCAAATTTCAGAAATTCGCCAATCGTTTGTGCATCAAAATGAAGTTATTTGGCCTTCAAAACCATGTCATTTATTGGAAATTTAACGCTGAATTCAAATCTTTCAACGAGAATGCTATGACTAACGTACTTTTTTTTCTACAAACATAAATAGTCCAAAAAACGTGATTTTGAAACAAATTTTTTAGAAATACGGCCTAAAAAGTATTTACTTTTAGTCCAATCAACACCAAATTTGAATCACGTAAACTAGACTCAAATTTGAACAATTTAAGTTTAAAAACAATGGAAAAACAGTTTTGGTTTGGAAGTTATGAGGTCTCAAACACAGGTCCATCAAAACATCGATTGCTCCCTTGTTATGCCACCTAAACTTGATTTTTTACCATCGTTAGAAAGCTCTAGCTAAGTGCTTTCAAGTGCAATAGTGTTCATATTTTTTTTCTCGGCGTGGTTGGGAACGGTGCTCGAAAAACCTCAAAAAAGTGAAAATCGGCATCACGTTTTTTTTACACTTTCTTCTCTACACGCTATATTAGAATGCTGAACGAAAATTTGAAGCTAGGCCCTTGTAGGCAGATAAATTATGAACAAAATGACACCAGAAACAAAACAATCGAGCAAGTATTCTAGATGTTATAAGCTTGCAAAGTCAAAACTTCCTTTTTTCGCGAAAATCACGTTTTCCGGCGTTTCTCCGCGTCTGGAGACGCAACTACTGGGTGGACTCAATTGAAAAAATTATGGGACCTACCTGGATAGTAACCCTTTCAAACAAAAAAAAAATTAACCCGATCGGACGTACAGGTGCTGAACGCCGGTGGACAACACATACCGAAAAAAAAAAAAAAAAAAAAAAAAAAAAAAAAAAAAAAAAAAAAAAAAAAATCCCGCTAGACGACCATAGTAACCTCCTCCTTGTTTGAAGTCGGTTAATAAACAGAAATTGAGTACTCATCCTTAAGCTTCAACACAACGAGTTGGCTTGAATCACACTAATTAACCATGCCACTTTTTAAAAATCAATAGAAACCAAAATAACCAATCCAACCTCATCTTCATCTTTATCATTGTTGCGGTAGATATTTTCCCTTTAATATAAAAAAAAAAACTAGAGGCAGCTGATTCCACCAGAACTCTTATTATTCAACTTTGAAGTCAAGGCTGTCTGCCTCTGGGGACCCTGTCTGTAACAGGTGATTCTACCCTACTATTAATTATACTCAGAATCACTTTCTGAACAAGTGTATGTGTGTGCGTCTGTCAGCGTGTCCGTGTGTCTGTGGTCAATAAGTGACATAAATCGCCATATTTCCCTGCAAAATAAATGAATTCAATGAAATTTTCAGGAAATGTTTTCCTAGAGAATGAGCAAAATTAGCTTCTATTGAATTTTTGATAATACACCGTGCATTTGAGGTATAACCAGGTTTTTGCTGAAAATATTTTCATTTGTTTGAGGTCTCAAAATGTTCGTTATGGCGAGCATAATTATGACGCTTGGTTTTTTGTTAATTGGGTCCCCCCCCTTTAAGCGTTTTCACAATTTTGCTAGTGCATATTTTGTATTTTGATTTTTTTTGGGCCAGAAAACTCAATGTATTTGAACGTTCAAGGTCTTAAAGTGTATGGGACGGCAATTGAACGATGCTCGATTCTTATCAAGTGGGTCACATACAGTACTTCCGCGTTATTCGATATTGACAGTATTTTTATTATTTAGACGACAAAAATGAGTATACTTTAACGCTGGGGGTTTTTAATTTTTTCTGAATATCGCTTGATTTTCATTATTGAGATCACACGCAGTACGTCCTCGTAAAACGTCTTTTCAGTTATTTTATTCGTGCATTAATGTATGTTTCGGGTCTCTTTGCTATAAGTATGACCAACCTTGACCACGTGCACAAAAATTGTTTTGTATAGTTTGATTCACACATAGTACTTCCAGCTTATGTCATTTTCCGCTGCTAAAATTCTCACAAAAATCAATATACGTATTTGACGCTAGAGGTGTTTAATGTTTATAATGACGAGTGCATGACGCGTGATCTTCATCGCGACGGTAACACACCGTATATGCGTACTATTAAGTTATTTTGTAGGTACTTGTTATTCACATTTCTCAAAAGTCAATATAGTTGAACGTATACGGTCATGAAATGTGAATGAATGAATGAATGAAGATCGATTTCCATCGTTAAGGTCACGTACCATTCTTCTGCGTTATCAAGATATTGTTTGCATCTAGAACGCCTTTCGGGCGCAAAAATTATCTGAACGCTCGAGGTCTAGGAATATTTGTTGACGGCGGGGAATCAAGCTGTATTTCATATGACTTTATTGATGTTCAGTAACGATATACCTTGATTATGATAGGTTTTCATTTCGAATTGAACTGATTCAACATAACAAACGAAGAGAACAAGGCAAAGACAAGGTTTAACAATCAGAAAAATACAGCACCCACAACATATCTAAAAATAAGAGGAATATATTATACCTAATTAAGTAAGAGGAAACTGCCTGAGTAGAGGAGATATTCCTCAGAAATCCCCTGTCTGCTTCACCTGAACGTTTCGATCTCTCACTTTTTGAACAAGTGTCTGTGTGTTCGTTCGTTGGTCTGTCCTTGCGTCCGTCTGCCAATGGTCACGTTGACGAATACCGTATCTCCCAGAAAAATTCGTGAAATACGTTGAAATATTACCAAAAATGTTCTCCCAGAACAAATAAGACGACGTGATCCAAATGTCAATACCTAATATACACACTGCTCTAGAAGTATAAGAAATAAAACATTGTTCCATTTTTTTTACTGTGATTTTTACCAGCCATAGAACTTAATATTATCGACAGTTCAAAGCCTTGAAATGTTCTTCATTGCAAGTAGATTGCCAGATGATTTGGTTTTATCTTGGGCTTGCGCACTGTGTAGTTGTACATCAATTATGTTATGAGCTTTTGTTGGAGCTATCTTCTATTGGCTTCAAAAATCAATATAATTTAACGCTGAAGGTTTTTAAATGTTCGTAACGATGAATGGCGAGTGATGTGTTTCTTGTTTTGGAAGCGGTTATAAATACCCGTAACCGACTCATACATGGAGGCACTTTGTGAGCTATGCACACCACTGGTGTTTTCTAAATATCAAAAAAAAAAAAAAAAAAATTGCCCAGTAAAGACCAGTCACATTAATCGTTGAAAGATCTAAACTCAAGCCTTTTTAACCGACTTCAAACAAGGAGGAGGTTACTATGGTCGTCTAGCGGGATTTTTTTTTTTTTTTTTTTTGGTATGTGTTGTCCACCGGCGTTCAGCTCCTGTACGTCCGATCGGGTTACTTTTTTTTTTTGTTTGAAAGGGTTACTATCCAGGTAGGTCCCATAATTTTTTCAATTGAGTCCATCCAGTAGTTACGTCTCCAGACGCGGAGAAACGCCGGAAAACGTGATTTTCGCGAAAAAAGGAAGTTTTGACTTTGCAAGCTTATAACTTCTAGAATACTTGCTCGATTGTTTCGTTTCTGGTGTCATTTTGTTCATAATTTATCTGCCTACAAAGTTAAAAAAGTTAAAAAAGTTAAACTTAAATTGTTCAAATTTGAGTCTAGTTTACGTGATTCAAATTTGGTATTGATTTGACTAGATATAGATACTTTTTAGGCCGTATTTCTAGAAAATATGTTTCAAAAACACGTTTTTTGGACTATTTATGCTTGTAGAAAAAAAACTACGTTAGTCATAGCATTCTCGTTAGAAGATTTGAATTCAGCGTTAAATTTTCAATAAACAACATGGTTTTGAAGGCCAAATAACTCCATGTTAATGCACAAACGTTCGGCGAATTTCTGAAATTTTGTTCGGATTCTCTCATTCAGTGCGATTGCGGGTACGCTTGAGAAAATTATCACTCTACTATCGTTACAGAAATAAAGAACGAGTGAATTGGTGCAATTCAGTAACCAGTAATGGTGTAGACAATTATTTGAGTTTTGGTAGGTGTATCAATGGGATCAAAGTATCCGGTATGTTGACCAAGAGACCCAAATCAGTGGATGGATTATTCCAAACGTTCAAACTCACTCTCAATCAACATAATAACATTGAAAATAGTTAGGTAATCATTATACTTTAGAACTTCAACGTTCAACTGACTTATGAATTGAGTTTGGACGGTTAGTAGTAAGTGACAAGAACACAATAATGAAAGCTTGGGAAAATTCTGTAAAGAGAGCTGTCCATAATTGTAAGTCACTAAAAAGAGAAAAATAAAAAAAACTTTAAAAAAAAAAATAAAACCGACTTCAAAAAGTTTGTCTATAAAATACACTCTGAAAAGGAAAAAATAACAAAAATGTCCCAACTTCGCAGCAACTCATTCGCCAACTACACATTTTAAGGACTACTTTTTTACTCGTATTGACCTGACCACTTCCTGATTGATCGGATCACCTTCCCTAATAATATAAAAATTACTATTTCTCATTTCCCAAATAATTAAAAGATTTTCCTTTCACCTCTGAATTGCCTCCAGATTGATCATCTTTTGGAGTCGGCGCCTCTCTGGCAAAATGACTATCCGATGGTTACAAATAAATATGAATTTACGATAAATTAGTAGGTGCCAGGTAATAAGTCTGGGTCTGGACGTAAAGATTCTTAGAGAAATCTGAAATGGTTTTTAGGAAAAGGCGTGAATTGTCACCTTCAAATCGATATTGTTAATAATCAGTTCTCATAAATGGTGATTTGCTCTGTTCAAGAATCGTGAAAACTCATGATATTTATTAACCGACTTCAAACAAGGAGGAGGTTACTATGGTCGTCTAGCGGGATTTTTTTTTTTTTTTTTTTTTTTTTTTTTTTTTTTTTTTTTTTCGGTATGTGTTGTCCACCGGCGTTCAGCTCCTGTACGTCCGATCGGGTTACTTTTTTTTTTGTTTGAAAGGGTTACTATCCAGGTAGGTCCCATAATTTTTTCAATTGAGTCCGTCCAGTAGTTACGTCTCCAGACGCGGAGAAACGCCGGAAAACATGATTTTCGTGAAAAAAGGAAGTTTTGACTTTGCAAGCTTATAACTTCTAGAATACTTGCTCGATTGTTTTGTTTCTGGTGTCATTTTGTTCATAATTTATCTGCCTACAAGGGCCTACCTTCAATTTTTCGTTCGGCATTCTCATATGGCGTGTAGACAAGAAAGTGTAACAAAAAAAGTGATGCCAATTTTCACTTTTTTGAGGTTTTTCGAGCACCGTTCCCAACCACGTCGAGAAAAAAAATATGAAAACTATTGCACTTCAAAGCACATAGATAGAGCTTTCTAAAGATGGTAAAAAATCAAGTTTAGGTGGCATAAAAAGGGAGCAATCGATGTTTTAATTGACCTGTGTTTGAGACCCTATAACTTCCAAACCAAAACTGTTTTTCCATCGTTTTTAAACTTAAATTGTTCAAATTTGAGTCTAGTTTACGTGATTCAAATTTGGTGTTGATTGGACTAAAATTAGATACTTTTTAGGCCGTATTTCTAGAAAATTTGTTTCAAAAACACGTTTTTTGGACTATTTATGTTTGTAGAAAAAAAACTACGTTAGTCATAGCATTCTCGTTAGAAGATTTGAATTCAGCGTTAAATTTTCAATAAATAACATGGTTTTCAAGGCCAAATAACTCCATTTTAATGCACAAACGTTTGGCGAATTTCTGAAATTTGGTTCGGATTCTCTCATTCAGTGTGAATGCGGATACGCTTCAGGAAATCATCACTCTATTATCGTTAGAGAAATAAAGAAAGAGTGAATTGGTGCAATTTAGTAACCAGCAATGGTGTAGACAATTATTTGAGTTTTGTAAGGTGTATCAATGGGATCAAAGTATCCGGTATGTTGACCAAGAGACCCAAATCAGTGGATGGATTATTCCAAACGTTCAAACTCACTCTCAATCAACATAATAACATTGAAAATAGTTAGGTAATCATTATACTTTAGAACTTCAACGTTCAACGGACTTATGAATTGAGTTTGGACGGTTAGTAGTAAGTGACAAGAACACAATAATGAAAGCTTGGGAAAATTCTGTAAAGAGAGCTGTCCATAATTTATTGTAAGTCACTAAAAAGAGAAAAATAAAAAAAACTTTTTAAAAAAAAATAAAACCGACTTCAAAAAGTTTGTCTATAAAATACACTCTGAAAAGGAAAAAATAACAAAAATGTCCCAACTTCGCAGAAACTCATTCGCCAACTACACATTTTAAGGACTACTTTACTACTCGTATTGACCTGACCACTTCCTGATTGATTGGATCACCTTCCCTAATAATATAAAAATTACTATTTCTCATTTCCCAAATGATTATAAGATTTTCCTTTCACCTCTGAATTGCCTCCAGATTGATCATCTTTTGGAGTCGGCGCCTCTCTGGCAAAATAACCGATAGTTACAAATTAATATTATGAATTCACGATAAATTAGTAGGTGCCAGGTAATAAGTCTGGGTCTGGACGTAAAGATTCTTAGAGAAATCTGAAATGGTTTTTAGGAAAAGGCGTGAATAGTCACCTTCAAATCGATATTGTTAATAATCAGTTCTCATAAAGGCTGTTTGTGCTCTATTCAAGAATCGTGAAAACTCGTGATATTTATATTCATACTACTGGTAATTCGGAATCTATAGGGTTCTCCAATACAATATAAGAGAGGCGCCGACTCCAAAAGATGATCAATCTGGAGGCAATTCAGAGGTGAAAGGAAAATCTTATAATCATTTGGGAAATGAGAAATAGTAATTTTTATATTATTAGGGAAGGTGATCCAATCAATCAGGAAGTGGTCAGGTCAATACGAGTAGTAAAGTAGTCCTTAAAATGTGTAGTTGGCGAATGAGTTTCTGCGAAGTTGGGACATTTTTGTTATTTTTTCCTTTTCAGAGTGTATTTTATAGACAAACTTTTTGAAGTCGGTTTTATTTTTTTTTAAAAAGTTTTTTTTATATTCATACTACTGGTAATTCGGAATCTATAGGCTTCTCCAATACAATATAAGGGAGGCGCCGACTCCAAAAGATGATCAATCTGGAGGCAATTCAGAGGTGATAGGAAAATCTTTTAATCATTTGGGAAATGAGAAATAGTAATTTTTATATTATTAGGGAAGGTGATCCAATCAATCAGGAAGTGGTCAGGTCAATACGAGTAAAAAAGTAGTCCTTAAAATGTGTAGTTGGTGAATGAGTTGCTGCGAAGTTGGGACATTTTTGTTATTTATTCCTTTTCAGAGTGTATTTTATAGACAAACTTTTTGAAGTCGGTTTTATTTTTTTTTTAAAAAGTTTTTTTTTTAGACTATAATATCCCTTCTTAACTTTCCCCCAGATGAGTGATCGAAGAGCAGCCACGGCAGAGTATACTCTCCGCTGCTAATAGGCCGCCGCCTGAGCAGCCTGATGAATTATACATGGCACATTAGTCAGACGCTCTATCAGTTGTAGACCTCTGCTCAGCATGGTAGGTGCACTGCCCGTCAGCTCCCTATATTAATAAAGGTCCCGTATCTATGTTAACAGCCTCATTTATAACCGCCGACCGTTCCTCAACCTTAGCCTTCTAACCGAGGCAGTTTCGTTCTTTTATAAAACGGGTACTTATTATAAGATTGAAATTGTGAAAACCTTAGAAGCTACAGCAACGAAGGATAAGTCTGCTTTTGTGAGGTGGTAACTTCTTCTCTCTACTATCCAATAAAAGCAGTACCTACGTAACTGCGTGCGTAGAACCTACGTCGGTATCGAAAAGTTAGCATTAATAAAGAAAATACTTACACCAACTCATGTTCCGTAAATTGAAATTATTTACTCATTAGATAAGTAAATGAAAATAGATAGGAAGAGACGTAAGGGCGTGAAGTGTATGAGCCAGTTTCCATCAACTTCTGTAAATATATTGTGTACAATGGTCTTAGAAACCAGGTGAATTGGTGCCCCAAAAATATACCAGAAGTTTTCAAATTTGGCTACCTACACCTCAAAATTGAGTTGTTCACATGTAAGAATATGCGGTTCTTGTATGGTTCATATGGTTGTAAAGTTAACCTGCATCATCCCACTGTCTACAATAAATTTTCAACTTCCGATTCTATCAATAAAATTAGTACATCAAACTGTAATAATTCTGCTCACGCATATTTTCGCGATCGAAAAAGTTAATAAAAATAGCATTTCTGATATGAAATGCAACGATCTTATATTTTTTCTTATGATGACGAGCACAGACACAAGTATGTAACCTGACCTGCAAGCGTTAAATAAGATATTCACCTTAGTCATAACGTTATTAATAAAACTCCCTACCAAATTCATTATATTCATTGCTTTCGAGTCGTTGTACTTTCGTTGTGCCTTTGTGAATACGTAACAAAATCATAGGCATATTGCTTTTCACTGAGGCCTGAACAAATACATTTTTGAAATGATTCCTCCTTTGAAAGTGGAAAAATAAGGAGTCAACGTAGTTGCGGTTGGCTCAATATGACTGTCACGGCAGTTGAAGGCCGACAGTTTTCTATTCAAAAACTCGGCAATATCTCGCTGAGTTCCGCACACACGACAGCTCAGGGTGGCCCAGCCCTAGTCGACGAGGCCTTGAAACCGTCGGAGCCACGCCGCTGTCGGCGCTCGCTTCCTTCCGTTTCCCTTGAAAAGGAGCCCGAGTGAAAGAGGACAAAGCAATATCTCCTCATACCTCTCCAGCTCGCGTCTCAACTATGCAAGATGGAAAGATTTATCGAGAGCCTTCTATCCTTCCTGCATCTTCTCACGCATCTTAATTTCCCACCTCAAATCTTCGCAGAACGTTGGGACCGAATTTGTTTTCATAATTCGGACACAATCGTTCGACATTGTGAACTTGCAGTAAAGTAGCCTCATTATTTACCTTTGTTAGTGTTCTCGGAGAGACTTCAGAAAGATAAAAAATTATCATCCCTACACAGATTTTCTTTGGGCCTTCATCAGAAGTTTTTTCTGGCCAAAATTCGCTTTCTATTCAACGATTTCCATAGTTTTAACTTATTATTCAATCGCCAAAAAAATAATAAGTTCTAAACACTCCCTAAATTTGTTTCAAGCCATTTAGAATTCGGATATCCAATTTAAAAAATTCTATCCGTCCGCCGATTTCTGCTATCAACATTTTTTTAACGAACCTATGATAGATAAATTCTTGAAATTCTAAATTTTTTTACACTAAATTCTAAATGCGAAATTCTGAATTTTCGAAAAAAATAATTTGGGTCTGAATCAAATTTTAAACAATTTGCTATCCAATTCGGTGGAAATTATTCGGAGAGAAAATTGGTTTTTTTCGAACGTTTTTCAGATAAAGGTCTTGGTTTCAACTCCTATGCAGTATGGTCGCTGAATCGAACGAGATCATAGCGGTTTGATAGCCCGGAGGGTTCCGTAGTTATTGCATGTTTTGTGTAGAATTTTCAAGATTTTCATAAATTTAGCATGAGGGTATAATTCGAGAATTTTCGGAACTTTAGAAAACGTTCTATAGTTGTTCAAATGTTAATAAAACATCCTCTACAGCCGTACCGTTAGGCGAATAATCCAACTTTTCATGTCAAAAATGTTCAATCATATGAAGCTTTTTTGCAAAAAATAATGCATTTTGACAAGAAGTTTCTTCCGAAAAAAAGAATCAGTTCTAATGTTGTTATAGCGATTGGTGAGATCTGTACGGAATATTAACTCCCCATTAGCTCCTTGAAACAGCTTCAATTAGCGCTGAACACTCCTTGGCTGTCGTCTTTGACGTTGTATACACGCATTAGAGCAAAATTCTGTCCCTGGTCGATCCTTGCGCCGTTTCCACTGCGCCTAACCTTCGGTTTTGATCTACAACAAAGGGCCGCGGATTAAACTTCAACAGAGTCGCCTTTTCCGATGACTGGTCGTTAAGGACGATGTTGGACGTACAAAGGGACCGAGAGCAGTTGTAGAGGTCTACCACGCACTGATTGCTGTAGAAGGGCATCTAGCGAGATAGAAGCACTGCAAAGGAAAGTGTGTGGAGGAGGATACCAATGTGGCCCAGAGACGGAAAGTTCTCGTTGAGCTGTGAAACCGAAAACAACTGAACACGACCGAAGAACACAAATGAAGAGGCACCATCTCATTTGGAAAACGCGTGCGAAAGCCGAGAAACAAGAGGACATAATCATGTTTTTTTTTGTTTTTTTTTTCTACTGATGAGTCCGACGAGAAAAATCTGCCGAGAGATTATTTGAGCATGGTACGTTCATGAAGTTGGGCAAATGGTACAGAGGTTATTAAATATTTCAATCAGCCCTCGCCACAATGTCAATTTAGGAGGAATAATTATTATCAATGTTTTTTACTCATTGAAACCAGTAGAAGTTAAATGAAGTAGTTGTAGAAAGAATCTCTTGCCAAAAAGGGTGAAATGCCCAATGCCCAAACGGTTGAAATACCTCTGAATACAATTATGATAATGGAGAATAAGTTGCATTGTGATTATGTTGCTATGAAAAGGAATGGTTTGTACCGAGACTTGCTTGTCTTTCGTCGCCATAACGGGTAAAGCGAACGCAGAATCGCAATCAAAGTATCCGATTCTCGACCAAGCTGAATTTTCATCAGAACGGAAGAGAAAAAACTTTCTCGTTTCTCTTTTGGATACCTTTCGTATTTATCTTTCAAGACGAGATTGAGAAAGTTGGGCGAAAAAATGCGAAAGGTTTTCGTCAATGAAAAAGGAAAGTTCTCATCATCGTCTTTCAATAGGTATAGAAGAATAGAAAAAGCTATCAGACAAGAGAGAATTTGGAAAGAAAGAAAAAATAAAAAAAACTGATACAAAGTTGATGAGATGGTAAAAATACACGTTGAACTCCGCGCCGTTTAGCGGGACGATATTTCGATATGGGGGAACCATCCGGTCCGTTGGTCTGTGAAATGAGTCGAACTTCCACGAGGTCGTATTCTAATGAGATCCGTGAGTTCGAAGAATAAGATGAGGCTAAGTCTTCTCTTGAGAATTGTGGAAGGAAGACGAAGAAACCAAGGTGAGCCCAACGGTGAAATTGGGATTTCAATAAATCCTCTTCAGAATGGATTGCACCGACGGTGGGGGCTTTGGTGGGTCACGGGAATGGTGCAAAAGACCCCTCTCACTCGGTCTTCTTGCCTCCCTGTTCTTCATGAAAGAGAAAATCATCTCCAAAGTTTAAACAGAGAGACTATTACGAAATGATTGTTGAGTGACAGACTCCATCTCTATAGATATGATGCATACACGTCATAAGGAACGAATACTCACGATTCGTATTGGGATTCAATTCAGTTATGAACCGTGACTGTGATGGCCCACAGAAAAAAATACTAACCCACCTAAGGATGTCAAATATTAAGTTTTTAAATAACTGAGTTATATGATTAGATTCACCTTCGACGCCACTGTGGCTGTTAAATTTGTGGCAAAGTTTGTTCGGACATGATCCTAGAAAGTAGCAGAAATTGCAATTATTCCTTACACCCGGAAAAATTAGTGCAAATTATAATTGCGTTTAGTCTTAACTTTCAAAAGAGTTTCATATCGACTGTTGATTGAATATATTGACGATTATTGGGTAGATATAATATCAATTTGAAACAATATCGACTTAAAAATATTCTTCGTGCCATTCCAATGGTTATCAAAGTTGATAAAGTAATTTTTATGGGTATAATCAGTTAGCAACCTAACAAGTCGTACTACGCTGAGGGGATTTTCATGGTATAGAATGACCATTGAAAAAAATTAATCGAATTCAAGTATCGAAACTATCTAGGCATCGATTCTGCACGTAGCCTACCCTCTATTCTGGACGGAAGAGTTGTTGGAGCCTTCGTCATCTTCGCGTCGACGAGTTTCCTCTCTCACTAGTCTCCAACCGTTCCTCAACTATAGCTCCCATCGCCTACCGAATCCCCGACGATATTGGAGTTTTGAATGGCTCCGTGTTCCGCTGTGTGTACTTAGCGCCTCCGGCAATATCTCCGACTATTGGGCTGGTAAATTACAAGCCGTTTGCCACCGCATTTCGGTCTTTCGGCCTCTTCATTTTCCTCAGCTCCTCTTTTTCCTTCTCCAGTACTTTCCTTCTACTTATTCTTCTTTATAGCTTTGCCGCCGTCTCTTTCTAGGCCCACAGAGTCCCCATTCTTTTTCTATAGAAAAGTCTGAACCGCTAGGAAGTCTTGGCCCTGAGCACTTTTCCAACAGGCTATTGTCAGAACAGATCAGCCGAGCTGCAACGACTCATTGTTCGTCGATAGGTATATTAATGAACTAAGGTGTAAGGATTGTGTGCCCTTTAAAACTCCAAATTCTCAACGAAATTCTCCTAAGTTAGCAAACAACGAATTATTGAGGTGGCTCAAATTGATTTAATTTACGAGAGATTTTAGATTTATGATTTACGGGAGATGGTACACGTGCTAACAGCACGATCGACCACCAATTAGAAATTCGTTCGGAATAATAATGATTTATCACAACGCATTGAACGTTGGACGAAGCCATGAAACGAAACCAAAACTACTGCTCGAGAGTTTCAGCAGCAAGAAGGGCCAAGACATGAAAACAAATAATCTTTTCTGTAGTAATCCGAACGTGAGCAAGGCTCATCAACGAAAGAATTTTGTGTTTGAAGTTAACTAGATTCAGCTATTATTGTGGTAGGAAAACTCAACTTTATTAACAAAACCCAAGCACAGCGTAAAAATAATCGTTTAAGACTTCATCGACATTTCAACGCGGCTGTTTCCTCGTACTGATAAGAGCCCACCGTGATCGGTCAGTCTCGCTTGTTTCTCGTCAAACAATAAATAATTGCCGCTGACATAGGAAAAATGAATCATCACAATGAGTAGGTGATGAATTCACCATAAGCAAAGGATTTACCAACCGCACATCTCTTGGCATAAATTTGATTTCGTTTTTATATCGAAACATTTCATCTTTTAATTGAAGTTGGAGACGATAAAAGCGACACACATTTGGCAAAGCGTTAGAATTATATGGGGTAATTTCCATGAAAGGTGAAAAGAGGATAAAACTCAGGAAAAAGTAAAAAGAAGAAGGAAAAAAGAGGAAAAAATCCCAATCTTCAGAAGTGAGTAGGAGAAAGTAGGCCACCTATAACTCCTCTTAGCAGGTATCAAAAGGACGCGCTCTTTCATCTCGTCATCCATTGGATCGCTCTCACTTTCCTCCCAGTAAAATGACTTCATTTCTCAAAGTGGGTAATTGAAGAAAATATATCTTTCGGCTAACGAGCGCTTCAAAATGACTTCACTTAAATGATGAAGATTTCGTTCGTTCGTTCGCCCGAACGCGGAAAAGGAAAAAAGAACTGCCTTGAAGATTTAGTTGTAGGGCTTGGCCATTATATAGCGTACCTCATCATTACATGCGCACGTTGTAACGGCTGTTACTGATAACGAGTTATTTTACAAGGGCTTCATCTTCTCGGGCAGCAGCTTTCATCGCAATATTTTTCTCAATCAACTTTCCATAGCTTTCATTCCGCATTTGATGCGAAATGCTGCTGAGATTCATTTGTTTAGTTGGCTGGCTGCCAACTCTCGCAGTCAACTACAGTTGGAGAATTGAAATAGGAAACTAATTAGGTACATTGGGAAGGTCAAGAAAAACGATCGAGTAAGTTTGATTTTTTAACCGACTTCAAACAAGGAGGAGGTTACTATGGTCGTCTAGCGGGATTTTTTTTTTTTTTTTTTTTTTTTTTTTTTTTTTTTTTTTTTTTCGGTATGTGTTGTCCACCGGCGTTCAGCTCCTGTACGTCCGATCGGGTTACTTTTTTTATTGTTTGAAAGGGTTACTATCCAGGTAGGTCCCATAATTTTTTCAATTGAGTCCATTCAGTAGTTACGTCTCCAGACGCGGAGAAACGCCGGAAAACGTGATTTTCGCGAAAAAAGGAAGTTTTGACTTTGCAAGCTTATAACTTCTAGGATACTTGCTCGATTGTTTTGTTTCTGGTGTCATTTTGTTCATAATTTATCTGCCTACAAGGGCCTAGCTTCAATTTTTTGTTCGGCATTCTAATATAGCGTGTAGAGAAGAAAGTGTAACAAAAAAAGTGATGCCAATTTTCACTTTTTTGAGGTTTTTCGAGCACCGTTCCCAACCACGTCGAGAAAAAAAATATGAACACTACTGCACTTGAAAGCACTTAGCTAGAGCTTTCTAACGATGGTAAAAAATCAAGTTTAGGTGGCATAATAAGGGAGCAATCGATGTTTTAATGGACCTGTGTTTGAGACCTCACAACTTCCAATCCTAAACTGTTTTTCCATAGTTTTTAAACTTAAATTGTTCACATTTGAGTCTAGTTTACGTGATCCAAATTTGGTATTGATTGGACTAAAAGTAGATACTTTTTAGGCCGTATTTCTAAAAAATTTGTTTCAAAATCACGTTTTTTGGACTATTTATGCTTGTAGAAAAAAAACTACGTTAGTCATGGCATTCTCGTTAGAAGATTTGAATTCAGCGTTAAATTTTCAATAAATAACATGGTTTTCAAGGCCAAATAACTCCATTTTAATGCACAAACGTTTGGCGAATTTCTGAAATTTGGTTCGGATTCTCTCATTCAGTGCGATTGCGGGTACGCTTGAGAAAATTATCACTCTATTATCGTTAGAGAAATAAAGAACGAGTGAATTGGTGCAATTCAGTAACCAGTAATGGTGTAGACAATCATTTGAGTTTTGGTAGGTGTATCAATGGGATCAAAGTATCCGGTATGTTGACCAAGAGACCCAAATCAGTGGATGGATTATTCCAAACGTTCAAACTCACTCTCAATCAACATAATAACATTGAAAATAGTTAGGTAATCATTATACTTTAGAACTTCATCGTTCAACGGACTTATGAATTGAGTTTGGACGGTTAGTAGTAAGTGACAAGAACACAATAATGAAAGCTTGGGAAAATTCTGTAAAGAGAGCTGTCCATAATTGTAAAGTCACTAAAAAGAGAAAAATAAAAAAAACTTTTTAAAAAAAAAATAAAACCGACTTCAAAAAGTTTGTCTATAAAATACACTCTGAAAAGGAAAAAATAACAAAAATGTCCCAACTTCGCAGCAACTCATTCGCCAACTACACATTTTAAGGACTACTTTACTACTCGTATTGACCTGACCACTTCCTGATTGATTGGATCACCTTCCCTAATAATATAAAAATTACTATTTCTCATTTCCCAAATGATTAAAAGATTTTCCTTTCACCTCTGAATTGCCTCCAGATTGATCATCTTTTGGAGTCGGCGCCTCTCTGGCAAAATAACCGATGGTTACAAATAAATATGAATTTACGATAAATTAGTAGGTGCCAGGTAATAAGTCTGGGTCTGGACGTAAAGATTCTTAGAGAAATCTGAAATGGTTTTTAGGAAAAGGCGTGAATAGCCACCTTCAAATCGATATTGTTAATGATCAGTTCTCATAAATGCTGATTTGCTCTGTTCAAGAATCGTGAAAACTCATGATATTTATATTCATACTACTGGTAATTCGGAATCTATAGGCTTCTCCAATACAATATAAGAGAGGCGCCGACTCCAAAAGATGATCAATCTGGAGGCAATTCAGAGGTGAAAGGAAAATCTTTTAATCATTTGGGAAATGAGAAATAGTAATTTTTATATTATTAGGGAAGGTGATCCAATCAATCAGGAAGTGGTCAGGTCAATACGAGTAGTAAAGTAGTCCTTAAAATGTGTAGTTGGCGAATGAGTTGCTGCGAAGTTGGGACATTTTTGTTATTTTTTCCTTTTCAGAGTGTATTTTATAGACAAACTTTTTGAAGTCGGTTTTATTTTTTTTTTAAAAGTTTTTTTTTTCTATCTCAGAGTTGCCTTCACAGTAGATTGATCGAAAGGGAGACACATAAGGTGACTTCTATCATTGTGATATAGTTCTCCTGGCCGTGCGCCCTAAGATCTTCTTCTTGGCTGTGTATTATTATTAACCAACGGGTTTCAACAACTAGCTCCTGTCCGCTGCACGCCATCAACATTTGTCAGAAAAAAGTAATATATGATATAATTCCTTAGCATGTCATTTCAATCGGATTTATTTTCTCGTCAGAACTTATGATATTCATAAATATTTCATTCTTCGCTGTTGGGGTTGAGGGGGAGAAAACCACGGCGACTCGTTCTCCTGTTTTTTATTGTTGGCCTGCCAAGCACTTTCGCCCATTCGGGCATCATCAGGGCTTCGTAGCACCATTACAGGTATCCACGGCCCTATCCTATCCTATAAAAAACAGGAGAACGAGTCGCCGTGGTTTTCTCCCCCTCAACCCCAACAGCGAAGAACGAAAAAAGCGACAAAACCACAACAAATAAATATTTCATTCCGCATAACTGAAACCCTTCAACTGCATAATACACCTTTATTAACATGAAACAAAGTTTTCGTTTGGTTGTCGTCGCATTTGTTGTAGAGGGGTTTTGAGAGGGATAAAAACCAGGCGACTTATTCTCCAGATCTTTAATGGCTGGCCGAGCACTTTCGACCATTCGGGCATCTTCAGGGCGACGTGGAACCATGAGGTCCACAGCCCCTCATGGTTCCATGTCGCCCTGAAGATGCCCGAATGGGTGAAAGTGCTCGGCCAACCATAAAAGATCTGGAGAATAAGTCGCCTTGGTAAGCATATTATGCTTCTAGTGGGAAGTGTTCCTGGGTCACCTGAAAACGATCTAAAATAGATTTCTCAAGAAGAAAGACCTCGGTGTTTTGGCAAAAATAGTTTATTCACTATGATTGAAATCTGACAGTATTAGTCAAAAAAAAGTAATTTCCCACGATGAATTATGAAAGTGTTTTTCGTTCCTGAGTCGAGTTTATTAGGTTTGACGTTATTTTGAGAACAGGTTGAAAAACATTTTCCAATCGGTAGATTTCCTTTAGCATTTCCCTGTTCAACATTCTGTTTCGCTTAGAAAGCTAACTCATCACGGCTAGCAGCCATTCTAATTCCGACAACTTTCAGATTTTGCCCTTCCAGAGGGCAAGCGGAGTAGTCAAGGCGTTGATTGCCTTCCACTTTCTCATTTGCAATAACTAAGATTACGTTTGCCTCCCGCGGAAGAAGAAAAGGCCGATGGGTAGCTGGGAGGGCGTGCCAGAGACTATTAGGCCTCTACGTCACTAGCTAGCTCTCCATCTACTTTCCTTCCTTCTTCAGTGTGCAACGTAACGTTCCCTCTCTGTTCTGTCGAGTTGCCAAGCCCGACTCAAACTCGAGGGTACTGAGGGTTGTGCTGAGCTGCTATGTCGTCTGAAGCGGAAATTGACGAAATGACGGGTTGCACAATCTCTTCATTGTCACCAGCAGGACCATTTCTGTCGCTCTTCCTCAAATCCCGCATTTCTCCTCGAAAGCGTGATGATTTTTTGTCTAAACGCTTGAAGTGTCGATTAAACACGAACCCGCAAGAGTTTGCGTTGACATGAGTATGCGTTTGTGACATTATACGATTATATTTTACGAAAGATCTTTCAGAAGATTACAGTTTAACATAAAAGCTGCGAATAAATTGCAAAAGTCAAGAAGACTCAAAGATTAAGGAGTAATTTCACTAATTCGTTAATTAAAAAAAACGTTTTAAAAAAAAATAAAACCGACTTCAAAAACTTTGTCTATAAAATACACTCTGAAAAGGAAAAAATAACAAAAATTTCCCAACTTCGCAGCAACTCATTCGCCAACTACACATTTTAAGGATTACTTTACTACTCGTATTGACCTGACCACTTCCTGATTGATTGGATCACCCTCCCTAATAATATAAAAATTACTATTTTTCATTTCCCTAATGAATAAAACATTTTCCTTTCACCCTGAATTGCCTCCAGATTGATCATCTTTTGGAGTCGGCGCCTCTCTTATATTGTATTGGAGAAGCCTATAGATTCCGAATAGGTAAGAATATAAATATCATGAGTTTTCACGATTCTTGAACAGAGCACATCAGCATTTATGAGAACTGATTATTAACAATATCGATTTGAAGGTGACTATTCACGCCTTTTCCTAAAAACCATTTCAGATTACTCGAAGAATTACGACTTATTACCTGGCACCTACTAATTTATCTTCGTTTTTGGTACTAATTTGGTACTAATTTATCGTAAATTCATATTTATTTGTAACCATCGAGTAGTCATTTTGCCAGAGAGGCGCCGACTCCAAAAGTTGATCAATCTGGAGGCAATTCAGGGTGAAAGGAAAATGTTTTATTCATTAGGGAAATGAAAAATAGTAATTTTTATATTATTAGGGAGGGTGATCCAATCAATCAGGAAGTGGTCAGGTCAATACGAGTAGTAAAGTAATCCTTAAAATGTGTAGTTGGCGAATGAGTTGCTGCGAAGTTGGGAAATTTTTGTTATTTTTTCCTTTTCAGAGTGTATTTTATAGACAAAGTTTTTGAAGTCGGTTTTATTTTTTTTAAAAAGTTTTTTTTTATTTTTCTCTTTTTAGTGACTTACGATTATGGACAGCTCTCTTCACAGAATTTTCCGAAGCTTTCATTATTGTGTTCTTGTCACTTACTACTAACCGTCCAAACTCAATTCATAAGTCCATTGAACGTTGAAGTTCTAAAGTATAATGATTGCCTAACTATTTTCAATGTTATTATGTTGATTGAGAGAGAGTTTGAACGTTTGGAATAATCCATCCACTGATTTGGGTCTCTTGGTCAACATACCGGATACTTTGATCCCATTGATCTACCTTACAAAACTCAAATAATGGCCTACACCGTTGTTGGTTACTGAATTGCACCAATTCACTCGTTCTTTATTTCCCCAACGATAATAGAGTGATGATTTCCTGGAGCGTATCCGCATTCACACTGAATGAGAGAATCCGAACCAAATTTCAGAAATTCGCCAAACGTTTGTGCATTAAAATGGAGTTAGTTGGCCTTACAAACCATGTTATTTATTGAAAATTTAACGCTGAATTCAAATCTTCTAACGAGAATGCTATGACTAACGTAGTTTTTTTTCTACAAGCATAAATAGTCCAAAAAACGTGATTTTGAAACAAATTTTTTAGAAATACGGCCTAAAAAGTATCCAATTTCAGTTCAATCAATACCAAATTTAAATCACGTAAACTAGACTCAAATTCAAACAATTTAAGTTTAAAAACGATGGAAAAACAGTTTTGGATTGGAAGTTGTGAGGTCTCAAACACAGGTCCATTAAAACATCGATTGCTCCCTTATTATGCCATCTAAACTTGATTTTTTACCATCGTTAGAAAGCTCTAGCTAAGTGCTTTCAAGTGCAATAGTGTTCATATTTTTTTTCTCGACGTGGTTGGGAACGGTGCTCGAAAAACCTCAAAAAAGTGAAAATCGGCATCACGTTTTTTGTTACACTTTCTTCTCTACACGCTATATTAGAATGCCGAACGAAAAATTGAAGCTAGGACCTTGTAGACAGATAAATTATGAACAAAATGACACCAGAAACGAAACAATCGAGCAAGTATTCTAGAAGTTATAAGCTTGCAAAGTCAAAACTTCCTTTTTTCGCGAAAATCACGTTTTCCGGCGTTTCTCCGCGTCTGGAGACGTAACTACTGGATGGACTCAATTGAAAAAATTATGGGACCTACCTGGATCGTAACCCTTTCAAACAAAAAAAAAGTAACCCGATCGGACGTACAGGAGCTGAACGCCGGTGGACAACACATACCGAAAAAAAAAAAAACCCGCATGACGACCATAGTAACCTCCTCCTTTTTTGAAGTCGGTTAAAAACAGCAAGGAGTATATTATACAGCTATGAAAAAAGTGATCACCTCATTCTGCCTCTCAAATGGAAAACTTTTGAGGAAGTAACAGTACAGCCAGAAGAAAAAAGTTGTACATACTAGAAGTAGTACAGCTAGAAGTAAAATTTCAGTTTGGTTTCGCCCATCAAATTTCTAAACGTTTTATTTTGGCCAATACTCAAAGGTGAGGAAGAGTTGCACTTTTAATGGTGATTACTGTGAATGAATATCATGTCCCAAGCAACCTAATGAGCAGCTGGTTGATGAGATTAATCGAGTGAACTTACTTGAATTCGCAACATCGATATCGATGTATTCTAGTTATGGAGAAAGAAAGGATACAAAATTCAAAGGATGTATCTGAATACATCTCCTGGCCAATCTACCATCAGGTTACTATCCGCTGCTGCATCAGCCTTATTTGTATTGGGTTGTGGCGGGAAACGAAATAGCTCTACGAAATAGAAAACGTGGCTGGGCTGAGTTCTCCATGACAATACTCACCTGCCACAGGATAGCCTTCACCTCTCATCACTGTAAAACGCTGATGCTCCTGGCTCGAATAACCGAAAGCTGACGTCCTTAGAAATCATCTCTTATTCCGAAAATAGCGTATTTATATCTCAGTGCGAATGGTAGCAGGTTTTTGGTAATATAAATACAAAGGAAGCACTGACTTCTCCCTCGATAGCTATTATCGTTTGACCCAGATTCACGTTGAACGCGGCTGCGTCCAGGTGCGCTCCAGGGTCGGTACATTCATATTAGATAACAGTAACAGAGGTAGAGTAAAGGGTCGAGTTCTGGGAACCGAAGATGCACCAACAACGTGAAAACGGATGCAAAATACCCGACGTAATGGAAATCCTCTGGGTAATAGTTTACTAACTAGACTTCAGCTTTAAATCAAATTAGCGACTAATTGACCAAGTCTCCCTCCCGCTATCGTGCCGTCGCTTTTACTGCCAGCTCAATAAACTCAACCTTACGTTTACCCTGCGCGAAATTCGATCTACTCGAAATACAGGCAGGACACCCAGACACGATGGTGAGGTCTGTTTTAGACGGCCTGCAGCAAAAATACGTCACGTAGAAGCGCTAAATTTATTTATCGGTTTTATAGCTTTAACGTGAAATAGTGATAGGAATGATGGGGAGTCTCTTTGAGATTAGTGAATCATTAACAGTGGAACAAAGTACATAGAAACTTAAACGTAGGTGGCTCAAAAAAAAAAAAAAAAAAAAAAAAAAAAAATTAAATGCCCTAAACTCACCAGTAACCAGAAATATCGTGGCGTCATTCATTAAGCTAGATATTTGAGCTAAGAGCTGTATGGATTTCATATATTATATTCATCGCTAGAAAGCTTAAAATACTGTATTAAATGACTCGGTTTCAAACTTACTTACTTTTGGAAAGAAATAGAAATGATGGTTAAAGAGTTCATCAGATTTATGCTGCCAAATATAGTGAATGGTGATTTGTTCACGCTTGATTCACTAGGTAGCTTTATTTAGTGTTCAGAAAAAGGTACGTACGAATAAATATGAATTCGTACGACGGCACATTGTGTGTTCATTTACAGAAAACCTAGGTATTTACTACAATTTTTTTTGGTTTATTATTCAATAATAAACCATTGTAATCGCCCAAGAAAAAACATTTCTAACCCCCCCTCAAAATTTGATGTTTTACGTTTCAAGGCATGTAGAATCCGAATATCCAATAAAAAAAATTCTGTCTGTCCGCCGTACGCCGTACGCCGTTTTTAATGCATTTTTTCCGGAATTTTACAAATATTTGGCAATATAAAGATATAGAATACGCAATATAGAGAATATAGAAATAAGTACCGGTTTTTTGGGTCTGGCACATAATTTTTTAGCGCACCGATCCATTGACCTTAACACCAACCTGCTGTTCTTTGTGAACCAAGAGCATTATTAATAAGTAACAAGTGAACTGATTACAATAATTATTTAAAAAACATCATTTGTATACATTTATTTATCAAATTTAATATAGGCAAAACAAATATGTGGGAAATTTATCAGTAATCAGAAAGAAATTGGTGCGAGGTACGTGTACTTTTACGACTCAAGATACTATTACTCTCTCCTAAACAGATGTATACAGCCATGTGTACGTACATTGTGTTGCGCTCACGTATGTGACCGCATTTTTCAGCTTTTCAATTTTGCAACACTATCGGTGGCGTGGATAAACAACAAGGACAATACTATTATAGTTTCTGTGTTACCGTGTTGAATCCTATCGTGTATTGGAGTTGAGGCCAAGAAAATATCTTATTGACTTGTTGCCCAGTCCATTTATTGGCAGCCATATTTGCCCCTCTGGCCATCTCTACTGGCATAGATTGCTCAAGTTTATACAAAGCAATAATGATACCCAAAGGTGTGAAATATAGGAAAAGATGAAGTCGCCGAGTGGTCTTTTAACTTCACTGAACAGTACATTGTATAGGAGCATAAAGAAACCATTATTGTGACTCCGTCAGTACTGCAAACTCAAGCTGAATCGACACGTGGTGATTGGGTACAAAGTATAGGCGAGAAAATGATTGCAGCGCACACTCAGAGCATTCGGCATCGAAAGCAATGAAAGCTTTTGAAAGGGCATCCATGTATATTAGCATCAAATTGTTTCCGGTGCCGTTCTTGCATCCACTAACTCCTTCCAACCACCACTCTCTGAATGACTCTCTACCACATCTCCCACTCACAATGCTCATACCCAAACCGAAAACAGGGTCTGCAGACACGTATGATAGAACGGCTGCACTCCGCCGATATAGGCATCCAACGCCGTCCGTAGCTTGTCGATCATTAGAGCAAGTCATAGGCCTCCCTCACTAACAGGCTTTCTCTCCCCTGCCAAAATATATTCTGCATTTGCTTGCATATGCTAATAAAGCGTCAATCAATCCCTGTGGCGATTGTTACAACCGACAGGAACTCGAAGGGGAGAGAGATAGTATTAGTGGTATTTCTGTTTTCAGGAAACCGTTGAAATATAGGGATAGGTATAGCTTCGCTGCATGTGTCGAGACAGGTGGCCCGTTTATGGTAACGAATGCGAATGTGTTGCCGGCATTTTCGTACGTGGGACGGGTGAAATTTTAAACTACCACTTCCTGATTGATTCGATCACCTCCCCTAATAATATAAATATGACTATTTCTCATTTCCCGAAAATAAAAAGACTGAATGATTAAAAGACTTTCCTTTCACCTCTGAATCGCCTCCAGATCGATCATCTTTTGGAGTAGGCATATTATTAGGGGAGGTGATCCAATCAATCAGGAAGTGGTCAGGTCAATTAATAGGAGTAGTAATGTAGTCCTTAAAATGTGTAGTTGGCGAATCTGTTGCTGCGAAGTTGGGACATTTTTGTTATTTTTTCCTTTTCAGAGTTTATTTTCTAGAAGCAATTATTCTAGAAGTTATAAGCTTGCGAAGTCAAAACTTCCTCTTTTCTTGAAAATAAGATTTACCGGTATTACTCCACGTCTGGGGACGTAACTACTGGATGGACTCAATTGAAAAAATTATGGGACTTACCTGGATAGTAACCCTTTCAACAAAAAAAAGTAACCTGATCGGACGTACAGGAGCTGAAAGCCATCGGACAACTAACACACCATACCGAAAAAACCGCAAGTCAACCACAGTAACCTCCTCCTTTTGAAGTCGATTAAAAATAAGATTCTTGGTTTTGAAGTTTGCGGGGGAGAAAAACTGGGCAACTCATTCTCCTTTTTCTTTATTGCCCGCCGAGCACTTGCCCAGTTTTTCTCCCCCGCAAACTTCAAAACCAAGAAGATATGAAGCGACTACCCAAAAACGAAAAATAAGATGGTTTCAAATATACTGTCCTGACACATTTGTGTTTATTCTATTTCAACTAATTTGCAAATCTGAAATACACTTAATATTGATAATACACATCAAGTCAATTTATCCCGTCAGCTGGCGTTGAAAGTTCACAATTTATGAAGCCATTCATCTAAAATTGGCAGACTCGATTGAAAAAAATTAAAGAGCCCTGACCATAATTGAAACCATACAATGGTGACCGGTCGAAAGAACAATTTTGCTATAATTTTCCAATTATAACCGAGTCAGCTAGCCTTATCTAATAGGGTTATCCTTCAATGTCGGGACTGGATCTTCGCACAAACGATGGTTCGTTTCCAGTGGACGGCGATGGATTAAAAGCCATCGGAACAGGACCTTCCAGGTATCGCAAAGCCTACCAGGGGAATCCATGATAAGGTGTCAGCTTGGGGATGGACGTCCAGCTCGGTTCGGTTCGTCAAGGACGTCGCAATGCGAAGGATAATTTCCGGACGGACGGTAGATCAGCCTTGGTAATAAGTCATCGAATCCTCGAGGGGAAATTGACTACCTATTGGTTCGACGGAGTATAAACCTGCCGTGCAACCATGAGGTTACGAAGAAATATCCACCGCCACTTCAAATGAAACAATCACCATCGTTCTGCCGTAGCGGAAAATGGAAATTTAAGCCTTTGAATGCAAAGGTAATTAATAGTTGTCTATATACCTACTCCCTGCTACTGCTTCAATTATTTAGCGCCTTAGATTCCATTGAAAATTAGATTTTTTCTCACGAATTAAGAAAGATCAAGCGCTTTCACCGCTATGCATACCTTCAGGATTTTCTTGTGAAACATACCGATAGTAGTAGAGGAATGACCCTTGAATAGGGTCAATATAATACGATGTACATCGCAAATTTTAATGATAGTATCAATTATCTATGAAACATTTTAGTAATCAGTGGATCTATTCGCAATGCCACCAGCGATTACGATTATCATCTACTGTTATCTAGCAGCCCTACTCATTTTGAGTCGATTCATCCGACCACTTTAAAAGGAGTAGGTACTTGATTCATTCAACTGCATTAGTGCTAGATCCCAAGGTTCGTCAGAAACGAGCCATTTATTAGTTAGCGTAGTCATTAGGATGCACTAAGATCTCTATTTTGAAATCGTGAGGAAACTAAACACCTCTTAAACTTGGCGACTACTAAAAGACGCGGACGGCAAACTTTGTACGAGTTAAGACCGTACCAGCACTTGTTGGTAACTTTATCTACAGCTATCTCTCTAGCTTTGTAACATCTCAACCATTTCATTGCAAGCAAAATGCGCTGGGATCCTTCATGTGGTGACGCTGGCTAATTAGTTGCGGTTTCCGCGGGGCAGTTTTGAAAGCCGGGGAAGAGGAGATTCACCTAAAGCTTTGCGAAAACCTCCGAAAACGTGAAGTTCGGCTCGAGTAAATGGTAAAGGAATTAAGCTCTGGAAGGAAAGCGCGCTGCAGAACGGGCGTGGAAAAGCCCTTCACATGGTTTTGTTTACTCGGAAGTTGGCCACTTCAACTATCCGATCGCATGAACGGAGACTGTGGAGAGTGAGATGGTCGAACGCAAAGTTCAGGCGAAATCCTTTTTTATCTATCGTCAGCTACCCCAATCGGATACAACAGAGGGAAAGAGGATTCGATTCGTATATTTTTACCGACGCTTGTACGTACTAACGAATTGACGTTTACTTAACGCTGTAAAAGTTGTTTTGCCCGTCAAACTTTTTTTTATCGTTGGAAATGTTATTATCTATTTTTACGAATCGTTTCTCTGAACCAAAAGAAGAGAACATTTATTTTATATAAAATGCTCTCCTGCTAGTGTAACAATAATTTTTTCAATTATTATTATTATTTATTTATTTTTTTTTTTTGGTTTTTTTGTGTTGAGGGGATTGAGCAGTTAGTCAGCATCATCTGCGTTTTACAGTTTTTCCCAACAAGTGAGGCATTTTTATAGGAAGAAGACATGATTATAAAAATAATAAATGTACCTAGGTACTCAAACTGCATTCATAATACTAAGTACATATTTTTCACTGACGAGATGGATTTTCCTCTACTTTAACAAATTTTCTGTTAACTGCTATCTTTCAAACTTTGCCAACTGAATTTTAAAAGACAGCAATGTGCAGATGGTGTCTAGTGAATAAAAAAAAAAAAAACTTTAAAAAAAAAAATAAAACCGACTTCAAAATCTTTGTCTATAAAATACACTCTGAAAAGGAAAAAATAACAAAAATGTCCCAACTTCGCAGCAACTCATTAGCCAACTACACATTTTAAGGAATACTTTACTACTCGTATTGACCTGACCACTTCCTGATTGATTGGATCACCTTCCCTAATAATATAAAAATTACTATTTCTCATTTCCCAAATGATTAAAAGATTTTCCTTTCACCTCTGAATTGCCTCCAGATTGATCATCTTTTGGAGTCGGCGCCTCTCTTATATTGTATTGGAGAAGCCTATAGATTCCGAATTAGTAAGAATATAAATATCATGAGTTTTCATGATTCTTGAACAGAGCACATCAGCATTTATGAGAACTGATTATTAACAATATCGATTTGAAGGTGACTATTCACGCCTTTTCCTAAATACCATTTCAGATTTCTCTAAGAATCTTTACGTCCAGACCCAGACTTATTACATGGCACCTACTAATTTATCGTAAATTCATATCTATTTGAAACCATCGGTTATTTTGCCAGAGAGGCGCCGACTCCAAAAGACGATCAATCTGGAGGCAATTCAGAGGTGAAAGGAAAATCTTTTAATCATTTGGGAAATGAGAAATAGTAATTTTTATATTATTAGGGAAGGTGATCCAATCAATCAGGAAGTGGTCAGGTCAATACGAGTAGTAAAGTAGTCCTTAAAATGTGTAGTTGCATGGCGAATGAGTAGCTGCGAAGTTGGGACATTTTTGTTATTTTTTCCTTTTCAGAGTGTATTTTATAGACAAAGTTTTTGAAGTCGGTTTTATTTTTTTTTTTAAGTTTTTTTTATTTTTCTCTTTTTAGTGACTTACAATTATGGACAGCTCTCTTTACAAAATTTTCCCAAGCTTTCATTATTGAGTTCTTGTCACTTACTACTAACCGTCCAAGCTCAATTCATAAGTCAGTTGAACGTTGAAGTTCCAAAGTATAATGATTACCAAACTATTTTCATTGTTATTATGTTAATTGAGAGTGAGTTTGAACGTTTGGAATAATCCATCCACTGATTTGGGTCTCTTGGTCAACATACCGGATACTTTGATCCCATTGATACACCTATCAAAACTCAAATAATTGTCTACACCATTACTGGTTACTGAATTGCACCAATTCACTCGTTCTTTATTTCTCTAACGATAACAGAGTGATGATTTCCTGGAGCGTATCCGCATTCACACTGAATGAGAGAATCCGAACCAAATTTCAGAAATTCGCCAAACGTTTGTGCATTAAAATGAAGTTATTTGGCCTTCAAAACCATGATATTTATTGAAAATTTAACGCCTAATTCAAATCTTCTAACGAGAATGCTATGACTAACGTAGTTTTTTTTCTACAAGCATAAATAGTCCAAAAAACGTGATTTTGAAACAAATTTTTTAGAAATACGGCCTAAAAAGTATCTACGTTTTGTCCGATCAATACCAAATTTGGATCACGTAAACTAGACTTAAATGTGAACAATTTAAGTTTAAAAACTACGGAAAAACAGTTTTAGTTTGGAAGTTATGAGGTCTCAAACACAGGTCCATTAAAACATCGATTGCTCCCTTATTATGCCACCTAAACTTGATTTTTTACCATCGTTAGAAAGCTCTAGCTAAGTGCTTTCAAGTGCAATAGTGTTCATATTTTTTTTCTCGACGTGGTTGGGAACGGTGCTCGAAAAACCTCAAAAAAGTGAAAATCGGTATCACGTTTTTTGTTACACTTTCTTCTCTACACGCTATATTAGAATGCCGAACGAAAAATTGAAGCTAGGACCTTGTAGGCAGATAAATTATGAACAAAATGACACCAAAAACAAAACAATCGAGCAGGTATTCTAGAAGTTATAAGCTTGCAAAGTCAAAACTTCCTTTTTTCGCGAAAATCACGTTTTTCGGCGTTTCTCCGCGTCTGGAGACGTAACTACTGGATGGACTCAATCGAAAAAATTATGGGACCTACCTGGATAGTAACCCTTTCAAACAAAAAAAAAAAGTAACCCGATCGGACGTACAGGAGCTGAACGCCGGTGGACAACACATACCAAAAAAAAAAAAAAAAAAAAAAATCCCGCTAGACGACCATAGTAACCTCCTCCTTGTTTGAAGTCGGTTAAAAATGTATGTAAAATGTAAAAATGTTCAGCTCCTCTCCGATGAATATACATCTACGTTAAAACACTAACAAAAAAGACCTTTTCGTTCCAAGCGTTGTGAACGTGATGCATGATTATCGCCGAAATGAATAAACTGGGTACCTAATAAAGAGAAGGTTTAAATTCGTTAGACTACATCTCAGGAAATGGCCGTAATTTTAAAGAAGCTTCCTAATTGGACTGGTGATTAAACAATGAACTCAAAAAGTACGCAGCGGGTAGGGTTCATTTCATCCCAGATTGTACAATGTCGACCATTATCCCAAGCTCCCGAGTAAAACTTTATTTGTCTCCTTGTTTGCTGTCTTTCTTAATGAGGCCTTAAGTTGTGCGTAATTTTAACTGGCCCGGTTGAGTTTCAATTTATTCAGCGGTTTCCTGTCGTTTCCGTACTTAAAAACCCCTCAACATTAGGGATAGTAAAATACGTGCGATTTCGATTTTCATATAACCTTTACTATTTAAATTAGATGAGAATCACTAATTAAATAAGAAATCGAGATAGAAGAAATTGTTTTGATGAAAATCGAAGAGTGTTTACTTTGGTGTGTTTGCATAATATGATAGTGTACTTAGATCTTGGAAGGGGCACACGTAACATCCCATTATTTGTTGAATCGAAGTAATATATAATAATCAAATGTCATTCTAACAAAAGGGTTTTTCTTAGACGAAAAAATTCACGTGTTAACAGATACAGGTCAAACTGGAATTATTATCAATATTATTACTATTTATTTTTTATATTTTTTTATATATTTTATTTTTTATTTTTGAGAATAACCAATAGGAGTGGAGAGATTCTTCAACGTTTTACTCTTTCAATCTAGCTCACCATTTTTCTTCGTTACTAAGTCCCCAATTCGCGTTCTAACGGCAACTTTTCTTTTACAAATCAAATACGGAGAGGCTTAAAGCGTCTCAGAAATGGATGTACTTAAGCGTGAAAGAGGGCGAGACATTCTCATTTCTTTTCATCCTTTTTCATCATCAGTTAAGTTTCGAGGAAAATAAGTTTTTCCTCAGCCGCTTGCTTCTAAATAATAACGAAAGCGTAAAATTTAAACAAGGTTAGACAAATGAGCATGAGGGGCTACTTCATTTCCCATTTGATTCTTCAAGAATCAAGAAAAACTTTATCTACAAAATTTGCTAACAAAATCTTCTAAATGAAAACTTGAAAGCTCTACTTTTAAGATACACAAAAGGCCTTGCAGTTTGATGACGGTGATGACGATAGAAGCTTGTGCGACGAATACTAGCTGATTAGTGTTTACGTTATTTACTCTATTAAAATAAAAGAAAAATATAGGTATCTAATTCTTCATTCTCAGCGTTAGATTACAAGCCCAAGAGGCGGTTGCACGTAATTGTAGATGGCTGCAATGCCAAAACAGAATCACCAGAGTTGACACTCGTAAAAGAAATAACATGTGAAAGAAATTGACGTAGTTTTAATACATTTTTCCTAGTCGAGATTCCTGCATAAACATCTGACAGGAAGACCAGCAAATGGTAGTAGAAATATTTGCTTTGTAGGTAGGTAACTGAAACGAACAATCAAATAATGTGAAACACACTCAACGTTGAACGTTATAAAAGTAGGGCAAACCAAAAGTCAGGCAGTGGCAATATAGGTACAACAAAATATCTCAATTTCCACTTGAAATTCGAAGCCTATTATTTCAAAAAACAAATGCTTTAAAAAAAATTGGACATACAAGCTCAACTGGTCAACTGTACGTCATAGAGCAAAACTAGGTGCTGTGTACGATCTCATTTGAAATCAAGGTAATCGATTAATTACCTGCTCTAATTAATTAAATACCTGCAGTGGGAATATCACATCAACAGGACCTATCTGAACGAGGACGTATACAGTCTGACCGATGACCGAAGAGGCTTGCATAATCGGGTTACTACAAGAATTACAGAATAAAGGTTCGATGTTTTTAACTCCTTTCAACCCAAAAATACCTAATTAGGGACCAGAGGTTCTAATTTACTCAGGCCAGGCGCTCCATAAAAACATATTACGTTATAAGTCACTTTTTGTTTGAATGCCAGCAGGGAAAATACATTGCAACAATCAATCTCAACCAAAAACTTTCACTAGAAGTCAGCTAATAATAATAGAAACTTTATTGTAGCCACCATATCAGTTGAGCCTTCCGAATTTTTCAAGGAGCCTGAGAAGAGGGAACGATGAGTTATGGTAGTATATTTTCGTAGAGAGGACTTGTTTGTCAGAGGTTCTCCACCCCAATGAACCACAATCTATGCCATCCCAACTACTTCACCCCATACGCAGCACTTTTCTTTGTTCGGTTCCTTGTGCTTAACCGACTTTCTTATTTCCTAACAGAAAAGGCTTAGTCAAGTGATCTGTGGTAATGGCGCTGTAGTTTTTCCGAACATCGAATTTATTGGCCGAGTCGATTTTGTTTATTTTGGTAGCGATGCTCCATGGGAAAAAAAAACCATTCTATCTACCATCGGCTTCTCATCTGCTTGTTGTTTTCCCTAATCGCATAGCATCATGATGGTGAAATAGTTGCTGAGTATAAAAAATGAACGAGGTAGGTATGGGCTCATTGTCACAGAAAAGAGTAAAAGTGGTGTCCAGGCCATGTGTTGCCCTGCATTGCTGGTAAATTCTAGTTTTCATGTCCATAACTTTCTCAAAATCGATATTGGATACATGAATTAGTAGAAGAAATTGGCCCTAATATTTTTATTGCAAGGGAAAATTATTTTAACTACTTCATTGAATAGTTGTTGAGTTTTTTTTTGTAATTTATAAGTACTTTACATGACGATAGAGTATAACAAACAGGTATTTTATCGGTTGACTCGATTTTCCTCCTCCTAAGAACACTTAGTTATACAGCGTTGCGTAAAATGCCGCTACGTCGTTCCATGTATGACGTACAGAGACATCAATCCAACGGCGTCGCTACGAAAAGAGAGGAATCTTCTCTTTAGCATAACGTCGAATGAACGAAAACGAGCTCGGCCGGATAGAGAGAAAATATACAACATTCTTCGTTTTCTACCCACGTCACACGCTATCGGAAATCACTTCCGGCTCCGTGAGCAAATTTCATCTTGAGAAGAGCGACAGCTGCCACTCATCCGAAAAAAACCTCGGGTGAACAGAGTTCATCGTGCTTATCAACATTAGCGCGAATGGCAAAATGTATTAAAACGTATGAAAACGTATGAAAACTAGCAGTTGGTAGCAGCCAGTCAAACTGAATTCTCATGTGCATAATCAACAGCAATGTTCATTAGAGGGACAGAAATTCGTAGTAGGTATGGGAAAAACATTAAATTAATAAACCGTTAGGTACTTATAACACGATTTCAAGATGTGTTCGGTTTTGCTTGGTAACAAAGTAACGCTTTTCCCCTAAATCAAAATAGAAGTTGTATTTTACGTTTTAAGTATAGATATTCGGACAAAAGATTATTTGTGTCATGTAGGGCATCCGTCAATTAGTATTTTTTTGTGACAAGTATAACGTGCACAACTATTTAACAACGATTTTGGCAATAAGTTAAGGGATTTTGCCTGACTCGACTATCATAAATAATGCCATCGCACGCGGAATCTCTTCAGAGTCTCGACACAAACATGCTTTCGAAAGGCAGGTCTGCTTGATGATCTGGGCAGAGAATTTAAAATGAATATAATCAAGACTGAAAAGCGAACAACTTCTACTGCAACATAATCAGTCCTGATAGTAGGTTTTCTCTTACTGAACTTAACTAGTTAAGATTTTTTAGAATTGAGTAAAGAAATTTGATGTAAGGTCGTCGTATCATCCGTGTTGGTCATTGCAAAGAGGAAGCTTATTCCATTGATGAGCTGTACGCCTAATGCTGATTCGAATTAAAGCGGTAATCAATCCAAACATCGGTTCAATCCCGCAAGGTAATTGAGCCGTTCCATTGTGATAGGATCAGTTCAACAGTCAAGCAAGAGGTAAAACGGCGAGGAGGTTGCTACATTTCAATAATGAAATCCTAATGGGATTGCGACTAAACGGTTCGATCAAATATGAAGGCCGGAGTATGAGCATGACGATGCCGATTGATAGGAGTTTTAAATCGGTGTTCTGCATGGTTTAACTAAATGGATAACGTTCTTTTGATGTGATGCACCGCACATAGGATTGAAGGATTATTGCAACCACTCTAACAGTTTCCACAAACATCCAAATGATCAATAAGCGAGTGAAATTGTTTACGCCAATAAATTTTTTGCACTACTCTTACTGACTAGCAACGTTATCAAATTGGTTTCCAACTGCTATAGGAAGCAATTTTCTCCATCATCAGTTAATTATAGTCACTTGCTTCATTTTTTTACAAGGTGCTCTGTGTACCTAGCAGTATAATGAATACAACAAGGTATGGAAACCGAAAGAAAGCGAGCAAACACACATCTTCAAACCTTTCCTTGAACCTTCAACCTTTACCACCGCAGCTGCTCTCCAGTTCAAGTATTTTAAATGCAGGGCAGGAGGATGATTAATAGGAACAGCGCACACCATTATAGAGCATGGGAGAGTCGCTGTTTTAATTACATTCTAACCTGGTTCGGGCAGCGCAAAAATGTTGAAAATTGCGGGAAACAATTAAAAAATTATTCAAGCCGTTCAGGAGTACACAAATAATGTGTCTGTGGAGGGCATGGCGAATTGAAATAATTTGCTTTAAATATCTGCTCGTAATTTTGAAGTTGCCTCTGGACAACGCCCAATCACCTTCGTTGAATATCGCATCAACATAAAAAAATATAAAAACCAAAATAAATATGTTCACACTCCTTGATTTAATGTTCCTAAAACATCCTCATTTTCAGAACTGCGTGCAATATTACACTCTTTTCCATACTTCACATTCAGTTTCTTTGCATAATATCGTCATGAACAAATTGAAGCTATTTAGTGATAACTGGAACTCAAATTCCATTTTTTTATTACAAAAAAAGCGGGTTGGTCATTGTCATTCAATTGATTCGATTAGCCATCCAGTGTCATTAACTCTAAGTAAACAGTCGATGAATTATTGAATTCCCAGCCAAATTATTATTATGAAAAGAGTATTAGGTATTATGAAATTCAGTAAAAAATAATGATGAGTATCTCTCTTAACGCTACGAATTAGTACGGTATAAATCCAAGCCTGTACGGGAATCTGATAGCGAACTCTGGCAGCCTGGCCACTGCCAACCTGCGTTCAACCGCACGCAGACGTAAATTAAGTACATCTGCGAATCACCTGATCACTGATCCTTCGCTAATCTCACACACAAAACGTAACGGAAAACGTGCAATTCTAATCAATATTAACGAGACCGCTAAATTTCGATCTTATAAAGCATCTTATATTAGCAATTTTATTGTAGCTTCATTTCTCGGTACGATTGCCATTTACATTAATTGGATACAAAGCAATAGATTGGGTTACTGGTGTGCCAGCGTTTAAATTCTCCAGCAGCTGGGCCCAGGTGAGCGCCACATGTCCATCGACCCGGTGAGTAACCAAATTGCAATAACTTGTATCCGATTTGACACGATTTCTATTTAATTCCATTCCCTACAAGCAGATCGTTTTCATTCGTAATAAATTGTCTTCAGTCCACAGCCCAACGGGGCGCAACTTAACTCCCACAAAATATAACGAACATTATCCCATAAATTCTAGTTGCGGTACACTATCTGTTTGAAAAAATGTTGGAAATAAACGAAATACTACATACACATTATGTTGAGGGCGATTTCTCTGATGATAGGAGTTCCGACACCATTGTCAGCTGAACATATGTATATTCCAGCGTGATGTCGAGTAGTCTCGTCAATTGTTAACGTTTCGCTTACCACGGATTTCTTTCCCGCCATGACAAGGTTGTTCTGTAACGAAAAACGCCAAGATCAATGAAATAAGAATGTAAAATAGAATTCAATCATTGAAAAATTTAGTTTTTTTCGAAGAGGAACGTTGCTGGAGAAAAGAAAACTTGGGAGTTTCTTGCTCCAGAGCAGGAGCCAGAAAGCCACTGTGAAAGAGGCATGTCATCATAAAACAGTCAACAATCGGTTGTATTGCCAAAATTTTGAAGAAACCGTCCTTCAGGGACGCTTTCACTCACGTGAGAAAAGTCCAAACAGTTTTGAAAAATATAAATAAAAATTATTGATGAAATTAAAAAAGCGACAATGAATGAGCACTTTCGGTTCTAAAAGAAAAATAGAAGCTGCTCATCAGGGAACTCAAATTTTAGGAGTACTCAACGCTGAGGGTTCACATAATATCTCATACTTAACAAACTCCCCGAAGTGCGTGAATAGGCTTACCCTTTCAAGTACAATTTACCAACTGGAAATGTGCCGGTTGAGTTGTCTCTTACCCAAGTTTATCTTCTCTCCTACTCTAATTGTCATCTTCATTCTCGAGCTTTTCAACTCTGTACCCATAGTAAAGTTTTGAAGATTAAAACTTGTCAGGTGCAATTTTGCACATCCCATGTGGCAAAAGATGTGACTGTTCGGTTCGTTTAGTTCTAAGTAATTAAGATAATCTGTTACAATAATATATTGTTCTTTTCCTTCTCGTCGCGTCTCTTGATGTCCGGGGGTTGTGAGGTGGAGAAAAACCAGGCGACTCATTCTCCAATTCTTTATTAGCTGGCCGAGCACTTTCGCCCATTCGGGCATCCTCAGGGCGACGTGGAGCCATAGAGTCCACAGCCTATGCTGGACCCTATGGCTCCACGTCGCCCTGAGGATGCCCGAATGGGCGAAAGTGCTCGGCCAGCTAATAAAGAATTGGAGAATGAGTCGCCTGGTTTTTCTCCACCTCACAACCCCCGGACATCAATAATATATTGGGCACAAATATTGTTATACGGTGGCAGAAACGGGAATGGTGATAGTTCCTCGTTGTTATCTTTCATCTTAACAAGCACAAGGAGTATTGTTTTCAACATGGAAATCTAATATGAAGAAATAATTTCATACACAGAGTTTTTTGGACTAGTGTGTCATTTGGTCTGTGTGTGTGCGTTCAGGGAAGTGATTTTTTGCCAATTGTCATTTGTTGGCAGTCAATCATAAGAAGAGCCTGACATTTTGTGAAGAAATAGATTTTTGCTTCATAGTCGTATGGTCAGAGACATCATTTTTAAAAATTATAATCAACCAATTGGCATGTAATTTCACTTATAACTTTAGCATATCCCAATTAATACCATGTTGCTTTCGATTGATTGATTGATCAATTTCATCTCCCTTACGATTCAGCTTTATTGACGTCTCATTACGATTATTGAAGTTAAGGATTAATTCGTAAGCCTGAACTGTTCGCTCGTCATATTTTTATCTGCATTTAAAATAACACCATTATAAACCATGAATCGTCAAGATGTCGCAATGAGGGTACTCTATGAGTTCAGCACGATGAATTGAAGTATTTTATGTTAAGTATTTATTTCATCGTATTTATTTATTTTTTTCTAAGTGGTTATTACTGTTATAATAACGATGTTTTTCTGTCTACCTACCCAAACTTGGAACTAACGAGAGATCTGTACAGATGAATATTTCCCCGAGAATCTATACCTACGCCCAATAGAACTTAAGAAGCTAGGGTCTGTAAACTAAGTCCATATAATATATCGTATTTTGAGTTGAACAATTTTTCTGAGTTTTTCCGGGGAATAAAGTTAACGAGATGGGATCGGGGGTCGCAATGAAATTTGATCTCTGAGGAGTTTCCCCGAGGTACCTAATCGCCTGATAATTGGGGCCTACCCCCAACCTCGAGACCAGACCTCCTAAGGGACGAGGGAATACCTCCTACGGTAGGGTGGTTTGATAAGCGGATCCGCGGCTACCTGAAGAGTTTAGTACGGGGCTGGCTGACTACTGGGCTGGCGGAGGAGGTGCGTCTGGGGAGCTTTCAAGAAGATATCTCATTGGCACGGCTCTCGTTGGCAAAACCGTCGCTTTTCGCCCCTTCGCGCTACCTCTAGAGGCCCAATTTTCCAAGCCGGTGCCTCGCAGGCTCAAGTGCTGGAGTCTAGCTACTTCATACACCTACACACAACACAGTCTCATCTCAAGTTCCACTAACGTACGTTGAACGCCGTACCCAGACCTCACGCCAGCGGTCGCCCACCTTCATCAACTCTGTCAAGCAACCTCGGTCTGAACTGCGGTTCGTTCCTCCTGAGCTTAGGGACTGATTACGTTCTCTATCTGGAACGTCCATTCTACTGCCAATGTTATCTACCGACACATGACGACTGCATTTGACGAATCACGAGTCCGCTAACTACTAGACTGTAGACCACTTTCGTTCTGTCTGAAGAGTGAACAAAACCTTGTTTTTCAACAGGTTTGCCTTATGGACATGAATCAATTTCAAAATCGAAACGGTCGAAGGGGGTTGAGAGTAACTGTACCGGTATTCATTAGTCGAAATTCCGACCCAAATTTCGTTCTTGAGATTAAAAAATTACGTGAGGAGGTTGATGGTACGTATTTAGTTTAATAAGTCAATTAAAAATCACCTTTTTAAACGAAGCGTATCAAAATTTTCATCCTATTGGGTCGAACATAACGTAACCCCTTTCTACCTCCTTTGCTTTTAAATAACGTTTATCTCATTAAGTATTCAATGTGAACCGCCATAATATCATTCTTGAAGTATAATGATTTGATTGATACTCGCTTTGCGTAACATGGTATTAAGGAACTAAAAGAGGGGGCTACGTGTGAAAGATGGAGACGAAAATGTTTTCTTACCACACAAATTTGACAATCGGGCCTATTAAAAATATCCATTTCATTTTGGAGAAAATAAGTAAGAATATTGTTATGAAGTTTTGTAACTGTATCTAGTTACGTTTCCATTTATCAACAGAATTCTTAAAAATATATTCAGTTTGGATTTGGCAGTCGATCAATCTTTTATGATTCCCGAAAATCATAACACTGGTGTCAGAAGTGGGATATTGAAAAAGTAGTCGCATTAGGATTTAAATGATATGAGTGGGGAGGAGGATGAGCCAATAGCTCACCGAGTGCGATCTCGGAGACTAGTCTCTAATCAAGAAGATATGGACCGAGGGAATAGAGAAGAGGGACACATTCTGGCATCGACAAGAACCAACAATAGGGACGTGCCCGCTGCCATCGATGATGAACCCAGGTTAGGTTCTTCTCACTTAGGAGAACAACATTTTCAAAATGATGCGATAGCTCGCCTGGAACAAACGCTGGCAATCGTTGCACAGCGGTGTGCTCAACTTGCAGTTGATATGACCCAGTTACGTATCGGAAGGGACTCCTCGACTATCAGAGCTGTAGATCGACCTGAAGTTATCAAACCAGCGCCTTACGATGGGACCTCACCATGGGACGAATACTGGGTACAGTTCCAAGCCATAATGGTGAATAACCAATGGTCGGAGGCAACAGCGGGAACCCGACTACTAACAGCGCTTAGGGGCCCAGCACTGGCAGTAGTTTGCAACATATCGGAGCCAAGTCCTAATCTGTTCAGCATGACGGAAGCACTCGCACAGCGATTTGGAGCTGCTGGCCAAGAACGGCTATACTTAGCTCGTCTACGTAGACGAGTGCAAGTATCAACGGAAGATGTGGCCACGTTTGCAACAGATGTCGAAAGCTTGGCAAGGCGAGCAGTAGGCAACGAACAAGCCCGTGAAACAATTGCTATTGAACAATTTATAAATGGCTTACGAAATCCGCGCATTCGCGAATTGGTCATTGCCGGGGCCCCGACGACTTTGAGGGACGCAATGGCGAGAGCCATCAATTTGGAAGCTGGTCTGTCCCAGAGTTACTTCCCGGTACGCCAGCTAGCTGCAAACGAGCAACAATCTGAGCCGAGGGATGTTCGGTGCCATTCTGCAGATACTGTGGGGATTCGACAAATTGTCCAGGAAGAACTACGGAACAGACGGCGAGGAATCAAGTGTTGGAGATGTGGTAAGGCAGGTCACTACATGAAAGAATGTAAGGAACATCCGGAAAACTCTTAAATTCCAACTTCACGGGCCAGAAGTTGGAAGAAATTACAACGGCCCAGTGTTCAAGTGCATTAAATAATAAAAATGATCTTCACCATGTTTACCAGTTGCACCAACCGTCTATTGTAGTAAGTGGAAGGATTAATAACACGCCTTGTTGTATGCTGGTTGACACGGGAGCTACAGTGAGCGTCTTGAATCCAAAACGTTTGCACGGTGTGGACTGTAGTGCTGCGACTCCTGCTACGGGGAGGCTTAGGGCTGTGTCAGGAAATACCATCCCAATAAGTGGACGATTGGATGTGATCATAAAATTGGGCAATGATCAACACCGTAAGCATAATTGTGTCCTAGCTGACATAGAAGAATCGTGTATTATTGGCATCGATTTCCTGGAAAAGTATAAATGTGTTATCGATTTGGGCAATCGATGTGTCAAAATAGGTGGTTCACAGATAACATACGCACACGAGGAACGGGAGTTTGAAAACGCTAGTCTACGGAACACAGTGGTGGTTAGAAACAAATCAGAGTTCTTGACCCGATTTGATGAACTTTTTGACGAACTGGCTTCTGAACTACCGTTGAAGGAGATTAAAAAGTTCAAGGACGTTTTGATTCGTAATGCAGATGTATTTGCACGTGATGCCAGCGATCTGGGAAAATGTGGGCTAACAGAGCACGTTATCACAGTATCGAATAATGTTCCAATAAAACAACAGCCAAGAAGAGCGAGTCCTAGTCAACAGGAAACCATTACGAAACTGGTGAACGATATGCTGAACCAAGGAGTAATCGAGGAGTCAAAAAGCCCATGGGCAAGCCCAGTCGTCATGGTCCGCAAGAAAACGGGGGACTGGAGGTTTTGCGTCGATTATAGGAAATTGAATGCGGTGACTATCAAAGACTCACACCCACTCCCTAGAATCGATGAGACGCTGCGTGCTCTTGAGGGAAGTCAATGGTTTTCAGCCCTGGATTTGCAATCAGGATATTGGCAGATCCCTTTGGAAGTTTCGTCTCGGGAGAAGACCGCGTTTTGCACCAGAAATGGACTGTGGCAGTTTACAGTTATGCCGTTTGGCCTCTGCAACGCTCCTTCCACGTTTCAGAGGATGATGAGGACCATACTGCAGCCACTGATTGAGCGGAGAGTAGTGGAAGTGTACTTGGACGATGTTTTGATTCACACTTCTTCTTTTGAGACACAACTCAGTGTGTTGGAGGAAGTTTTTGCGATCTTGAGAAAGGCCAACCTTAAGCTCAACTTTAAAAAATGTGAATTCCTCCGTAAATCTGCAACTTATTTAGGCCATCTGGTGACTCGTGATGGTATCAAAACCGATCCAAAGAAGGTGGAAGCCGTTCTTCACTGGCCAGTTCCTCAGTCCGTAAAAGAATTACGATCATTTGTAGGCTTGTGTTCATATTATCGGGACTTTATTCCTAAATTGGCCGAGACAATGAAGCCTCTTTATCAAGCACAAAACAAGAAGACAGATTTTTCTTGGACAGAGGAGTGTGACAGCGCTTTCCAGAAACTAAAACAGCTACTCCAACAGGCTCCTGTATTGGCTCATGTTCGTAACGATTGCCCTTTCATTATCGATGCAGATGCCAGCGACACAGGTATTGGTGCAGTACTGTCCCAGGTGCAGAATGGGGAAGAAAAAGTGATAGCATATTTTAGTAGGTGTCTATCTCGACCTGAACGGAACTACTGTGTCACGCGAAAAGAATTGCTTAGTGTGGTAAAGGCTGTTCGATGGTTCGGTCCGTACGGACTTGACAATGGAGCATTGACCGTCAGAACTGACCACGCATCACTACGTTGGTTGACCAATTTTAAAGCTGTTGACGGCCAATTAGCCAGGTGGTTGGAACAACTTGCACCGTATAACATATTGATCCAGTATCGCACAGGCCCTCATCACGGGAATGCAGATGCCCTGTCACGGAGACCATGCCTGAAAGATCTCTGCAAGTACTGCGATCGTCGAGAGTCTTTAGCTGAAGGAGAAGGGAGTCAGACAAAGGGCGATCCACGGGTGTGCGGTGTAAGTCTTCAACCCGACATAGACAGAGACAGATTGGTAGAAGCACAAAAAGCCGATGTACATTTGGGACCAGTTTATGCATGGGTAGCAAGAGGAACTCGACCATTGGTAGAGGAGGTATCCCACATGGCGCCAGACTTCAAGGCATATTGGACAATGTTTGGATCGTTGGTGCTTGATGACAGTGTGCTCTGTAGACGATGGGAGAGTGATAATGGTAAGACGTCCGAATATCAGGTCCTACTTCCAGCCAGCCTAAAGAAGGAGACATTTGATAAAGTCCACAACCTCTCTCACTTTGGAGAAAGAAGGGTACTCTCCAAACTTCGACAGTCTTTCTACTGGTTGGGGATGCACAAGGACGTAAAGCTTTGGTGCCGAGCTTGCGAAATTTGTGCAAAGCGACAAGGAGGGGTGAAATTAGGGCGAGCTCCGCTGCAGCTGTACAAGATAGGTGCTCCATTCGAACGCGTGGCAATTGACGTCTTCGGACCACTCCCCGTTACAGATCGGAATAAACGATTTGTATTAACGGTGGTGGACTACTTTACCAAATGGCCAGAGGCCATACCGATACCAGATCAAAAAGCAGAAACAGTTGCCATGGCTTTCGTTGAGCACGTAGTCTCCCGGTTCGGACTGCCATTTGAGTTGCACTCGGACCAAGGCACTAATTTTGAGTCGGCTCTCTTCCGAGATGTTTTGAAGCAGCTAGGAATCCGCAAGACAAGAACAACTCCACTGAGGCCTCAGAGTGACGGTCTGGTAGAGCGACTACATCGTACTCTCTACGAATGGCTTGCAAAAATAATCAGTGACCACCAAAGAGACTGGGATTTACAACTACCTGTGGCACTCTTGGCATATCGAGCGTCAGAACATTCAAGCACCGGCTTTTCACCAGCCTATATGCTGTACGGCAGAGAACTGGTTCTTCCACTAGACCTCTTATTTGGCAGACGACCTGATGATGAAGAAGTACACGACTACGCTAATCGTTTACGGAATCGATTGGCAGAAGTTCACGAGAAGGCACGAACACACCTAGCCATAAAAGCGGACGAAATGAAAAGGCGTTACGATACCAGATGTAAAACACACAGGTTCGAGGTTGGGAGAAAGGTGTGGTTTCACAATCCGAAGAGGGTGAAGGGAAGAAATCCGAAGTTCCAATGTTCGTGGGAAGGTCCTTACGAAATTGTGAAACAATTGAACGACGTCGTCTACAGAATAAGGAGCCCAAAAGGTAAACTGAAGGTTGTCCATATTGACAGATTGACTTCATACTGCGGCCAAGACTAAACAGATGAGGTGGAAGAAGTGTTATGAAGTTTTGTAACTGTATCTAGTTACGTTTCCATTTATCAACAGAATTCTTAAAAATATATTCAGTTTGGATTTGGCAGTCGATCAATCTTTTATGATTCCCGAAAATCATAACAATATATTGTTTATTCACCTAAACTACAACTATTAGGGAGTAATTTGGTCGTCCGAATCCATCAAACATCATCTACCACAATACAATTTTTCATCGGTGTTGATGGTAAAATTAAGTACTGGCAAACATTTTACATTTCAGTTCACGCGGGTGATTGGGTGAAAAGCAGTGATGCAGAAAGTGACAAATTGAAGGTCAAAATGATGCCTCACTTACGTGAGTTTGACTGCTGTATCGAATACTTTGAAGCTGCTCGAATACCGTGAAACAAGGTTCCGTCAACCAGACACTAAAGCCACCAACGATAGAACTCACGAATTAATGAATAAGGGTGAGAATGAAAAGGCGATGCTCTCAAAAGTGAGGTGAAATGTAGTAACTGAATAATTTACAGATCTTTTCCCCGCCGAGATTTATTTATTCAAAGTTTATATTGAGCTGTCATCAAGCCCTTCGTAAAACAGCATTTTTACGGTAACAGGGAACGACAATGCCTCCTATATTCCATCCTGCATGGGGTGCCATTTACGAAATTGATTTCACTGAGAAGGGGAACCATTTTCAAATTGGATAGAATCGCATACTACTAAGCTCCAAATACGACTGGTACTCGTAATATCCTTTACTAATTCATCTTTCCACCTGGTGGCCGGTATACCTACGAGAACATTTCGTAAATGCCTTCTGCAGAGATTTTGCAACCAGACCACGTAGCGGACTCCATGCGCTAACAACACACAAAAGTTCGCTAACCCCGCAGAAATGATTCTCTTATTGCCACGAAATCAACTGCCCTGCATCCACGTGTTATTGTCAAAACAAGAAACGCAGAAATTTGCATACTTCTTCAGATTCTCAACAGTTCGTAACTATAAATAAAACGCTGCAAATGATTGTACAGTGGTTTATTATTCCTTCGCTTCAATATTGATTTAGAAAGACTATCCATTTGTGATAGTAATTATTTCGAACATTTCGGAACAATCCCACCGAAAAACAGATTGTAACTATAGGGGAAAACTCCGTAGCAACTATTGTAATTTTATTCAATTTTATTTTTCTTAATTTCCTAATTAAAAACTAAATTTTTGCCTAACGGTACAGCTGGGGAGAGCGTTTCACGACCATTCCAATGAGTATAGAACGATTTTTATAGCTCCAAGAACTCTCGAGTTATACCCTCGTGTCAAATTTCTGAAAATCTCCCAAATTCGGCACAAAAGCTGCGATAACTCGAGAACCAATAAAGCTATCGACCCGGCGATGGTCTCATTCGATTCAGCGTCCAAAAATCTATAGAATTTGATACACGTACACATTTTTCTGAAAAACCTTGGAAAATATGAATTTTCTCCCCCTCAAAACCCCCCAAAAACACCCTTAAAATTGAGCTAGCAAGTTGGTTCGAAAATTGAGCCGTCGTAGGACCGAGATTGATTTTTGGTGAAAATTTCAAGAATTTAGCTATTATGGTTTGGCCGGAAAACTGCTAACGGCGTACGGCGTACGGCGTACGGCGGACAGACAGAATTTTTTTATTGGTTATTCGGATTCTACATGCCTTGAAACGTAAAACATCAAATTTTGAGGGGGGGTTATAAAATTTTTTTTCTTGGGCGATTACAATGGTTTATTATTGAATAATAAACCAAAAAGTAGCAAGTTTCCCAAAGGCTTCAATTTATTACCACAATAATCCCATTGAAGAAGATTCATCAAATGGTTTACAGAGTATACATCTGAGTCTTATCACGAAAAACTTTCTGAAGATTTTCGGTTCAAATACGAGGTTAAATTATTAGAAAACATTTCTTATCACTTCACATCAGAGGAAGGACCGACTGTAAAATACCGTTACAGCTTGAGCTATTGAACTCGAACTATGTGTTTTCTGACAAAATAATGCTCTCAGCTAATGAGATGATTTTTATAATTTCACGTTCTGCCAAAACATGACTGTTGTTTAGGCGATGCACATCAATAGAAAAAGACGAATTCGTTTGTAACCAATTGGTAAGCTCTAATCGATTGAATATGAATACGGAATAGGAAAACAGCCATTTAATTTTGCACGCAAATTGTGAAATCTTTTATGGAGCTTACTTTTCTGGTCCACGTGATTACAGGTTGAGGGTTGCCTGTGGCCTTGCACTCCAACGTTACTTTTGCACCTTTTTTCACTTCCACCAACCCACCTCCGGTTATTTGTACGATTTTCGGAGGCACTGAAACAGAATTAACGGCAAAATTTGAAATTTACTTTCCAATAAGTTACTGAGGTAATACTGCTTATATATTATGATGGAAGCATGCCATAAAAATTTATTATCGAGGGAAGTAGCGAACTTCACGAAGTTATACAATTATTATCTCAGTTTATGATTCGCTATTTAATTACCTTAAAGGATGTAAGCTTTCATCCCTTTAAAATTATACTTTTTACGTTTTAACGAATGAATAGTATCTCAATATTGAAATAATCAAACTTTTCTTACCGCCGTATACCCTTAGCACTTATCGTCAAATTTTATGATGATGTGGATCTAGTGCCCTTATAAGAGATTGTAAAATACCTTGGGTAACTCAAATTTCATAACGTCAGAACCACACTTCCTGGTAACCTGATATTCTATGTTCCGTATACAGTGAAGTGTGTTTCGCGGATTAAAAAATCAGCTGCGTGAAAAAGACCGAGAGTTTCAGTATTCCCTAAACCACTGTGCTCATTGTTAATGACCCCTTTTCCGAGATGTAGTGCTCACCGAGTCCTTCAGGCCATCTGTCTGCCCGTTGGAAGACTGCGCTTATATAAAGCATTCCACTCGTAAGATTGCCTTCCGAGATTCACACAGATTAGCTGCTTAAAATTCATGGAGGTAAGTGGAATTCGTAGATACTTTTCCAGAGTCACGCTCAGTGAACGGGTAGAAATCTGCGGTAAGAAAGAATGACTAGATGCTTAATAAACAGGAAAGTAGAGTGATTTTTTTCTCTTTCTCCCTCCACTCGGTGCGAGAGCCGTTTTTTGAAAAATGCCCGCTTGAAAAATGAGTCCGCATTACCAACAATCCCCTCCCACAAAGCTCAACATCAGATTTTGGACCCAATAAATTACGAACAGATTACGAACAATGTGACGGACGGAAGCGGAGAAAGAGGGAGTACGATGGGAACGAAACCGAAATCAGAGCATTGGGCCATCAATCCACACGTAGAGATTGAAACAGAGTGATTACGATGAAAAGGGGCGAGCGGACCGGATGATGAAGGGCACGAGAAAATATGTGGCCTGGCTGAGAGCGGATTGTGAAGCTACTGGTGCAGGCAAGGCGACTGGAGATTGGCTCGCTGGCTTTACTGACCAAGCTCACAACCCATGCTCACTACCATCCGTACCACCAGCTGGCCGGAGCACAACGGTGTTAGATTATTCGCCCTTGGGATCGCTCCTCTGACCTATTATATATTTATGTATGCAAATAAAATTCATACAATATCCATTAGGTAATAAATCAGAGTTTTGAGAGGGAGTTGCTCCTATGCTCGGGGATATCGAAGTAATCTGCCCATCGTGAGAGGATGTTGGGCAACGTTCCATCGATTGTGAGATAGTAATGTGTGCAGGGAGGAGATCGTGTCAGGAGAGAAGATTACTTCTTCAAAGGTTCGTACCGACATCACATTTGAGTGTATGACCTTCTATTAGAATGTTGATTTTCTATATATACACCATAGTCTATATATAAATATACACCATAGCGTGATAATTAGTTTTTACTAAAAAAACATTTTAAAAAAAAATAAAACCGACTTCAAAAACCGTGTCTATAAAATACACTCTGAAAAGGAAAAAATAACAAAAATGTCCCAACTTCGCAGCAACTCATTCGCCAACTACACATTTTAAGGATTACTTTACTACTCGTATTGACCTGACCACTTCCTGATTGATTGGATCACCCTCCCTAATAATATAAAAATTACTATTTTTCATTTCCCTAATGAATAAAACATTTTCCTTTCACCCTGAATTGCCTTCAGATTGATCATCTTTTGGAGTCGGCGCCTCTCTTATATTGTATTGGAGAAGCCTATAGATTCCGAATAGGTAAGAATATAAATATCATGAGTTTTCACGATTCTTAAACAGAGCAAATCAGCATTTTTTTATGACAACTGATTATTAACAATATCGATTTGAAGGTGACTATTCACGCCTTTTCCTAAAAACCATTTCAGATTTCTCGAAGAATTACGACTTATTACCTGGCACCTACTAATTTATCTTCGTTTTTGGTACTAATTTGGTACTAATTTATCGTAAATTCATATTTATTTGTAACCATCGAGTAGTCATTTTGCCAGAGAGGCGCCGACTCCAAAAGTTGATCAATCTGGAGGCAATTCAGGGTGAAAGGAAAATGTTTTATTCATTAGGGAAATGAAAAATAGTAATTTTTATATTATTAGGGAGGGTGATCCAATCAATCAGGAAGTGGTCAGGTCAATACGAGTAGTAAAGTAATCCTTAAAATGTGTAGTTGGCGAATGAGTTGCTGCGAAGTTGGGACATTTTTGTTATTTTTTCCTTTTCAGAGTGTATTTTATAGACACGGTTTTTGAAGTCGGTTTTATTTTTTTTTAAAAAGTTTTTTTTTATTTTTCTGTTTTTAGTGACTTACAATTATGGACAGCTCTCTTCACAGAATTTTCCCAAGCTTTCATTATTGTGTTCTTGTCACTTACTACTAACCGTCCAAACTCAATTCATAAGTCCATTGAACGTTGAAGTTCTAAAGTATAATGATTGCCTAACTATTTTCAATGTTATTATGTTGATTGAGAGAGAGTTTGAACCTTTGGAATAATCCATTCACTGATTTGGGTCTCTTGGTCAACATACCGGATACTTTGATCCCATTGATCTACCTTACAAAACTCAAATAATGGCCTACACCGTTGTTGGTTACTGAATTGCACCAATTCACTCGTTCTTTATTTCTCTAACGATAATAGAGTGATGATTTCCTGGAGCGTATCCGCATTCACACTGAATGAGAGAATCCGAACCAAATTTCAGAAATTCGCCAAACGTTTGTGCATTAAAATGGAGTTATTTGGCCTTACAAACCATGTTATTTATTGAAAATTTAACGCTGAATTCAAATCTTCTAACGAGAATGCTATGACTAACGTAGTTTTTTTTCTACAAGCATAAATAGACCAAAAAACGTGATTTTGAAACAAATTTTTTAGAAATACGGCCTTAAAAGTATCTAATTTTAGTCCAATCAATACCAAATTTGAATCACGTAAACTAGACTCAAATTTGAACAATTTAAGTTTAAAAACGATGGAAAAACAGTTTTGGATTGGAAGTTGTGAGGTCTCAAACACAGGTCCATTAAAACATCGATTGCTCCCTTATTATGCCACCTAAACTTGATTTTTTACCATCGTTAGAAAGCTCTAGCTAAGTGCTTTCAAGTGCAATAGTGTTCATATTTTTTTTCTCGACGTGGTTGGGAACGGTGCTCGAAAAACCTCAAAAAAGTGAAAATTGGCATCACGTTTTTTGTTACACTTTCTTCTCTACACGCTATATTAGAATGCCGAACGAAAAATTGAAGCTAGGCTCTTGTAGACAGATCAATTATGAACAAAATGACACCAGAAACGAAACAATCGAGCAAGTATTCTAGAAGTTATAAGCTTGCAAAGTCAAAACTTCCTTTTTTCGCGAAAATCACGTTTTCCGGCGTTTCTCCGCGTCTGGAGACGTAACTACTGGATGGACTCAATTGAAAAAATTATGGGACCTACCTGGATAGTAACCCTTTCAAACAAAAAAAAAAGTAACCCGATCGGACGTACAGGAGCTGAACGCCGGTGGACAACACATACCGAAAAAAAAAAAAAAAAAAACCCGCATGACGACCATAGTAACCTCCTCCTTTTTTGAAGTCGGTTAAAAAGTAGCATTGACTATCATTTTTATTTTTACGAACTGAATTGATTCTATTCGAATATTATTATCAGGTTTGATAACTAAGTTTCATTATGAACGATGGTGTGCTCATTCGAGGATAGGTATCATATATATAGCCTATAAGTAATAAAATTCCGTTGATGGAAACAATTTTTAGCTTATCGTAAATCCAACTTAAACTTCGGTACGTTTAAAGGCATTAAAAGTATGGCATTAAAAATTACGGAGCAGAGAAACCATTGAGAACGTAGTGAAATTTCCGATTTTTTAATTTGAAAAAAGTGTCAACGGGCTAAGCGATCATCAGCGAAATCAGGATAGAACGCCATCTGAATATTCACACCAACGAAGGTAGTATGTATTTTTAGTACCAATGCATCTTAAATTAGTTTGAGAATTCGAAAGCAGCTAAGTTAGCGAACTCAATCAAAGGGAACCTGCTTTGGAGCAATTGTCAACTGTATTTTCAAGATACCGCGGATGGGAATTAAATGGCGGCGCGTTATTATTGCACGGAGGTAAATGACGACTGGATGAAAGGTGTGAACTGCAGGTAGAGCGGAAGGGTAAGCGAACAGAGCAAAGAGGTGAACCTGGTTCGATCTGGCAGAGCGCCCAGAGATGCCAGCGTGTTGGGCTTGTATGGGTAGCAACAATGCTGCCAGCGGAAGTTCTTCTAACTTCAATTGTGTTCAACAGAAGCGAGAAGGATAGAAAACTCGTGGCTTCGTCTTTGCCAGCTAATAAGAAAGTTTTCATAGTGGAACTTCATGAACCTCACGATTTGAAACTCATCTACGTTAAAGAAAGATTAACGCCGAAACAATTCCACAAAACGAACAATTTTCCAAAGAAAAGCGTTCCGTTTTACGTTGACATCATTCAGAATCTTGTAGAAACAAATTCGTCCATAGAATTTGGCTTGGCTGCTGTTGTATCAAATTATAAAGACCAGACTATACAACTGAAGTTGAGAGTAAGAGGAAAGGGAAATTAGAGGTCGTGGTGTGGCTACATGAAGCACCACCGTTGAAGCTAGGGTTCAGAGGTAGAGGATGGCAAGGATTTCATAGTTGGGCTGTAGATGTTTGAAGCTCGAAGGAGCTGTATGATAGAGACGGAACTGGAATGTGGAGAGGGTGGAAGCGGTCGGTCGGGGATTAGCCCGCGATCTGGCCTAATTGGGTTGGTTAGAGCTGAAGTCTCGGCCTCGGAGATTGGTGCTACGGGCAGCGAACGAGAAACTGGGTGATGAGAGGATTGTGTTTGGGTTAGGGATATCAGGAGTAGAAGACCAAGAGACGGGCAGACAATGTAGCCCAGATGAGACCGAGGGCCAAGGGGTTGCAGAGAGGAAAGCGTGGTGCAAACTCTAACGAACGAACTCGAACGAATACTTGATGAGTTGTCCCTTCAGCGTCGAAAATTCTGGTGGGCCGATTTACAAAGAGAATGGAACAACAACGTTACGCATGTTTCCGAAAATGGAAGATTGTTGGAATGAAAACTCACGTCGATTTCATTAGGAATATTTTCGAGAAACAACTTTCATCCTAGTTAGAGCTTTGAAAACAAAGTATAGCCATTATATAATGTGCATAATCTTTTAAATGAAAAAAAAGAGAAAAACTCGTCTCATGAACATTTTAATAATTTCTTCATTATTTTGAAACGTGCTGGATAGATGACGTCGGGATATGGTTTATGAACTTGTTCTACTTTCAGAAATAGAAAAGCAGAGTTGTGTTACAACCATAAAGGCTACTAGGAAACTGATGACAAAGTTGTGTGCGGCTCATTATTTTATCTCTGATTTTTAAGGTTCAAAATGTTTTCAATGCACCTTCACGCAGACTACGTTATTTCTCTCGAGTGGTTTTCAAAGTTTCATTTAATGGAGGAATTCGGAGTGAAGAAATATAGAAATATTCCGGGACCGCAATGTTGAGCCCTTTATAAGAAGAGCCAATATTTCTCATTGATATCTAGGATAAATAACTTGATATTATGTAAGTTGTGAGATATTGAAATACTCAAACTTTAACTCACCAGCTGTGTTGGGTTCGATTTGCAATGATTGGCAGCGTCTTATCAAAACTCCATTCCAGGCATCGTTTTTAGCGCATCAGACATATCGCCTGATCTCGTATCATCTAGCCAATAATAATTATCATCTTCTTAGGAATCTAGGGTTAATACGCCTTGTAACCTTTGACTAGGTCAGGTTAAGAGTCGTGATAAGCACACACGAAAACTGTACGAAGTTCACATGTGGCGTAGAATAGTTTGAAGGTTTCTTCTCATTGACAGTATGGGCACGTTAACTGGAACGAACTGTTCACCATCTCTGACCACCCCCCGAAACAGCAGGGCAGCTTCTATCCAAGCGAGCAATATGGAGGATAACTGCCACCTAGGGATGGGATGAGCTCGGCTCAGTTAGGATGAGAGTCATTCCCTTTCTCTTCCCTAATGAAACTTCTACGGGGTCTGAACTCGACGGGTTTTCCTTAAAATGGAACCTGCGAAGCAGCCGGTGCGGAACAGCAGCGGGGACGAATTGAGCGGGAGAAGTTCTTAAATTAATGGAAAGAGGGGCTTCGGTCTCGGAGATTAAGGTAGGCTTTTCCCGGGGGCTTTGCTCCCTTTCCTCTCAATCATTTCCATAATGATCTAACAATTAACAGTTCTCCTGCTTACATAATATATTTCGCCTTTCTTTAAGCAATTAGATGCTATTGAGTTTTGACTATCCAATCAAATACCGGAGAGCAGATAGCACAGTAGATGCAAGAAGTACTTCGAGAGGATATTATATTCTAATATAAGTTCACGCTCAAATTGGGCACTATTTATCAATAAATTTATGCGTTTGAATTAAGTTTGTATGTTGTAGAGAAGTAGAATGTAATCAAAGAACCGGTACTGGTGAGCGAAATTTTTTTACAATTTTATTTCTTCAATAGTCTACTGGCGTCTCCAACTGATCTTTTCAACGAGACTCTGATCCTATTTATGTGATAAAAATAAAGGGTTATTCAGTAGTTGAGTATATTGGATTTTGGGGAGAATTACTATACGAACTCTTCCTCTTATATATTTTATGAAGTAAAAATTAAAAAAGAAGTACACTTTGATATTTCAAAACAGAGAATCCAAGAATAAACACTCAGTTTCTTCTAACAACTATCCGTAAAAAAATCAGTTTGTTGAATGCAAAAGTCAGTCATGTTATAAAAAAATATTAAACCAGTGGTGTGCATAGATCACACAGTACTTCCATGTTTGAGTCGGTAAATAGTATAACCAATTATAAAATCGAGAAAATCGTACGACGGCCGAAACGTTAAATTACAACAGCTGTTATTGAAAAACTAGCCAGGAGACCCAAAAATAGCGGAAATATGGTATACGGCGACTTTAATGATAAAAATCTATCGGCATTCACCCGCCATAGATCACATTTCACGTCCTTTCAAACGTTCAACATATTGACTTTTGGCTAATGTGAATATTTCTGATCGAAAAAACTACTGGATAGCATAGATGTACGGCGTGTGACCCTAGCGGTAAAGATCAGGCGTCATTCACTCGCGATTAGAAATATTTAATACCTATAGCGTCAAATATAGTGATTTTTGTACCCTGTAGAAAGCTCAACAGCGATAAACGGCGTACGGCGGAAGTACGGTATGTGATCAAAACAAAACAAAACATGGTCGTTGTTGGTCATATTCAAAGCAAAGAGACCCAAAAGTTACAAAAGCGCTAGAATGAAATAACTGAAATTACGTGTAACGAGGAAGTACTGCATGTGACCCCAATAATAAAAATCAAGCAACATTCAACTGTCTTAAAGAACAATTTAAAGTCTAAAGTATATTCACTCTTGTGTTCTATAAAAATCTCTAAAGCAAAAAACGCTGCAAATGATTGTACAGTGGTTTATTATTCCTTCACTTCAATAATAATTTCAGAATACTATCCATTTATGATAGTAATTATTCAGAACATGTGTAAACGTTTCAACCGAAAAACAGATCGGTAACTATCGGGAAATATTCCGTAGCAACTATTGTAATTTTAATCTATTTTATTTTTCTTAATTTCCTAATTAAAAGCTAAACTTATTGCCTAACGATACAGCTGAAGAGAGTGTTTGACGACCATTCCAATGAGTATAGAACGATTTATATAGCTCCAAGAACTCTCGAGTTATACCCTCACGTCAAATTTCTAAAAATCTCCCAAATTCGGCACAAAAGCTGCGATAACTCGAGAACCAATAAAGCTATCGACCCGGCGATGGTCTCATTCGATTCAGCGTCCAAAAATCTATATAATTTGATACCACGTACACATTTTTCTGAAAAACCTTGGAAAATATGAATTTTCTCCCCCTCAAAACCCCCCAAAAATACCCTTAAAATTGAGCTAGCAAGTTGGTTCAAGAATTGTGCCGTCGTAGGACCGAGATTGATTTTTGGTGAAAATTTCAAGAATTTCGCTAGGTATTATAGTTTGGCCGGAAAACTGCTAACGGCGTACGGCGTACGGCGTACGGCGGACAGACAGAATTTTTTTAATTGGATATTCGGATTCTACATGCCTTGAAACGTAAAACATCAAATTTTGAGAGGGGGTTATACATTTTTTTTTCTTGGGCGATTACAATGGTTTATTATTGAATAATAAACCAAAACTGCATACGGTGGAAGTACTGTGTGTTATCCAAGCGGTACAACAGTTCTGTGAACGTGGTCAGAGTTGGTCAAATATATAGTAAAGAGCCCCAAAAACTACAATAAATGAAAATGCGTTTTACGAGGAAGTACTGCATGTGATACCAATAATAAAAATCAAGCGATATTCAGCTGCCATATAGAAAAATTCAAAGTCTAAAGTATATATTCACTCTTGCCGTTTATAAGAATCTCAAAAGCTTAAAAACGGCGTACGGCGGAAGTACTGTGTGTTACCCAACCCATACAAAACAAGTTTTGTGAACGAGGTCAAAGTTGGTCATATTTATAGCAAAGAGACCCTAAAAGTAGAATAACGCTCAATAAAATAACTGAAAATGGTTTTACGAGGAAGTACTGCAGGTGACCCCAATAATAAAAATCGAGCAATATTCAGCTGTCATATAGAAAAGTTAAAGTCTGATGTATGTTCACTTTTGCGGTCTATTAAAATCTCAAAAGTTAAAAAATGGCATATTGCGGAAGTACTGTGTGTTATCCAAACTATGCAAAACAAGTTTTGTGAACGCGGTCAAAGTTGGTCATATTTAAAGCAAAGAGACCCAAAAAATACAATTAAAATAACTGAAAATGCGTTTCACGAGGAGGTACTGCATGTGACCCCAATAATAAAAATCAAGCGGTATTCAACTGTCATATAGAAAAATTTTAAGTCCTCCAGCGTTCAAATATACTCATTTTTGTGGTCTATAAAAATCAAAATGTAGCAAATGTGCAAATAACGCGGAAGTACTGCATGTGACCCATTTGATAAAAATCAGGCATCATTCAATCGCCGACCCCATCATTTTAAGACCTTGAACGTTCAAATACATTGAGTTTTGCGGCCTGTAAAAATCAGAATACAAAACATGCACTTGTGAAATCGTGAAAAACGCTCATAACGTGGAGGCATTGTATGTGACCCACTATACAAAAATCTAGTGTTTTCTGCTTGCCATAACCGACATTTCAAGCCCTCAAACGTAGAAAAATATTGACTCTCATAGCCTGTAAAAATCGAAACAGAAAAAACTTTGAACGCTTATATATCTCGGAAGTACTGTGTGTAATTCAAAATCCGGAAAAAACCTAATTTTGCACAATCACTGGGAAAACATTCCCTCAAAATTTCATAGGGTTTCATCCATTTTTCAGGGAGATATGGCGATTTATGTCAGTTTGTGACCACAGACACACAGACACACAGACACACAGACGAACAGACACTTGTTCAGAAAGTGTTTCTGAGTATACTACTATGAAAATTTTTTCCAACAGGACCTCGGTTCCGAATTCGACTTTTCAGACGATCTCAATACTTCCATTTACTACGTAATCATGGAAGTAAAAATAAATAATATTATAAAAACATAATATTATGTAAACGAAAATTAAAACATTGTAAATTTTCATGAAAAACAATACCTAAGATAAAAACATCTGGCATGAGTGGTGAAAATAGTTGTACGAGCAACATAAATAATGAGTATCTACGATGGGACCGCAAGCTCTCGGTATTTCAAGTTTTCCACGATTCGATGATAATATCTGTGTAATTGCGCACTAATAGCGATATTCAGTTACAAGTGCACGTCGCGCAAGTACGTTCCGTCTTACGGGAACTGTCAATGTACACTATAATGCTGTGTTCAGTTATTATATATGTGTGCAAGTTACAAATCTTGCAAAACTTAAAAGTTGGAGAGCCTACCTCAGCTACAACTTTGCGCAAGTTGAAACCCAATTATAGTTACTACAACAATACCTATAGGTTCCGCCTATTCATACAGAAATGAAAACTATATTACAGTACCTAGTGACAAGAACAGCTAGCGCCCCACCGAAATGGTGTGGCAGGAGGGGCGAAGCCCCTACGACGGGCCTCACCAGGGGGCGTTGAAGCGGAGCCCTCTACAGGGGATTAGGTGGCCGCCAGGGGCATTCATTCCCTGGTACTTCGTGAACCCCCAGCTACCTTTGTAGCATGGTTCTAGCAATATTTGAAAATTGCTGATCATTGATACCTCCTGCAGGATTTGATATCAGTTGAACTTTCCGTTTATATTACAAACAACGAGCGAACATTCAGGCATGAAAAGAAGTTTTGCAGCGGTTTCCTGCAGGCGATCGGTATTCGAGTACTACAGGTCAAAAGCCTAACGATACGCATCCCACCTTCAAACGGTTGCTCGGATCTCAGTTGATCGGGCGAGAAAACCGTTTCGAATAGGAGCAATGTATTATTCATTTCTCACGCTCTGAATATCAACATCCTTTAAGGAAGCTGAACGAAGTAAAACTTTTCCAGAGTTTGGCTTGTCAAAAAGGAGCTCAATTTCTTCTTACCTTTACTTAGTCCATTATGATAGCTATTGTCTATTGTCACATACCGGATACTTTGATCCCATTGATACACCTTACAAAACTCAAATAATTGTCTACACCATTGATTGTTACTAAATTGCACCAATTCACTCGTTCTTTATTTCTGTAACGATAATAGAGTGATGATTTCCTGAAGCGTATCCGCATTCACACTGAATGAGAGAATCCGAACCAAATTTCAGAAATTTGCCAAACGTTTGTGCATTAAAATGGAGTTATTTGGCCTTCAAAACCGTGTTATTTATTGAAAATTTAACGCCGAATTCAAATCTTCTAACGAGAATGCTATGACTAACGTAGTTTTTTTTCTACAAGCATAAATAGTCCAAAAAACGTGATTTTGAAACAATTTTTTTAGTGATACGGCCTAAAAAGTATCTAATTTTAGTCGAATCAATACCAAATTTGGATCACGTAAACTAGACTTGAATTTGAACAATTTAAGTTTAAAAACTATGGAAAAACAGTTTTTGTTTGGAAGTTATGAAGTCTCAAACATAGGTCCATTAAAACATCGATTGCTCCCTTATTATGCCACCTAAACTTGATTTTTTACCATCGTTAGAAAGCTCTAGCTAAGTGCTTTCAAGTGCAATAGTGTTCATATTTTTTTTCTCGACGTGGTTGGGAACGGTGCTCGAAAAACCTCAAAAAAGTGAAAATCGGCATCACGTTTTTTTTACACTTTCTTCTCTACACGCTATATTAGAATGCTGAACGAAAATTTGAAGCTAGGCCCTCGTAGGCAGATAAATTATGAACAAAATGACACCAGAATCAAAACAATCGAGCAAGTATTCTAGATGTTATAAGCTTGCAAAGTCAAAACTTCCTTTTTTCGCGAAAATCACGTTTTCCGGCGTTTCTCCGCGTCTGGGGACGTAACTACTGGATGGACTCAATTGAAAAAGTTATGGGACCTACCTGGATAGTAACCCTTTCAAACAAAAAAAAAATTAACCCGATCGGACGTACAGGAGCTGAACGCCGGTGGACAACACATACCGAAAAAAAAAAAAAAAAATCCCGCTAGACGACCATAGTAACCTCCTCCTTGTTTGAAGTCGGTTAAAAAATAATAAAATTCAAAATTTAAACATGAGTATATAAAAATAAAATTAAAATTCGAACTTGAATAATAGACTTTAATATTAAAGCATAGACGTTTTGAGTATGATTGAAACCCACACCAAACATTACCCACTTAGATTTCCTGCCGTCTATGTTTACCTTTGACGTGATTTCAAACGCTTAGTTGACGTTACTGCGGTGCTCTGTACACGTTGCTGCCAAGAGCTGGAGGTGCATAGGTCCTTGTGCGACCTTGTGTTGGTGTGCGCGCATTAGACAGACTCAGGACGAGACCGTTTTGTGTTGTAGTGTAGAATAGCAGCCTTGAGTTGAAGAGGTGAGATCGAAGGAACAGCAGGACACAAAGTAGTAAGGGTGAGGATTTATGAGGTGGAAGGGTAGAAAACGAAGCTTGGCGCTTTGTGGGCTTTCTATCTAGTTCAGTCTCAAAGTGTCAGGACTAATTACGCTGACATCGTTCATGCGGGTCTTTTCCGAACCGTATTTTTCTAATTTTCTTCTTTGAAGAAGTCCCGTCCTCAAAGCAGCTGTTTGCCTGCAGTTTATCAACGCTGAGTTTTCAAACGACGAGTCGCAGAATATGGAATGACAAGTAATTTCGTTGTTGGTGTTGAAATAGGTTGTAGAATACAACCGGCCATTTTCATACAAAAGATGGCCCTGAGAGAACGGAGCACCCTTTCTGATGCGTTATTTTGATGGTCCTTGAGACACACCTATTTATTGTTTTCTGATTCACCCACCAACCTGGCAACTAGAAATTTTACTTGGACGAGCTCTACCACTGCGGCGTGCTCTACATCACTTTGTTTGTTGTTTTTTTTTCGAATACAAAAACCTCATTTTGCACTGCTGATTTGAGTTCTACATGACATTTAGTGAAGATTTGACTTATCACGGCTGTTTTTTATTGCGCGCAACGGGGTTTAAGCTCGATTGAAGCTGCGTTACCGAAAGACACCCAATGTGGATTATTTTGGCCTACAAGGGCGGCACTAAATGGTACTGGTTTGAATGCAGATTTTGCCGAAGTGATTTCAATGCCCGATAAATGGCGACTTTTGACTATGAAATCTCTTTCTCTCGAAAAGTTTATAGTTCATAGAAATTCAGTTTCTCTCATGCCTAGAATTATGAGACACCTAAATTTTTGGGTGAAGAGAAAAGGGCATCAGAAAGTATAACTTGGCGATTTTATTACGTCATCAACATCACGAAGTTTATATTGAACTGATAAGACCCCAGTGGAAAATCTATAGGTAACGTCCCCATGTTTTCGTGTCTTCCGGCAGTGTCTTGTCGGAATAGATATTCACTTAGTGGACAAAAGCACTTCCCGAACTGAAAAACTCTCTCGAGCCCAATCGTGACTCACCCACGTCTTCCAAAATCCGAAGCTGCTGGCCGAATGATGTATGAACCATAGGTTCCCCTCATCAGCCTCCCACAACTCGAATCTGATTCGTACGAACCTCTATGAACCGCTTTTCATCCTTCCGCGCACTTGATATAGTAAACCCAAAAGGAATTCCCACTTTTGTCATCATCAGAATTTCCAAACTCTTCAGACATTGTGACACATTGTGAACGCATGCATTTTTTAGAATGTATGCGATTGAGCTACCATTACATTTCACTTTTGTGAGAGCATGGGCGAACTCTATAGAATAATACTGTATCATATAGGACGTACAGTTATAGACAGTTTTCCAGTCAGAACAGACACACGAATACGAGAGCTCAAGCAAACGATTTCATGCATGGGATTGATAAGGCCTTCAAGCAATGCGAACGGTCCGAGAGCTCGAGATATCTATTTTGCGTCGAACGGTATCTCGTGAAATATGATGGAGCGGAAAAGGCAATTTTTCATGATTTATCGAGACTGCCTATCACTCAGGGAGGATCTATCTGCACACTCACTGCTACACTGGTCGAAATCCTTCCCTTTGTTTTAGGAAAGACGAATGATTAAATACTGCTCACGCTGCGCTGGTCGGGCCTACGAATTGCCCAAGGATGGCAAAAGGATGCGGCCTCCCATTTGTTAGGGCTGCTCCTCCCTTACATTTTTTGGTTTTGAGCCACATTCAGGTTCGAGGCATTCATGACCCATCCTACTTATCGAGTTGGTAAACAATCAACCAAAAAGTTGACCAAAGAAAAAAAGGCAAAATTTGATCTTGAAATATCTCATAATTATAGGTAATGCTAAAAACTATCGACCCATGAAGTATTCAGACTATTTATTTTGAATGAAAAATATTTTATTGAGTAGGTAGGGGTGCTGAAGATTTTCTTCAAGTAGCTCGTAGTTGACCTAATATCGCTGTAACATGTTCATAAATGGCCAACGGCTCAGGAAAAAAGAACGTCGGAAATTTCCAGTAAATAGAAAAGGGAGAAATGATGAAAATGGCACTTAAGAAGGTTGCTCTCTCTTCTGGAGTTCAAGGTTTGCTCGTTGTATTCCCGGGGTGATTTTGGATCAGTACATGGTTCAAATACCATAGTGCATAAATATTAGGTTTCTTTAAATAGCAATTTTACACACATAGTAGAGGTTTATTGAGCTCATCACTTAAAAAATCATTATAATCAAACCACCCATCTCTATTGGGTTTGATCATTGCAAGGTGAGCATGAGCGTGCAAATATAAAAAACAATTCTTTGGTCACTTTAGAACTCCTTGGAACCAATAGTTCTTAAAGTTCGTTTACGTTCTGTACGATTATAAAAGAAAATTCTGAAAGCAGCGAACGAGCTTCAGTACGGATAAATCATAAACGGATAAATCATTTTATTCAAGCTGGTTCACTTTTTCACACTAAAATCTAGTTAACATGGTTTTTCGCTACGACTATTGATCAAACTCGTAATTCTGATTTCATTACTGTCAGTTACATGCCTCGGTGATATCTACTTTCAGTTAATTACTCATTTGCCGCATTTTCGTTATGATTCGGTTCCACAAGGTAAATAGCTTGTATGTACGAACTAATGTGTTGAGTGAATTTAAAATGCTCTCCAAAACACGTCTCTCGGAAAAGTAAAATCTATTTGCTGATGGCTGAAATCGTGAAGTTGATGGCTGCGAATGGATACGCTTTTCGTTTAACAGTTAAGTACATACGTTTCTATATAATAATAATAAGAATAATAAAAAGGGCCGATAATATCAGCTCGATCAAGTTGATATTAGAGGAGAGAAAGAACTTCCAAGTTTGTGATAGCGAAAAAAGATAAATGTTCCGTTCATGGCTACACGTTCGTTCAAAGTATCTCACTTCAATGAATACTGAGCGTGTTCATTGGGATTCTATCAACCAGGTCTCAAACTTTTCGTTGCTTTCATGAAACTTACTTCTCTTATCCGCAAAGCAAAAACTCTTGAACTCGTGATGTAGAAGATTCGTTTTTGAAACCTTTTGTTTATTGTGAGAAATAATGATAATTCCAATAAGATCCAACCGAAAATTAGGAATTAAGTGTTCGTCAGTATCGACTAGTAGTCGGTATACCATAGTCGGGCTTCCTCAGTAGCCAAAGTTGATCGCCATAAAGCAGGGTTCGCTGGCCTGCGTCAACGCGTTTGCGTTGCTGCGTTTTGCGTGAGACTACCACTGAAACGATCTTGCGAAATAAGTTGATAAGATATTGTACTTTCTGTGACCTGTATAAGCTCCTTGGCTTTTTTTCAAAGTCGAATCAAAATTAATATACGAACCAAAATTAGAGTGAATTTTACGGGGTTTACAAGCACGATGCTGAAAGACTGACGGACGCGGATGAATGTTTTGTAAGTTTTAGAAAAGTGACTTGTAAGTGGTAAACATTCGTGCTAGCAAGAACGGTGAGGAGTTTCCAGGTGTAAAATAATAATTGTGAAGACAATAACTGAATCGAAGAATAACTCACAAAATATATTGGAAATCTTTGATAGTTAATGTGTTTACTTATTTGAACAATTCAGTTGGAATTCATCCAGCGAACAATAAATTCAGTTCTAAAATTGGAATTGTGGAAATTATATCCCAGTTCTACGAAAGGAGAATGAAAGAATGGTGATACCGCTGTTTGTATTTGGCGTTGCTCAGTTACAATCGTAACGATGGTCTGATATGAAAATGAAAAGTGATGAAATGGAAGATACAGATGTCTGCGTTCAGCGCAAGTGATCCGTTACAACGCAGCGCGTACATCTGCCGTTGACGGGAAATCATCTTGATGATAACAATCACTAAAGAGTCCCATTCTGACCCTAGCCAACCCTTCAAGATAATGTTTGAGATGCACGAAGGGCTGGAGTTGTACATTCGAGTTTAATCTGACCCACCCTTGAAATTGAATAGCGGCCGATGGTGGTGAAGGACAGAACGTGGGCGGGCGACGCTCTAGGTGGTTGGTTAGCTCATCTCAATCCTGTCAAAAACAGTTCATCACTATAGAAGAGGAGTCGGTATTTTCGTTCAGATACCTTGCTCGAAAGCGTTTTTGCAACGAACTCACCTTCAACCTTGAGTAAAATCTAGAACGTAATAATTTCTTTCGATATTCCTTTGTGCTACAGGATGAGCTACTGTGGTTTGAAGATGGGTGACTGTGACAAACAATTACTTAAAAACCATTTTGTCCCCTATTTGAGAAAAACAAACTTTCCTTACCCTGCCAATCTATCAAAACAAACGTACGTCACTTATTGTGACCACAAGGCACGATCCATTAAACGGTAACCAGTAGACATTATTCATGTTTATACCATTTTACTATATACGCCCGACGCCCGTGTTTGAAATAACACGCAAATCACTAAAACCTAGTCAATCATCTTACCTAGTATTTCAAGAATATGGGTGATCTCCATTGGTTGGAGAGTTGCAACTTGGCAAACATATTCGCCAGCATCTTTGGTGCCGACGTTTTTTATTTCCAAGTCGTAATCAAGTGAGGTCAGCCGTAACCGGCTGTCTGGGCTGACTTTGACGTTGCCAGCAGTCAAAATTGCGATGTCTCGCTTCCACGCTTGTTTGAACGTCCCTGTAACAAAAGAAATGAATACCATACTCGATTATATCGCAGGTCCATTTATAGTGGCCGTGATGAAGTTTCTAGGGTAGGCCCGGTAAAGTTTCACCAGACTGTGAACCACAAGAACGTACGCATAACAGACTAACAAGTTTGGAACGCATAGTAGCGAAATCAAATATTGTTCAGGAGGATCTGAAATGCAAAAGCAAATATTTGTTTGGATTCCAGATGAAAAATATCATTTCACGATAACAAACAAGAGTATGAAAGCTTCGCAGTTTCCGAAGCTAAATAAATTTCGATTTTGACCATTCCACCATAAGTTTAGTTCTGAATTGGGAAGCGTACTGAACTGATACTGGATTACACAGTTGCCAACGTGACATGGATCTTTCCGAACCGATACGCTTCGCACACATTGCGTCGGGTGGTGACCGATCAGTCGCAGAACCATCAGCTAAGCTGATAGTAATTAAACAAATTGATTGATGATTCGCACGAAACGCTGCGGATTAAAACCTGGGTTGCCCACTCATCAGAGGACTTGATAAATGATTATCCGAGGGTGGCACAGCCTACCCAACAGAACTAGCCTCGCCGTCGAGAAGTTGAGAGATAGAGCTTGGTGGAAATAACTCTTCCCTTATCTGTTGGAAAACCGTTGAAGGAAAACGCTATCGGCGCTCGTCGAGGTTTTGCCGTTCTAAAATAAACATCAAGTTGCCAACAGATTAGAAGTCGTAGGGGTTTAAAGGTCGTGTTCTCTGAAGTTCTTATACGTAGACGAATAGGATCGGAGTCTCGAACTGAGTGAGCGTGCTTACGTTTCACATCAGGTTTTCTTTTACGTTATCTTTCGAAACTACCTAGTTTCTTGCGCCTTGAGGAATGTGACCAAATCTGAATTTAATGCGTCTTTCAACCGGAGAACATGACTAAAAATGAGTTTTGCGATCGGGTCTGAGATATATAGCAAATAATGATGTGAACGCCAACACTCGCCAACTAACCAATTCTAGTTTTGAATGAACTACAAAGAACGAAGCGAAAACTCATTGCAGTAGGCTAGTTTAGCAGGGAATCGCCATATCAAGCTGCAACGAGCACATCGTACGCTTTTAATCAATTTGCCATCCAGTGCAGGCCAGCACAACATGCTCTCCCATTGACTCCTCTGCCAAGGGATCGAGCTTGTGATATTATTCAGAAACAACGCCCCAACTTTGCAGACTGTTCAAAGCGAATCTCAGCCCGTTGCCCAATTAAACAGGGGTACTACAATAGAAAACATGACACCGGCCTAGATACTCTGACGTCCCAATAAACTTGGCTGTTTGCTAGACAACGATTAGCCAACAAACGTCGCACTATCTATCAACCCGAAGTTCAAAAGGCGACTGTCGCCATATCCCTCGTATGAAACCTTGAAGTACCATTCAGAAACTGATTCGCAATATCAGTATCGACACCTCCTATAAAATACGTTCGTGGCGCTTTTATTTGTATTCCCATTGACTGAAATGGAAATGAGACGATAACCATTCATTTTGACAACTTGAAAATTTATAGGACATTGTGCCTATAGATATATTTGAATTATGATAAAGTTATATAATTTTATCAAAAAAAGTTGGTACAAATTATAGACGTTTTTCTTCTTACCGGATCTCTAGCTACAGTTTGGAGCTGAGGTACTTCACCTGAACGTGTAGTTCCTTTACGTACCTCAGGCAGTAACAACACTCAGAATCACCGAAGTGGCAAAAATAGTGGGAGTATTGGAAAAACCCCGAAGGGTGAGCAGCTGCTTTTGAACATGTTCAACCTACATATCTTAGCAGAGTTTTTCGATCATTCAAAGCAGTTTTAATAGCACAATAATTCTTCTTTTCCTTCTCGTCGCATTTCTTGATGTCCAGGGTGATGAGGGGGAGAAAAACCCCTCCACGTCGCCCTGAGGATGCCCGAATGGGCGAAAGTGCTCGGCCAGCTAATAAAGAATTGGAGAATGAGTCGCCTGGTTTTTCTCCCCCTCACAACCCCCGCGAGTCATATAATTGTTTACGCGACTACAGAATTTTCGTTTTACGATTAGAGCGATCCTTATTCTACAAGCATCAGTTGTACAAAAAAGTTGAGAAACGATGGAAACGAATTGTGTTCCGTCCACACGTCTCAATATCGCCACGGATGTCTCATGAAATTCGGATCGCGGTAGAAGGTGAAATTGGGGACGGAAACGATGAATCTCGACGGGAAACGTGGGATGAAATAGCCGGGACGACGTAAGAGATAACCGATGAATTACCGCAGCGAAGAGAACTGAGCTAGTGGAGCTAATGATGTCTATCGAAGGGAGAGACAAACAAAATGTTGATTCATGGGCCCATAACCTCTGCGCGAAAGGGCGGTGTATTAGTGCAAAAACTGCGAGGGTGCGTTTTCCGCGTTCCCGGAAAAGGAGCGTAAAGAAGATCGGCAAAGGGAGGAGAAAATAGTCGACCGAACTTTATTTTTATCTCTGTGCGGTTGTTTCGTGAACAATGAGAGAAGAAAGTGGATGAAGAAGTCCAGAAAACGGAGGGATGAGGTGACCTGCTGCGGAACTTTCCATTGGTCTTATATCAGAAAATCCAGCGGTGCTTTGGTCGGCGAAGTCGGCATTTGCCCTGGCAGTCCCGGCTTCGTAGCCATAGTGGAGTTCTTTACGGCGGGATCGTATATCGAGAGTTAAATCAGCTGTACGGCCATAAGGACTGGAGGAAAAGAAGTAGGAGTCGAAGGTTCTGGAAGAATTGAACGGTTTGAAAGACTTTTCGAGTCGATCCAACGCGGAAAAATAAAATGAATGAATGGGCATCGGTGAAGATCAAAAGTGCCGTGTTAAGGGCGAAAAACGCCTTGGTCTGCCCGGTTCTTCTGCAGGAAAGAGGCCCAAGACGAGAGAAATGGAAGAAATCTGGGAAAAATATGGCGAGCTAAGAAAAAAGGAGGAAAAAATTTGTTCCGATATCGAAGGACAAACCTTCGAGTCTTGGCGCTCACCACAGAGAAGTGGATACCGTCATAAATTATGCATCGGTGAACCGCACTCCGCGTTTCTCTCTCTGGGTGATACGAATTCAACTCTGCAGACATCTTTTCAATCGATAACACTTCGACGGATTCGATGCAGTCCTTGGAATAATTAATAGGTGCCCTTGATGGCAACGGAAAGAAACACTCAACTTATAGAATCATGCCTTTCTCGTATCAAAGGGAAAGGAAATGGGGGAAAAGAGAAAACAATTCTTAGAAATCATTTTGGTTCCTAAATGGATGAATGAAAATGAAAAGAGGAGAACTCGCTAATTGGTCCCAAAAAGGAATCCACTCGAAGAAGGCTTTGAATATAAACTTCAAGTCCTGCCAAGAAGAGATAATTCTTCGGCGCTGAAAAAATTATGTAAATTTATTCTGAGGATGATTCCGCTTATTACAGATGAGAGATGAAAAATACCAATTAAGGCGCGATTATAAATCACTGGATTAGCAAGTTAAACCATTCTATTTCGGAGCAGATTGTTCACCCCTTGGAAAAAAAAACTGATTGACGAGTGGGAGAAATGAATAGGTACCGCAGTTATCCGTCAACAACGAAGCGTAAATAATACGGATACATGGAAAGCAAAAGGTGGAACTGGTCAATAATCTGCTCATCCGAACTGGGCTACTATTTTTAGAACTTGAATGGTACGTATCGAGATTTGTTGGCCCTGCCACGAGGCAATTCTCCCTATCGGTTTTCCCGCTTTTTTCATCCGTATTCCCACCGGAGTCGGATATTATGTAAGGAGACTCAATCACATGTCGAGCTATGGTCCACTAAATTCACACTGGAATTCATTATTTTATTCTCCCTTCAGGCGTAAGCCCAACAAACGATTCTCAACTCTTTCTTTTAAGTTAATGTTCAACCACAGCAGTGATTGCGATTGCATGTGATTGTATGTGATTGCGCCAAAACAATTTTTTTTAGATCGTTATAGTTAATTTTTAGTAACATAACGTGTTTCCAATGTAAGGTATTAAATTTAATTTATTATAAAGCTTGTTTTAGTGTAAGTTTAAAAATTCTACATAATATCTGGAAAATCAAGATCTGGATAAATTAAGATCCAAAAACTCAACAGAAGATGTAAAATAGTATAGTTGCAGTACAATGAATTCCATTATACTTATCCTAATCTGTTGACCAAATCCTCGACTTCATCGTCCTAACTGCTCTATTCGCATTAGTCTAAGTAAGATTTAAAATTTAGCCCGTCAATGGTGAGCCCGTATTTTTGAAAATGCAATAAATCAGCTAAGATATTGAAACGCGAAGTTCTGATGTGCTCCTTAACATCCGATCAATCAGTGGCTCACGAGCCTTGAGGGAGTTACAAATTATAGCAAATCCCGTTTCTCATGGTACGGTGGTTGGAGGCTATCTCTCCCCATTTCGATCGCTCCAGTTAATTATACTCCTGCTTCCCACTTCTATCGTGTTCGTAGGATCTCAATCCGAGGTCAGCCATGATGAAACTCAGACAACTATGAGTGGGGAGGAAGCAGATTGGCGCTTAGCCTGGGACCTGATTTTGATGACGAGATTTTCCTTCAATCTAAATCTGACCAATTTCAACCTCCATTGACAAAGCATCCATATTTCTACTTCCCCAGTAACAGAAAGAGCGATTGTAATATTGTTACAATTGAGTGTTTTGAGTTAATAATCATTATTATTCAAAGGGTAAAGCACAGGTTTCACACAATAGTGAGTTTAGTGCATTTTGTGTTTTTTTAAATCTTCAACGTAGGAGTTTTTGTTACTTTGTTAAATCATTCGTTTCTTATGGTTACCACCAAGTGGAGGGCTGATTGTGGTGACTATTGGAGACATACTATTATTTTACAAAGTCACAAAAACTCCCACGTTTTAGTTTTAAACGATCAGGCAGTGAATGCACTATGTTTTAGTTCACTAAATTCGCGACTTGCCCTCACTGTTTACAAATACCGCGGCCGTGCTCTACTCGATCGGTAGTTGCTACTGTTGTGGAGTTGTGCTGGCTTGGGGTCGAGCTCCTTGGTGAACATAATATTTCATGCCTATGCATTTGCAGCGTTTCTTCAATAAATTGTGCCATTCTCTCACAACGATTTTGTTCATGAGTCGGAAAAAAAGAAACGTTCCTGCTTGGCACCGGGAAAAAAAATCGGAGAATTCGCACATCATACACCTTAGTCCTCAGCTGATGTCGACCCCTGTCAAGTTGGTGTCCCTGGAGCAACCTTCCAGCTGCTTATTGAGAATAAACCTTTTTTGTCTGATGCTCCTATCAATCGGCTCTCTCTCTCAAACTCCCAATTCTCGCCTTTTTTTCTGGTATGCGCATACCCTCCCATTTATCCCCACTATACTTACTACCGACTTACTTCCACCCATCACAGACCCTCATCCTAATATTGGTCTCAGCACTCTTTTGAAGGGCTCAACATTATCGGCTACAACTACAACTTCGAACCAGGACGTTCGATGCAACTGAACTCTTCGGGTTAGTTTTAAAAAATTTCTGGTTACGGTTAGAGTCATTAAATTAGTTATTGTAAAAAGCCTTACTGGTTATTGTTCAAATATAATTAATTCAATTTATACCAATTTTTTACTGTGACCAAATTCATCTCCAGGTGGTTCAATAGTATTATCTCAACTCACTAAAACTCTTCACTGGATCACGAAAATTACCAATGTCTTGTAATAGTTACTTTCATCCTATAAACCCCCTCTCAGTGAACAATTAAGCGATCATTTATGCACCTTTGAAGTACCCCCAAGAGTTTTTGTTTAAAACGTTGGTAAACATATGGGATGAGTAGACATCCTCTTGATACTTGGTTAGAAGATGGTTGTGATCTATGCTATTGAGCGTCTTGCGACTTTCAACGGGAGACTCTTCTGGCTTACGAGAAAAGTCTGCAAACAGGCTCCATAGCTTGCTTGGTCGTCGATTTTTTTTTTTTAATTTATGAGTTGTTTATTGTACTAAGTTATCAACTCATTAAAATACTATTAATTAGAATGGAAAATTCGTCATTCAAATCAAGTTACATCGCTTGTTTAACTGTCTCTTTCATGAACTTACGGGCACTTCTTCTGTTAGTTCACACACTTTAGGCGGCGGGTTAGATCCTCGACGTCAAGGTGTGTGGCAGCTTCTTCGTTGACGTGTTAAAGTTTGATACTGTAACAGATCATAACCACGTGCCTCCTTCTGGTTTATTTCTTGCTTTATAGTTTTTATTGTCTCCTGTACTGTGACTCGAGGTATGTCCGCTGGTCGTCGAATTGAAGAATTTAGATGAAGAAGGGTGATGATCCCTCTGCCAGAGCTATCTTCATTCGCATCCTGGATTATCTTCGGAAGATGGACTCGCAAAGGTTGAGTGGTGTTATCCATTAATTGTTTTTCATCAAAATTTTAACTTCACTGGTTCCTGTAATAAGAAATGAAATAGACCCACCCATGTCGGCGTTTCTGGATGCAGTGGATGATAATTTGAATATTACAATAGCGGTATTTTGCGATTTCCAAGAAGTGAATGACTCTCTCTTTTCTTACTGTTTCGCCCGTTGACTCTTCATTTATCATTCTAAAATAAGGAGCGTGCATGATGTGCAAACGCCGCAGTCTGATGTGAAATTGGAAAACAATGTGTTGCAAGATATGCTGGTCGTAGTGCAGCTATAGCGCCCTAAAAAATGAATCACAGTGGGTCTGCTCAACTCTATTAGGGAAATACAGAAATTATTAATGGTTTCACTGAAACAGCCCTTAAACTCCGCTTTTCCGCACCATTACAGAATTTATCAAAGCAAGTTGAACAATTACATACAGTTTGCTGAAGATAATTACTGGAAAAATAACCTCCAACCAGCCGAAAGTAACAGCGGACGAACTTGCTACGAAGGGTGTCGCTAAGGATAAGCGGAGAGGTTCTTAACGTCCTGAACTCTCCCTCAAGGGATGCGGATGTATTGCATAGCTTTTATTGTAAGTGTTGGTGAGGTGTTAGCTAAGAAGATTCCGAATGTGACACTGGAATTCGAGTTACATTTCGTAGTGAGTTCTTCTTCGACCGCATTTGGTGAATTTCTCGATGAAGAGGTGATCAAATTCATTGAGCATTTACGAGGAGGTTCAAAGCTAAGGATGAGATAAGATTAGAGTTGATACAATTGAATACAGAATACGATAAAGTAATGAATCCCAGAATACAATACAAGATAGTGGAGCCTGAGGTGACCTCATACCTCGAATTTTTTAACTATATACCCAAAGAGTTAGTGGGGTAGTTTGTGATCCGGCTTTACTGAGATAAAACGGAACAAGGCTATAGTGACGGTGATTCACAAAATTTTGTCTCAAAGGTTTAGTTTGGTGGGGAATGGAAAATCCTTATAATTCCTTTTGAGCCGTCAGATTGAAGAGATTTTTCAGCCCATTTAAGGGGAGATGGATCGACTGGGTTCATTCTCGAATATTTCTCGCATACGGAGGATTAGCAGGATAAAGCCAGGTCCATTGCAAGTGAGCTGTTGTTCAATAGCTTTACTTCACTCGTACTGTAGATTTATTGAATCCCTAAAACATATATTTAGCGTTTAGGTATAGTATTTTATGTTCCTAATTTGAAAGCATAAAACCATAACAATAATTATTGTCCTGAAATTCTACTAGAGATTGCCACGAGAATGCCTTTAAGTTGATCTCAATACCGAGTTGCAGCGAAAAAATTGATCCTTGAAACTATTATCTACCTGTACTATTAAACCCAAGACATAATCTTCCTTTGAGTGGAACAATTACCCTTGATTGGATAACCAATGATAACCGAAACGATTGTTCCGAAATCGATTGGTTGACAGAAAATGAGTGGACAGGATGCATAGATAGTTGTGCACCTCTAAGGGGACACCCCCTCCTCACCCGTGGCTAAATCCGGCCTACGGCCCTGTTTATATTTTAAAAACAAACTATTTCCAAAAATCACAAACAGCTTGCATCAACCGAAGTATTGCCATTGTTATTGAAAAATACGAGTTAATCGATAAAATGCAATGAATTCAAGTGAGGAGTTCTCGGGGTTGATCAGTGCATTAAGCCGGACTAAATAGTTTTCACTCCTCAACTGCTACGTGTGCAATACTGCGTCCAAGCTGCGAGGTTCTATCGAATTCATTCGCAAGTAATTTACTCGCAGGGCAGAGGAGGAAGGACTCTCATTACTCGCTGCCTTTGTCATTGGATCAGCGATTTACCGGGTGGTGTCTAAATCGACACAAGAGCAGAGGCGTCCTCGAGCCCGAGACCAGCAGCGCCATCTCTGTTCTCTCCGAAGGGGGATAGAGAAGTTCTACTCTACGCCTGCTTTCCAACCAGTTTCCACATAATGGGCTGATTACATCGCATCACGAAATCCAAAGGAATTACTTCCCTTCCTTCGTTGCTTGCTTTCCCTTTAGAGGCAGATTACGTCCTTCTCTCGTGGGTCGCGTTCGCTTAGCGGTTTGCCGGCAGTTTCTCCCTGCTTGACTGATCAAAGCTATCAATCGGAACACGGGTGCGCAAGATGCTGCTAAAATCATGATTTGGACCAATTTAATCGGCATTATAGCAACGATTCACAGCGCAAATTCACATGGCAGTTAAACTGACTCCATACGTGCATTAGACGTTGTATGAATTCTAACTATAGGTCTTGATAATCATTAGAGCAAAATCATTATTTGTTCAAAAAATCCAGCCTGCTTACACTAGAGATTTTTACTTCCATGTTTACGTAGTAAATGGAAGTATTGAGATCGTCTGAAAAGTCGAATTCGGAACCGAGGTCCTGATGGAAGAAATTTTCATATTAGTATACTCAGAAACACTTTCTGAACAAGTGTCTGTGTGTCCGTCTGTCCGTCTGTCTGTCTGTCCGTCTGTCCGTCTGTCCGTCTGTCCGTCTGTCCGTCTGTCTGTGGTCACAAACTGACATAAATCGCCATATCTCCCTGAAAAATGGATGAAACCCTATGAAATTTTAAGGGAATGTTTTCCCAGTGATTGTGCAAAATTGGGTTTTTCCGAATTTTGAATTACACACAGTACTTCCGAGATATAAGCGTTCAAAGTTTTTTCTGTTTCAATTTTTACAGGCTATGAGAGTCAATATTTTTCTACGTTTGAGGGCTTGAAATGTCGGTTATGGCAAGCAGAAAACACTAGATTTTTTGTATAGTGGGTCACATACAATGCCTCCACGTTATGAGCGTTTTTCACGATTTCACAAGTGCATGTTTTGTATTTTGATTTTTACAGGCCGCAAAACTCAATGTATTTGAATGTTTCAGGTCTTAAAATGTTGGGGTTGACGATTGAATGATGCCTGATTTTTATGAAGTGGGTCACATGCAGTACATCCCCGTTATTTGCACATTTGCATCATTTTGATTTTTATAGACCACAAAAATGAATATATTTGAACGCTGGAGGGCTTAGAATTTTTCTATATGACAGTTGAATATCGCTTGATTTTTATTATTGGGGTCACATGCAGTACCTCCTCGTAAAACGCATTTTCAGTTGTTTAATTTGTATTTTTTGGGTTTCTTTGCTTTAAATGTGACCAACTTTGACCTCGTTCACAAAATTTTTTTTGTATGGTTTGGGTAACACACAGTACTTCCGCTTTATGCCATTTTTTAACCTTTGAGATTTTTATAGACCGCAAGAGTGAATATACATTAGACTTTAAATTTTCTATATGACAGCTGAATGTTGCTTTATTTTTATTATTAGGGTCACCTGCAGTACTTCCTCGTAAAACCATTTTCAGTTATTTTACTAAGCGTTATTGTACTTTTAGGGTCTCTTTGCTATAAATATGACCAACTCTGACCTCGTTCACAAAACTTTTTTCGTATGGTTTGGGTAACACACAGTACTTCCGCTTTATGCCATTTTTTAACTTTTGAGATTTTTATAGACCGCAAGAGTGAATATACATTAGACTTTAAATTTTCTATATGACAGCTGAATATTGCTTGTTTTTTATTATTGGGGTCACCTGCAGTACTTCCTCGCAAAACGCATTTTCAGTTACTGTACTTTTTGGGGCTCTTTGCTATATATTTGACCAACTCTGACCACGTTCACAGAACTTGTTTTGTATAGTTTGGATAACACACAGTACTTCCGCCTTATGCCGTTTTTTTGCATTAGAGATTTTTATTGACCACAAGAGTGAATATACTTTAGAATTCAAATTTTTCTTTATGACAGTTGAATTATGCTTGATTTTAGTATCGGGGTCACATGCAGTACTGCCTCGTTACACGCAATTTCAGTTATTTCATTCTAGCGCTCTTGTAACTTTCGGGTCTCTGCTGTAAATGTGACCAACAACGATCATGTTTTGTTTTGTTTTGATCACATACCGTACTTCCGCCCTACGCCGTTTATCGCTGTTGAGCTTTTTACAGGGTGCACAAATCAATACATTTGACGCTAGAGGTATTAAATATTTGTAATGGCGAGTGAATGACGCCTGATCTTTACCACTAGGGTCACGTTTCGGCCTTCGTACGATTTTCTCGATTTTATAATTGGTTATACCAGTTACCGACTCAAACATGGAAGTACTGTGTGATCTATGCACACCACTTGTTTTACGTTGTCCAGGTTTCCATAAAATTCAATCAGGCCTCTTATCCATAATGTTTCGACAGAAAAATTATAGAGATCCAAGGAAAGCGGCTCCTGGTACCGAACGCGAGTCGACACCCTATAGTCTGCCCTCAGGCAAAATTGATGAGGCTACACTTCCATCTCTGTGTTGGCATTGGCGAACCCGATTCACCTTCATACTACCCTACATCGATGCTGCAGTAAAACCAGGAACAACACCGAGCCTCGTGATGTAGTCAAAACGTTTATTTATGCGTCGAAGCTCGAGGGGGAATCGGCACATGGCCACGCGTTCGACGGGTAATAGTTTCCAATTAAACGGCTTTTAGCTATTTATGACCCGAGAGATACTGCAGCTGTAAATTGAGTGCACCAGAGGAGAGCCGTTCTCCAGTATCAAGCTAAACTGCGAGAAAAAGAGAGAAATTCGAGACGTACATGCTGCAAACTGAGACGGAGGGAATATATACGGCAGTTTATTACAAAGATCGTGTATGCGTTTGTGTTTTGTGTTGGTGAGTGCGCTCATGTGGACATATTGCGCTTTTGCAACAGAAACCAACAGCGAGAGCGAGAGAGGGACGAAGGTAGAACAGCCTAGAGATAAATGGACCGTGGTGACATTCGATCCGACACTGGCCCCATAAGAGACTGCAGGATCGGGGAAGGGGGGTAGCACCAGGTTATTCGGCGGACAGGGAACAAGTATACATGAGTCCGAGAAGGATCGCTATATTGTCAATGTCTCTTCTAGTGACGTTGTGACCGCGCCTCACCACCGACACGGCACGGTTCGTCACAGACACGGCCCTCGACATTACCTGCACCGCCTTCATGTTCTCTTTCCGTCTTTGTAGCCGATAAATTGCCAGGCAAACCAAGCGCGAAACGATCCAGTTGGTCTCACGGAAAAACGCCCGTTGACGAATAGGCAGATGCGATTAGTTGGTGTTAAAAATCTACCAAACTTACGTAAAGGGCCTCGCATCGAGTTTGAGATTCAAAGTTAAGGTGTCGTAAAAATAATACCTATGATTTGATTCACCTTGAGCGGTTTATCTGAAAGCGCTTAATTTTTCGCATTTAGAAATTGCTGGAGAAAAGAATGTTTGAATTATTTTCGCATTGGTTTCAACGTAGGTTTTCAATGCATGTGTTTAAAATTCGGTTCTAGGGCGAGGAGAAATGTTATTAAGTACTTTACGTTTATAAATGACAGCTATAAATATTGTTTTGGGTTCAACGTCTGAAAAGCTCATAGTATTTACTATTACTGCACGTCATTCAGAGCGGAGTAAGTTAGAAACGACAATACTTGATGTTTATACTGTAATATTCCAAAACACATTCAGCCTTAAAGTTCTCAGTTGTGAGTACGAGGAAAAATAATAATCTCAAAAAGTGGAAGATTCAAGCAACTGAAAGAATCAAAATTCGGGAACAAAGGGAAGAATCGTTTTCTTCAGCTTGAGAAAATGACGTTGCTGGGAAAAAGAAGTGAAAAAAAGAACAAGTTGAAGAAACTGTAGAGTGAGTGGGAGAAAATACTAGCTGAGAAAGAAGAAACGGAGGTTTCTGGGGAATCCTTAATTAAACCGGGTCGAATGGAATTCAAAGCTAAACGGGCGATGGAACCGACAGTGGATTAGCAATTAACAAAAAGAAGGCTAGCCTTTTTCATCACTACTAATGAATGGCAGACATGGTTAATTGGTTTCAGGTCACGGTTCGCTTATCCGTCATTAAATATTTCCATTACCCTCTGAATCATCATCAGCCACACGCTGATCCTAAGTTTATGATCTCACTAATCAAGGTAGACGAATAATCGAAGTTCGAAGAGCAATACGCAAGGTTTCCAGAGGCGCGAATCGGTATTAATAAGAATTCCCGCCGAACTAGTTCTCACAGTTGTTCTTTTGCCTCAGCTCGCATGTTTTGTTTATTTTTTCCGCAGTTGTAAATTTAACGTTCAACATTTAACGCTGCAGAGAGTATGAAAAATATTTTTATACAATACATTTTCAATTATTGATACCTAGCTGCTGCTGAATCATAATGGAAAATTTTAAAATGGGATCCCCATCTTTCGAGCCAAAATGGAATATTTTGAACTGACGATAACTTTTTAGGACTTGATGTCACGTTCTAAGTTCAGAGCGATCAATGACTTTGAAAAGGTCACCACGTTTCGATAAAGTTCACCAATTTCCTATTTGAGGAACCAAACCGGTGGTAGTAGAGGCTCGTGGTAGAGGGAAGAGTCTACTTGCTTTCGCTGTTTGCCCGTTGAGTTCCGTCTTCATATAAGCTGTAACTAAGTTTTGAGAAGTTGGGACGAAGTTATTACCACGAGCGAGAAAAGACGTACGAAAACCAACCGCCTTTCAAACAATTCAATTCACACTTCGTTGCCGGTAACGCGTCTCATAGTAACGATGCTCAGTAATCGACATCCTCGACCTCACACGAACATCAACCAACATTCACCGCCCTCGAGCCCGCCTATTTCCGAAATCATTCAATGAGAGAGCGCAAGTGATTGGTGCTAGTATTAGATCGGTGGCCGAGCACTTTCGCCCGTTCGGGCATCCTCACGGTGACTTGGAGCCATAGGGTCCACAGCCTACGTTTGGGCCAGCAAATAAAGAATCGGAGAATGAGACGCCTGGTTTTAACCCCCACACCCTCAGAAAAATAAAAAATTATTGAAATTACTATACTTGCTACGGAGTTTACTCTTATAGTTACCAATCAGTTGTTAAGTGGAAATGTTCACAAATGCGCCGACAAGTTACTATCGCAAGTGTATGTTCTTCTTAAATCATTGTTGAAGCGAAGAATAATAAAACAGTGTACAGTTATTTGCAGCGTTTTTTATATCGAATGCGATACTAAAAGATGTAATACCAAGTAATATATTGCTAGGAGGCCAAAAAACATACAACACGCAAATCCAAAATTAATCAAAAGCTGATTCTTCAGAATTTTATTCGATACTGTTGTTGCTCCCTCCAGCCATCTGTCACAAATGGCAAGATGCACAATCTGCGAATGAGATGAAAGAATAAGTTAACTCGTTTTCCATATTATACTTTTTCCACTGACCAATCATTGTTGGAAGGCCTAGAGAGATTTTGAGCTCCGATTTATTATTCCAGCTTAACAGTATTAATTTGCTCCCGGTAGATATTTCTCCCGCCGGTATCAACACCTCTTTGCGGGTGACGATTGTTAACTTAAACCCTTTGTGTCTTGCTACTTAGCTTAAGCTTCAGCAACAGACAGTGGCAGGTAACAGTGACACCGATCTAATACTATCCTATTCCATTCAGCCGTATCCGAGACGGCGCGGTGGAGCAGTTCTGTTCGTCGGGTATTATCGTGTCGGAATAGCATCTCTCTCAAGGGCCCGTCCTCATCTGCTGGTCGATCGATCGTCCTCTGCGAAGGGAGTTAATGTCACTTAGCGCGTAGCTGTCGGCGTAGGCCTCAAGGCTTCTGCGGGTTGGGGATGGTTCCACGTCTATGAAGGAAACCAGCATTAGCCGGCGTGGATGATATGCTCGGCTTGCAAACACAGAGATCTTCCCTCCTTCTCCATCCTCGTTGTCTTTCAACACCTCTGTCACCGAGACGCTTCTAACAAACGCTTGAATATTTTAACGGTCCCCTTATTCAGACTCGAAAGAGGGTTTACGCGCATCTACGAAACGAGCGGTTCCACTTCTCCGGCTAACGTCCACCGCACTGAGCATCATCAGCAGTTAACGTCAGCGCTAAAAGATTAGAGCAGTAGATTTAGTGCTAATATTACAAATTTCGTACGTGGGAGTGAGGATTCTACCCTCGTAGCCTCGACGGCGACGTGGCTGTGGAACGAAGTTTGCCAGTGTGACAGAGAAAGAGTTCAGGGTAGACAAAATGGGCTTGGTACAGCTGCTAGCCTCGGCCAAAGTGCGTAGTACCATAACAACCCTTGCGTAGAAGGTGAATGCTCTAGTCCTATCGGCCTTGCTCAGTTTGACCACGCTGCCTGTCGAAAATAGTAGAACCTTCATAGTCAATTAATCTCAAAATAATTCAATGAGGTCGGCTCAAAATAAGAAGCATCTCTCAGGCTTGTTACCCTACGCAAATAGACTGAGCTATTTTTGGAAAATAAGAACACGATTAGTAAAGGTGAATTAGCTTAGCAGTTCAAACTGAGGATAGTCTAGCTGTTGTTCCTGAATGTCACAGCCGCGCTTACAGTGGGGGATTTTTTCTGCCTAACTTCAGAAATTATTGAATATGCACTCTACTGCCTAACTCGGAACTATGGTACAATAAAACCGTAAATCTGATCAATTTGAATATTACAAATAATGTTTTCGACCAGTTGTATTGTTTGAACATAAAATTTAGATACTAAAAGCTGAAAGATAAAAATCTCCTAAACGATGTCGTAGAAGCATGTTGTAGAGATGATAGTTGATGTTGACATCTGCACCTCTCGTCAAAATATTGAGCTACTCGATCGTGCGAAAACTTCGATGTACTCATAATGGCGAATTCAAGTAGAGCAACTCAAAGACACAGCCGCAGTTTTTTAATCCCAGAGCTGGCATATTATGGCTGGCTCTTTGATGGCTCGAAATCTGTTTTAAGCATTGGAGTCAACGGAATCGTTGGTATATTACCCTAGTTCATTTATAAACCCGGTAAGAGACCATTTTGACGTGATTCTTTGAGTACTTGAGGTAAAATTATTTTCAAAAAGCTATTCACTCAACTGCATTATATATCCTGGTGATTGTGAGTACCCCCCGCCTGGGGAAAGTCTGAAAAAAAATTCTTCGATGAGCGTTTTGTGAACGGGTAAATTTTCATCGCCCTGCGAAAAAACCATTCGTTCAAAACTTCAAACTTTGTTTGGAAAGGAGAACTTTGAAGATGAGGTTTTCGTAGTGGGTGGAAACGGTTTAGGATAGTGTCTGGGTGATGTTTAGATGGCAGTGGAGGCTGTCGAAGAACGGCTCTCCTGACTCCCAGAGCAAAAGTGACTGCTCCGTGCTAACGCGGAACAAGTAAAAACTCTTGTTTGTTTTGACAGGAACGAGGCAACCTCTGTTTATCTGTTGCCGAAGCTGGAGCTGTAGCAGTTGTGTTGTGGGTAGCAGTAGATGAACGCACCTGAAAGCCCAGCCATTTCCCTCTGATCTTCCTTCTCGAGCTTCTCCCTTTCGTTTCGCTATTTTTTGCCACTCCTCGATCAACAACCCGTTTTTCCAGCGGCACGTTTGTTTCAACATCACCTCACTCACACGTTCGACTTTCTTACTTTGATGTGCTGAAACGTACAAGCACATTCTGGGAGCAAATTTCCGCTTGTTATTTATTATTATTCAACTCCGTGCAATTCATCGAATCGGTTATTTTCCATTAAGAATACAAGTAACCTTATCATCTATATCTCTATGTACCTATTTAAAACGGCACAAAGAGAATGAGGTGAGGCGTGATGTTTCTCACCCCTCCCCAGGGAAATTAATAGTGTGCCATTGATAATAGTGTTGAGGGGTTGATGAACGCGCCACTTTCGCGATAGGAAGATAATATAACGCTATACCTACTTAAAGGGTAAAATCGAGAATTCCCGTCGCAACGTTCCAATTCACTAAGACTAAAACGTTTTGCTATTTAAGAGCCTTCCTACAGCCAAAACCAGAGCGGAAGTGCGCTCTTGGCTTTGAGCCTTGTAGGTAAAATTATAAGGGTCGACTTCCTGAATTGTAATCGTGAACGTGGCATAGTAAATTGTTTCTGGTTTGCGTGCAGCACCGAAGAAGAGCCACTTTCCTTCATTCGGCGTTTTCGTAAGAATATCTAAGTTCCAGTCGTAGACGTTTGCCATTGAAAAGGGAATCCGAAGGGATGGTTTAGAGGGCTCGAAAAAGAGAGAAATCCGTAGCGTTGAGAATTCATGTCACGCGCAACAGAACCGCTGAAATGCAATGCGGTCGACTTTTATACTTTTCTTTTCTACTTTTTCAATCGTTGGATTATTTTGTTGAATTCTGAATCGAGCTAATAAATGTCATTCCTCACCTGAAGAGTATACCTCCAAAAATGAAAATATTTTCAGGAATAGCTCAATCAACTTTGATTCATAATCAAAGATGGTGTGATGTACACATATCAGGCGAAGTTTATGACCCCGTAATGTTATTGTCATTAGAGAGTTTTTGCTTGTAGCGATGTTTTTCCAAGGTGGCCGTGGGTAGTTTTGGTTACTTTGTAAAATCATACGTTTCTAATACAAAACCACAGTTCACGGTCTATATGACGGTAACCGTTAGATGCGTTTGATTTTACAAAGTATCCAACACTCCCCACGGCTACTATGGAAAACACCGCTGTAAGCAAAAACTCTCTAACGTACAATGAAATCCCGTCTGGGTAACTCGGAATCCATTATAATCGAATGCCTTGAGCCCTAGATGGTGGTTTGTGAACATTAATTGATAAGGGATCCACCAATTCGCTTTCAGCCTCTTCTGGTACTTTATAGATTCTGAAACTATTATTTATTAATACCAATAATATGAGCAAGATAAAAACTTTTCTAATGACATCGAACAACTCTCAATTACCCGACTAAATGCCTCGAAGCATCAAGATTGAACTTCAATAAGATGAACTCCTTTGATCTAACGATATGGTGAATATGCTCCATCATTTTCGGTTCAGGTTCTAGGAACACCTGGCAATTTATCGGTGCAGAAACTGACCCGAGCAAAATTATTTGCAGAGTTCATAGATCTAATGATAATCGTATCACTAGCCTGCATGCTTATTTCGGGGAATGAATGAATTGGATGTCTCGCAAGTAAAAATACTTCATACCAATCTCTCCCTAGTATTCGCAAAAATTCAATTAGTATAATGCAGTGCGATTAAGAAATATTCTAACCTTTCTACCCTCGGGTAAACTTTAGTTCATAGTTCTAACAAACGGCTGATGTATGCGTGAATCCGGATGTTGGCTATGATAATTGCTCGCGTACTACCTTTATAGATGTGAGAAAATGTGAAACACAAAAAACAGTATGCTACTATTAACAATTCACTCATAAGGCATTGAGGATTGATGAATCAATACAACTGCTATAAGTCGGAAGGCGGAGAGCAGGCTAAATAATAATAATGAAGATGATAAACTATTGACTACCCAGCAGTTAGAGAGCGAAAGATGAACTTTCCAAGCATAAACATCACAATGACTAACCCGTATTTTCGGCTTTGCAAGGTAACGTGACCGTTTCACCGGCCATAGCTTTGAACGTTTGGCCGACTGTCATGAAATTCGGTGACGAAGCTGAAGTGCTGATTATCGTCACTGGTGCTGCAGATGGGACCAACTCTGTTGACATTGTTCGAAGGGCACCTGGAACAATCAAAGAATAATGGGCGATGAATGATCAGTTCAACCGACTACACATTCAATTGATATTGTTCTTTCCAGTCCGACGGTTGTAGGATTTTCAATCGCAAAAGAATCATGAAGAATCAATGCCAAATTTATTTAAAGACTCGGAAAATAATGAAATTAAATTATACAATGATCAGAGCTTTTTTAATGAGTAATTGTACATTATTCAACAAATATTCGAATTTCTCGTACCGTCATTTATTCGAGAGCAACCTGGCGATACGAGAGGTCACCATAGCCAGACCGAAGGGGAAGAAAGATATTATAATTCAGAGGAGGACAGGATTCGAAGCAGGCCAAGCCGAAGCTGGTCCCGCAGGTTCTCGCCCGCGTGCATTTCTAACGTGCCCAAGGCCTCTCGGCTCGCAGAACCCACACCCGAAAAGGACCTTTCTCCTCGCGAACTTTAATTAAGATATGACCGTAAATTAAACGCTCACCCTCAGGGCTTGCCTCTCGGTTTCCTTGCCTTGACTGCTTCGCCCACCAAACTATACACCCATTCGCAACCGCAGGGTTCTGGGGTAGATGGGTTAGAAGAAAACAGTGTTCAAAAGAGAGAAAACGAATGGGAAAAATACAATTAAATCCTGTAAATTACATTTATCAGATTGTATATTTCTCAGAGCGAGAGACGACGGAAGCGGAAGCAGTCAGGCGCTCAAGAAGCCCCGGGGGAAATTTAGTGGAACCGGCAGACGGCCGGGAAATTGCTGACCGACGGTTCCCAACATTCAGGAATCTCTTTTTCTACCACAGCAGAGCTCAATCTTCTTTCATTCTAACGTGTTATCACTTGTGCAGGTGGAAAAGCACAATTTTCTCGTCCAACCCAAGTAATTACGATACAAGTTTCATTATTGGTCAGTTTCATGACGTAAAAAATCATATTAAGAAAGATAATTTTTAAGTTAAGTTTTTAATCAGGCAATATGCTAATATAATAAGAAAAATAATAATACCTAATAATAATATCAGGCCGTGGATACCTTGTAATGGTGCTACGAAGCCCTGATGATGCCCGAATGGGCGAAAGTGCTTGGCAGGCCAGCAATAAAAAACAGGAGAACAGGTTGCCGTGGTTTTCTCAAAGAACGAAAAAAAAAACACTAATAATATAATAGTATCAAATGATATCAAGATGTCGAAAATAGCTCTGATACTCATCTAAGTTGCTAATTAATGTGCTGCTACTGGTATTGGGATGCCCAATTGCCTCCATTCGTTTGTAACCACGATGAGTTGAAAGATATACATGATTTGAACTGTTACCAAATTACCCATTGGCCACACCAAAAACTAATAGAAATACATGAATCATCACTCACGATTTGATATAACGAGAAAAATATACAGGTTTAACTTTACTAAACCTGTAAGCATTTATGCTCATGGGTGGGTCATCAGATTTTACCCATTTTTACTATAACCGAAAAAACAGATATGGCGTGTTGTTAGAGGCTGTTTAGGTCTTCTACGCAATTTCCGCGAAAGAGGGAGAACTTCAAAGCCGTCATTTGCATGTAAATTAGAAGTTGAAGAGGGCTTGATCCTCTTTTAAAATTGAAGGAAATCTTTACAAGAATATCCCTTCAAACGTAACTTACCATCAACTTGCTGCTGTATCCCGAAATATTCGGTTTATAGCCAATAATAATGCCATTGCTATCGTCTTTCACTTATATAATTTTGGTTTATTATTCAATAATAAACCATTGTAATCGCCCAAGAAAAAAAATTTTATAACCCCCCTCAAAATTTGATGTTTTACGTTTCAAGGCATGTAGAATCCGAATATCCAATAAAAAAAATTCTGTCTGTCCGCCGTACGCCGTACGCCGTACGCCGTGACACTTTTCCGGCCAAACCATAATAGCTACATTCTTGAAATTTTCACCAAAAATCAATCTCGGTCCTACGACGGCCCAATTCTTGAACCAACTTTCTAGCTCAATTTTAAGGGTATTTTTGGGGGGTTATGAGGGGGAGAAAATTCATATTTTCCACGGTTTTTCAGAAAAATGTGTACGAGGTATCAAATTATATAGATTTTTTGACGCTGAATCGAATGAGACCATCGCGGGGTCGATAGCTACATTGGTTCTCGAGTTATCACAGCTTTTGTGCCGAATTTGGGAGATTTTCAGAAATTTGACATGAGGGTATAACTCGAGAGTTCTTGGAGCTATAAAAATCGTTCTATACTCATTGGAATGGTCGTGAAACGCTCTCTCCAGCTGTACCGTTAGGCAAAAAATTTAGTTTTTAATTAGGAAATTAAGAAAAATAAAATTGAATAAAATTACAATAGTTGCTACGGTTTCAAAGGAAATCATTCATAGTTTTGAAGAGCTCCTGCCCCTTGAAAGGAAAATATGACTGATCAGCCTAGAATTTATTTCATTTGTTGTAGTTCTATATAATCGAAAGTAGTTTTAATAAAAGAATACATAATCACAGTAGGTAATAAGTTCTAGAAACAAATATAATACACATGAAAATAAAACTCCTTTTTGTCAATTTATATCTATCTATCCAATAGGTTTGTCAATTTAAAGAAAATATAATATTATGCCTGTACAAAAATATACCTATGCAGTAAATATTGTCTGAAAACTATAAGAGAAATCTATAAGAAAACTATAAAATTTAAATTTGGTCTTATTCTTGAATAATTTATCAGTGAACGCGTAAATGATTAGCTTTAGTGCCGACCTAGAGGTTTGCGTGAAGAAATGTGGTCGAAATTGTTCAGCTAAGTGGGTTACTTCGTTTTTCTTATTCATTGCCTGGTGGCTGTTTTTTAGCCACTTTCTTGTCTTGCTGCTCCAATCTTTCATGGTTGCAGTCTTTGCACGGAATTTTGTATACGTTTTAGCGAGAGTATCAGAATCGTCTTGATCCGTGGATATTTATGTTCGATACTTGATTGTCGTATAATTAGGTTAATAATGCGGATGTGCAGTATGTGAGCCAAACATTAAACGGTACAAGCCAAATTTCGTAAAACGGAATAATTTCTTTGGACCGCCAGCGTTAGAGATAGTGATTTTTTCACGGCCTGTAAAAATCGAAATCCTCAGTAAACAGCATGAGGCGGAAATAAGGTGTGTGATTCAACCGATACATAGGTAACAAGGCTCGATACGAGGAAGTACGGTGTGTGACACCAATGATAAAATCAAACGACATTCAGCTGACATAAAGAAACATTTCAAGACCCCCAGCGTTCAAATATAACCATTTTTGCAGTCTGAAGAAAATCAAAATATAGTAAATATGCATATAACAAAGAAGTACTGTATGTGACCAACTTGATAAAAATCAGGCATAATTCAATTGCCGTCCCAAACATTTCGAGACCAAATATATTGATTTTTCCGGCATGTAAAAATATTGAAAAAGGCTCATAACGCGTAGGTAAGGTGTGTGACCTTATATCCAAAAAAATTAAGTAAATTTGCTTGCCATAACGAACATTTTAAGACCTCAAACATAATAAGACTCTAATAGCTTGTAAAAATCAAAATAGAAAAAACATTGAACGCTTAATCGTGTTATCCTAAATAAGGAAATTACTCATTTTGCACAATTACTTACTGAGAGGAATTTTTTGAAAATTGTATCGAGTTCCATTCATTTTTCACGGAGACTGACGATTTATGTCATTTTTGAACACAGACACGCAGACACTAACTTGTTCAGGAAGAGTTTCTGAGTTTTAATAGTATGGAAATTTCTTCCAAATTCACCTCCGTTCCAAATTCGACCTTTCAGACGATCACAGAACTTCCATTTGCTACGTAAAAATGGAAGTAAAAAATGACCTGCGATTAAAATTTTCAAGGCTGTTGTAATATACGTCTGGTTCTTTGAACGACAGGAAATGGGAATTTTTCACAGGAATGGTGAATCACGATACACGATTGGCCGATTTCATTTACTGGCAAAGCGGAAAGTTAATTCATTCACTCTAAACCACTCATTCCTGCTCATCAGAATATAAATGTGAAAAGAGGATTTCGCTGCTTTTTCGAGAGAACTGAGGGATCCATACCAAATGACAATTAGACGAGTGTTTTCTGTCGGACACATGAGTGAAAACCGGAGGGACGAACGTTGAACGGTTCGTTGCGGTGGTGAAGTGTAGATTCACGAAGAGCGAAAAAAACCGGTGCCATGAAAAGAAAAAGAGGGCCCTGTCGAGTTGTGGGCCGGGCAACGACTATACCGCAGCGGCCTTGTTAATACATATTTAAAATATCCTCGTAACACGTGTAATACAAAAGTCGCACGTCGTTTTTCGTAATTTTTTCCTCCAGTTTCCAGCACCTACTAACACAACCTTCCAAGGCTGACCGACTTTCATTCTCATTCTATCTATTTTCACCACAATACAAGCGAATGGTCGAACGAGGTCTTTTCTGTTTTCTGCCCACCCTTTTCAGCTTCTGTCCTTTCCGTTTTCGTACTAGCGCTAAACAAAAGCGAAAACCGAAAAGCCGAGCTATCCCAGCTGTATTTTACAACCTCTTCAATATTTATGCTTCTATCTCTCGTGTGAACTGGCGCGGATTAAACCTGGGTTTCGGAACTTTGCCAGTATATTAGGTTATAAGACCCATCCCCTCCCATTTCACACGAATTTTCCATACTTTTTCCTTTCGGATTGCGTATTTCGGGGGAAATTCTGATTGCTACACCGTTGGTACGTATGGTTATTCTTTTTATTAAAGACCCTGCCTTCTCCTATGGTTCGAAGAACACTAACAGCGAAGAACCAACTTTCGGATTTCTCCGTGCTCTTGATATCAATTCTACTGTCAAAGCTAGGACAATTTATGTCAACAATTTTTTCGCACCCGTTCTGACCGAAAATTATCATCCTGGCATGAAGCTATTTTTCTTACACCACCGGGAGTGCGCCACTGTTACACTTACGATGACTTAATCACGGGAAAACATTTTTTAATTGAGGGCTCGTTTATAATTCGCAGATAAATCCCAGCTAATACCAGATTTTGGTTTACCAGGTAGTTTTTCGTATACTGGCTCACGAGAAAACTTCTTGGTAGCACTAACTCAAGGAAATCACATGCATGTATTTATTTACTATCGTCCGATAATTCACTGACATCATTTTCCAAGTATAAATTTATTAGGTAATTGTTATTCATGACGGTTTATTTGTGCTATGGTTTTGAATTAGGGAACACTATTAGGGTACTGTGTCAATGATATTGACACTCGGCCGATTAGTTTGTTTAACTGGATAGTTTTTTATTAGGTCTAATAATGATTCAGGGATGGCGCCAGGGGGTTGGAGAGTAGTTTTTTATCGTTCCCATTTCCTAAAGCTAAAGAAACAGAATTTTCCTCTGATTTTCTAGTTAAACTGCCACCTTCGATTAAAATTCCTTGATCACTGAGGATATGAAAACCTCAACGTCGCCGCAATCGTTTCGGTTACCTTTAAATAGGATAATTTTACCACCGAGAGAGTTCACAAATTTACTTGTTCTCGGATTGGCTGTTTCTTTTAACCTTATTGTTTTTGTTGATCTTGAGTGTACAGCGATGAGAAATCATTTATTAACGACGGCGCTGAGGAAACTTGAGCCGTTGACCATAATCACACGTTATGAACGCGCAACTGATCATTTACAGCGATGAGTACTGCAGTAAACTGCTATTCTATAATGACTACCTACTCTATATGAGCTTCAGTGAACATAATTATATTGAGTCAACGTATATTTGAATCACCATCGATGTTTCCATTTATAATCAGAAAGGCAGAGGTCAGATTATAACTATCCCTCCGATTATTGAACTAGAAACTGGAATGCGGCATACGACGATGAAATTACATCAGGATATCAATGTGAAGAACAGAAACCGCATTCATAAATGCTTTGGTTGATAAACCATCCTCATCATCGTAACGATTCCACTTCTCCCTAGGCTTTCCAGTTAGAATCAAACCGCGTTTAATTAAATTGGAGATTACGCGATATGTTAGCTGCGGTATGTGAATAATTAATTATGGCACTTTTCCGAATAAACGAATAAAATTACGGATTGCACTAACCACTACTTGTTTGATGTCACAATGCCTGTGTCAAGCCCACTAAATATTCCACTGCGTGAAACAATATTTGAGAAAATAATGTTATCACTGAAACAAGCAGCGATGAACGGATGTACGGTTTTCCACAGCCAGCTTGACATCGTTCAAAAAATCATCATCATTACAAAAATTTTCCGTTTTATAACCCGTTGGTTTGCGCCATTGGCGAACATAGAGAAAACTCGTATTCATCCGGTGTTTTACTTCCATGTTTACGTAGTAAATGGAAGTATTGAGATCGTCGGAAAAGTCGAATTCGGAACCGAGGTCCTGATGGAAGAAATTTTCATAGTAGTATACTCAGAAACACTTTCTGAACAAGTGTCTGTGTGTCCGTCTGTCCGTCTGTCTGTCTGTCCGTCTGTCCGTCTGTCCGTCTGTCCGTCTGTCCGTCTGTCTGTGGTCACAAACTGACATAAATCGCCATATCTCCCTGAAAAATGGATGAAACCCCATGAAATTTTCAGGGAATGTTTTCCCAGTGATTGTGCAAAATTAGGTTTTTCCGGATTTTGAATTACACACAGTACTTCCGAGATATAAGCGTTCAAAGTTTTTTCTGTTTCGATTTTTACAGGCTATGAGAGTCAATATTTTTCTACGTTTGAGGGCTTGAAATGTCGGTTATGGCAAGCAGAAAACACTAGATTTTTTGTATAGTGGGTCACATACAACGCCTCCACGTTATGAGCGTTTTTCACGATTTCACAAGTGCATGTTTTGTATTTTGATTTTTACAGGCCGCAAAACTCAATGTATTTGAATGTTTGAGGTCTTAAAATGTTGGGGTTGGCGATTGAATGATGCCTGATTTTTATCAAATGGGTCACATGCAGTACATCCGCGTTATTTGCACATTTGCTACATTTTGATTTTTATAGACCACAAAAATGAATATATTTGAACGCTGGAGGACTTAAAATTTTTCTATTATGAGAGTTGAATATCGCTTGATTTTTATTATTGGGGTCACATGCAGTACCTCCTCGTAAAACGCATTTTCAGTTGTTTAATTTGTATTTTTTGGGTTTCTTTGCTTTAAATATGACCAACTTTGACCTCGTTCACAAAACTTGTTTTGCATAGTTTGGATAACACACAGTACTTCCGCATTATGCCTATTTATAACTTTTGAGATTTAATAGACCGCAAGAGTGAATATACATTAGACTTTGAATTTCCTATATGACCGCCTAATATTGCTTGATTTTTATTATTGGGGTCACCTGCAGTACTTCCTCGTAAAACCATTTTCAGTTATTTTATTAAGCGTTATTGTACTTTTAGGGTCTCTTTGCTATAAATATGACCAACTTTGACCTCGTTCACGAAACTTGTTTTGTATGGTTTGGGTAACACACAGTACTTCCGCTTTATGCCATTTTTTAACTTTTGAGATTTTAATAGACCGCAAGAGTGAATATACATTAGACTTTAAATTTTCTATAATATAGAAAGCAATATTCAGCTGTCATATTATGACAGCTGAATATTGCTTGTTTTTTATTATTGGGGTCACCTGCAGTACTTCCTCGCAAAACGCATTTTCAGTTACTGTACTTTTTAGGGCTCTTTGCTATATTTTTGACCATCTCTGACCACGTTCACAGAACTTGTTTTGTATAGCTTGGATAACATACAGTACTTCCGCCGTGTGCCGGTTTTTTGAATTAGAGATTTTTATAGACCACAAGAGTGAATATACTTTGGACTTTAAATTTTTCTTTATGACAGTTGAATTTTGCTTGATTTTCATTATTGGGGTCACATACAGTACTTCCTCGTTACACGCAATTTCAGTTATTTCATTCTAGCGCTTTTGTAACTTTCACCCGAAAGTTATATGTTCTTTGCTTTAAATATGACCAAGAACGACCATGTTTTGTTTTGTTTTGGTCTCATACCGTACTTCCGCCCTACGCCGTTTATCGCTGTTGAGCTTTCTACAGGGTGCAAAAATCAATATATTTGACGCTATAGGTATTAAATATTTGTAATGGCGAGTGAATGACGCCTGATCTTTACCACTAGGGTCACACGCCGTACATCCATGCTATCCAGTAGTTCTTTCGATCAGAAATATTCACATTAGCCAAAAGTCAATATAGTTGAACGTTTGAAAGGACGTGAAATGTTATCTATGGCGGGTGAATGACGGTAGATTTTTATCATTAAAGTCGCCGTGTACCATACTTCCGCTATTTTTGGGTCTCCTGGCTCGTTTTTCAATAACAGCTGTTGCAAATTAACGTTTCGGCCTTCGTACGATTTTCTCGATTTTATAATTGGTTATACTATTTACCGACTCAAACATGGAAGTACTGTGTGATCTATGCACACCACTGGTTTTTATTTCTTAACTTTCAAAGCTCCTACTTGCATATTGATCACATACGCTTGAAAACCTCGCAAGCTACGTTTCAGATTTAGCTCGAATTTGAGGCGCGTTATACCCCGGTTCTGCGGGAGCAGGTTTTCCTGTTTCGGCGACGCTAGCGATAGAACCTCTAAAAGCCCTACTATTTACTACTACTATTTGAATGTTCCACAAGAAATCGCGCTATCGTTACTCGCCGAAACGCTCTCGATCCTTGCTGCTAGAAATCCAACCCATCATGATGCTGAAATCGTACCGATATCACTAAAATAGCGATACCAGCGGCCATTTTTGTTTAAATTTCAACGTCAACAACTGCCATGTTCCCCCGATTTCTCGTGATGTTTGCCGATTTTCCGATAAATAACACTCGAAGGTCACAAACATGATTTAAATAAATATGCCAGTTTAAAAAAAAAAAAATTGAAATTATTTTTAAGTATTATTATTTACCAATAAGCTATTGCAATCGCTTCTAAATAATATGCATACCTACTATTCAAATCTCTCTTCGGAAATTGAGGCTTGTATTTTGCGGATTAGTAGCATTTATTATTCTGTCGTCCTCCGCTACTTCACTGATGATGTATGAACTGAGCATGTAATCGAAATTTGCATCGTTGTTGAAGATTTTCCAACATTTTTGTACACAGGTAATTCATGATTCTGGGTTGTTGATAAATCGTACAACTTGCAAATATTTCAAGATCGCAGGGCCAGTTAGTAGTGGTAAGCTCCTAGCTCATGATAGACAACGTAATCACAATTTAATGGGAATAAACATTATTTACTATCGCTAGAAAAACGATTAATGAGAACGATAAGTAATACTGTCAAACGGAAAAACATAATAATAAAGCTTCTTGGTTGAGTCGTCGCATCTCTCATTGTACTGGGTTGGTGAGGACGACCGATATGGTATCGCTATCAACTACCTCCTCTATCTCATATGTAGTCAAACACCCACGTTCCTTGCTGTATTTCAAACTATATTCTTATTTTTAATCTAGATTTTATTATTAACACTCTTTAAAAAATGCTCTTACCATCAGTACTGTAAGTTACCATAATTGAACACCTAGCAACTTTATTATTTTTTAAACAAACCCCCTAACATGCAAATACTTTCAGGACGAGGAGAAGACCAGGCAGATAATGAATTATTACTAAAGCTTTAACGACTGGTCGAACTTGGCTGTGGTAACCTATGGTTCCACGTAAGTGACAAAATGTATATTGAAATAGTTCGACTCTAATGCAACCTTGTACCTTCATAATAACAATGCAATAACTATGTACTAAATTGGCACATTTAGATCGCCCTGAGGATGCCCGAAGGGGCGAAAGTACTCGGCCAGTAAATAAAAAATCAGAGAATATGTCGCCTGGTTCTTCTCCCCCTCACCAACCCAGTACAATAATAATAAAGGCTTCTTTCGCGATATCCAATGACGTAGGACAATTGCAGCGATATCGTTGAGATCAACTCTCTGTCGCCAAAATCGCTAGCATCGCTTAACCCGCTTACTCTGAACGTAGGGTAACACTGCGGTCACAATATATCTATCAACAATCTCTCCTTTGCTCGCATGATGTGAAATTCTCTACTATTCTCAACATTCAGAACAATTTCCACAATTTTGGTACGATCTCTATAATATCTTCATTGAGGATGCCAAAATTGTCGTTATACTCAGCTCAGTAACACAGACAAATTTTTGTCTCTGAGGTTTATTATGAGGGTGCTCGAAACGCAAAAGCCATGCCCGTGGCCGTGAATTTTTTCTCGCGTTCAATTTTACTAATCATAGATGGTGCTCTGGGTTTTTAAAACATTTCAGTTTTTAAATTTGTTTATCTATTTTTTCCAAGCAAAGCTACACCCCGTTTTATGCGTTCAGGTGGTCAAGACGGTATCCTAATACAGATTTTCCTGGTAAAAATTTAAACGAAATTCATACTTTTTCAAATTATCCCATCAATATTGATCAGAAACATTCATTCGAACTAGCTGTCGTTATCGTAATGGTTGAAGTAGCTCACTTCACGTACCTCAGGGAGCACTAGTGTGCCCTTATATTTCATCCCTTTGATCTTCGAATATCCAAAGTATGCAGATCACCTCCATTCTGCAGCATCTGAGTACTACCTACATCCTCGCTTCTACATATTCTGTCGTTACCTTCGAGGAGGCGGAGGAGCCGCAGGGCTCAAAAGGGCGACTATAGGACTTTTTCATCCCATGCCAGCTCTGCTCGGCCTGGCATCTACCTCATTCGATCCCAAAGGGGATTCCCGCCGACTTCATAACTCTCACAGCCTTTTTGAAAGTTATTCTTATTCTTACAACCACCTATACAACATACCACGCTGCTCTCTGTTCAGTTACTACCAAGTGTGAGAATTCGCTATGTAGAATTAAATCAGCTCAACGCGCAAGCCTTTTGTGTCATTTACCATACTACGCGCCTCGTCTGTGGTATGAATTTTACACAACATCTTGTATGCTACCATGTTCGTCCAAAGATCATTTCCTTCCAAATTTCACTCAGAAGATGGAAGCAAACTTCGTATAATATTGCGCTAATAATATTAATGGTCATAACTCTGCTGCTTTTAGTTCTAGAATTTCTTTCAACTTGAAAGCTATTAACTAATACATATCTCAAATGATCAAATTATTTCGCTGCTTTAATGAACTAGTGTCATCTATTACTGCAAAAATTATGATCTACATCGGTCCCTGCTAGAAAGCCGTTAAGTTTTACAGCTGTTGGCGGTTAGGGCGAGCATTTTCATTTTGTCGTCTCTGTACACTACGGTTTAGATATAAGTTCCACTGCAGAAAATCGAGGGCAAAGGTGGCGCCTATAGGTGTGAATGTTGGCTGGCGGAGCTGAGAAATGTTTAATTAAAACTCAGGAATCCACAACCCCCGTTTTCCATCGTATATTCTCGCCTGTGTCCCAAAATTAAAGTAAACACTTTTCTTTAATTAAGATAAGGAAACGACTGAAGAATACATAAATAACTATAAATAAACAACGACTAACGGGACGCTGCGAGTTCAGGGAGAAAAGTATTCCGCCCTTTTTTTCAATTAATCCTTTTGATAAATATTCTATCACGAAAAATCCTATTCCGTTTTTAAACCAAGATTTATCTTTCTTCTAATATCCATAGGTACTGAAAACCAAAACAAGCTGATTTTTCTATTCATAATTATTATGGTTTTTATAGTTTAAAATCTCAAAATGAATGGATCTTTTAATATTTACAGTGTGAGTTTATTATCACTCTGCTGTATATTCATAATACTCAGTTTGGGTTATGAAGACGTAAGTAAACTACATCAAAAATATTCTCAGTAAAATAATCTGAATTACATTTTTTAAAAAGTGAAAATGAAATGATCTGGATGAAGGGATCTAAATAATTACAGTGTGACTATGTTCTTCAAGCAGTTGACTCTACATCCTAAGCTCCATTAATTTATTACAGACACAATTTTGTAGAGCACTCTCCAGTTCTTAGGAGCATCCAGAGTCGAATTATCAAGCGTGTAGAAGAAATTATTTCCCCAGCTTTTTTTTACATGTATATTAAATTTTCCATGCAAGATCAGTCTATCTTTATTGATTTTGACCTTCAACATTTCAATTGGTGATTAATCACATTTTAGTTCCATGAATAATAGAGTGATATGAAGTAGCGAAAGACGCGGTGGTTTCGTAATTAAAATGGTAGCGATTGCAAATTTTCAAGTTCCTCACCCTATTTGGAACAATCAAAAGCATTAACGGCAGCCGTTCAGCGCTAAAGCAAAACAGTTTGTTAAGCGACTAACGAGCTTCGCTGTTACGACTGGAAGCCCTAGATTATAATTGTGATTCTGAGAAGACTTGAATGTTCAGTAACACGCACGGCTCGAGCTGTAGCCTGGGGGATGTTACGCGAGTTGATGAAGACGGAGAGCTTTCTTTTTATTCAGACTAATTGGGGGAATGCCGTTCGAAGGGGAGCTGCCAAGAAATGAACAGCTAAATGTCTACTGAATTTACAATTTCAATAGGAGGTAGGCCTATTGGTGGATTCAAAGCCTTCTCTGCGCAGTATCGCAGAATCCGAATTATTAAGATACGAATGATAATTTATTTACGGAGGTTCGGTGTTCGAAAAACTTCCTTATCTATTGAATCAAAACCAGGCATGAGCCAAATTCTATTCGACACTGATCTGACCAGAAAAGCACTGGTCAGCACTAGTCGCCGTCGTGTACTAGATGATAGTTCAATTCCTTTCTACGTATCATGGAACAAAGCATAAGGCAGTCCTAAGTTGTCACGTGTGCTGCGATCGATAAAAATAGAAATATACCAGCTAGCTAGTATTGAACACAGAACAACACAGAAACAAATTGTATGAAAACTTACTTTCGCAGATGGCTTTTGTTATCATTACGTTTTCCCATTGTGAACTCAGCGAAGATTCATTTCCCCAACTAATTCGGCTCAAAGAATACTGCAAGAAGTGAGAAACTTTTCTTTTTCGTTTTTCCTTTTCCGAGTGCACTCAGTTAATAAGAGTTGATGATGTGTTCGTCGGAAAGCGAGACTGTAGATGCTGTCCAATATAGGAGGCTTTGAGGAGAAAAGAGTATATGCCGGTGGAAGTCTGAGGAAAATGACGGAAAGAAGAGAAAAAGAAAGAAATGAAAGACTAACAGCGTATGAAGCTAGAGAGAAAATGAGAGTAGTTAGTAACAAAAGCATGCTCAGCTCGTGGTTGCGACAGCGCTCCGTCGTAGTAAGTTGTATGACACACGGATGGAATGGATCTGAAAGGGATGCCCTAGTAAGGTGCTTCGTTTGGTCGCTAATAGAAGTAATAAGGAACAACGCGTTAGATCGTGAGCAAGGAATAGATGGGGAAAAAGAAGGTCTAAAGGCGAGATTCTATCACACGGAATTCTCTTTCCTTTTCACTTATCCGCGAACGCTGTTTTCACTAACCTTCCATAAAGGACGAGAAACAGAAAATCGTTCACATGTAGAAGGTCAAAGGATGATAGCGAGGGGGTGGGGGAAAGAGGGCTAAAAGGGATGAGAAAGGGAAAATATCGTTATAAAAAAAGGACTCGAGAGAGGTGGACTTGAGATAAAGGGGAACATCAAGTACGTTATTACAATCTCAGGAGTGCTTTACGTTTTAGCTTTATTACACTCATAACGCAATCCCCTTCGGCAGTGTCGCTATTTTCATCTATCCTCGTATAACATTTTAGATGATATTAAAGGACAAAGAGCCTTAACCGTTTCCCTTTGCTACTTCTGTTTCATACTGACGAACGCGATGGCTTTTGTCTATACTTTGAGAAACTTTGCTCGAGAACAGCGCGCGTAGCAGTAATTTTGAAATACGTTCATTAGAGAATCGGCAAGGGGACCTAGCGAAATGCTTTTAGCTTTTAGGGAAGTGCGCTCGTCCGTTGAGTTGGTAGTGAACGAAGAATTGTGCGCGAATGGGAATTATTGCCCACATTAAGCAGAAATGGGTGTATATCGTTAGATATACGTTCTTAGAAAACTTTGACTTGATTTTTAGAATCCTATAATTATGCATCCTATAGAGACAGCAAATACTACCCCTAATTCCCAAATGTTTTTAAAAATGTTCGTACGCGCATGATTGTATTTTGTACTCATACACAAATCCAAATGAGACCCGTTGTGGTTAATGTTCTCGATAATGATAATTAAATTTGGTACTTGAGAAAACGAATCACTCACTTTCACTCCCATAAAATGATCATTATTTGGCACATTTATTTCTCAAAGCTATTACTGAATTAGGTACTTGCCCAAAATGAGGAATCTGCTTCGAATCCGGATAACCGAATTATGGTTCAAAGGCCTGAAATAGCGCTCGTAAAAATAACAGATTCTAGTGAAGGTATCGAGTTTAAAAAATGGCTCTAACCTAATGGAGCTATCATGTTGTCTCGGTGAGCAGTTTTCTGGGCTTAATGATAGGGCAGTGAAGCGGTTGGGTGAGTGATGGGAGTTATGGAAGGTAGATGCTCCGTGTGTGAGACTGGGCCTGTGACTTTAGCAATGCTCCTCCGATTCCCGCTACTTTTCGCTCGAGCTTATCTTCTGTTGACGATTCCTCCATCAATTTTTTCTTTAGGATTTTGATGTCACTTGCAAATAGTGTTATAAATAATTAAATAAAACGATTAAGAACAATTTTCTCTGTTATTATGCAATCAAAACTACACCTCCTCATATTCCTCATCGAAGATTTACCGCACCCCATCAAATGTGTACTTTAATATACCTAGTTCATGTATTCATGATTGTGTGTAATTTGCAGTTTGTCACAGTCACCTTTTCCACCATTCCCTTCACCGAGTGTCCATTCCCTTTTCACCATTAAACGGACGTTGGAATGTTGTTAGATAAATAACGCAAGTCTACCGTCGAGATTCTGGGGTCTGATACTCATGATAACTGGTTTCTTCTTGACCGACTTAAACTAGGAAGAATAATGATCACTATTTTTAAGATTACGGTTCCGTACGACCGCATCGTTTTCCGATCATGTATAGTTCCAGTATAAAGTAATTTCACTTGAAAAATTTGCATTTTCAATTCTGTGTCTCATATGACTTGTGCAATTGACGAAGTAGGAGCTGGCGTCCTATGAGAGAACTGTAAATTAGTGTTGACCGAGCTCAACACGCGTGTCTGGACTACACCCGCCTCTGGCTCTTTGATTCACTCGCAGACCGTTTTTATCAAGGTAGGTTCGGTGGAAGTGGAGGTAGATTCGCCTTCAGCATTGACTTAGAGCAACTACAGCTCTCATAACGAGGCACCAGGTACTTCGGCACCGAAAGCCCGCATTGTCATAATTTCACAGCAAGATGCTCGTATCGACTTGAAGTTTTTAATTTGTGGCACCCTGTTTGATACCGGTCGAAATAAATTGCGAAGCTTGGTCCGGTTCAAATATTTTCTACTAGCATTATTTATTATTGATAGCTCTTGTTTCATCAAACATGAACAGTTCTGAAAAAATATTGAGCCTTGAAATAAAATGACCGTCTCACGTTGTATTATAATATTGAGATTTCAATTCGTCATCCACCGATCTTGATAGTGTTCGCCTCGGTATATCAACGTTTAGATGGGCATAAACATTGAAATACATTAACATTTTTTTTTTATCCACAGTACCTGTTTGCCCAACAAGTTTTGCATCAAGTACGTACATAATGGCTAAGACTAAAAGGTTAGGATTAGTGCTTCTTCAAAATGTTTTGTGCTTCACGCCAATTTATGGTAGCTCGTAATTTAATGAGTCTGTTATTGGACGAACACTTAATTTATGTGGTCAACGCGTTACTAAATTTCATACATATTCTCCCTTTCATGATTAGAATGGAAATTGAAACTGCGAAGGAAAGTGTATTGATCTTTTTATCATTAAAAAGTGCCTTCTTCGCGATGTCCTTGTAGCTTGTTATTACGGTAAGAAAAGGTGAACTTCATGAATTTTATTGTCTTCTCGCAAACGATGTTGGGTGTAGAAAATGTAGAAGGGGTGCTAACCACGCCTCCCTCTTAGCCGTAAACTTCGACGCCCGGGTCCCCTGAAATAAATACAATTGCATTTACAAGTTCAAGCGATACCTTAATTTCAAATTTTAAACTCGAATTAAAACTTTGGAATTGGAGAGAAGTGTCATAAAATGAGGGGTGAGAAGTGGAGGGCGAGAGAACTCAAACTAAATAAGCATACAACTCGATAAGATTGGCCGCCGAGAAGGGGGTTTTTAATTGAATTGTCCATTCGACACAAACGAGTTTTCCCTCACTTTCGCAAAGTAGGAGAACGTTAATTTTTTCACCTCCTTATCATCTGGGCATTTTGTTTGGAAGACGTCCGCTTTGAAATTTAACGGAATATTTCAATGTAGTGCGGGTGTGAGAGGGAGAAAAACAGGAGACTCATCCTCCGATTCTTTATTTGCTGGCCGAGCACTTTCACCCGTTTGGGCATCCTAAGGACGACGCGCGGAGCCATAGTCATAAAAAAAATGCGACGACAAGGAAAAGAGGAATATTTTTAATTCAATTTGTATACAGTACAATGCTCACCGACGGACGGAGCGCGGTTATAAATTGAAAGTAGAGAAACGATGGATAAATGGAGCGGTATCGTTTTCTCAAGCAGTGCCTCTTCGTTTATAGAGCGCTTACCTATATCGCTTGTTGTGCATTTCAACAGTTCAACCCTCAATTTTAGCTGAGGGTCCTCAGTGAATCCTTGATTGGTGCATTCATTTTGCGTTTCTCGACTGAGAATATTCACGCGTTCCATCAGATCGGAAACGGGCCCTGTTTGCTAACAACATACGCCCAATCGTCCATCAGCGTTGATTCAGACCTCGACCGACTCCAACCATTCGACGCTTTAGCTAAACAAAAGCTCAAATCGATTCTCTGAATTTCCATTCAATGACATCGAATGAACGCTTACTCGGCTCCTAGTATTTACGACATGGCTATTTTGATCGGTTGCCATTCAGAAGTAACTGACTTCAAATTAATCATCTGAGCGCATCAATAGAATGTAGTCAATCATCGAATGAGTACATAAAATTGCTCAAATTTTCAAGCATTTCAAACCTTCGTTACTAGATAAACGCGTACCATTTCAATATGGTGACTCCATAGGAAAACTGATAATTTCCTTTACTTCTTTTTGATCGACGCCCACTTCCATTGTCTCTAATTCCTTTTATACAATTTTCCTTTATATAATTGACTTTAATTAATTTTAATTAATTTAGTTTAATTAAATTAGTTTCAGTTCAAGTAATTTATTTCAATTAATTTATTTTTAATTTAATCAATTTAATTTTAGTTTGAATAATTTAATTTTTATTTAACTTATTTAATTTTAATTTGATTTATTGTATTTTATTTTAATTTAATTTAATTAATTTAGTTAAATAATGTTGATTTCATTTTAATTTAATTTACATTATATAAATCCGCCAATCGCATTTGCCCACCATGAGGGAACTTTGAGTCCATTTTTTTTCTGTGGATTCGTCGTTCTTATGTTTCTCTCGCGAAGCAAGTCTTTAGCTATTTCTTCTATTGATATTATGCCAACATAAAGGTTGAAAGAAAATTAGCTTCAAAAATTTTATATCCTTATTATTGAATTATTCATGCATTATTGCGCCTATTTAGAGAAGAGCGATTCCGTTATCAATCCAATTCACGTAATATTCGATCACCTCTAGGAGACAAAATTAGAACACGGCAACGGATATCTCCTTCATAATGAATGCAGACTTTGCCAAGCTGTAAATGGTAGTTTCGAGCCAGAAACATGAAAATTGACCTTGGTAACGCGTTTCAAGAGACAGCGCTCTTACGCAAGACAATCCATTACCTCGACGCTCATAATAACTCATAGGCTTTTCATTTCTCAAGCGCTCCCTTGAGAAAGCATGATTAAAAGTGTAGAGCACGCGAGCTGTTTGTCTTGATGTGACAAAGCGTGGACAAGATGAGGAAAGAGGAAAAAAGAAGTCAGGAAGAACAACGTAGAAGGAAAAAAGAGGCGTGTATGCGAAGGCTGCAGGGTCCGGAAGGAGGACATGGTATATAATTCAACGAGTCTGTCCAAGCGGTTTCGTTCGCCTCGCTTCTCCGTCTTCCTAAATGATTCAGGTCACAATTTGGTCAACCGGGGGATTCTTTCTGTCTTTCTCCCGTCCGTATCTGCGCAGATCTTCCGCACTTTTCCTCGTTAACTGGGTACCCCTTCAACTTCAACGAACGTCCCACTCTAATCACAAGCTGCTATCAATTTCCAAAGCACGGTTACCTGAACTTCCAAGCTCAGCCTACAGGTTCACCGTACTAGTGATTCTCAGCAGTCTCGTCAGTTCTTGTCAATCACGATTCTTACTACTGAACGTGCTGTGCGGAAAAATCGTAGTAAATACGTTTTTAAGACGAAACTTATAACCTCAAACGATTAGTTCGAAATTAGTTCAACTTTGGTTCTGCCAAACATGGAACTCGGTTTTCATACTGAAGGGCATTCGGGGATCTATTGATCGATTGCTCCTATACTAAACTACATTCCTATTCATTCTCACGTTTTATGACCAGAAGGTCCAGGCTTCTTTGTTCTACAGTTCAATTATGACTCGTATCAGTTGCAGCCCAGGAGTTACTATTATTTTACTAATCCTGTCCCCAGATAAGAATATCAGTTTACCAAAGGTCCAATATGTAGTTTTACGTTGTGGTTTGTCGCGTATCCATTAGATTCGACATGGGGTTGAGGTTTTTAAAAAAACTTGTATATAGAAGATGTTTCCTGAAGAGGCCCAGAGCGGCGAAAGCGCTAGAAGAAATACAAAATATGAGATAACGTCGCAATCAATGTCTCCACCTCAACCCCATGTCGAATATGTAGTTTTGGTCCTTACCGGTTACAATGTGAGTCGAAGGTTTGAAAATTCGATTGTCCAATATAGATGATAGCGTCGATGATATAAAAGCATCAATTGTAAACTCTTCCATATACCTTTGAGTCGAGGCTGACGATCTAGCCTTCGTTTCCTCCTCACTCACATCCCTCATTCAAGGTCAATGTGGATCATATCCCATTGGTTCTCTGGTGAATTATGTACGTTGACTTTTTGCAGGGAGTGGACCCTTTGACATGTTGGTAATAAGATTTGTACGTTATCTAAAGCCACTGAGGTTACTCGGAGAGCGATGATTGATCAAGCACGTTACAAGTTAAGAAGAAGAGCGGAGCAAAAGGTGAAAAAAATGTTCGACCGCTGAGGAGATGAAAGAAAATTGGCAGAAATCGGTCGTGGAACCTTCAACCTCTCTGCAGAACGGGAGAGGTTGAAAAGACATAAAGTCAACACTTATTGACTCAATAGATTGGGTCCTAAAGTTTCGTCTTTTGCCTCGCCCTCTCTCACCTTCTGCGTTTTCTCACTAAATAGAGCCTGCCGGCCGAGGGGTAAAAAGGAAAAGTGGTGTAACTCGCAGTCGAGCTGGTTCACTCAGTAATTCGATTGAGTCAATGGGGTTACCCAGGAGGCCGATGGAGAGGAAGTTACGAGTGGAGTGACGCTGTTAGAAGACACCGGAAGAAACAAAAAGGCTAAATTTCGCGAATATGAGCTGTGCAAAAAAATAGGAGAATCCATGCCAGAGTTCCAAACTCCAGCACCACGCACTAGATTGTACTGCGGCACATTGAGTATTAGCCTTGCAAAGAAGTCAGGAAGCTTTATAATCATTTAGTCAAATAAAAATAAAAATTGAATATTAAATTTACCGTTGGTAGATATATAGTTGGTAGCTAGATCAACATTTTTTTAGTTTCGAATTTGAAATATCCACAAATGAATACAGAATCGCCAAAGCTATGAAATGTTGCCCAACATTGGAAAATTACCCGGATCGGGAGTGTGATCTTATGTAAGACTTACAGTGGCTTGATAGTGTAGTAGGCCACTGTAGTAAGACTTTAAGAATTTAAAGTGAAAAAAATCAAATTCTGACAATTAATAATACTTTTTTTCGATTTTCACACTTATGAAGTTTAAACTTTGGATTTTTTTTTTCGTCAAGTTCGCGAATTTTGAAAAAAATAGTTGCTGTGTAAGAAAATTGAGAAATTTTATTTTGAATCAATTAAAAATCAAAAAAGGACAGTGATTTTTTTTTCGAAATTTATTCCGCTTATATGTAAAAAAAGTTTTCGGTTTTCTTCGCTCGTGAATAGCTCCGCGGGGACATAACATAAAAATATAATTAGTAACATCAATGTAACACCAAATTGTAGGATTTTGTTAGCTTTTTCTCGTCTCTGAATACTATACGTTTGTAGAAGTAGTCGGTTCAAAAGTTATTTGCGAAAAACAGGCGAAAAAATGTGAAAATCCGGGTCATAAAATTTTAAAGCGCAATAAAACTTGAACGAAGGCCTAATAAAAAATACGATTTTTTCACACGATGAGTTTGTCTCTATTTAACTGCTTGTCTCTATTTTCCGCACGACATATCATATACTATCTATCATTATCTGTAATGCACATGCACATGGTACGTACGAAAATCAATATTTAAAGCGCTAGAACAGCACCCGATAGAAAAAATTCCGAGATCGAAAAAATTTGCCAAACAATGTTTTTTCATACATTTCGAATTTTTAAAAATTTTCAAAAGCGGAATTCGAAATTTGGCGATTTTTTCAGCCGATGGCCTTAAATTTTAAGCAATCTCTTTTTTTCAATCCAATCTCTCCGGCCATCTCTTCAATCAATCGTATACCTTCTCCTCCTCGTTTTGTAGTTTTATATATATAGGAAACGGCTCCAATATTGCTTCCTCTAACTACAAATTATTGTTAGTGCAGTTTGTTTGAAGATTAATATTGATACCCACATCATTGAAAATAGATATTCACAGCCGCCTGGGTCGTAAATATCTAGGCTTCCTGAGGAGAAAATGTTTCGTGGCAAACTCACCTGCAATAGAGAAGAATAGGTTGATATATATATTTACACAAACGTTGAAAAATTGGATACCCTATAAAAACCGAGTTTTTCGTACGACCAGCCCTTGATCTGGATCCAGTCAAGTCAGAGTTGAAATAGAGGTAGGGATTCGATTCTTAGATATTATCTGGATAGATAATTTAAAAGAAAACTAAAATCGGTATTCGTTAATTCTATCGTCCAAAAGAAGAATATTTATGTATTAACAAGATCATCGTCATTCCCTTGCACACATGGGTTTACAAGATAAAGTTGGCCAACAATTATATACGACCTGACATTCAAAACGTATTTCACAATTAAAATGCCTAAATCTTGAAGGCTCCTCCTTGAACGCACCTCCCCACGTTTTTATTGTCAACCATACAGCGACTGGCTGAATGTAGTTGTTTCACAGTGGTACGTTGATCCGATCACAAAGAAGAGAAAGATAGCATGAAGTTTAGAGGTTAACTGGGATGTGGCTGAACTTTCCTTCACTTCGAGATATCCACATCGGGATGAGGGCGAGAATTTCAGACCCGTCAGCCCCGTCCGCTGTTCAACAGCAGCCAAATCCTTCAGCGCATGCAGTGACCCGCCAATATCGAACTCAAAACTTGTTACAAGTTGTAGCTCTCTCCGTTTCCTCTACAACCGCCTTGCGAGAACGACGACCCGCTTTGCCTCAGACTCTTCAGTTTTACTGCTTATGAAACCTTGCTATCCTCATCCGATCTAAGTTGTACGTTAACTTAGCTGCCGAGCGATGGGTGTGAAAACTTTTTAAATTCGGATAATAGCAATTCATTGGTCGCAACTCGAACCAGTTTTGAAAACCGCCAACGCAGATGAGTAAAGAACTACCTATACCTACGTTTTGATAATTATAACGATAAAACAGAACTTTCGAGGGAGCTCTCGTACTATTCTATTTCCATACGACTGCGCAAGATGCTTATTTCTAACTTATTTGCTACCGATTCATTTCAATCGACTATACAACATTATTCATACCTATTACTCAGGTAGAACATTATCGACTGGAAAGGTGTCTCAACAATATACAGAAGGGGATTTCTCTGAACTGAAATATCATGTGAAAAAATAGTTCCACATTAAAAAAATCTACCTAATTAAAAAAAAAAAATCCTGACCGATTTTCCAATCTTTCGTTCTAAAAGCGTTAAATTTACCATCAAATGTTTCGACGAACGGACGTTTCGGCCATCCGGCTGAGCAAAATCATCCAAAATTGGTAAACTTTCCGACTTGTATGGCATTTTGACTGTAAGCAACAATGAGACAATTGAAAATACGAAAGTTTTAAAGAATGCATACAACCAGCTTTCAAAGTTCGTTTTAAATTCCACGAGAAATTCCATACAATTTTCGTCATGGAGGCTACCTCTCAGATGTCAGGAAATACGAAACTCAGATTCAGTGAATGGATAGAAGACTCTAATTTTCCAATATTATAATAATAACTAGGTTGCTATTGATGAAAGACTGGTATCCGTTGTGATTGCTCAGCGACATAAAACGAACCCTAATATTGGACTAGAAATTACCTGATCGAACCTACTCTAAGAACGCTCCAAATGATCCCGAACATTTGTGATCGTTCCCACCGAAAAACTGATTGGCAACAATGGGGGAAACCCCGTAGCAACTATTGTCATTTTAATCATTTTTATTTTTCTTAATTTCCAAATTGAAAGCTAAATTTTACTACCCTAACGATACAGCTGAAGAGAGTGCTTGGAAATCATTCCAACGAGTATAGAACGAATTCTATAACTCTAAGAACTCTCAAGTTATACCCTAATGCCAAATTCGTGAAAATCTCCCAAGTTCAACAAAAAAGCTGCGATAACTCGCGAACCAATAAAGTTATCGACCCCGAAATGGTCTCATTCGATTTAGCGTCAAAATATCTATAAAAATTGATACCAAAATTACACCTTTTCTGGGAAACGTTGGAAATTTTCTCCCCTCAAAACCCCCAAAAATACCCTTAAAATTAATTAAGTCGTGATTTGGCTAAAGATTGAGCCAATGTCAGACGAAGATTGATTTTTGATGACAATTTCAAGAATTTATCTTCTATTGTTTCGTCAGCAATTTTTTGACGGCGGACGGACATAATTTTTTAACCGACTTCAAACAAGGAGGAGGTTACTATGGTCGTCTAGCGGGATTTTTTTTTTTTTTTTTTTTTTTCGGTATGTGTTGTCCACCGGCGTTCAGCTCCTGTACGTCCGATCGGGTTACTTTTTTTTTTTTGTTTGAAAGGGTTACTATCCAGGTAGGTCCCATAATTTTTTCAATAGAGTCCGTCTAGTAGTTACGTCTCCAGACGCGGAGAAACGCCGGAAAACGTGATTTTCGCGAAAAAAGGAAGTTTTGACTTTGCAAGCTTATAACTTCTAGAATACTTGCTCGATTGTTTTGTTTCTGGTGTCATTTTGTTCATAATTTATCTACGTACGAGGGCCTAGCTCCAATTTTTCGTTCGACATTCTAATATAGCGTGTAGAGAAGAAAGTGTAACAAAAAACGTGATGCCAATTTTCACTTTTTTGAGGTTTTTCGAGCACCGTTCCCAACCACGTCGAGAAAAAAAATATGAACACTATTGCACTGCAAAGCACATAGATAGAGCTTTCTAACGATGGTAAAAAATCAAGTTTAGGTGGCATAATAAGGGAGCAATCAATGTTTTAATGGACCTGTGTTTGAGACCTCATAACTTCCAAACAAAAACTGTTTTTCCATAGTTTTTAAACGTAAATTGTTCAAAGTTGAGTCTAGTTTACGTGATTCAAATTTGGTATTGATTGGACTAAAATTAGATACTTTTTAGGCCGTATTTCTAGAAAATTTGTTTCAAAATCACGTTTTTTGGACTATTTATGCTTGTAGAAAAAAAACTACGTTAGTCATAGCATTCTCGTTAGAAAATTTGAATTCAGCGTTAAATTTTCAATAAATAACATGGTTTTGAAGGCCAAATAACTTCATTTCAATGCACAAACGTTTGGCGAATTTCTGAAATTTTGTTCGGATTCTCTCATTCAGTGCGATTGCGGGTACGCTTGAGAAAATGATCACTCTATTATCGTTAGAGAAACAAAGAACGAGTGAATTGGTGCAATTCAGTAACCAGTAATGGTGTAGACAATTATTTGGGTTTTGATAGGTGTATCAATGGGATCAAAGTATCCGGTATGTTGACCAAGAGACCCAAATCAGTGGATGGATTATTCCAAACGTTCAGGAAAATCTTTTAATCATTTGGGAAATGAGAAATAGTAATTTTTATATTATTAGGGAAGGTGATCCAATCACTCAGGAAGTGGTCAGGTCAATACGAGTAGTAAAGTAGTCCTTAAAATGTGTAGTTGGCGAATGAGTTGCTGCGAAGTTGGGACATTTTTGTTATTTTTTCCTTTTCAGAGTTTATTTTATAGACAAACTTTTTGAAGTCGGTTTTATTTTTTTTTTTAACCGACTTCAAACAAGGAGGAGGTTACTATGGTCGTCTAGCGGGATTTTTTTTTTTTTTTTTTTTTTTTTTTTTTTTTTTTTTTTTCGGTATGTGTTGTCCACCGGCGTTCAGCTCCTGTACGTCCGATCGGGTTACTTTTTTTTTTGTTTGAAAGGGTTACTATCCAGGTAGGTCCCATAATTTTTTCAATTGAGTCCATTCAGTAGTTACGTCTCCAGACGCGGGGAAACGCCGGAAAACGTGATTTTCGCGAAAAAAGGAAGTTTTGACTTTGCAAGATTATAACTTCTAGAATACTTGCTCGATTGTTTTGTTTCTGGTGTCATTTTGTTCATAATTTATCTGCCTACAAGGGCCTAGCTTCAATTTTTTGTTCGGCATTCTAATATAGCGTGTAGAGAAGAAAGTGTAACAAAAAAAGTGATGCCAATTTTCACTTTTTTGAGGTTTTTCGAGCACCGTTCCCAACCACGTCGAGAAAAAAAATATGAACACTACTGCACTTGAAAGCACTTAGCTAGAGCTTTCTAACGATGGTAAAAAATCAAGTTTAGGTGGCATAATAAGGGAGCAATCGATGTTTTAATGGACCTGTGTTTGAGACCTCACAACTTCCAATCCTAAACTGTTTTTCCATAGTTTTTAAACTTAAATTGTTCACATTTGAGTCCAGTTTACGTGATTCAAATTTGGTATTGATTGGACTAAAAGTAGATACTTTTTAGGCCGTATTTCTAAAAAATTGTTTTCAAAATCACGTTTTTTGGACTATTTATGCTTGTAGAAAAAAAACTACGTTAGTCATGGCATTCTCGTTAGAAGATTTGAATTCAGCGTTAAATTTTCAATAAATAACATGGTTTTGAAGGCCAAATAACTCCATGTTAATGCACAAACGTTCGGCGAATTTCTGAAATTTTGTTCGGATTCTCTCATTCAGTGCGATTGCGGGTACGCTTGAGAAAATCATCACTCTATTATCGTTAGAGAAATAAAGAACGAGTGAATTGGTGCAATTCAGTAACCAGTAATGGTGTAGAGAATTATTTGAGTTTTGGTAGGTGTATCAATGGGATCAAAGTATCCGGTATGTTGACCAAGAGACCCAAATCAGTGGATGGATTATTCCAAACGTTCAAACTCACTCTCAATCAACATAATAACATTGAAAATAGTTAGGTAATCATTATACTTTAGAACTTCATCGTTCAACGGACTTATGAATTGAGTTTGGACGGTTAGTAGTAAGTGACAAGAACACAATAATGAAAGCTTGGGAAAATTCTGTAAAGAGAGCTGTCCATAATTGTAAGTCACTAAAAAGAGAAAAATAAAAAAAAACTTTTAAAAAAAAAATAAAACCGACTTCAAAAAGTTTGTCTATAAAATACGCTCTGAAAAGGAAAAAATAACAAAAATGTCCCAACTTCGCAGCAACTCATTCGTCAACTACACATTTTAAGGACTACTTTACTACTCGTATTGACCTGTCCACTTCCTGATTGATTGGATCACCTTCCCTAATAATATAAAAATTACTATTTCTCATTTCCCAAATGATTAAAAGATTTTCCTTTCACCTCTGAATTGCCTCCAGATTGATCATCTTTTGGAGTCGGCGCCTCTCTGGCAAAATGACTACCCGATGGTTACAAATAAATATGAATTTACGATAAATTAGTAGGTGCCAGGTAATAAGTCTGGGTCTGAACGTAAAGATTCTTAGAGAAATCTGAAATGGTTTTTAGGAAAAGGCGTGAATAGTCACCTTCAAATCGATATTGTTAATAATCAGTTCTCATAAATGCTGATTTGCTCTGTTCAAGAATCGTGAAAACTCATGATATTTATATTCATACTCCTGGTAATTCGGAATCTATAGGCTTCTCCAATACAATATAAGAGAGGCGCCGACTCCAAAAGATGATCAATCTGGAGGCAATTCAGAGGTGAAAGGAAAATCTTTTAATCATTTGGGAAATGAGAAATAGTAATTTTTATATTATTAGGGAAGGCGATCCAATCAATCAGGAAGTGGACAGGTCAATACGAGTAGTAAAGTAGTCCTTAAAATGTGTAGTTGGCGAATGAGTTGCTGCGAAGTTGGGACATTTTTGTTATTTTTTCCTTTTCAGAGCGTATTTTATAGACAAACTTTTTGAAGTCGGTTTTATTTTTTTTTTTAAAAAGTTTTTTTTTTTAAATTGGATATTCGGATTCCACATGCCTTGCAACGCAGAACATCTCGTTTTTTTTGGAGGGGGGCTTAGAAAATTTTTTTACTTGGGCGATTACAATAAACCAAAAGCCGAAAACTGTCTCTGTACTGAGAAGTTGTAATGCCCCGCAATATTGAAGTGGTCAATTCTCAACTGCGAGACAATTTGATTGGACATCCCGAATGGTGAGGGTGAGGGTTGGTCAGCTGGATCTCAACCAATATAAACCCTCTCATACTGCCTAATAACAGACGACGGGTATAACCGGTCGAGCATATCCAATAAGGTGGGTTAAACCGAGAGAGGTCCGAACCTGATGATCTTCCACTGCTTCCCGGCGCATCATACCATCGGTTCGGATTAGTTGGACTAATATTAGAGAGAATATTGAGTTCATGAGTCTGGCGAACTTGCTTGGTGTTGAGACGTTTCAACGAGGGAGGAATGCATTTGACCGTGAATCACGAGGAGGTGGAACGGACATGTACTGGAAGGGTGATCAGCTATGGATGAAACGGAGAGTGCTGAACTAGATGTGAATAAATTTCTCACCGTACGCTGATTTTACTATGTAACGACAGTATTATAACTTAAAATACTCTGTCAACAGTATAGCGTATTCCTTGTCATTATTTAGATACAGAAAAACTGTGAGTGTGGCAAAATTTATAGAGGATTGATATTAGTATCACTTAGGTATCTAAAAATTGTTCACAAAAAATCGCTTCGAAATCGATTGAATTATGCACTTAAATGTGTGATACCAAAAGACGGACGGATAGAATTATGCGGTTAGCAACAACAAAAACAAGGCTTCTGCTGGCTTTACACGCTCTGGCTTGTTTCCCAGACATGGGACCAAAAATATCCAAACCTTTGTGACTAATTTAAATTCTCTTTTAGATTAACTTTATGGCTCATAAACTCGACCTTTGGTGATTCAATTAATGTGCAACCAGGTGGTGGCAACGTAGGAATCATTCCTGTAAGCTGAAGGTTTCGAAGATCCTGTTAATGCTAATACGACAGGAACTCGCAACCAGCGCTGGGTCACAAGGAACAAGACCTTTCATACTAAACTTTAGTTGAAGCTCGTAAGACGGTCTGAGCCAAGCCTCCTTGGCCCTGTTGGTTCGACGAACGTTGATCCTTTGAAACTTGATAGTCTCGAGCAGACCGCAATTTACCATCGTATTAATTGTTCGTTTTATGAAAGGGTGTTCTCGGATAACGAACCAGACTCATTTCGTTGCTGACGTATGTTTTATGCAAATCATGTTTGCGTCGTCCGAAATTTCGCTAGGTAACGGCCATAAACAGGATTTTTTTGCATTATTTTAAACTTAGCTTTTGAACTTTTTTCACAATGTTATTTTGAAACGGAAAAGTACAATAATTGCAAAATAAACCCACTACCAAACTAAAATGACAGCACTTTCTCCTTTCTACAGTTCATATTTTGACGATCACAATGTTGTTTCTTCAATGGAGTCCCGTAAATATACCACGAGCTAAACACATGACGATGATACCACTTTATTTTTAACCGACTTCAAAAAAGGAGGAGGTTACTATGGTCGTCATGCGGGTTTTTTTTTTTTTTCGGTATGTGTTGTCCGTTGGCGTTCAGCTCCTGTACGTCCGATCGGGTTACTTTTTTTTTAGTTTGAAAGGGTTACTATCCAGGTAGGTCCCATAATTTTTTCAATTGATTCCATCCAGTAGTTACGTCCCCAGAAGCGGAGAAATGGCGGAAAACGTGATTTTCGCGAAAAGAGAAAGTTTTGACTTTGCAAGCTTATAACTTCTAGAATACTACCTCGATTGTTTTGTTTCTGATGTCATTTTGTTCATAATTGAACTGTCTACAAGGGCCTAGCTTCAATTTTTCGTTCGGCATTCTCATATGGCGTGTAGAGAAGAAAGTGTAAGAAAAAACGTGATGCCGATTTTCACTTTTTTGAGGTTTTTCGAGCACCGTTCCCAACCACGTCGAGAAAAAAAATATTAACACTACTGCACTTGAAAGCACTTAGCTAGAGCTTTCGAACGATGGTAAAAAATCAAGTTTAGGTGGCATAATAAGGGAGCAATCGATGTTTTAATGGACTTATGTTTGAGACCTCATAACTTCCAAACGAAAACTGTTTTTCCATAGTTTTTGAACTTAAATTGTTCAAATTTGAGTCTAGTTTATGTGATCCAAATTTGGTATTGATTGGACTAAAATTAATTACTTTTTAGGCCGTATTTCTAAAAAAATTGTTTCAAAATCACGTTTTTTGGACTATTTATGTTTGTAGAAAAAAAACTACGTTAGTCATAACATTGTCGTTAGAAGATTTGAATTCAGCGTTAAATTTTCAATACATGACATGGTTTTAAAGGCCAAATAACTCCATTTTAATGCACAAACGTTTGGCGAATTTCTGAAATTTGGTCCGGATTCTCTCATTCAGTGTGAATGCGGATACGCTTCAAGAAATCATCACTCTATTATCGTTAGAGAAATAAAGAACGAGTGAATTGGTGCAATTCAGTAACCAGCAATGGTGTAGACAATTATTTGAGTTTTGGAAGGTGTATCAAAGGGATCAAAGTATCCGGTATGTTGACCAAGAGACCCTCATCAGTGGATGGATTATTCCAAACGTTCAAACTCACTCTCAATCAACATAATAACATTGAAAATAGTTAGGTAATCATTATACTTTAGAACTTCAACGCTTGGGAAAATTCTGTAAAGAGAGCTGTTCATAATTGTAAGTCACTAAAAAGAGAAAAATAAAAAAAACTTTTTAAAAAAAAATAAAACCGACTTCAAAAACTTTGTCTATAAATACAATCTGAAAAGGAAAAAATAACAAAAATGTCCCAACTTCGCAGCAACTCATTCGCCAACTACACATTTTAAGGAATACTTTACTACTCGTATTGACCTGACCACTTCCTGATTGATTGGATCACCTTCCCTAATAATATAAAAATTACTATTTCTCATTTCCCAAATGATTAAAAGATTTTCCTTTCACCTCTGAATTGCCTCCAGATTGATCATCTTTTGGAGTCGGCGCCTCTCTGGCAAAATGACTACCCGATGGTTACAAATAAATATGAATTTACGATAAATTAGTAGGTGCCAGGTAATAAGTCTGGGTCTGGACGTGAAGATTCTTAGAGAAATCTGAAATGGTTTTTAGGAAAAGGCGTGAATAGTCACCTTCAAATCGATATTGTTAATAATCAGTTCTCATAAATGCTGATTTGCTCTGTTCAAGAATCGTGAAAACTCATGATATTTATATTCATACTACTGGTAATTCGGAATCTATAGGCTTCTCCAATACAATATAAGAGAGGCGCCGACTCCAAAAGATGATCAATCTGGAGGCAATTCAGAGGTGAAAGGAAAATCTTTTAATCATTTGGGAAATGAGAAATAGTAATTTTTATATTATTAGGGAAGGTGATCCAATCAATCAGGAAGTGGTCAGGTCAATACGAGTAGTAAAGTATTCCTTAAAATGTGTAGTTGGCGAATGAGTTGCTGCGAAGTTGGGACATTTTTGTTATTTTTTCCTTTTCAGATTGTATTTATAGACAAAGTTTTTGAAGTCGGTTTTATTTTTTTTTAAAAAGTTTTTTTTATTATCTATAGGAAGATAATTTCTTTTTGTTCCGATCCTATGGTGTTTCTCCTCCGATACAGTAGCATCATACGCATTGAATCATTTCTATCAGCAATATCGCCACACTGTTTCTCTGTAACAAAGACGTATCAGCTCAACAATTTTAGAAACATTCCATTGAACTCTTCCACAGCTAATAAGAAAAGGGAGGAAAACCTCTAATTGCACTGCTAGCAAGAAAGGAATTCCCCTCTTCTTCCAATAAGAGAAATGGCGTGGAAATTCTAAGATAAATATCACATTTCCCCATCCCATCATCTCAGCGCGTTTGGATTTATTACTCAGTTAACCTTCTCCTCGGGGTTTAACGCTAGAGTATTTCTTTTTCAATTACCAACCGCAAAAGCCGTCAAGAAGAGGAGCTTATGAATATTACGGCGGAATTTATTTTAATGCTCCTGAGGCAATACCATTTCACACTTTACACATTTTCAACAGTTCATATTTTTCGCTAGTTCATTTTTGATTTTTAATTTTATTAGTTTCCCGCTGAATCCAGGCGATGAAAAGACGTCTCGACTGAAATTTTATCCGATTCATAATTTCGTACTTTTATAGCCGCTACTAAAAGTGAGCCATTAAAAATATAAACATGTTAATGCTGTGAAGATCAGTGCAAGCTTAAGTCCCTTTGTAATGTGAAATCCGATAAGTTCAGAATAAATAATTTCCGAAATGGACACTGAAACACGAGCAATATTTAGAAAACGAATATTCATGGATTCGCCTCGTTTCAAATATTTGACTGTCTCGTTTTATTCATCTTACCAAATCACACACTGGATTTTCATCTCCAATTTGTGGGAAATGATTCATTTCACTACCAGCTAAATGAATATCGTCCTGACTCCACATTCCAGTTATTTTAAAACATTTTCCATAAAAATATTAGGTATGAAGGAGGATTAAAACAAGTTCCATAAAAATAATATGCAGGAGGATTAAAACATATTTTAGAAAACGGATTGGACAAACAGTAAAAAATGCTACTACCTTCACTCACTTTGAAAGCACATCAATGAGGAAAAGACAGGCATATACACGCAAAACAATAAATATATAGGTGTAAAAAACCTTTCCGAGTTGGGTATGCTGGATGCTCTTGTGCTCCAATAAAACTCAATTGCCGAACTCGCACAATTCATTTTTCCTCTACCCGCTATGGACCAAGTTGGAAGCAAAGAAGAAACGAGGTTGGCGACACAAGAAGAATCACAAGCGAGTTGGCGAATATCTTCAAGTAGCTGCCAAGATAAAAGAGTGTCCTTAGGAAAATAGAATATCTTTCTTCCCACTTGGAGAATTCTGAGATAAATTTACTTGATTTATGTGGGCCACGATACCGGAGTCAACATGAGGAAGCGAACTAGGACGACAACTACTGTTGTAGCGAGAAGGAGAGGAGGACGAATGCTGCGAGTCAGTTTTGAAAAAAAATCAAGTAAATGGGTTTTAAACTTGTTGCAATCAAAATGTTTCCAATACTTGAGCGTCCAGTATTATTAGAAGTACTTGAAAATAAATCATTTTTATAGATCTGTCCGATAATGATACCCCTTATAGTATTTTTGCGTATAAAAAAATTATACAGATAATTATGCAAGTGAAAATATTTTTTTGGCGTAGTTTTTTTCCGTATTATACCAGCACTAAATAGAATATTATTATTTTCCTTGTCGTCGCATTTTTTGATGTCCAGGGGTTGTGAGAGGGAGAAAACCAGGCTACTCATTCTACGATCTTTGATGGCTGGCCGAGCACTTTCGCCCGTTCGGGAACCCTCAGGGTGACGTTGAGCCATAGGGTCCACAGCCCTATGGACACAGGTTCTTCATATTTTTCTCTGACTAATGGTACCTTATAGCCAGAGAATAAATATTTTGTCCATATTTTTCTGTTACCAAAGAATCCATTCCAAATTCCGAACAGTTCGTAGGATTTTTCAGCTACCAGTACATTTAGGACCTTTTCGTTTCCTTTTATTTGGGCGAAAGGCTCATCTAACAATCAAACATTTCTACTTATTCCGTTTCATGCCGGATCATATTTTTTATCCCTGCGTGCCATAGAAAAACAATTATTACGATATTTTTTATTATTTAAGTTCGAGGTGTACCTAATGCTTTCACTTCTTAGAGCATTGCTTCTGGTGTTTAACTACATTAAACCAGTTCAGGAGTGTCCGCCGAAACTAAACTCATATTTCCCGCCTAGTTTACTCAAGACTTGGCTTCGTCGTAGGACACCAAACACACATTTACCTTCAAAACTTGCTACTCTCTCTGGTGCCCATAAGCAACGCGTTTCGCTGTATAAATTGCAGGCCCTAAATCTCATTAATTGAGCCTCCGGTAGGTTGTTAAACCTACACCTCTTGCTCTACTCAAAATGTCAAAACCGTGGAGCCGCTCTTCGCCTAGAGCAGTCTAATAACTTCGCGACTCGTTCCTCCGGGATGAGAAAGCCCCTAAACCGATACGACGCAGCTCACGAGTTTCCTTCTCGAGGGAAGAACTATGAAGCATTTGAAAAGCCGAAATGCCGGATTGTAAGTAGTATACGATCGTTCATTTTGTTAACTTTCCAGCGGGATTTATTTCTACGAACGTTAGGCTTCAACTTTGGCAAAAAAAGATTCAGAAATAGCTTTATATATTTCGTAAGACACCTTATACAGCTGTGATTCAAAGAGGTGATCATCTAAAAGCAACGTCATGTTTCCCACATTTGAAATTCGGAAACCATTATATAGCCCTAGTGGTACTGATGGTATGCAAACTGTAGTTGCTTTAGTGAACATGAAAAAATACAAGCAACTTTGTAGGTTGATGTAGATGATAATCATTCAGGTGATAATTGAATTTACGTCTGATTGCGCGTTACTTTGGATTGAAAACGGTTTCTCGCGCCATTCTTTTCAATTTGAGTGGACGAAGGGTTAACAAAAAAGCCACTAATTTCCCAACTGTCGCTTGCTCAGCACTTTTCGCTCCTTCTGACTTCTTCTGGGATTTGTAGAATCATCAGGTTTCAACAATCGAAAATATGAGACCTTGAAAAAAACGAAGAATGTGTTTTTCTGATCGTGGAACAGTATCTAGGCTCTCAAACTGGGGAATTTATGAGCATTGAGTCTTTATTTGGTGTCCTTCTTCATTACTATATTATTATTCCTATTATTATTATTATTATTATTTGAGTCTTGCGTCTCAAATTATTTAGTGAAAACAGGAAACACTATCCTAATTTCATACCGATAACTCTATATTTTTGTGTACAATAATTGACAGAAACTAACATACGTATGACACAAAGTACACGCTGAACGCACACAAGAGCAACACACATGATAATACAATAATACAATAATCGCTTTATATTTCAAACTGAGCAATAATGAAATTATTGTTCAGAAACTCGGACGGATTGCCCACTCTGCGAATCCTATTCAACATAATTGGCCATTTGAAGCCTGTTCATAGTGTTGTAGTGCTCATGAATCAATCTCATCTCCTTAGTCAGCCTGCTAAGTCTCTTAGTGAAATGACCCACCCTAACTTTGAAAATGGTGTTTTGATGGATACAGCTCAGCTCGATTCTCTCCGCCTGAGGGCTACCGGAGTTTGGTAATCACGATAATAGAACGCACCAACGCGAAGCTCTCTTACTGGACTTGCACAAGCACACGAAAGGCGGTCGGTCCACTGTCTGCCTTGTTGCATGAGCCAAACTTGGCAATGAAGAGCTTACAAACTATGAGGGAGAGTCGCTTTTGGATAGAAGGAGGGCAAAAGAGCAATTAATCATGTGGAAATCTGTGCTGCCGGCGGAGAGCAGAGCCTTTGGTTAAGCATCATGGCCTTAGCGACGACAGGTCCACGGCGAGCAATCCGAGTTGTTCCAAAACTCGGATGATAAATAAAGCAACAAGCAGGAGGACCGTACGAAGAAGCTGGATAGTAAGGAAGCCACGATCCAAGCCAACGCTCCACATCTTCCGTTCCCCTGAAGAAAACAATTGTCTCTGGACCAGCACCTTGGGTTTTTGGGGAAGGCTTGGCATGGGCGCTGAGCTTATCTCCTCTCTCAGCAGAAGGCAATTAATTAACCTGTTTCGCTGCCGAGGCGCGAGAAAGGCACTTGAAATCTGAGGGACGTTATCCTCGAGATCCACGAGTTTCACGAAAACGTATAAAAAGTTTCGTCATGCTGACACAGCGAAAAGCCATAATTCCGCGTACTCACTTAAATAACGGTAGCGTCCATAAATACAACAATTGAATCGCAAAAGAATGTAAATATCGTATATTTTTAAATGAATTAACTCAGCCTAGCCTTGATCATGCCCGATTAGGCGAAAGTAATCTGCAAACGATAGAGAATAAGAGAGTGAGTAGCTGCATTTGTGTTCACCCCAACCTAACACCAACAGTGACGATAATGTGGCAATCAAATAACGGAGAAATTTCACACACTTCCATCCATAATTACCTCGTTGAGACACCAAGGGTCGACTCAAAATTTGCATCCAGTCAATATTGGTCGAAGGAAAGATACGGGTTCTTGGCTGATTTGTATCAGAGGTCATGACGAATCTGATTCGTATTATAGCAGTTTTTGTCAGATATTTCTGACCTGCGCCTGTTGTCAGCTCCCCTAGATCGCCGCCACCAGATGTACTGAAGCTCCGAGGTAGATTAGGAAGTCATCTATCGCATCTGTCGCCGCCAGGCAGATATTTACAAACTCCTCAGCTCACGAGTCATACGCTCAGCAGCCACCCTTCGTAAAATTGTAAGCACACACTTCCAGCCCTCAGCGAGGTCCCGTCACATTTATCGCGCTACATAAACGGCGGTGGAATTGTAAAATGTCCTCTTCACTTTATGGTATAATCTCTTCAGGGGAGATCTTGCAGCTGGCAGACTACGCACATTTTTTTGGCTTCTTCCACAAAACGGAATGACTTCCGAGCAGTGTTTATCGTTGAGTTCGGTATTACTCAAAGCTACACCATTACATAAATTTCAAGTCGGAATCTCGCTGTAAATAGGATCAGTAGTTTTTGTTTTATTATTCAATAATAAACCATAGTAATCGCCCAAGAAAAAGAAATTTCTAACCCCCTCAAAATTTGATGTTTTACGTTTCAAGGCATGTAGAATCCGAATATCCAATAGAAAAAAATGCTGTCTGTCCGCCGTACGCCATACGCCGTCAACACTTTTCCGGCCAAACTATAAGTAATAGCTACATTCATGAAATTTTCATCAAAAATCAATCTCGGTCCTACGACAGCCCAATCCTGAAACCACATCGCTAGCTCAATTTTAAGGGTATTTTTAGGGGGTTTTAAGAGGGAGAAAATTCCTATTTTTCAAGGTTTTTCAGAAAAATGTGCATTTGGTATCAATTTCTATAGATTTTTGAACGCTGAATCGAATGAGACCTCGAAAGCTCTTGGAGCTATAAAAATCGTTCTATACTCATTGGAATGGTCGTCAAACACTCTCTCCAGCTGTACCATTACGCAAGATGTTTAGCTTTTAATTAGGAAAAATAAAAAATGATTAAAATTAGATTAGTTGCTACGGAATTTTCCCCGATAGTTACCAATCTTTTTTTCGGTGGGGATGTTCACAAATGTTCCGAATTTTTAGACGAATGGGTGAGTAGTCTTCTTATATCATTATTGAAGCGAAGGAATGATAAACCACTGTCCAATCATTTGCAGCGTTTTTTAATCGAATTGTTCCACATAACACGTGCCTTATTTCAAGTACCACTTAGATTTGTTATAAAAGTTGATTCCAACTTCATAGCCATGCAACAATGCAAATCTGATGAGAAAGTTTAGGCAATTAGTGTATGGCTCGGCGCGGCCTCAAACTTCAAGAGAGAAATAACGGTATAAAAATAATGGGGCAACTGTAGTGTGATGATGAGTGCAGAAGTTGAGCAACCTGTGATGTCATGCTACATGCTTTGGAATCCAGATTGTAGCTCAATTCAGGAAAACACCTTGATAACACTAGTTGCCGACAAGAATGGTGTAACACATGTTGTTTAAGCGGGAATAACTCATTCCCAGCGCTAACAAAAAAAAGTGAGGCCATCACGAGATTTGGCTTGAAATTCTGAGTATAAATTGTCCTCAACCCTCAAAACCCAATTTTTTCCATATCACATGTTGTCTTGTAGCCATCGATTTACTCCCGATGCGGACATAATTATCAGGTTGTGTTTCCGTTCAAATTTGAGTCACAGGACGGTATCAATTGTTTTTGAACGTCGTAGGGCAACATTCAAGTGATAAGCGCAAGTGTTACGGCTTTTTCTAGTCACTGAGACTCCTTCTCGGCCTTTTCAACAAAGCGACCTATCAGTTTCCACCATTTCTTTCGCGATTTCCTTTATTGGATTGGATCAGTCCGTAGTGAATATAGATATTGTTAGAACTTTCGACTTTGTGTGTGTGTGTGTGTGTGTGTGTGTGTGTGTGTGTGTGTGTGTGTGTGTGTGTGATGTAAAATTGGGAAACTCGCTAGAACGCTAGAACATGACTGAATATATTTTTTGTAACTATCTACGCAATTTCGAACAACGCCATGCAAAATTTTTCATAGAAGTCAATCTTTACTACAATGTGATTATTTCAGTGTACTTATATTTCCTCCGTAATCTCTTGCGAAGCTTGTTCTTCATCAACATGCAGTAGGTTCGATAGCCCCTTTTTTCCACTCCCATCGGCCGTTGCAAGAGCCATCCAAAGCCCCTTGCGGCGTTTTCGGGACGACAAGCACAGCTCTTGGCTTAACAACCTCAGGAGCCCTCCGTCCACCCTGAACAACGTATCATGAATCAAAGGGAAAACGAGAGGGTCGAGCGCGAGTTGACAGGTGCATGCATGCGATGGTCGGGACCCCGAGGGCACGTTCTCGTCGCGTAGATAGAGCTTTATGGAATGGAAAACTTATTTACTGCTTCCCCGTCGTCCTTATAAAGTAATAAATTTCCGTCCCGCACTAAATGCTTACGAGTACAACTACATGTGATTCATTCTTGTGAAATGCTCATCTTTTCCCACAATCTTAATGGAAGCGTGAATCCCTGCATGCTTAATACACCCGACGATGCCACGAGTGCATTCAGAGGTCAGACATTATTCAGAGTTAGCTATTCTCCTTGAAGTGAATTTTATTCTAACTATTCCCACAATTACGGCAGAAAAGGAGAAAATTTTTGTTTTCCAAAATTTGAAATTTACTTAAAATACGTAAATAAAATATTTTTTTACTTCCGTGTATACGTAATAAATGGAAGTGTTGTGATCGTTTGATAAGAATTTGGAATGAAGGTGAATTATTTGGAAGAAATTTGTAGCGTTGTGTAAAAACTCTCTTACTTATACTTTCTTAACGCGTGTCTATGTTTTTCTAAACATATTTATAAGGTCTTAAAATATTCGTTACAGTGAGCAAATGACTATTGTTTTTCGTATCTATTGGCTCACACCCCGTACTAACACGTTATGACCTTTTTAAATGTTTCACTAGTGCGTATTTTGATTTTTACTGGCCGCTAAAATAATACATGTGAACGCTAAAGGTGTTGAAATGGTTGAGACGGCTATTGAATGATAACTGATTTTAATCACGTAGTTCACTGTACTACGTTGTTCGCATATTGACAATATTATTGATTTTTACAGACCGCAAAAAATTTTGAATTTGTACGCCGGGGACGCCGTATTTCATGGTACGTGAATGACGCTAGATTTTTATTGTAGGTGACTCACACCGTACTTCCTAGTAAATCGCATTATTTTATTTGAGCGCTTTTGTATTTTCGGGTCTCCTTGCTTTAATAAGGACCGCGTTTTGTTTCATTTTCATTTTGTTTGTCTTTCTCTGTCCTCGCCCTCGTCTGTCTATGGTCAAAGAGTGACAAACATCCTTGAATCCAGTGATGAATACAGTAATGAATGGGTAATATACTTGAATACAGTAATGGGTGTAGGTGCTATAAACTTTTCTCATTTGATAAAACTCCGCTTCCACAGACCTAATTCGTAGGTTTTTGGTTTATTATCAATAATAAACCATTGTAATCGCCCAAGAAAAAACATTTCTCAAACCCCCCGCCCCCCACAATATATGATGTTTACGTTCAAGGCATGTAGAATCCGAATATTCAATTAAAAAACCAAAATCAATCTTGGTCTCGCCATGGCTCAGTCTTTATCCAAATCACAACGCCAATTTGAAGGGTATTTTTGCGAGGTTTTGAGGGGGAGAGCGTTTTCCAGGAAAAGGTGTATTTGGTATCAAATTCCATAGATTTTTTGACACTCTCTTTAATTGCACCGTTAGGCAGAAAATTAAGCTTTTAATTTGGAAATTAAGAAAAATAAAAATGATTAAAAGGACAATAGTTGCTACGGAGTTTTCCTTATAGTTACCAATCGGTTTCTCGGTGGGAAAGTTCACAAATGTTGAAGTAATTATTATCAGAAATGGATGGTCTTCTAAAATCATTATTGAAGCGAAGGAATAATAAACCACTGTACAACTTTTTTTTTTGTCCCTTTAGGCAGTTTTTCAATATCAACAGTTATTATAGTCCATCGTATAACGGTACATAGGCAAATTTTGAATTCCGACTCAAACATGATACTATTGGATGTGGTAGAATTGTGAAAAGCCCTTCGACTTCCAGTTAGGCTCTTCCTTTTGGTCGTACTCCAACAATAATTTATTTACGCCCACCGAAAATTTTCGAATGTATTCAAGCTGTATGGTAAAGCATGAGTCAATAATCTATTCCAAATCGGCCGTGGTTCTTTTGTGAGGCCAATTGAATGAAGAAGCTTGTTTTGAATTGTCCATTGTTTACAGCCCCGTGGGAAGAGAGTGCTTGTAGCGGAGAAAGGTCGTGCCATTGTGACCTCGGTGTGCAGTGCAGAGAGTAACAAAGGTAGTTTCAGGAGAGCAAGGCTGGTCCCAAGGCGGCTAAGGGAGGGGGCAATTTGCATTGTGCTCCTGTAAAGTGGTAGGTGTGGCGAAGGGCACCCTTCCAACAGCAATAGATCCATCCGACCAAAGGGCAGGTTAAGTGTAGAGTGGCCATTACACCAGCTGCCTTGACCACCTAAACACGGCCTCGCTTTTTATTTATACTTAGCGGGGCGTGACCGGGTTGTATTTTAATCCCCTCCGACTCTTACTCTCTTCCTCCTAACGCTTAAGTAACCCGGATTCGGTGCTTGGACCTTTGCATCGCTATCACCACTTGCTTAAAGGCTCTTCAATAAAGTGCTAGCGGCCGTTTACTCCGAGCTGTTTTTCCACCGGTAGCGGCAAATGTTTTTTCCATTTTCTTTTCATCGTTTCCGGGAAATTCCTGCTGGGGGGAGTTTGAGCCGATAGGATCATCTATGAAATAATATCCACTCATTATTCACTCGTATAATTATTCAAATGCAATGTTAGTGTTACTGTCAAAGTGTATGTGGTATCAATTTCTTTGGACGCTGAATAGTACGAAACCATAATGGAGTCGACAGCTTTAATGGCTCTCGAGTTATCGCAGCTCTTGTCTGGTGAAATAGAGATTTTGAGAGATTTGGCAAGATGGATGATTAAAGACTTTCTAGAGCTATAAAAAATGTTCTATACTCGTTGGGATACTCTTCAAACACTCTCTGAAGCTATATCGTTAAGCTAGTTTTTAGCTTTCAATTACAAAATCAAGAAAAATAATTAAAATGACAGTGGGTGCTATGGAGTTTTTCCTTACATTCACCAATCTGTTATTAGGTGGAAACGTTCACAAATGTCAGGGATAGTTACTGACACACGTGTATGACCAAGGAATTATAAACTACAACACAATATTTATTTCGTGAAATCGTACGCTTCTAATAGTAACCGCGTCATGTAGATCGCGAAATGTTGTTTCTCTTACATATATAGAGACCTATAATTTTACAAAGTAGTCAAAACTTCCCACGCCACCGTGGAAAAACACCGGTGAAAGCAAAAACTCCCAAATTCTCAACTCGGCCACCGTTCAAAAACTTCGCTAAAAGCAGTAACTCCTATTTTTTCTTCATTTCCTCCATTTTGGCATATTATTCAATAATAAAGCATTGTGATCGCCCAAAAAAAAGTCGAACACCCTTCCTAAAAATGTGATGTTTTACGTTTCAAATCGAAATGTTAAGATCGCGGAAATTTATCTATCGGGAGCTGTAGCGGCTTAAATATCGATTTTCGTACATACCATGTGCATTACAGATATGTTGTGCGGGAAGTTCTAAACATTTTCGTCATTTGAATCGATCGGATAGGACTCGCCTCCGCGAAGCTATTATAGCGATTCAAAGTCGAAACTTTGATTTTTCGTTTTGAAAAAACTCGAACGGCTAGAGCAAAACTGTGAAACGATAAAAAAAATTTGACACTATATTCGTCAATTGAATCAAAATTCCTGGATACGTTTTTTGCCCTTTTTTTCGATTTTTGACTTTGATTTTTCTTGAGAGAGGTTTTTGTAAAATTTTGGCGTTTTCCGAAACCACGTTTTTCCGCAGTTGATCGCGATTTTCACGAAAAATTCTCACAGCGCGATGAGATTTTATGAGCGCATTTTGTTCATGGATCAATTCTTTAAACGAAAAAGTACAAGAATTCGTTCGTTGATGAATTTTAGCCGGAGCTAGAGCGGCCCAAAGTGAAAGTTGAAAATCCTTGGGTATACGATTGATTGAGAAACTGGGAATAGGTAATCAAATCAAATTTTCAAATCAAATTTTGGTCATAGTGTCGTTCTATTGAGAGAACTTCATCGGCTGGAAAAGTCTTATTTTTTTAAATTAGGCCTCTGTTCAAATTTTATTGCACTTAAAACTTTTATGACCCTGTTTTCACGTTTTTTGCCTGTTTTTAACAAATAACTTTTGAACCGACCACTTTTACATAGGTATATTACTCAGAGGCGAGAAAGAGCTATCAAAATCCTACAATTTGGTGTATTTAATTATATTTTTATGTTATGTCTCCGCGGAGCTATTCGCGATCAAAGAAAAGTCAAAACACGTTTTTGACAGAAAGTGGAATATATCTCGAGAGCTATTTTATACGCTCTTTTTCTTTTTCCATTTTCTTATTTTTAATCGATTTTGCATTAAATTTCCATCATTTTCTTCCAAAGCACTTAATCTTTCCCATTTCGCGAACATGGCGAAAAAAAATTCCAAAGTTGAAACTTCAAAAGTATGAAAATCGAAAAAAATTCAAAAAATATTATCAATCGTTCGAATTTGATCATTTTCACTTTAAGTTCGAATTTCACGTCTAATTTCCTGTAAGAATCATTAATTAATCAAATTTGAACAGTGCTGTAAGTATTTGCAACGGATTTTCAAAGTTGAAAAACGTAGGAATGGCGTAGTATTAAACCTCGAAAAACTGATGGTTGTCGTTAAATTTCCGCCGTTTTGAAGTCATATTCGGATTCAGCGTTAAATTTCCTATAAGAATAGTTTTCAAAATCGCTTTAAAACGAAAATTTAATTTTTCAGTATTACCGATGCCAGCGGAGCTCGGAATTTCGGCCGGCGAAAAACTCGATTTACGGAAAATAATTTCTCTGGCTCTGTTTAAATTTTTTTCACCAAATTTTTTGCTATGTACGTGTGTAAGGCGTTCAAATGAAGACTCCTGCATAATAAAACAATTGATTCACGTTTATTTTGACCCCGAAAATCACGGTTAAAGTCCAGTTTTTGAGCTTTCAAAAACCGATTTTTTTGAACCACTGCAGATTTTTCCGAGAAATAAAAAAAAATCACAAAAATACATCTTGGCAAGACACACCTTTCCTAAAAATTTCAGATTTTTATCTGTTTTGAGAGAGGAGTAAAAAATCGTTAACTGTTCGGTTGAAAAAAATCGCAGGGGTACCCTTGGATCTTTCGCGAAAAATTTTTTGAAATGGATTTCGCTCAAATTCAGCATAATGATAGTTGATGATGTGTATATCAATAATATATGGTTCATTCTTTGTTTCTTTCGCACTAAATAGATGAAAAGAACGTTTAAAGTTGAAAAATGTCATGTTTTCGTGTATAGTCTACTAATATTGTTGAATAACGCAAAAACGGTTGAAAAATGGATAGGTACATTACATTGGGAAAATGTGGACAGTTAAATGACCTATCTTTTGGTATATTCAAACATCTGAATTGACGACTTTTTGTTTGAGTTATCCACTGTGCAAGATGTAGAATCCGAATAACTAATAAAAATAATTCTGTTCGTCCACCGTACGCCGTCGACACGTTTCTGACGAAACTATAAAAGCTAGCTTTGAAATTTTTACTAAAAATCAATCTTGGCCTGACAACGGATCAATTCTTTCACCAAATAGCTACCTCAAATTTAAGGGTATTTTTGGGGGATTTTGAGGTAGGGAAATTAATTTTCCGACGTTTTTCAGAATGAGGTGTATTTGTACTTATTTCTGAACGCTTCTTCAGATTTTCAGACGCTGTATTAAATTAGACTATTGCGGCGTCGATAAGCTTTTTCGGTTCTCGAGATATCGCGGGTACCTTCGTGTAAAATTTGAGAGATTTTTTCACTCTCCACCACCTGACACTACACCACTTTACAATAATTTTATTTATATTTTATTATTTCATAAATTTTAGAGCTCTGTTACGAATAAGAACATAATTTATAATTAGCTACTAGGAATTCTTCGCAACATATTCCAAACGTGGACGTGAGGAGATTGGGACTTTGTTTAGGGTGTCTTTGTGAACTGCATAATAGTTACCGACTAATGGGCCGTGGATTGTGTTAACCATTTGAGCTATTTCTTCGTCCTTTCCCCCAAAATTGAATGAGAACAGGGAAGGTTATATTCAGCCGTCCACAGTCACGTCAATTTGGAATTAATTGCTAGAATCTATCTGTGGATGCTTCTTAGCGCAACAGCATTCTTAATATCTCTAATATTCTTCGCATTTTGAGGGCGTCGTGTGCTGGAAGAAGAGACAATATTTTCGGTCATGTTCCTTTTCGAGGTAGCTTGACATACGGCAATTTTTGAATAATATATCACGCAACGCAGTAGTGAAACGTTGTATTTCTACAGCATAAGCAGCAAGAAGTTTGAGTGCACGTGGGTGAGAGAGGGCGACAGTTGGATGGGATTGTGGAAGAACGCGGCCTTATGTTTGGGCGAAGCCCGAAACTTTGTTGCGCTTCGTTTGCGTTCCTGGGAAGAGCTGCCCTCCTTCGCCTACAAAACCTTTGTTCACATTAACGCGGATCATATATGATAGAATGCTGCTTCCGTAGAGGCCGTGTGCTCAATTTCAGTATCTACTGTTATCAAAAAATGAAAGCAGAATACTAGTAAAAAAAAACTTTTTAAAAAAAAAATAAAACCGACTTCAAAATCTTTGTCTATAAAATACACTCTGAAAAGTAAAAAATAACAAAAATGTCCCAACTTCGCAGCAACTCATTCGCCAACTACACATTTTAAGGACTACTTTACTACTCGTATTGACCTGACCACTTCCTGATTGATTGGATCACCTTCCCTAATAATATAAAAATTACTATTTCTCATTTCCCGAATGATTAAAAGATTTTCCTTTCACCTCTGAATTGCCTCCAGATTTATCATCTTTTGGAGTCGGCGCCTCTCTTATATTGTATTGGAGAAGCCTATAGATTCCGAATTAGTAAGAATATAAATATCATGAGTTTTCACGATTCTTGAACAGAGCACATCAGCATTTATGAGAACTGATTATTAACAATATCTATTTGAAGGTGACTATTCACGCCTTTTCCTAAAAACCATTTCAGATTTCTCTAAGAACCTTTACGTCCAGACCCAGACTTATTACCTGGCACCTACTAATTTATCGTAAATTCATATTTATTTGTAACCATCGGTTATTTTGCCAGAGAGGCGCCGACTCCAAAAGATGATAAATCTGGAGGCAATTCAGAGGTGAAAGGAAAATCTTTTAATCATTCGGGAAATGAGAAATAGTAATTTTTATATTATTAGGGAAGGTGATCCAATCAATCAGGAAGTGGTCAGGTCAATACGAGTAGTAAAGTAGTCCTTAAAATGTGTAGTTGGCGAATGAGTTGCTGCGAAGTTGGGACATTTTTGTTATTTTTTACTTTTCAGAGTGTATTTTATAGACAAAGATTTTGAAGTCGGTTTTATTTTTTTTTTAAAAAGTTTTTTTTTATTTTTCTCTTTTTAGTGACTTACAATTATGGACAGCTCTCTTTACAGAATTTTCCCAAGCTTTCATTATTGTGTTCTTGTCACTTACTACTAACCGTCCAAACTCAATTCATAAGTCCGTTGAACGTTGAAGTTCTAAAGTATAATGATTACCTAACTATTTTCAATGTTATTATGTTGATTGAGAGTGAGTTTGAACGTTTGGAATAATCCATCCACTGATTTGGGTCTCTTGGTCAACATACCGGATACTTTGATCCCATTGATACACCTTACAAAACTCAAATAATTGTCTACACCATTGCTGGTTACTAAATTGCACCAATTCACTCGTTCTTTATTTCTCTAACGATAATAGAGTGATGATTTTCTCAAGCGTACCCGCAATCGCACTGAATGAGAGAATCCGAACCAAATTTCAGAAATTCGCCAAACGTTTGTGCATTAAAATGGAGTTATTTGGCCTTCAAAACCATGTTATTTATTGAAAATTTAACGCTGAATTCAAATCTTTTAACGAGAATGCTATGACTAACGTAGTTTTTTTTCTACAAGCAAAAATAGTCCAAAAAACGTGATTTTGAAACAAATTTTTTAGAAATACGGCCTAAAAAGTATCTACTTTTAGTCCAATCAATACCAAATTTGGATCACGTAAACTAGACTCAACTTTGAGCAATTTAAGTTTAAAAACTATGGAAAAACAGTTTTCGTTTGGAAGTTATGAGGTCTCAAACACAGGTCCATTAAAACATTGATTGCTCCCTTATTATGCCACCTAAATTCGATTTTTTACCATCGTTAGAAAGCTCTAGCTAAGTGCTCTCAAGTGCGATAGTGTTCATATTTTTTTTCTCGACGTGGTTGGGAACGGTGCTCGAAAAACCTCAAAAAAGTGAAAATCGGCATCACGTTTTTTTTCACACTTTCTTCTCTACACGCTATATTAGAATGCCGAACGAAAAATTGGAGCTAGGCTCTTGTAGGCAGATAAATTATGAACAAAATGACACCAGAAACAAAACAATCGAGCAAGTATTCTAGATGTTATAAGCTTGCAAAGTCAAAACTTCCTTTTTTCGCGAAAATCACGTTTTCCGGCGTTTCTCCGCGTCTGGAGACGTAACTACTGGACGGACTCAATTGAAAAAATTATGGGACCTACCTGGATAGTAACCCTTTCAAACAAAAAAAAAAGTAACCCGATCGGACGTACAGGAGCTGAACGCCGGTGGACAACACATACCGAAAAAAAAAAAAAAAAAAAAAAAAAAAAAAAAAAAAAAAAAAAAAAAAAAATCCCGCTAGACGACCATAGTAACCTCCTCCTTGTTTGAAGTCGGTTAAAAACGAAAGATCATTGACAAACTAGGGATATAATCTAACGATTAACTCGAATTAGAACATTCCATAATTATATTGGAGTGTAAAATGCAATCTTCTCCGAAAAAATCTAGTATTTGAATTCAAATACAACCAAAACTGAGTATAATCTTCACTGAATCAGCTGACTGACATGAAATAAGTTCAAGAATTTAACGAAAACGGAGCTGGAAAAACTATTGAAAAGGCGCGAGGGGCAGACGTTCGAAGTGTGATATATTAACTGAAAATCAAACTTCCTAACAGAACATGCCTAATAAAAATTGTCGAACAATAAGGTTCGTGTATAAACTAATGGCCAGTGGAAAATGAAACAGTGAAGAATGTACACTATCATGGTGAACAAATTTGAATTCGACCTAGTCAGAACAAAACTGAACCCAAAGCTGTCCTTAATTGACCTGGGTAAAGAAGAGGATCTAACAGGATCACGTTCTTATTGCTTTAACCACAGCCTCAACAGTGACTTCGAATTAACTCCTCTAACCATGACAATAATGTATTTATTCAAGGCTGGTACAGACGAAAGAGTGGGAAATCGCAGTTTTGACTTTCTTCTTTTATTGAAGACGTTTTGCTTCGTTTGGGAGAGTGTTTTGATCATCGAATAGCGTTACCGATATATAAGATAAGAAAATCAAGGACCGTCATAGCTTTTTTATTTTTAGAAAATTGACAATTACTTTAATTGATGTATATGGATCCAAGTGGAACTACTAATAATTATTTTCCGCATTGATACGCAAGAATGTGCACCTAGTAGTTTCGAGTTTCTTCGCTTTCAAACCGCATAGCCGAAGAGAGCCTGTGTTCAGCAGAGAGGAGAATATTGCAATATTGCTCACCATGGCCCATACCCCTCTTCCCTGCAGCCGACGACCAACTGACGTTACATTTCCTCCCGCATGCCGGGACCGTCTTATTTTAATTAATTATTACTAAGCTTAGAACCAGAGCTGAGGGCAGTGTTTTCCTTAGACAGACGCTCATCTGCCTGAACTTCTTTAAAACGTTAACGTAACGCTCAAGAGATAGATCGGAAGCAGGTTTATAATTTATTTTTTATGTCTGTTCTTAGGTAACAGTTGGTTACGTAATTATCTAAAGGTGAATACAATGTTTCCTGATATAAATTCCATTCATTCGCCCCTACCCGGTAGAGTCAGAAATTATTTATCGATGATGAAATAATGAACATTGTTAAGCATAAGTATAGTGTTTCTCCAAGGCATTCTTTGGCAAAAAAAAAAAAAATCGCCCGAACTAAGAGTCCGTTTTTTCTCAACGTCTCTCTTCTTAGTGTACGTTTAACAGAGTTAAACCATGGTCCAACCATTGATCTAGTTTACGTCACTGGAAACATCCATCTGTAAACGTTGGTGACAACGGCAGGGCTCAGTTATGAATGCGAAAAGTATTTGTTTTATTGTTGGTATGCTTTACGGCGCTGTTACTTCATCATCCAGTCGTTCCTCTGTTGTGAGCTGAGCTATCAACCTCATCTACCCTCTATATAAGGACAACATATGTGACGGATTTTTGAGAGTTTATACGATGATTTGCGGCTATTATTTTTTTTCCACGGGAATTCGTTGATGATTTACTTGGCATCATAGGAAAATAATAAATCATTATACAGTATCAAGATGAATGACTCCAGTGAAGAAAAAAAAAACAAAAACAAACGCTGTGACTGACCATACAGTGGTCTATTATTACTTTGCCATACACTTGTGTGGGTTACTATCCCGAATATTTTTAACGGTTCCACCTAAAGAGAGATTGGTAACTCCACAGCAACTGCTGTCATTTCAATTCTAATCTATGATAAAAGATAAATTATTCGCCTTAGATATATAGCTTCAGAGAGTGTTTGACGAACCCCAACGAGTATATTATAGCTCCCAAAATGCTTGAGTTATGGTCTCTTACGATTGATTAAGCGTCCCAAAATCAATAGAAATTGATACTACACACACTTATGTACAAAAAACCTTTGAATATACGAACTTTACTCATAAAAACCCCCGAACATGCCCTTAAAATTATGATAGCAATCCGGCAAAAGAACTAGGCCTTTGTTAGGTCTGGATTGATTTTTTGTGAACATATCGGTTTTTTGGCTTTCGTAGTTTCGTCAGAAATGTAAAGTGTTGGCGGCGACGGTGGACGGATAGACAATTTTATTAAATATTCGGATTTCTACGTACCTTGCAACGTAAAACGTCAAATTTTGAGGGGGTTAGAATTTTTTTTCATGAGCGTTTACAATGGTTTATGATTAAATAATAAACCAATAAGCATTACTGAGCAATACATCAGTTTTAAAAATAGCTCATCCTCAATCGGAATGTAAAAAGTGAAGCTTCTTAACCAACTACGAATTTTGTTCAATCACGAGTAGGTACGAACTATTAAGGGGTGTAATAGAAATACAGTAATTTTGGAGACTTGGAGCCAATTCAGGCAGACGACTCGAGTCAATTTTCCTCTAATTTTTTTGAATACCTACCTAAAATAATCAAACCAAAATACTAAAACAGAATTAACTTATGCATCCCATTTCGTGCATGCTCACCTTCTAGAATTTAGCCGACGCAGTAAGTAGAAATCGGCTATTAACTTTGATAGCGATACCTGCTGATCCAAACACAGAATGATGTAGCTGTAATCAATCACAGTCGCCTGAACGTGGGTTAACGAGAACGTGCACTTAGAAGATTATAGCGTAGTGTGGTTACAACCTAATCTGATGCATTTCCAGTACTTGTGTTTGGTTTGGACCGGATCGATTTCGACACGTTGCACGGCAATATGGCAACAGTGAGTGACAGCCCCTAAGAGGCCAATTTAGATAATGAACAACTTGCCATGAGAGTCATAGCGGATCAATTTTAGTGAGCTCACGCCTTTCAACGTATCTCAAGAATGGATACGTCAATATTAAGGGTATTTTTGAAAAGGTTTGTGAGGGGAAATCGAATTGTTTATGTTTTCAAAACATAGGTGTGTTGATACCAATTTCTATGAATTTTTTGACGTTGAATCGGATGAGACCGTAACGGAGTCGATAGCGTTAATGGTTCTCGAGTTATTACGGCTTTTGTGTGGAATTTCAGAGACTTACAATAATTTGCCATGCTCATGTATTTATATTACTCAAGAGTTTGTAGAGCTATATTAACCGTAGTACGCTCGTTGCAATGCTAGCCGAACGCTCTTTTCAGCCATATCCATAAACGATTAGCTCGCCCTTTAATAATGTTATTCAGACAAATAGTACCTAATAACTAAAATGTCGATGGTTGCATTGTTGTTCCCTCATAAAATTACCAATCTGCTGGTAGGTGCAAATTTTCATATGAATTCTTGGGATAGTTACTGTTAGAAGTGGAAGGTCTTCCAGAATTGAAGCAGAAACGAATAATAAACCACTGTTCTTGTATTTGTAAACCACATCATTTGCAGCATTATTTAGCATTTTGTTATAAAAATTTATTTCTTTTATCTGAAGTTTCCATCCCAATAATTAGGTATACGTCAAGATTTCGTCCTGCTAGTGTGATGCCTATATTACAAGAACACATCTTTACTTGTGAACTTCCAATGAATTGGATATCAATGTTGCGCAGGTCCTTGTCCCTTCAACTAAATTGTCTTTTGACCTACAAGAAGCAGTTCAAATCCTCTACTAATCCGATTTTGGTCAACAGAATGAAAATTTCACTAAATTTCAACCAATATCGAAAAAATATCACGGAAAAAGAAAAAAAAAGTCAATCTGGCCCGAGTTTCCATCAAGAGAATTGTCCGCGATAAAGTTCGATGCAGAGATGAAACCCTACCATACACAATCCCTTTGCCTTCAATGTTCCTTTTTTCGTTTTCAAAAGCCGTTGTTTGCAACGATTTCTCATTTAGCTGAAAGCAAGATACAGTATGATCATTTGATACCCCCATTCTTCGAAAAGCGGTATACGAAAACTCGTACCACTAGTGCACTGAATACCAACGAACTAACAAAGCATTCAGGGCGAATTGTTGGAAAACAGCACGTCCGTTCTACAATTAACCGTTTCCAATGATGTACACGAACTCTGGTAAAAGGCAAGCGATTTCATCTGCTTTCGTTTTATTCATTCGCCGCATCAATTCCATTCTTAATCTTAAAGAACTACAACATCAAGGTTTACTAGGTATCGAGCAACGTGGTTTTGGGTCAAGGATGATCACCTATCTTCTCTCGTCTATCGGTATTGAGTAGGTAACTCCACCACCGCTTATAATTTCTTTTCTTCGTCTTCGGACGGTTCTCATAGACTCCCTTCGCTTCTTTCTTACTCTCTCTTTACGTCTCCCATTCCCGAGTCAGCCGAATCCTCTACTAAGGCGAATCTTTAGAAATGGAATGAAGATTACACTTCCCTACTAATAACTCACTATTAATAAACTTTCACCACTACAAACTCACTATTAATAAAAAAACATCACACACACATCACCGACTGACTAGATTAGATTTACTGGAACCAATGGACAACAATCATAACTAAATCTAACGACAGGTCCATCACAAAAAGTCCAGACCTTTGAGGTCAGCACCAAATTTTTTTTTCTTCTCTTCTCTGAGAGTGTTGACGTGAACGCGCTCAGTATTTTGGTATCTAAATTGTTTTTCTTCAAAAAGTAGATCATCACATTTGAGGAATATCGTAGATTTCTTTCATGAAAATTCCATCAAAACAGATTATTAAAAAAAATTGAACTGAAAACTGATGACGTTCCCCACTTTTGCACTTTCGTTGTTCAGTATCGAATATTATAGTATGTGGTCACAGTATGTTCTCAGGCGATCACAATAATCGGAAAACCTATCTCTATTTATTACTTTTTTCTGCGTTAAAATATCATTGTCGCAGTTCGAGTCGTAGATTTCAGCTGTCAAGAGTGGTCTAAACAGTGTACGGTTGTAACGAAAAATGAAGTCGCAAAGCTCAAAAAACATTTTGTGCCATTTCTTTCGGAGAGCGTTATAGCTTTCGAGGCTAGAGTTCATCATTATACAAACGAAAATAGCCAGTCTGTTACCAACTAGAGGGAAACAACGGAAAAGGAGTTGACTGGCATTTGGCCAAACACATCCTTGGGATTACAAAAGGGTCTGCAGCAAGGGTCGGAAAGTCATTGGAAAACGAAGGCGAAAGAAGAACTCGCCACGTAAAACACAGTTCGAAAGCTCGGCGGCCTGAATAGCAGAATGGCAAACCATCTCAAACTCCCATATTTCGTGCTTCAGACAGCAATCGGTAGTGCGAGAGACCCGGACAGTGTTGGAATCTGCGATAGGGCCTTAAATTCAGTCGAGGTCTCTGCATTGTCAGACAACATTCAACGTTATGAACCCTAAGTGCCATCATGCACCGCAGAAGGTAGTTTTGAAAGGCATAACGGTTTCAACAACTGTCGTAACGTGACGCAAAAAATAAATTTAAAAAAATGTAATCAGAAAAATTCCTCATGAAAAAAATTTCTTCTTCTTCTCCAGGTGGTCTCATTATTTCTTTCTGCAGGTTGAGGAAAAAATGGAGAAGAGGTCGCCTCATTATTCTTCCCCTCAACCTGCAGAAAGAAATAATTTCTTGTTTAGACAGTGCTATGCGTAATGAGGCCTTCGCGAATTAGTGGAACGGCAAACACAGTCATATAACTAAGACATAAAACATAACCAAATACAGAAAAAAAGAAAGATAATACATAAGTATCTTATAAAAAATATAATAGAAAATGGTTGAATTCCAAGAACTCGGTCGGTACATCTTTGAAACAGCAAATAGATAGTTTATTGCGGACTACTAAAGTTGGATTGACTTGAAATAACATGAGTAATTAAATAATCATTTATATGCGTACGAATTCGAATGCGTGTCAATTCCTTTCTCATCACCGAACAGCAACAAAGCGAGAAAGATGAACGAGTTTTTGAAAACAACAGACGAAACAAATGTTCTTTAATTTTACCATTTTCCTCCTTTTTAATATTTTCCCCATTAATTTCCACTTTCGCATCCAGTTTTCTTAGATCGGTGTTATCTCATTTCAAGTTATTTAGAAATGAATCATATATCTTGTTTTTGTTTTTCTTAATAACACTCTTGATCCTATAATATTATGTTCTCAACTAAACGAGCTAAACTTTTCCTCGACGATCAACAATCTACTCAAAGCAAGGAAAAGTCTCATAAACTGGCGAAAGGTTCGAGGGTTTTATATCCCTTCCTAGGGATTTTATGCGAGCAATTTGAGATCAGTCGGACGAGCTGACTCAGCCGAGCTCCATGTGTGGTGTTGGTCAGAGCTAGGCAATGGGATAAGGGCGTTGAGGCAAGGCGAACTGATAAGGTTTGAAGGGCTTATGCCAAAATATACTACTTACAATCACTGGTGTAAACGTCGAGCTTTAGCAAATTTCGTCCGTTGGGATCTGTGGAAAACCAGCTAGGAAATGCCACGTCCAGGCAACACCTGCACCGGTTTTGTTTATAGCTTGACCTCAGCGGACTTCATGGCTTCGGCCGGTGTAACTTCGAACCGCTCTGACCGACTTGCACCCTCATACCCTGCACCAGGAACAACGCGCTCTTGCCACCGCAAAGTTCAAACAAGCTTTCGGACCTACTCATACGAAACCATTGGCTCGGTTACCGGCAGGCATTAAGGGTCGCAGCTTGTGCATTTGTCGGGTTTCATAGTCGTAAAAGTACAAATTATGACCAGTTGGAATTTCGAAGATAAATTATTTTCCCGCAACACTAACAATATTTGATTGACCGAGTTACATGTAGATCTCCTACATGATTTCTGGTGTGATTGAATTCGTTCTAGATTTCAATCGTACAAACACGGAAAGTTGCACGAAGGTTCCAGTTATCGAATCGATGAGGTTTTCAGCTCATTGGTTCTCCATTGTCTTCGAAACGATGTTGCACAAAGACTATGTTGACTATGTTGTGTGCGCAAGACTATCGTTCGTACTAGCATGATGATTGATGAGAGTCCATGTTTCATCCGGATGTTTACAACCATTGCGAAAACACATTTTTCGTAACTGTGACAATGTATTAGTGTTATAATGGTTTCATAATCACGTCCATAGAAACCAGCTGTTGCTAGAAACATAGTGTTATCGGTAACTTCTAGAAGGTCCTGGGGATTGGTGAGGTGGCTTGCGAAACAGCTCTTATGTCTCAAAATTGAACGTTGTAGAGCTTGTGAACTCCGAGTCTGCGGATTCAACTTCGATTTATATCTGTAGTTAAGTTTATACTCAAGAGAATTGAACCCTTATTTGCATTCTGCGTTTTGCATTCTGCGTCCTTATTCTACACGATTCAAACAATCAAGTGTTGTGCTGTATGCTTTGTTGTGTTTACCGAACACAATTATCGTGGAACGCTCGTATAGAAGCCATCTTTTTTTTTCGGTATGTGTTGTCCACCGGCGTTCAGCACCTGTACGTCCGATCGGGTTAATTTTTTTTTTGTTTGAAAGGGTTACTATCCAGGTAGGTCCCATAATTTTTTCAATTGAGTCCACCCAGTAGTTGCGTCTCCAGACGCGGAGAAACGCCGGAAAACGTGATTTTCGCGAAAAAAGGAAGTTTTGACTTTGCAAGCTTATAACATCTAGAATACTTGCTCGATTGTTTTGTTTCTGGTGTCATTTTGTTCATAATTTGTCTGCCTACGAGGGCCTAGCTTCAAATTTTCGTTCAGCATTCTAATATAGCGTGTAGAGAAGAAAGTGTAAAAAAAAACGTGATGCCGATTTTCACTTTTTTGAGGTTTTTCGAGCACCGTTCCCAACCACGTCGAGGAAAAAAATATGAGCGCTGTTGCACTTGAAAGCACTTAGCTAGAGCTTTCTAACGATGGTAAAAAATCAAGTTTAGGTGGCATAACAAGGGAGCAATCGATGTTTTGATGGACCTGTGTTTGAGACCTCATAACTTCCAAACCAAAACTGTTTTTCCATCGTTTTTAAACTTAAATTGTTTGAATTTGAGTCTAGTTTACGTGATTCAAATTTGGTGTTGATTGGACTAAAAGTAGATACTTTTTAGGCCGTATTTCCAAAAAAATTGTTTCAAAATCACGTTTTTTGGACTATTTATGCTCGTAGAAAAAAAAACTACGTTACTCATAGCATTCTCGTTAGAAGATTTGAATTCAGCGTTAAATTTTCAATAAATGACATGGTTTTGAAGGCCAAATAACTTCATTTTAATGCACAAACGATTGGCGAATTTCTGAAATTTGGTTCGGATTCTCTCATTCAGTGTGAATGCGGATACGCTTCAGGAAATCATCACTCTATTATCGTTAGAGAAATAAAGAACGAGTGAATTGGTGCAATTCAGTAACCAGTAATGGTGTAGACAATTATTTGAGTTTTGTAAGGTGTATCAATGGGATCAAAGTATCCGGTATGTTGACCAAGAGACCCAAATCAGTGGATGGATTATTCCAAACGTTCAAACTCACTCTCAATCAACATAATAACATTGAAAATAGTTAGGTAATCATTATACTTTAGAACTTCAACGTTCAACGGACTTATGAATTGAGTTTGGACGGTTAGTAGTAAGTGACAAGAACTCAATAATGAAAGGTTGGGAAAATTCTGTAAAGAGAGCTGTCCATAATTGTAAGTCACTAAAAAGAGAAAAATAAAAAAAAAATTAAAAAAAAAAAAATAAAACCGACTTCAAAAAGTTAGTCTATAAAATACACTCTGAAAAGGAAAAAATAACAAAAATGTCCCAACTTCGCAGCAACTCATTCGCCAACTACACATTTTAAGGACTACTTTACTACTCGTATTGACCTGACCACTTCCTGATTGATTAGATCACCTTCCCTAATAATATAAAAATTACTATTTCTCATTTCCCAAATGATTAAAAGATTTTCCTTTCACCTCTGAATTGCCTCCAGATTGATCATCTTTTGGAGTCGGCGCCTCTCTGGCAAAATGACTACCCGATGGTTACAAATAAATATGAATTTACGATAAATTAGTAGGTGCCAGGTAATAAGTCTGGGTCTGGACGTAAAGATTCTTAGAGAAATCTGAAATGGTTTTTAGGAAAAGGCGTGTATAGTCACCTTCAAATCGATATTGTTAATAATTAGTTCTCATAAATGCTGATTTGCTCTGTTCAAGAATCGTGAAAACTCATGATATTTATATTCTTACTACTGGTAATTCGGAATCTATAGGCTTCTCCAATACAATATAAGAGAGGCGCCGACTCCAAAAGATGATCAATCTGGAGGCAATTCAGAGGTGAAAGGAAAATCTTTTAATCATTTGGGAAATGAGAAATAGTAATTTTTATATTATTAGGGAAGGTGATCTAATCAATCAGGAAGTGGTCAGGTCAATACGAGTAGTAAAGTAGTCCTTAAAATGTGTAGTTGGCGAATGAGTTGCTGCGAAGTTGGGACATTTTTGTTATTTTTTCCTTTTCAGAGTGTATTTTATAGACTAACTTTTTGAAGTCGGTTTTATTTTTTTTTTAAAAGTTTTTTTTTTTTGTTAATTTTTTCTAGCAGTGCTAAAAACCCAAATCTGAAAATAATTTTAATTCACCTAGCCAACATTTTTTCTGTGGCTATTCGCAATAAATTATTGATGTCAATAATGTTACAAAAGAAACTTCATTGGGTAGCTGTGAGTTCTTCTTTTCTCATGAGAGGAACATCGATTGTTGTTAAAAACAATTTTATGCAAAGTAACCAAAATGTAACGGTTGAAAAGTATCATCATCGTTCAACTCTCTAGTCATTTTATCACCTGGGCTTGCTGAAGTATGACCAATTATTCCTGTCAGGATAAATGTACACTGCACGCTGAAAAATACAACCGAACCTTGTAGAGTCGTTGGCGAAAAAAGAGAGTACCTATAATAGAGGGCAAGTGTTTGTCGGAAGTATGTATTTTTTTTTTCTTTCCTACGATCCAAGATGCTTGTTTCCACCCGACGTAATCTTGTTGAGGTTAAGTGCTCCATTAGGAATTTATAAACGTTCTACTTTCAGAGAAAACTTGCAGGCTACTTAGCAAGTAAGTTATAATGCCAAACCGAGGGTGTTCTGTATGCAAATGAATTTGATAAGTTGAGTACTTGTGTATTCCTTCGAAAATATTGCCTTTTGAAGCTGCCGCAATTTCAGTTTATCAACTTATACTTCTCAACTTAGCGAGCAGTTTCAAGTTTATGTTCTTCGCTTTTAACTAAAAGCCAAATTTCTTCAAAAAACGTCTATCTCAACGTAATCAATATTGATGACGAAAAATCTCTGGAGCTCCAGGAATGGGCCAATTATATAATACATATGAGTGGTAATTTATCGACGTCGCGGCGAGTGAGTACCAATTCAATGATTCTGAGAGTGACTATCTACATTGGTGAAAACTAACTTAAACTCGTAATTTGGAAATCATTATTGATCAATTAAAAGGTTTTAATTTAATTCACAGAAGGAAAATGCATTATGATATAATAACTTTTGGCATTCGATGGCACCTAAATGGATTCCGTTCAAAGATGTGAGCCTTCTGTTGTGGTAAATCAAAAACCATAAAACAACAAACAACTTAGCAAGGATTTTTACAAAAAATATTCTTTATTATAAATAATCCTTCAGATTCGTAAAACTTTCACAAATACAAGGAAAATGAGTCCATTACATCACCTGTATATTTAAACTCAATATACTTTGATACATGATGATACATCAACTTTAGAGAAGAACTTATATATATATATTTTTTAAAATGGTTTCAATATATAAACCAAAAATGCATGGTTCCAAACACTGTCGCACTCAGGGCATATTCAAGACTTGGTATAAGTATTCGGTGTTTTCGGCCTTGACTCCTAAGCGAGAGAACATAATTTTACTAAAATTGGAATTAATCTTGTTCTTTCCGATGAAAAAAGTTTCTTTCATTCGTATTGTAACAGACAGTGGAAATTTTTCCGCATCTAATCAATTACAGTTTTAGAATATCCCATTGTTTTCTGTTAACCGAGACGGCAGTGCAATTGGAAAATTCCTTGGAGAAAAAAATATATTTATCCGCTCAAGCTAACGTCGAAGATTAATCTCGTTAAAATGTTTTTCCTTCGCCATCAAGATGCTAAAAGAAAATGTAGAGGAAACCAAGAAGGAGAACTCATCGGGTTATTGAGTTTCAAAAGAATTCAATTTGTTGATAATTGGGGTTTGAGAAGAAAATCAACAAGAGGGAGTGGGAGATCTCGAGAGAGACTTGGAGACTTTCATTTAATTACATTGGGGTTCAGCTGTGATTCACCTCCTATTTTCACCGTCTGTATTTTCTACATTTTTCTTACTCATTTTTGAAAGAAGGCCCCAGTTTCTGGAGCTTCTGATGATATCGGTTTACTCAGACGTAAAATTGTCTCGTGTATTACTACTACGTATGAAATAGTACTGAACTATGATATTTTTTAAGCTTTTGAGAAGGTACCTAATGGCGTCTGAGCTCGTCAGAAATTTTAGTTCGAATGTTAAAAACGCTGCTAATGATCGTACAGTGGTTTACCTATTATTCCTTCGCTTCAATAATGATTTAAGAAGACTATCCATTTGTGATTGTAATTATTCCGAAGATTTGTGAACGTTCCCACCGAAAAACAGATGGTAATTATAAGGGAAAACTCCGTAGCTACTATTGTAATTTTAATCATTTTTATTTTTCCTAATTTCCTAATTAAAAGCTTAAGTTATTGCCTAACGATACAGCTGGAGAGAGTGTTTGACGACCATTCCAATGAGTATAGAACGATTTTTATAGCTCCAAGAACTCTCCAGTTCCTCATGTCAAATTTCTGAAAATATCCCGAATTCGCCACAAAAGCTGCGATAACTCGAGAACCAATAAAGCTATCGACCCCGCCAGGGGCTTATTCTATTCAGCGTCCAAAAATCTATGGCAATTGTTACCAAATACACATTTTTCTGTAAAACCTTGAAAGATACCAATTTTCTCCCCCCCAAACCCCCCCAAAGTACCCTTAAAATTGAGCTAGCAATATGATTCAATAATTGGGCCGTCGTGGGACCGAGATTGATTTTTGATGAAAATTTCAAGAATAGTTTGGCCAGAAAAGTGTTGTCGGCGTGTGGCGGACAGACAGGATTTTTTGAATGGATATTCTGATTCTACATGCCTTGAAACGTGAAACATCAAATTTTGAGGGGGGTTGGAAAAAAATTCTTGGCGAGAAAGTTTTCTTTCTATAATAATAAATTTATGCTGATTTTTTTCTGATCGTCACACTGTGACTGTGACGATAATCTGTTATCGAAAAAAAGAACCGCTGTTTCGTGGAGTACAAATAATCTTTAAACTTTAAACAAAAGTACCTAATAAGTTTCAACAATGTTCAATTGACGTGGAACATTTTTTAAGACTCATTGTCTACGGGCTGTTGCTGAGAGGAAATTGCTGCCCCTGAGGGTTTTTCTGCAGTCGAGGAAAAATAGGGCTACAACTATTTATCCGTTTGGATTGAATTCCGTCCCGTGTTGTTGGGAAATTCCTCAAGAACAACAGAAATGTTCCGGTACAGCGGTGGTGAACAAAACGCCTCAGGGCCTACAAGCGGGTTGAACCCTTAACGCGACGACGAGAGAACATCTAAACTTTTCAATGATGGAAAAAGACTTACCTAAAGTGCTTTTCCAAGTATTGGAAAGTTCGTCAAGAATTCGACCCCTCCCTTCTACTGTGCTTCTTCGTGAAGAGAGTTTCAGTTGACGCTTTCTTGCAAGCTCATTTTCCTGAAGGCCAAAGATGGATGAGAATCTTCTTCTCCAGAGGGTGAAAACGAAGAGTGAGCTGACGTCGTTCCTGGGTTTAGACGTCTAATGGACCTCGGAATTAAATATGCATCAAGGACGCGCTAGGCTGGATTTCTACTGCTGCGTATGGGGGGGGGGGAGCTCTGGCTGCTTCTTCAGTTCCTAACATATTTATCAGACTGCCTCGGATGGGCCCAACTGAAGTCCAACCTGACGAAAATCCAACTCTTCGCCTTGGAATACTAGCTGATGATTCCTTAAATAACTGCAGGCTCAAGTCTAGCGCAAAATAAGACACTCGGTCTACACTCAGTAAATCACCAATTTCATAAGTACATATTACGTCCGCATTTTCAATTTTTTTAAATTATTACTTAATATTATTTTTTGTTTTTATTATTATTATTTTTTTTATGCGATATCGTCTTTGAGTTGAAATGCGATTAAAAAATATGAATATTGGGCTTGTGAGGAGGCGATTTGTTGTCCGAGTTTTTCCGGCTGAGCGAGCACTTTTACTTTTTGGCAGACGATGTGGCTACAATTAAATTTATTGAGATAACGCATTCGACCAGATTAATTGATTTGAAATTACATCGAGATAATAGGTACCCGCTTCATCTTAAAACGAATATAAATACCTCTGCTCCCTCTCTGTATGTTTCATATTTATCGTTATATTGAACAGTATAGCTCGTAAATATCTCAACTAGAGGCAAACATCAGGGCAAATATCGCGTGTTTGCTCGAATTTGGTTGGCTAGACCATGGGCATGATGAGGGAACAGGCAAATTTATATGCTACAGTCAGAACCAGATACCAGGTGACTGATCCTAATATCATAATGCCAGTTGACTCGGCCGTAATTTCCTGCTGCTTATAACCACCTTAATTTGCTCTCTCGTCCTACCTTTGCCTCAGGGCGATCCCTCGATGAAACAGTATGATCTTCCATCACATTGGCTATAGGCTGCGCACGAATTTCGCCTTTGATCCTTGTGTATCGTTGGCGCAACAGCAGTTTCTCGATTATCCTTCGGTCTTCTTCGTTTTAACTGAACACTAGCTCCTTCGTGCAGATCGAATTCCTCATCAGGATTCTACAAAATTGTGGATAATGTTTTACATTCAGTGAAGCTGACACGTGATGTATTTACTGGATTACTCTACACATTTACTGTTGTCGGCCATTTCCGGATCTTGAGGTTTTAGCGAATATTTGGAATAACGTTAGCGCGAAGAATATTAGTCGAGCTCCATATGTTTCTGACATCGATTGATAGTATATATGTATCAAAAGCCTTCGGACCATGGACGGGATCTATTCAACGTCAAGGAATATGCGATTTCTGTACCATCTTCTTATACCATCAGATTCGTCTGCGTTTTTGCACTAATGTGGGTCATGAATGTTGGCTAGAAAACGTATTTCATGTCAGATATTAAAGGGAACGGTGTTTCACAACGTCCAGGAGGACGAAGGGAAATATATGCTAAAAAAAAATCCACATAAATCTACCTTAGCTACTCTCAGCAGGCAGACGTAGGAGAGATGAATATAAGTCCAGGAGCATCGCCAGTATAAAACGGCGAAGAATAGAGGAAGCAGATAAAGAGAGCGGGCATATTGGTATTCAGCGGTGTCTGAGGAGATTATGAATGTGGTGTAAAAGGAGCAGAATGAAGGCGGTATACAAACGTGAGAATGAAACGGAAAATGGCTGGAAAGCTGGAAAAAGAGTGAGATGCCACGTTGCCGCGTGAAGAGCTGTGGCCGCGAGTACAGCTCTGCTTCCACTCTCCACTTCCCGTGCAATGCCTCGGCTAGAAATATAAGCCTGGGGCCCCTCGGTTTGCACCACCTTCACCTTGCAGGTCTTTTCCACTTCGCGCTACAATAAGACCACTTACTTCGAATAAAGCCCTCCACTCACCTTAGTTTCCTTGCCCGCTTACAACTCACATGCGCTTCTGCTCTCGGTATTCTCGCGAAACTTTTACTCGGCGAGAACGGGGACCATCGTGATCCTCCCCGTCGATTTTTATTTCCTTCCCATGAAAGAGAAATAAAACTGAAAACCATGGAAGATTTATGGCATTTTAAAAATTACCTGGATGGAATCGAAATTGAGTTCAAACTTGATGCGAAGGCAGAAGTAATTATAAAGCGTTTAAAGAAAAAATGTATATCTGGTTGTAATTATCAGCATTTGGAGATTGATCGGATGTTAAATGTTTACTATAATAATTTTTAATCACAAAAAATAAATCACAGAAAAATAGTTATTTTTTACGAAGAGCAGTATAAATGTGTAACTAAATTCAGTGATATTGATAACCACAAGGAGATCTACATTCCTCCAGGAAGGAGTCCAGGGAGTCTGATAAGACCCTAGGGATACCTTTGATAGGGGTACGTTATTCATGATACCGAAGTGTAAGTGCCGTAGTATCGTCGAAGTGTATGTAACAATTTAATACAACATACAAAACCACTCAATAACGATAATCATCCACCACGGTTGAAAACAACCGGAACGTTCCTACCGGGGAAAAGAGAGTGAAAAGCACTTTCCCTCTCATCTCAATTAATTTGGAAGTAAATATAAGTTCCCTCCATAGTGGCTGCAGCGTCTCACGCAATCTCAGCAGCATGTTGAAAGTGCAGAAGTTATTTGGCGGTAAATATGGCACTGCGTTCTCACAAATAGGGCGCTAATGGAGGGAGTTCACCTTCCCACAGTGTAACCTAGTTCCAAGCGCTACATCCTCAACCTCCCTCGGAAACAAAATAATATACGGTGTTCGCTCGTCGGCGGTCGCAAGCTACTGGGAGAGACGGAAAGAGGACCACCCGTGCCACCCGTGCTCTGCAAGTTATTCCGGACTCGAAGCAGATGGCTCAAAACCGGCTTCGTCCTCTCGCAAGTTTTATACAGTTTTATTCATTCAATAGCCGGGCACCGTAGCCTTCTGTTTTCCCAAGCTAATCTACAACAAAACTTGTTTCTTCGCCGTCCGCTATCTCCACCATCTACCTCCCATTTCTTCGCTTGCTCCGTCGAATTTTCTTCTTCCCTTTTTTCGAACGTCTCACCTCGTTTCCATTATTTCCTTTTCCACCGACGAAAGGAAAAAGGAAGGAATCCCACTAAGGCCCAAATATCTCGCTAACGATTTTCCCGGTGAGAAGTTGAGGCGGTTCGCAGCGAATTCCTTGATATCCCTTCGGCTAAGTTTCACCCAGGAATTCACGTCTAACTTTCGACTGAGCGAGAAAGTAGAAGAAAAACCGGGGAAGAAAAAGTCGAGAGAAAGAATACGATCTGCTGGCACCTATCCCATATAAAAAAAGGATTAAGGTCATAATCATTTGCTTCAGTAATTTTTCAATTACCAACTTCATGAAAGTTTCATGTGGAAGGGAAAGTGGGCGAAAAAGAAGTTGGAAAGAGTGTCCGAATTAAATTGATATTCAGATATTTCTCCCTTATTAAGTTGAGTGACAGCGACATTTATTTAGTCGAGGATTTAAATTCATGACCGGGATAAACTTGATTTCTCACATTTCTCTCCAAGAGAACTCGATCTGTAAACTCTTTTGAAAAGAATTCAGTCAACGATGATTCAATTTCAAAGGTCTCTAACTCAACATAGACAGTAGCTCACCTAGACTGAATGACAATAGTTTAATACACTTATTCTGAAACGAATTTCGAATGGAATACGGAATCGGAATCCTTCCCGAGACGAGCGATATACCTGCATGAAGAAGGTAAGGACTGTGATTAAAATTGACGACTGAACCCGAGGGAACAAAAATTGACTTGAATTGACATCTTGAAATTTTCACCAAAAATCAACCTCGGTCCTACGACGGCCCAATTCTTGAACCAACTTGCTAGCTCAATTTTAAGGGTATTTTTTGGGGGGTTTGAGGGGCAGAAAATTCATATTTTCCAGGGTTTTCAGAAAAATGTGTACGTGGTATCAAATTCTATAGATTTTTGGACGCTGAATCGAATGAGACCATCGCCGCGTCGACAGCTGTATTGGTTCTTGAGTTATCGCAGCTTTTGTACCGAATTTAGGAGATTTTCAGAAATTTGACATAAGGGTATAATTCGAGAGTTCTTGGAGCTATAAAAATGGTTCCATACTCATTGGAATGGTCGTCAAACACTCTCTCCAGCTGTATCGTTAGGCAATAAGTTTAGCTTTTAATTAGGGAATTAAGGAAAATAAAAATGATTAAAATTACAGTAGTCGCTACGGAGTTTTCCCTTATAGTTACCAATCGGTTTTGGTTTATTATTAATAATAAACCATTGTAATCGCCCAAGAAAAAAAATTGTATAACCCCCTCAAAATTTGATGTTTTACGTTTCAAGGCTTGTAGAATCCGAATATCCAATAAAAAAAATTCTGTCTGTCCGCCGTACGCCGTACGCCGTACGCCGTCAACACTTTTCCGGCCAAACCATAATAGCTAAATTCTTGAAATTTTCATCAAAAATCAATCTCGGTCCTACGACGGCCCAATTTTCGAACCAACTTGCTAGCTCAATTTTAAGGGTGTTTTTGGGGGGTTTTGAGGGGGAGAAAATTCATATTTTCCAAGGTTTTTCAGAAAAATGTGTACGTGGTATCAATTTCTATAGATTTTTGGACGCTGAATTGAATGAGACCATCGCAGGGTCGGTAGCTTTATTGGTTCTCGAGTTATCGCAGCTTTTGTGCCGAATTCGGGAGATATTCAGAAATTTGACATGAGGGTATAACTCGAGAGTTCTTGGAGCTATAAAAATCGTTCTATACTCATTGGAATGGTCGTCAAACGCTCTCTCCAGCTGTACCGTTAGGCAAACGATTTAGTTTTCAATTAGGAAATTAAGAAAAATAAAATTGAATTAAATTACAATAGTTGCTACGGAGTTTTCCCCTATAGTTACAATCTGTTTTTCGGTGGGATTGTTCCGAAATGTTCGAAATAATTACTATCACAAATGGATAGTCTTTCTAAATCAATATTGAAGCGAAGGAATAATAAACCACTGTACAATCATTTGCAGCGTTTTTCGGTTGGAACGTTCACCCATGTTCGGAATAATTACCATCACAAATGGATAGTCTTCTTAAATCAATATTGAAGCGAAGGAATAATAAACCACTGTACAATCATTTGCAGCAGTTTTTAGTGGATATTCGGATTCTACATGCCTTGAAACGTAAAGTATCAAATTTTCAGGGGGTGTATAATTTTTTTTTTTCCGTGGGCGATTACAAAGGTTTATTATTGAATAATAAACCAAAAAATGGTTGCGTACAAGTCCGCAACACAATTAGACATTTTTATGTGCTTCGCGAGCAACCACCTCTGTGGAAAGTGTCTGGGTAGCGTATATACGAGCCTAACCCCGACGTACCGCTCGTCATGGTGGAGCTTCGCCATCAAATAATGTGCTCCCATGGTAACTGAAGGCGGACAAAATACAGTAGGTAGGTAATAAATTAGAGTATTAAAACAAATAATACAACACAATATGCCCCAAAGGTTTGGCTCCTTGGGTCAAGCAACCCCCCTCTGTGGAAATCGTATGGAAAACTACATTTTCTTCCACATCACCTAATCGTTCTCATTTCGGGAACGTGACGAAAAAAAATCCCAAAGTTGAAACTTCAAAAGTATGAAAATGGAAAAAATTCAAAAAATATTATCAATCGTTCGAATTCGATTAATTTCACTTTAAATTCGAATTTCACGTCTAATTTCCTGTAAGAATCATCAATTAATCAAATTTGATCCGTACTGTAAGTATTTACAACTGATTTTCAAAGTTGAAAAACAAAAAACCGCGTAGCACTAAAACTGGGAAAAACTGATAGTTGTCGTAAAATTTCCACCGTTTTGACGTCTTATTCGGATTCAGCGTTAAATTTCCTATAAGAATAGCTTTCACATTCGCTCCAAAACGAAAATTTAATTTTTCACTATTACCGATGCCAGCGGAGCTCGGAATTTCGTCCGGCGAAAAAGTCAATTCACCGAAAATAATTTCTCTGGCTCTGTTTAAATTTTTTTCAGCAAATTTTTTGCTATGTACGTGTGTAAGGCGTTCAAATGAAGACTCCTGCATAATAAAAAAATTGATTCGCATTTATTTAGACCCCGAAAATCACGGTTAAAGTCCGATTTTCGAACTTTCTAAAACCGATTTTTTTGGACCAGTTGCAGATTTTTCCGAGAAATAAAAAAAATCACAAAAATACATCTTGGTAAGACACACCTTTCCTAAAAATTTCAGATTTTTATCTGTATTGAGAGAGAAGTAAAAAATCGTTAACTGCTCGGTTGAAAAAAATCGCAGGGGTACTTGGATCCTTGGATCTTTCGCGAAAAATTTTTTGAAATGGATTTCGCTCAAATTCAGCATAATGATAGTTGATGATGTATATATCAATAATATATGGTTCAATCTTTGATTCTTCCGCACTAAATAGATGAAAAGAACGTTTAAAGTTGAAAAATTTCATTTTTTGTGTATCTAACTAATATTGTTGAATAACGCATAAACGGTTGAAAAATGGATAGGTACATTACATTGGGAAAGTGTGGACAATTGAAAACCGATCTTTTGGTATATTCAAACATCTGAATTGACGACTTTTTGTTTGACTTATCCACTGTGCAAGTTACAAATCTTGGAAAACTTACAGTTGTTATGTCTAATTTTGCTCCTACTTGGCTCCAGTTGAAAAACACAATACTTTATGATACAAAGTACATGACAACTCCTCCACCAACATACCAAATTATAGCAACTACTGCTAAGTACTACCTACTATAAAAATACCTATAGATTCCCACTCTCCATACACAAATAATTAACTACTAAACTCATACCTCCCATACCTATACCTATATATAATACCTATATATACCATATACTATATACTATACATATCATACTATATATATATATATAGTAGTGAAAAGGACAACACCCCACCCGAACAATATGTAAGGCCCGAGAGGAGGGGCGGAGCCCCTCCGACGTGCCGACCGGGCACGATAGCTGAGGGAGTTGGGCGGCGAAGCCGCCAGGGGCGCTCAGCCCCTAGTATAATATAAATACCTACAATTTAATAAATTGATACGTACACCTAACGCTTTTGTCTAACTATATAGCAACACAAAAAAATGCAAAGTTGATCACTGAATTGTTTATAATATACACCCTTAAATCGTTTGAGAAAAGCGTTTGTTATCTTTAAAGACCCTTGCTTGAAAAAAAGTAACTATGTAAGAAAAGTGGCTGCAAGAAGCTACTCAAGTGTCGCAAGCTGCGGAGCCATCCCACCGAAAACAGACATCTCTTAAACAAGATCATTTCACACACGGTTGCATTCTCTCCCATGTAAAGCCCCGCAAGGAAAGGCCCTTCGAACCTCTTCCTGAGAAAACACCATTGCCCACTAAACCTCAGTTCATAAAGTCTTCCCCATTTTCATGCTCCCTGCAACGTGAATACTGTATGTGTATCTGATTTCAGAAAGGAGGAAAGCTTTGCTTCCATTATATTTACTCATGCTGGTGAGTTTTTACGCTATCGTATACTTACTTGCTTCCACAACATGATTTTGCACGATCGTATTTTTGTTCAAACAGAATACTAAGACTGCAATTCTTTCTGGTTGCGAACGATGCTAATGAAATTGAATCAAATAATGTAACTGCTACCTACCTAAGTGTTGAGAACGGATAGGTGGTCTTACTTTTAAGAGGTCTATCGTGTTTGAACCATAAAAATGGATAGAGAAAAGGAAGCCGTAATTCGAACTAATGGGGAAAAAAGTTGAGAGTTCGAATCGCTATTGATATCATAATATATATTGAACAAATTGAACTGTGTTCTCCTGCTAGTTGAACCTTGACGTTACAGTATAGTGCAGTGTTGCCACTTCACATAGGTACATCAAGGTCTCTACAATTATCATGGCAATCATTATTTAACACGTTTTCTTCTTCCTGATGGTAGAGAGAGAATCGTCGTCATCTGATGAATTCAGCCTCAACGATTTTTAATTGAATGGGTGAAAATAGGAACGTGGTTGCGCGGGTATGGAGGTACAGTGGGTAGTCCAAGATTTATTTTTGAAAAGCAGTCTTATTTCTAACGATTAAAAAAATTGTACTTACCTACCTACTAATGGTGATTTCGGCTCAGTTACTTCAGCTTTTTCATGCATCCATAGGGCGGCTAGGCTTATACAGCCAAAAAATGGAAAGTCTGTAAATAGGTCGTACGCTTCTTTCCCTCGCTTGACACGTTCATTCACGAAAGGCTTGTGTCATTTATTGTAAAATAATCATGGAACCGTGAAACAACAATGTTCTTATCATAAAAAATTCACCTCTATGTTTGCCATTGTTTATACCTTGTCCGGTTTATGACTCAAAACGAGTGGAGACAGAATGTGACAATGTGTTTAGCTAGGTATCGAGTATTCAAATTACTACCGGAACATTGCCACTGCTTCCTCAAGCTTGTTCCTAGGAAGAGGACTAGCCAGCCTTAGAATTAGTGATAATGGAATCCCCCCGTCTGAGCGAAGGAGTTAAGCTCCATCCTTTACAGGAACGAGAGAAGTTCTCAGCCCCAAAACTCGATTACAGTGGTCAAGCCTTGTTTGGGCAAGTTTCAAAGGAAGTTTATAACTCGGTGTAAACGGATCGAAGTGAAATGGCATTGGTCATTCTCCCAATTCAGAAACATCAACGGTCAAATCAAGTAAAGATTTGATAGGTCCATTAAATCTGGAAGAGTGGGCAGGTGACATCCTGCCAATTGAAAATCGCCAGTAATTGTCATTATCCGAACGAATGGTGCTGTACATCGGAAATGAGTACATCGAGTACATCTCCGTGTGTGCATAAATATAAGTTTTATATAAGTTTGCGAGCGTGGATGTTAAGACGCGGATAAATGTGTCTGCTGATAGATTTATTCGTCCATGTGTTCTATAAATTAGACGTGATGGCCCAATTCTTCTTGTTGCCATGTAAACTAAGAATATAGAGAAAAATAAATAAATATTTGTGAGTTGAATACTGTTTAGTCTGAAATCGTTAGTATAAAAGCAAAGAAGCGCTTGCAAGTGCAAAATAGCTCGAGGGATGATTGTATTAGGAATGGAACCAATCGATTGGGATAAGAGTGTCTGCGTTCTTCACTCCTTGAGTAATCTTACAACATTACATAAATATGATAATCGCAGTACAAAACAATGCTGAAAACTTATACGTTATTTGGTTTCAACAACATCGCAGGTGTTGAAGCTCATTCCTGCTATCCTTCAATATAAAAATTAAGCTTCGTTTTTATCCTCGTAATACTTGAGCTTTAGAATGCATTTTTTGTGAACCGAACAACAATGATTGCCCTCTATCTTGAGGGGCTGTAGAAAATGATTGCTCCCTCATTTTTTACGCTTCTCTGTCTTTCAATTTCATTTCTCAACTGTGCCAAGTGTTTTGATGAACTGCTTGAATAATATTTCTGGCAATGTTCCAACGACTCGCTGGCTGAAACTGAGGCTTATGGCTCATAGTCGGACTTGCATCGCCCCATGGAAATGGTCACATTTATTGAAGTCCGTCCTCCACCCTAGGGGATTCGCTACCTATATTATCATCTCTTGTGGATTGAGCTCCATGGTGGAAGAGCATGGATCGAACCGAAAAAGAGCAAATACGGATTCCCAATGGTTATATAAGAAATTGGAGTCTTGCTTCTTCAGAAAAGCAGGTTTGGCTGAAAGCTGATGGGATTGGAAGAACGGAGGCCAAATCTAAATAGCGATCCGTGCTGCGGTCTGAGTGGTTTCTTTAAGAATAGTCGACCGACGGAAAGAGGATTAATTCTATCTCCAGCGTTTGATTTTTCCAGTAAACCTTTGCGGAGCCGACAGCCCAAAGATTCTATTTCCGTTATGTGTCATGGCATTACGGGCCTCATCTTTTGTATCATATCCGGCGCTCGAATGGCTTAAGAGCCTAATATTCCAATAACTTTACGGATCGATTTCTGACCATATCAGTCACTTGCTGCAATCGAACGCACTCTAAACGAGAAGATAGGAAATCGAAAGAATTGAAACAAGTATATTGGGCAAGTACCCACTTAAATGTATTTATATTCCACCAACACTTGGACATACTGCTGACGGATTTCCATTGTATATCACGACAAGAGTTATTCCTCGAATAAGACGACTACAACAGCAAGAGAATCGGTCTACAACTACCACGTAACAACTCAGCTTGTACCACAATCATCGAATTGGTGAAGGTATTGATCACCAACATAATTATTAACTATTATTATTGACGGACAGAAATTTTCGGACAAAGAATGTATGTTTTAACTTCCAGGTGAATGAGCGTTGTAACTGATAGCAGTGAGAACAGGCACACGGTAAATGTATCAACTTTGTCGAGCTCGAGTAGTTTATCCAGTCTTACACGCTACACGAGCGATGATAGCGACATTCGCAGCTTAGAGAAGCTTAGCATGACAACTGTTGAAAATCGTTCCTAAGGAAAACATTGGGTGAACGTGTGCGATTCGTCCGACAGTTCTTCAGACGAGAGAAGAAAAAAAACGACTGTTCTTTCTTTTACCCTCGGGTGGATCTTGACACAGTTGCGAACAGGCACGGAACCGATAAAACGCGACGTATAAAGCCTTCGAGGAATCATATTTTGGCTCTCTCGATCTTTTCGTTCATAAACAATCATCTATCAGTCGATCGCACTATCCGTATCGGAGATGTTGTGGGGTAAGAGGAGACAAATTAACGATTCGAAAGGCTCCATCCACTGAATGAGCTTATTCAAAGGGATAGCAAAGTAAGTGCTAGTAAGCAAAGTATGTATTTTATGCTCGATTTTTCATGATCACAACACGGTCAACATTGGATATTCGACAATACGCCTATTCATTTGTATGGATTTTATGTTTAGGATTTTCTCTTCAAATTTTATTAATAAATACGATTTCAATCATTTTGAAATAATGTTAAATATTGTCACTTAATGTCCCTAACAGTTTTTTTACGCAAAAAATTCAAAAGTGGTTTCAAAACTGGCTGGGTTATGCACGGGTAAGGAATGAAAATCAATAGTAAATTCATACCGGTGACCGGTTTTCTTTATTTTTTATTAACGCTGTTCATCATTAATTTTTTTCCCTAATTACGATGTAGTATAAAAGTAAGTTGATAATTTTTATTTAATTCTTCGCTGGACTCAGGAATCGATCTATTCGTACTTCAGAGGTATTGTACCCAATTGTTGTAACCCAATTATTGTAAAGGCAATTGGGTGGTACCCAATAGCAGAAAACACTCAATGCCCGAGAAATGTACTAGTTTCTAGGATTCTATCATCGAATTGATAGAAAAAATGGGAGTGGCGCGCCTGTTTTGGTGATTGAGCATTTTAAAATCGTCCAATGGCCGAAGATAATGCCCATTGCCTGAAATTATGCTCAGTGGCGTAAACGCCCTTATCAAACGCCTGAAAATGGCGCAAAATATCCTGAAAATTAAGACTGGCGTTCATCTTGGTTGGTTTTGCATTTCCAAATAGGGAATGGGCGTTAAATACAGCTTCGTGGGATATCTGGGTAACTGTCTGACGTCGGTGGCAGAATGAAAATTGAAGCTCATTGAACCCTTTATAACTAGTGGGAAATAATTTTTCCAATACCGAGAAGCTACTTTCCTCCAGCCAAGAATCTCAAAGATTGGAGCAGTCTAATGAAAGTAGTTCGACGTCACCATTGATAATTTATTATTATTGATCATTTTCATTAATAATTACCATTGATAATATTCAGAACGGCAGTTGGGAGGAGACAGAATGTTTGGAAATATTTATTAGGAAATATACCTACATGTCGAATTAAAGGACATTGCATAGAAATGTAATTTAACATCTCTACTTCAAAACGTGTACTTTCAAAAGGTATGATTGCTAAAACAGCTTTAGCCGTTCGCCGTTCAGGCTCAATCTTGTGTTCGAAAGCATTTCAATGGGGCAATCGCTAGATGAGAGCGATTATTGTAATTACTTTCAGTTTTTCGACATACAGCCAAGAGCTATAACAGAGATCTACGAAATTCGTTAAAGAACTCGTTCACCACAGATAATATCTCATGATGGAGTAGGAGCTTTGTAAATCCCGGTCGCTGAAGGGTTCGAGACGACTAAAGGAAAACATTCCCTACGTGGGCTTTTCCACAAAGTTAGCAGACGGTAGGCCTGTTATTGCGTTAAGTGGAAAAAGGGCTTATGGAGGGTCGGAAAGTATTCAACAGACACACGCATACAAGCGCACATCAACTTCAAGCTCAAAATATCTTATGTCACGACCAGCCCAAGATACACAACAACATGTGGCCATACACACAGATGCAGGACCATATGAACACATTTCGACTTCCAGTCGGAGACTCCTCTTTTCTTCCATCTTTGCGTATCTAACACGCATACGTTGACACTACTAGCAACTCGAATGTGGAATCTAGCTTTTGCTCCTCGTCGGCCTCAGCGATATTGCCTGCGTTCTGTGCAATATAGCTATGCAAATACACGACCAGCCACAATCCATCAGAGCTGTCAGGGCTTACACGGCCGCCAGCCGGAACGCCAGGTTCTCACCGCCGTTGCTGCCTCGGTTGTTTGAATCTCTTCGTTTCGTGGAGTAACCTTCATTGAACAGCAGATGACAAGTTGCGATAGCTAGAAGGTTTTCTATCGATCTCTCGAAAATAGTGTGTCAAGAATATTTCTATCTGATACACTAGCCACATTTATTTTGCGAAAGCTGCGTATATGAAAACTGAATACCACCATATATACGTTCATTTCATTTACTTTTTAATTATTAATAATTGAACATTTAGCAATAATATCATAATAACCTATAAGGTTACGTCACTTACATATACAAATATATACATACAAATGAGGGTCCCTGTCGTACACATGCTTGATTTACGCGCAACTTCGTCTGAATCAATCATGACCAGATTAGCGAGGGTTTGTACGAACCATCCACCATTTTAAGAAAAGAATAATGCGATGAAATTGCTTACATAGACTATTAGTGCGAGTAAATGAGATAGCGGATCATTATTTTCTAGTTTTATTTACTTATTTTATTTTTTAGTTTGGCTCGGTCTTTCAATCAGTTCCCACTGAAGACGGGCGTTCCCTACAATTTTAACGTGAGATTGAATGTTCTTTAGAATTTCGCTAAAAAATAATCTCAACGTACAACGACAGCATTATGTGGCAACCAGATGTAAAGCAGCAACGCATTCAAACTTCTTGCAGATATCAGCAAAGAGGGAGTACAGGTAAAGGATAGAGAATTGAAGTTGAGTGAGAGACTTGGATTTTTCCATTTCCTCCCTTTTGTCCCTCTTGAGGGATTCTACTATGTGGTGTTTTCCCGAGCGAAACTCCAGCCGGTCTCTCTTGTCCGTTTCACGTGCTCTTATAAATCTCCGGCTCTAATTAACACAGGCTTGTGGGTTGAAGAACCGTCTGTGAAGGTGAAGGGAATTCGGATTTGGCTTCACGCTGGGGACTCGTCACTGGCAGCTACATTCTCTGCAACACATCCCAACTTCTAGGTACGTACGTATTTTTCTACCATGGGCGGGCTTGGATTTCTCAATCTCACAATTATCTGGCTGAACCCTCGACGCTTTCAGCTCGATTCGTAGCAATCTGGATAAAAGCAAGGCAATCAAGGCATCTCTTTTAAAATTGGGATTGGTGGGATTCGTCGGATTGGGAATGATTTCAAATTATAGTCCGGCCAAATAGGTACGGATTTATCCAAATGTAAAAACTATTTGAATGTCTGTTTTACTTCGAAAATCCAAAAAATTCCGAAAACTATAGAAAAAAAGAAAGAAAAACAGCCGCGGACCTAGACCTGTAGTTTGCCTCCACAGCATCATTCAGAGAAGCAACCGCAGGCCTCGACTTAATTCACTCGAGACCATCAATTATCCCCATGGATAATTATGGATTTTATTTCGTGGATGTCGAAATGAAATCGAATAAAAATAGTAAATGTTGCAGTTATCACGATGAACTGTTACAGTTCGTCACAGTTACCTCTACAGTAGAGGATTATATTTATATTCGGAGACCCAGTAGTTCCGCATCACCCTAGAGAATGTCCAAAGAGGCAATATGTTTTCACCCTATAGAGAAAAGATGAGAAAATGATTCGATATTTGTATCCATGGCTCCACGTCGGCCTGTGGTCCACGAGGCTGTGATCCCTTTTTGTCCTGGAGCCAGCTCGAAAAAATGGTCACAAAAGGTGTATAATTTTTAGATACAGAAATTAAAAGGGCCTACTTTCCTGAACACATAAATGCTAGTCTGCCGGCTCAAAGCCGCTGGAATATGCCTGAATGGGCAAAAGTACTCGGCCAGCCAGTAACGAATCGGAGAATGAGTCACCTGGTTTTTCTCAACCCTCACAACCCACGGACGTCAAGAAATGCGACAACAATTGGGGGAGAAAAACATTTTCAATATTAGTTGTCTTTCTTTTCATTCGAAATATTTGCTCCATTGACCATCAACATCCCTTTCTTTTTCTCTGAGTAGGTAGGTATTTGACGTGAAATAATCAAAAATATATGCTTCTTGGTTGAGTCGTCGCATCTCTCATTGTACTGGGTTGGTGAGGGGGAGAAGAACCAGGCGACATGTTCTCCGATTTTTTATTAGCTGGCCGAGTACTTTCGCCCCTTCGGGCATCCTCAGGGCGATGTGGAACCATAGGTTACCACAGCTACTCGGCCAGTAAATAAAAAATCGGAGAACATGTCGCCTGGTTCTTCTCCCCCTCACCAACCCAGCACAAAAATATATGGATTACTGATGTAGGTAGTATATATTATAATACCAACCATATTCCGCTCTGAAACTTGATGAGTGGAATTTTATATGCTCTTTTACCTTTCTAAGAAAAACATATTGTGCTCAGATATTCATAAATTGTGGTTTTAAGTGTTCGGTCGAAGAGGCCACTATAGGTGACTAATTGCCACTTAAACCAATTATCCTTATATTCTCAGTAAGATCCTTGAAAGGGTTCTGTTATAATCACCGTTTTGAAAAATGGGGAAAACTCATAATTTCCAGAAAGTATTCTCAAACAATATCCGCTTACCGATGAAGAGAAAATAATATTTTTTCAAATGTTTCCACTTCTTTTGTGATCGTTTTTTCTTTTTTCACGAATTAGACGAAGCAATGAATGAAAAGAAAAGGGATTTTCTCGTCCATGAAGAATGAAGCGGTTTTAAAGGTCCGACATAAAGTTTGTCTTGCGCGAAAGGCGAGATTCATTTTGAAATAAAAGGTTATTCCTTTGCGGGCTCTTTCATGGTAAACCCAAACCTCTTTTGATGACGCAACGATGGTGTCGGTTGTTTGAAGAGCATTCGGAAGGCGCCCCCTAATTGCCGACTCGGAGCTATTAACACAAGATCAGATCGGATTAAAATATCATTGAAAAGGATCCATCTATCCAACTTGCAGCACCTGTTGGTTATCATTAGCGAGTTATAAGTAGAGGCTTACCGCGATCGAGTTATCATTGCTCATTTCCATCTCATCCACGTTTCAAGTGTAGAATGGTGTCGGTTCGTTTCATAACAAGATAACCCGAGTCGAGAAAGAACTTTTGGTTTATTATTCAACAATAAACCCCAAGAAACAATTGTTCGAACCTCCCTAAAAATTGGATGTTCTATGTTTCAATAAGAATAGAATCCTAATATCTAATTAGAAAACTCTGTCCCTCCGCCGTACGCCGTCAACACTTTTCCGACCAACAATAGCTACATTCTTGAAATATTCACCAAAAATCCATCTCGGTCTCACAACGGCCCGATTCTTTAATCCAGTCGCTAGCTCAATTTTATTTAAAGGGTGTTTTTGGGAGGAAAAATCGTATTTTCCTACGTTTTTCATAAAAAGCTGTATTTGGTTTCAATTTCTATAGATTTTTGAACGCTGAATCGAACGAGACCATTGTGGGGTTGATATAGCTCTATTGGTTTTCGAATTATCGTAGACTTTCGGAAATTCGGCACTACCCGAGAGTTCTTGGAGCTATAAAAATCGTTCTATACTCACTGGAGTGTTCGTCGAACCCTCTCAACTATGCCATTAGACGAAAAATTTGGCTCTCAATTTATTAGGAAATAACGAAAAATAAAAATGATTAAAATTGCAATAGTTGCTACGGAGTTTTCCCTTCTTGTTACCAATCTGTTCTTCGGTGGGAACATTCACAAACGTTCGGAATAATTATTTTCACAAATGGATAGTCTCCCTAAACCATTATTGAAGCGAAGGAATTATAAACCACTGTACAATCATTTGCAGCGTCTTTCTGTGGTAGTCAGCCTTTTTTAGTCTATGATAAAGTTTAGCTTGTCGCATAAAGACTTTCACGTCACCAATAAATTTGGTCCCTCGAATATGGATCGTGTAGTTTGAAGTTTCTGGGGAACCGTAAAGTTTCGATACCATTTATTGAAGTAGATAATCGGGAATAAAGAGATCACCGCTGGCAACGTTCGAACGAAGGTTATTCAACCACTCAACGCCATTGATAATTTTTTTTTTTTTTTTTAATTTCCTCTAGTCAAACTTACCTCAGATTCAAAACTATTTGAACTCGAAGTCTAGACTATAATCTGATTATAAATTTAAATATAATATAAATTAATTAATTATAAATTTTTATTGCTAAATCGAATGCAACCTGAACTAAGAAGGTAGCTTTAATTATTATCATTTATTTATTGTCATCAAGCTTTTACGGGAAAGTTTTGAAAATTTCATCATTTGAGATTATGATAAAACCATACCGACAGACGAAAAGATACGGACGAAAAACATTTAGTTAACTTCTGAAAACCAAAATGTATGTTGAATTTTTGGTATCGGAGGGTGAAAACTATATGAGTACGAGGTTTTCGCGGAACCAAAACTTTCTCTCTGCTACGTACAAAACCAACTTTCGAAAGTACGCTGATATGTTGTTTTTGCATAATTATTTATCATAGTTGATAGAACTGCTTACCAATATTATGACGAAGTTTAAACTAATTTTTAGTGTTTCTTCAAAGGTAAATACATTATACTTTAAAACTTCATCAACTTCAGCTACCAGCTCAGAGTAAAGCATGCTGAAAAGTTTTCAATTTACCAAAGAAGCTAAAGTTTTGTTTGGTCTCTTTTTCATTTGCTCCACCCAGAAAACTTACGCTTGAGGGATGACGACCCAGGTCTTTTAAAACTTGATCCGTTATTCCACAACGTCAAAGGAGGCTAGAGGAGGAAAGTTTTTTGTTAACAGAATGGATTGAGGAAGTACTTTGACAGATATACTCGAGAAGTAGTTGAAGCTTGAATTCGTTTCTATGGCACTTCTTCACTTGTTGATTCTCATCAATAATCGATCAATTAATTTGTAGTTACTTTCATCTGAAAAAGCTCCAAATAAACTTTCGGTTGTGTACAATGTGTAACGGCTTTTGCTACAATTACCATTAGAGATATTACACGGGAACTAAAGTTCTCAATGAAAATATTTCAAAATCAGTTGATCGTTCCAAATAATGAACGTCCTATTAATGAACGACCGAAAACGGTTTTTATCTACTGCTAGCGTAGCGGAGATAAAAAGCTGTTGTGGTTTTGCGTTCTGTCATAGGTATTTGTTAAACTAGAAGATAAGAGTTTTTGTTATTTTCAAACCTGGACATGCTGACGAGTTTTAGTTAATTTGTAAAATCTTATTATGGTGACCATCAATCCACGTCCATTAGACGGCGACACTTCTTGATTTACAGGGTAACCAAAATTCCTCTCGTCCACGTTTGGAGAAACATACAAAGAACAAAAACTCTCCAATGTTTCGTACTTTGAAGTTTCCCTTTTGGGATTTCTGTCAATTTAATGGCTACAATTACAGTTGGATTAATCTCCTTTGCCATGTGATGACATCAGTTGCAGAGCTTTAACGTTGTACGAAAAATCAATACAAAACCTGCGTAGGGAGGCCAATAATTAGGTTCCACCATGGTCCACGCGAATCGTAATGTGTATTGCTACTAGGTTGTTCAGCTCAAAGGGCGAACTGCGGTGCGGGAACATTGGAGTGTGTATTTGACAGGCTTCGACAAGTTGTTAAACCATTGTTTGTTCTCTCTAATTTGACATAGGGAGGATGAGGAAACATGGACGGTCGGAAATTGTGTTACCTGGGCTAAGAGAGGATGGTATGCGTGAGAGATGGCTGGAATGTTGATTGGGCAGTTACCCTTGCAAACACCGCGCGCTGAGAAACAAGTTATCAAGCAAACTCCCCAGAGGCGCTAGAGATTAGCGGCCTGTCGGTTCACTATGTTCGCGTCGACGGTGTGCGGTGACTCAAAAACTGTCGGGTTTTCTCGGAACCTTTTGATATAGGTCCTGATGCCTTTGAAAACGCTATTAGTTCGTTGATATCGGTTATGAGAATCCCTATATTAGTTCAATCCATTCGCTTCTGACAAATAATGCACTGCTAACGACGGGAGTAACTAGTTTAGTTGTGATACGTTGCTCGGCGAGCAAATACAAGTTCGGAGAATGAGTTGCCTGGTTTTGCTTCCCCTCATCACTTCAACCCTTCTTTGAATCATTGATATTATCATTTGAAAGGGAGCAACAAGTAGGGTGAAGGATGATCTCTTGAATTTGTTTGCTAGAGAGTTGCTGAAGACCGAGTGCTGGGCGGTAGGTTTGTCGAAGTAGTCTCTAGTAGGTTGGCCAGCTGAAGAGGTGCCTACTCGATTTGGTTCATGATGAGCGGTAATGTAAATAGCCTCCCATCGTGAACGTGTGTGTTGCCTGTCGTTATAGGTCACGGCAAGGTACTCTGGGAGCAAAGTTGAGCGACGCTTGAACTGGTCGGGCATCACGTTCTCAGACCTCAAGTTTACTGCCAAATACCGTATTCAGCCACCAGACACGCTCCTTGCACGATTTTCCTCCAATGTCACTCTTCCGATCCTATACCCGAGCCGGGCCGTATTATTCAACCCTTACCAGCCTTTACCAGCCTTTCAATCCTATAACCCACCGAGCTGTTTGCGTTCAACAAACATTTTCCCGTCGATCTCTGAATTGTGAACGTCGGCTACGGTAAAGTAATTTTCTTGCGAAAATCGCTACAAATAATAATAATAGTGTCGTTGACAGAGATTTATTATTGCCTCGGCTTCAATCATTGAGATCATTGATCTTATCTACTGATAACAGTGACTAAGCCGCACGGACGTAGACGTCTCCACGTAGCTGTACATAATACTATATTGATGTCCATAAAATGTGACGTTTTGGAAATAGATTTAATTTTTTTATTTTCCGAATAGGACCAAAGTTAAAAACGTTAGTTTACCTTTGGCAGGTATATCAATACAGCATTTTAACGAGTACGCCGGAGGATTTTGATTGTTGTATATTATTCTCGAACCACCCCATCTCACCAGACGATTCAAACAAGTCGTGAACTATTTTTGTCGGATGAAAACTGAGCGAATTCCTCTTTTGGTAACTTGTAAGAGCCAAGATACAAAAACAAATCAACGCGATCTGACGTACGGGAGCCGAATAAAAAAAAATAAGAAGAGCTCTCAAATGAAAGAAGCATAACCTCTACCTGTTTGATGTCGGTAAAAAAAGATGCTTCCCAAAGAAAGCAAACGAGGTCGTCAACGCAAATACACATACATATATGTTTTACATGTAACGACCCCTTTTTATTCTATAATCTAAATCTGGTTCAAACTGCCATTGCGTTTGAGTAAGATTACTGCGATCAAAGAGGGATCCATTTCTAAATTCTGAGAATGTGACAACGTCGGGAAATGGAAACTAGGTTCTCTCAACAACTCGAGCTCGAGCCAGAATTCGCAAAATAGTATACTGCACTTACAGCACTTGTAGGTTTTAGTGCTTGTAGCTTCATAATCTTACTTTTCCGTCTGTGATTCGATACCTCTGGACTGGAGGGGGGAATCTGGGAGCACTTTGGTCGTTGATAATAGGACCACAAAATCAAAAAGAACCATACAAGACATAAAACACAACAAGATAAAATATCAAATCACTTTGTATGTCAATGCCCCATCTTCCGAGGCCCCCGTAAAGGATTCTCCGGCACAGACATAAATATAACGTCGCTGGATCATTTACGCCAGGCAATCTGCTCGCCAAATATCGTTACCTTAAGGAACACCTTTTGTAGGTATTTTTTCTTCAAAGATCTATGAAAATCAGAATATTATTTTCAAACAAAACTTTTCATATTGATTTAAAGTTTACTACTGAACTATGTATGAATGCGAGATCTGGAATATTTATTTTAATTTTCAATTTATTTTAAAACATTTCAAATGATTATTCATTATTCAAATTATTTGTTCAACCAATTTTCTGCCAATCATTGTGACCCCGGAAGGTTATACACAAATAAAGATTTTCATTCATTCTATAAAATATCAAAAATATATCAAAAATCGGTAAGGAAAACAACATTCGAACCGATACATTATGAATAAATGTCCAGTAATGGTTTAAATTGTTGACCTCATATATATTCCAGGCGTTCGAATACGCAATTAATGTTCTTCTTCGTTAATCGGGTTTCGTTAAACATTAGTTTCGGTAGGTACGCGAAAACGTGGAACGGAATACCTTTCCAACAAACGGTTCACGTTTTTGTAATGTTAAGTTGATGTAACGGGTAGTAACAGTTCTGCGAGTCTGAAGCGAGAGGTAGGCTGTAATTCCAACTTGGACTACGTGACAACGGCGTCTTCATGGCAGAAGAGAGTGGAAGGGTATGGCAAAGGAATCGGTTGAGTTCAAGTCTGAGGACGGGTGAAATGGAAAGGAACGAAACGAAGAACGTAGAGTAGCCTGTTTCCATTGGTAGAGGGAAGCACGTTGTTTTCCTTCTTTCTTACTCTTCTTTCAAAGTTCAAAAGAGAAACGAAGCATATTCTCTTATTCACACGAAGGTGAATTCGTTTCAGCTTACACTTCGCATCAGATGACGAAATGTTCAACATTCAGCACGCTGTTCTCGTACGAATGCTTGGTGATATTTATATGATTTCACCGCTGTTGAAGCCCACCTATAGGTATTCTTCTTTTTTTTACATGAATAAATTGGTTCTGTTAAATGTAAACGAAATCAATTTGCTGCTTAATATTATGATTGTGTACCTACCTACCTTTTGTCTCGATTACCTGTATTCACTGCATTTTGTGGATTCCTCGTAACTCTCATGAACTTATGAAACTATAAGAACAATATTATCATCCATAATTTCTGCTAGTACTTCGCTCAACGCCCAACAAATTTTGGAGATCAGCCCTCCTTACAGTTATACCGTATTTAGATACATTTCCTATCGAATTCATTATCAAATATTTGATGAGCGGTTTCCACTTCACTGCAAAGAGTTTCTGCAACGACTGATGTCTTACATCAGACGTATCTAGGGCGAGTAGGTATTCCATACAAAGAGCGGTAAGGGTACGTCGCTTTCTACCTCTCAAATCACGTCAAGTCGTTAGTGATTTGTTTTATCGACGGAGACGTGCATCAAAAGTTAAATGGAGATAATAGAAATTTTCATTGAGCTACGTGTGGAAATCATACTTATGAGTAGATAGTTAGAGAAACGAATGGATACATTACCCGACCGTTCCATTACAGGTTAGTCTCATCATCTTTGAGTCAGTAAGTCAGCTGATCAAATACATGCATTTCAATACCCTTCAATGCTACAATCCTAAATGTTCGCAACTTTTAATTTATTTCTTCTACAACAATCGCATAGTTAGCTAATCAACCTCACGTAATTACGGCAGTTATCACGTCTGATGTTTGTGGCTAGCAAAAACTCTAATGTTTGCTCACAGTTAATGCACCTTTCCCTACATTCCGCTTCGTAATTAGATTTCTCCACGATCAATCCCAACGCCAACATTTCTATTGGATACTGGAGCGATTTGTTCAGCAAAACTCACTTCAATAGAAGATCGGTATTTGCGTTTTCCGCGAAGATAGCTACGAAGTGATTGGTAAAGGGATAGGGCTAGCAATCCGGTTGAGTTGCTCCGGATCTGCGAGAAAGGGAGACCAGCTTGATTGAATCATGCGTGCTACTACAGCTGCAAGAGAGATAGGCAGCGAGACAACCTGCTAGCGAGTGTGGAAGGTTTCAACTCCTAGCTCTGAAGGTTTATCAGCGTGTAATTTCGCCGAGTCAAGTGAAACTGACGTTGTTAGCGCATGCGACGGCCCGCCTTGATTGGATTTACCTTTCGGCCGGGGTTCAAGAAGCGGCTCACTTTGATCCAGGCTTTTTTGCCTGTTCACGATGGTTTTGAAGAAGGTTGAATTCGGTATTGAATGCTCTACAAATATTTGAAGATAAAAAGATGATCGCTCTATCCACGTTCAATGTAATTGGCGCTGAACCAATAAAGTTCACAACATTGAGTTTAAGAAACAATAATAATTGCGACAAGTGTTTCACTACCTTTTGTGGACTCCAAGCGCTTTCTTACTTCGAGCATTGTTACGGCGACATAACCTAATGATATACCTATGCCGAAGGTAGCATAAGGTTCTACTCTACCCAGACGATAGCCTAAGTGGCGAAAGCGTTTGAAGGATTGTTTTAAGAATTAGGATAAACGATAGGTACGACCAGTTTTCGCCTTCGACCCAAAGTTCGAATTAGTTCAACTAACAACATGTTGTAACTATTATACTCTCCACGTAATTTGCTGATTCTGTCGTTACATTATTTTAAAAAATACAAAATTACTTCGACAGAATAAAGGCAAATCAGGGATTACGCTGGATTATTGCGACCTATCGTGGGTCTCCCTTAAGAGTGAAGCAAAGCAATAAAAGATATACGACTTAACTTCTGTGACGAGTTCTGTTCAGAGTTAAACATAAAACCTCGTAGTTAACAAGGCGCGTATGCTTTTGACGCTCAACACTAAAGGTGGTTTAAAACGAGCTTAGTTTATGTTATCTCTGGTGCCGACTGCCAACCAAGCAAGTGTTGGGAATAAACCTAGAACGTGGTCATCGAAGCTACCGACATTTCTATGATGCCTTCGACGTTAACCGAGTTGATATCCTGACAGGTAAATTTCCCAACTGAGTGTAGTAAGTATTTTTCCATTGTTTCAATGAGGTTCAAATCTTGGTTTTAGATTTCAGATGGATTTGCTTTCGAATATATAGATGGTTGGATATGATTTTATTGGGAATGCTTAAGGGCTGTAACGAGATTGCCTGTTGGATTTGGATTGTTGTTTGAGATGAGCTGACTGAGACTACAAGATTTTACTTCAATTTTATGGTCGTGTATATTAATACACGACCATAAAATTGATGTAAATTCTTGCAGTTTCTCTCAGCTCATATCAAAGTTAAAACCAGTGGTGTGCATAGATCACACAGTACTTCCATGTTTGAGTCGGTAACTGGTATAACCAATTATAAAATCGAGAAAATCGTACGAAGGCCGAAACGTGACCCTAGCGGTAAAGATCAGGCGTCATTCATTCGCCATTACAAATATTAATACCTCTAGCGTCAAATGTATTGATTTTTGCACCCTGTAAAAAGCTCAACAGCGATAAACGGCGTAGGGCGGAAGTACGGTATGTGATCAAAACAATACAAAACATGATCGTTGTTGTATTGGGTAGGTGAGGGGGAGAAGAACCAGGCGACGTATTCTCCGATTTTTTATTTTCCGGCCGAGTACTTTCGCCCCTTCGGGCATCCTCAGGGCGATGTGGAACCATAGGTTACCACAGCCCCACATGGTTCCACATCGCCCTGAGGATGCCCGAAGGGGCGAAAGTACTCGGCCGGAAAATAAAAAATCGGAGAATACGTCGCCTGGTTCTTCTCCCCCTCACCTACCCAATACAATGAGAGATGCGACGACTCAACCAAGAAGATGATCGTTGTTGGTCACATTTAAAGCAGAGACCCGAAAGTTACAAGAGCGCTAGAATGAAATAACTAAATTGCGTTTAACGAGGAAGTACTGCACGTGACCCCGATAATAAAAATCAAGCAAAGTTCAACTGTCAGTATATTCACTCTTGTGGTCTATAAAAATCTCTGATGCAAAAATACGGCATGAGGCGGAAGTACTGTGTGTTATCCAAACTATACAAAACAAGTTCGGTGAACGTGGTCAGAGTTGGTCAAATATATATAGCAAATAGCCCCAAAAAGTACAGTAACTGAAAATGCGTTTTGCGAGGAAGTACTGCAGGTGACCCCAATAATAAAAAACGAGCAATATTCAGCTGTCATATAGAAAATTTAAAGTCTAATGTATATTCACTCTGGCGGTCTATTAAAAACTCAAAAGTTAAAAAATGGCATAAAGCGGAAGTACTGTGTGTTACTCAAACCATACAAAACAAGTTTTGTGAACGAGGTAAAAGTTGGTCATATTTATAGCAAAGAGACCCTAAAAGTACAATAACGCTTAATAAAATAACTGAAAATGGTTTTACGAGGAAGTACTGCAGGTGACCCCAATAATAAAAATCAAGCAATATTAGGCTGTCATATAGAAAATTCAAAGTCTAATGTATATTCACTCTTGCGGTCTATTAAATCTCAAAAGTTAAAAAAAGGCATAATGCGGAAGTACTGTGTGTTATCCAAACTATGCAAAACAAGTTTTGTGAACGAGGTCAAAGTTGGTCATATTTAAAGCAAAGAAACCCAGAAAATACAAATTAAACAACTGAAAATGCATTTTACGAGGAGGTACTGCATGTGACCCCAATAATAAAAATCAAGCGATATTCAACTGTCAAATAGAAAAATTTTAAGTCCTCCAGCGTTCAAATATATTCATTTTTGTGGTCTATAAAAATGAAAATGTAGCAAATGTGCAAATAACGCTGATGTACTGCATGTGACCCATTTGATAAAAATCAGGCATCATTCAATCGCCAACCCCAACATTTTAAGATTTCAAACATTCAAATACATTGAGTTTTGCGGCCTGTAAAAATCAAAATACAAAACATGCACTTGTGAAATCGTGAAAAACGCTCATAATGTGGAGGCATTGTATGTGACCCACTATACAAAAAATCTAGTGTTTTCTGCTGGCCATAACCGACATTTCAAGCCCTCAAACGTAGAAAAATATTGACTCTCATAGCCTGTAAAAATCGAAACAGAAAAAACTTTGAACGCTTATATCTCGGAAGTACTGTGTGTAATTCAAAATCCGGAAAAACCTAATTTTGCACAGTCACTGGGAAAACATTCCCTTAAAATTTCAAAGGGTTTCATCCATTTTTCAGGGAGATATGGCGATTTATGTCAGTTTGTGACCACAGACAGACGGACAGACGGACAGACGGACACACAGACACACAGACACACAGACACTTGTTCAGAAAGTGTTTCTGAGTATACTACTATGAAAATTTCTTCCATCAGGACCTCGGTTCCGAATTCGACTTTTCAGACGATCTCAATACTTCCATTTACTACGTAAACATGGAAGTAAAAAGGTCACTAGTAGTAAGAAGATAAATTAGCAATCCTTTTTTTGGAGATCAAAATACAGCTCCGTCCGACAACGTGCAAAATCGTCTGCGGAGAACAATTTTCGAAAATTTCAAACCAGTAGGTCATCATTTTTTTTTCAATCACATTTTTTGCCAATTTTTTTCACTATATTAATTTCTTCCTTCCAATCCCATTCCCTCCAAACAACAATTGCCTTCTCCTCTTGGTTGTTCATTGTGGTTTATGATTAACCATTGTAATCGCTCACAAAAAAAATTTCCAACCCCCCTCAAAATTTGATGTTTTATGTTTCAAGTTTTGCGTCCGCCGTACGCCGTCAACACTTTTCTGACGTAACTATGGGAGCTAAATTTTTGAAATTTTCACTAAAACTCAATCTTAACTTGACAGTGGCCCAATTTGTTAGCCAAATCGCTACCTTTCTATATACCAGAGTCTATAATAATAGCTCTAATGGTTCTAAGTCACTCTCCTCAGCTGTACCTTTAGGCAAACAATGTAGCTTTTACTTTGGAAATTAAGAAAAATAAAAATGATTAAAATTACAATAGTTGCTACGGAGTTTTCCCCTACAGTTACCAATCTGTTGTTTGGTGGGAATATTCACAAATGTTAGGAAAAGTTATCATCACAAATGTGACTACCAACACACACATAATTCTCACAACACATCTCTCTCTGCTTCTTACATAATTATTGCAGCAGTGATATATAAATCTCTGTACAATCATTTTTGCAGACAGAGACAGAATTCAGCAGGTTTTCGTCTGCTTATGATTTAGCTACCCAACAATTAAAACACTACTCAAATCTACCATTTCTGAAATGGTTGTGGAGGAATTTTCGAGTTTATTAGATTGATGAATGTGAGTAAAGTCGATGCTCTAGTCACCACAAGTAATTCAATAAACAAGATACCACTTTAAGCAGGATAATTCACAATAGGTGCCCAGGGAAATCATGATGCTAAGATGAGTTCGTTCTGCTAGATCATCCTGTCACTATCATTTTCATCCAACAATATAGCCAGAACGAGGCAATCTTAGTTTTCATCGTGAATGTTGAATAACACGGGCTCCATTTTATCTAAAACGGTTTTTCTGCATCCTCCATCGGGCAGATTGAGCAGATTGGGCATGGCATGAATTTGTAGTAGCTTTTTTATTCCCATGTGTACGTAGTAAATGGAACTATTTTCATCGTAGGAAAAGTCGATTATGGAACGGAGATGAATTTGGAAGACATTTCTATGGTACTATACTTAGAAACACTTTCTGAACAAGAGTCAGTGTGTCTGTGGTCAAAAAATGACATAGATCGTTATATCTCTCTAAAAATTACTGAAACGCAAAGAAATTATCAGGAAATGTTCTTCCATTGAAAGTGCAAAATGAGCCGTCATCTGATTTTGGAAAACACACAATGCTGTCAAAATATAATCACTCAAAGTTGTTTTTATTTTGATTTTTACAGGCTATGAGAGTAATTATTTTTTAGAGTTTGAGGTCTTGAAGTGTTCGTTATGACAAGCAGATGGCCTTTGATTTGGCATCTATTGGCAAAATTTGGTATTTCCACGTTGAGGTTTTTTCTTTACCTCCCTACTGCGTATTTTGTAATTGGATTCTTACAGGCAGCAAAACTCAATATATTCAAATGCTCAAGGCCTTGAAATGACCGCAAACGCGATTGAATGACGACTGATTTTTAGCAAGAAAGTCACATACCGCACATCAGCGTTATTTGCGCACATTAGGATTTTCTCATACCGCAAAAGTGAATATATTTCAATGTTATCGATCATTTAAATGTTTCCTTATGTCTGCTAAATGTTGGTTGATGTTCCATATTAATGTACGGGGGTTGTGAGGTGGAGAAAAACCAGGCGACTCATTCTCCAATTCTTTATTAGCTGGCCGAGCACTTTCGCCCATTCGGCTCCACGTCGCCCTGGGGACGCCCGAATGGGCGAAAATGCTCGGCCAGCTAATAAAGAATTGGAGAATGAGTCGCCTGGTTTTTCTCCTCCTCACCACCCCCGGACATCAAGAAATGCGACGAGAAGGAAAAGAAAAATATTAATGTAATACACCGTGCTTTCTCGAACTGACACTTACACTTATTTTGATTGAGCGCTTTTGTATTTTTAATTATCTTTATAATAATAATGACCCTATTGCACAGAGCTTGTCTTGTATAGTTCTGATCACATACAGTACTGCCGCTGTATACGGGTTTTTCACCATTCCTATAGGTCGCCAAAATCATTATGTTTATTGCTCGAGATCTTAAAATGTTTGCAATGGCAAGTCGATGATGCTTCATTTTTATCGCGAGGGTCACCGTGCTATCCGGTATTTTTTGTATTTAGAACTATTCACAGCCCCAAATGTAAATATATTTGATCGTTCGAGATGGTGAAATACTTTAAGGCGGGTGAATGACGATCGGTTTTTATCGCTAGAGTCACTTACTTCCGCATTATTTAAAATTGTTTGAATATAGAATGCTTACAAACCGCAGAAATCGATATAGGTAAATATTTGAACGCTCAAGGTCAGCAGATGACATAAATTATCTTTATCTTTGACTCACACACCATACATCCATGTGATGAGTTTTTTTCATGAATATGTTCTACTGGCTGCAAATATCAATATATTATTTGAATACATTCATGTTTAAACCGATGAGTGAATGACGCCTGATTTCTCCTTCAGGGTTGGTAATACAATGCTTGGTGACCTTACGATAAAAATGACCCATTTTACACAACTTGACTTTTATCGTTAAGTCCGCATACTGCGTTCCGACTTTTGAATGAGTTTCTTGATTCTATTATTGCTTTATACCTGTTACCGACTCAAACATGGAAGTACTTTGTGATCTATGCACACCACTATGGTTCGTTTTCAATTCGGATTCTCATTGAAATCGAACAATAAAAGATCAATTTGGAAGGCTATATATACTTTTGTTTTTGATCAGTACAAATTTTCAAACAAAATCGAGATTACCGTTTAATTTTAATTGGAGCTATTTGAAACTGAATAAAAGAGAAATAAAGATACGACTTGGGCTCCAGATTACTCAAAACTAGGTATCTGTGATCGTCTCATTTATGCTGAATGCCGCACAATTAATCTTCTTCAATCGCAGGCAGCGAACCGTTTAATCAATCTAGATTATAGGAGAAATTAGCTCTCGCTATTACGAACATTTTCGAAAACTTGCTCAGCTCATAATCTAGCTCGATTTGAAAGCAGAGCCTCAAAAGCTCCAACAGTTTCAGGACCCACAACGGAAAAAAGTTCCCGATGTTTTGGCGTGCAGGTTACCTTTTTACAACACCTCCTGTTTCCTTCGCGCTCGAGGACGTTTTTTCTTCAAATATTTTCCTTTTTTCGTGCACCTGGGACTGGAAGTAAATCAAAGGGCCCGAGTGCTGTTTACTCTGCTTAATTACCTTCCTCTTAACTCCTTCGTATTCATTCCGTTTCCCTCCCAACGACGCCAGCATGGAAGCAATTAATGTTCAAGAAATATTCAATGCACTGTTCTCCGTTCGCTTCATATCCTAAACTTTCTTGGCTCTATTTTCGCACTAATTTATACCTCTTCTAACGATCTCTTCGTATCTATCAACAACTCTTCGACGACACTAATAACCGCCATAACAGGCGATCGGAACCAAGCGATTGAAAAATTTTGTTTTTATTTCGCGCCACTTTCATCTCGCAATTTTTATTTCCTCCTGGAGATCCTAATTATTTTCTGCGACTCGCGGATCATTGCTGATTTCATCTATTAAAATAACTGAAAATTGGGAGCCTTCGCCATGCTAGATTTCAAGTATGTGGACAATTATTCATGGTGAAATGCAAACAAATGAGCAGTATAAAAAATTGAATTTTTAAGAAGCCGTTCAACGTTTGTAGTCTAATTCATTTCAAATGAATCGGTGCGTTTGATATATATGATAAAACATGTTAATAATGTCTCGAAATAATTATTGCTGATATCAAACCCTAATTAAGCCCTAAATTAACGAACGAATACTTATGTTCATCAGTTAGGTCGAACGATCTCTTCTTTCATGGAAGCCTAGGGCTATGGGAAAATTAGGTTGGAACATTCTTTTATTATATATTAGATTCCGTTCGTTATAATGCGTCTGTTTTGTTCTTACCTGAGAAACCGAACAGCCCTCTGAAAAATTACTGTTTCCGATTTACTCATTTTCAGCTATAGGTACGCCTGATAGTTAAAAGCTTTTTGTGATAGAGGAGTTACTACTTATAAATTGAGTAGCTCGCATTACATCGGAAACGTCTACTTCGAAGAGCATCAAACTATATGAGCTTGGAATACGGCTTGAATAATTACGGAGAATGGTGAACTCTCTGGGACTGGATAAATTTCTGCTCGAATCCTCGCAGTGCAACAACTATGCAACATTATTGTAGTTTTCTTTACGTAAAAAAATTCTTCCGGTTAATTCAGTGATTGTTAAAGTCAACTTTCAAAAAGTTTGATTCAATTTTTCGCTGTCACGCTTGAGAAGTGCAGATTTCATCAGCTACCTCACTGAATCTCATAAATGATTCGACTCTTCATTTTGGAAGCCACTTGGTTTGATTAACGAGATGTTAAGTGATTTGATGCTTGAAGAGAATCAAATGGCCTGGATTTGAATGAAACCGACCCTTCGTCAATTCGTCTCTATTATTCTCTTCCGAGTCATTGGTTTTCGATTACTTGTCTGTAGCGAAGATTGTACGTTGCAGGAAATTTTGATTAATGGCATCGTCTGCTTCGTCACAACAGTACTGATTCCACAACTCCAATATCAGAATTTTCTCTCATACGAGAAAAAACTTCATTTTTCGTACATTTACCTATACATCCATATTACACCTCATCTGGTCCACTCGGAAAATAAATATTAGTCGTTCATCGATTCAATCTTTCACAAACAGAAGAGTCGGTCATTGACCGTTGCAAACGCAATAAACCGTCTTTCTTTCAATAGAATCTCTCCCATCTTCTTCATCAAACATCACGACGAGTCGAAGGTCTTTTGGATTGTTTTTCTAGTACATTCTAGATTAGAAAATATCACAATCTTCTCTATTGGCTTCAAGGCTGGTGCGAAAAAAACTCATTCTGAAAAATTTCGTCCACATCATCTAATGACTGGTCTCTGTTGAAAGTACTTCATCCGCACCCGACAATAGAGTTTTCTTGGTACACGAGAAAGTGAGTGGATTTGTTATTGATATTGTAAGTACGATGTTCATTAGAGAAATTGATTGATTTTATCGATTTATCTTGTTAGACAAACATTATACATTATTCTTCTCCTTGTTGTCGCATTTTTGGATCTCCGCGGGGTGTGAGGAGAAGAAACAACCAGGCAACTCATTCTCCAATTCCTTATTCTCCTGGCAGAGCACTTTCGCCCGTTCGGGCATCCTCAGGGCGATGTGGAGCCATAGGGTCCCCAGCCTAAAGCTAAATTTTTTGCCTAACAGTACAGCTGAAGAGAGTGTTTGACAACCATTCCAACGAGTACTGAATGATTTTTACAGCTCCAAGAGCTCTCGAGTTATACCGTAATGCCAAATTGCTGAACATCTCATGTTCAACACAAACGCTGCGATAACTCGAGAACCAATGAAGCTATCGACCCCGCGATAATCTCATTCGATTCAGCGTCCAAAATCTATAGATTTATATAAATTGATACCTAATACACGTTTTTTCTGGAAAACGTTGGAAGATACGAATTTTCTCCCCTTTAAAATTGAGGTTGTGATTCGGCCATTGTCAGACGAAGATTGGTTTTTGGTGAAAACTTCAAGAATTTAGCTAGGTATTATAGTTTCGTCAGGAAAGTGTGCGCTTAACGGACGGACAGATGTTTTTTTTTTATTCGGATTTAATATGCCTTGAAATGTAAAGCATCAAATTTTGAGCGGGTTAGGAAGAATTTTCCTTTGTCAAATACAATGGTTTACTATTGAACAATAAACCATAAGAAAATAGATTCCAGTATTTGATGTCGTGCTGGCTGTTTGTTGGTCTACATTTTACAGAAAAACTCTTACAATTTGAATAGTTTAGGTATTCCCATGAAGTAGAAAAGATCAACCTAGCACATATTTAACATAGCGAATGGGAATGTGATCATTTTGTCTTGGAATAGAACAGTGCCCCTTTGATTTCCCACTTCGTATAGGTAGTGATTCCAGCACTTTGATCGGGAAAAAAAAGATCTGTAGTAGGATATCGAAGTCTACAGCATCGCTATTCAATTGAAACTAGCGTCTTTGGTTGGTTTTGTGTGCGACAAACAACTACGTTCCTTGCGGTTCATGTGTTCGTTTCAGAACTTTGCCTTCAATGACGTTTAACGCACAGGGTGGAACCTATCTATCTCCCTCCAGAGATTGAAGCTTCGAACCTCCGGAATGATTATACCGTGAAGACCCTCAAGAATGTTAGCGATAGTAATAAAGACGCGGTTGCCACTACGCAATTAACACACGTAAGCAATTGAAGCGTACATCAATCTATCTTCTCACGGTTAGCCGCAAACTAGCACAACCTGAGGGCATGAGGAATACCACGAGAGGAAGCCGACGCTAATCTGCTGGCTAACAAGAATCCACACTCGAGCGGCTACGTGACGTGACTGGAGAAATAGACGATGATGATTATATTATCTAAAGCGGAATATCATAGTTGACCCATCATCGTGTAGTGTAGGAGAACTGAAACTGCTTTCCTTTTACTTATTATTTGAGGGGAAAAATCATGTTTTCCCGCAGTTATTAGTCCCACGTTTCCGTGTAAGCAAATGGAAGTATGTTATTCTTGTAGTTAGAGGGCTCGAGGTGATAAATATAGAGTTCTCGTGATAATGTGTGTGACAGTAGGTAGGGGAATTTGTGCAAACAAGAAGTGGCAAACTACGAATTTGTGACAGTGATATAGGAATTATCTTCTGCGACAAAGTTTTTTCCAGCGATAGGGAGCGTTTTTCATTTATTTATTTATTTAAATCAATACTGAAAAAAAACTCTGAACTCCCGTCGAAATGTTTGGATTCGGACCAGTTGGGCGTAAAATTGTCGTACAAATGCGTTCCGGAATCGAGATATCCGTAGCTCAAACAGGACGTATACGTATAGGAACGTGCTCAAAACAGCAGAATTATATTAAGAGGGGTTGTTCGGCAATGCCGGGGAGTAATGGGTGTGTTGAAGTGCATTGTGATCGGTGTGATGAATATCTTTAGAAGAGGCCCCTCGGCGCTGGAGAAAGCCCCGGGTATTGTAAACCATTGAACGAGGATTTCCCCCAGAAACCCATCAGAGTTCGGAAGCTAAGCGGCATAGGTTATCGACGGGACGACAAGGGAAACTGGCAGCTGAGGGTTTGGCTTTGGCCCGCGTCCCACGAGCTCGTTCGTAGCTTCTACCCTAGCGTTTTCCCGTTTTGCTCAGAACCACTTTCCAGTCGTTTCCCTTGTTCCACTTTTCCTTTGTCCCATTTCCCTCGTCCTTCGTGGAAAACAATGGAAACCCTCAGCCCTTTCTGACAACTCTTTCTCTTGGAGAGGGTAACCGCACAATAATTATGGTCATTATCTTCCCTCCGCTGAAAAATATGCTTTTCATTTAGCCTCCAACGCCTCGCCACCTGTAGAATGTTACTCTGTTCGTAAGTTTTCATCTGCACCAGTCACGAATTAAAAACGTCCTTGACTAAAGAATCATGGCATTCATCAGTAATTCATAGGTGCTGTTTTTTTATGATAAGACTAGAAATACATACCAAATAATGTGCTCTTTTGGGTAAAAACAAAATAATAACTTAAAAAAAAAGAAAAAAAAGTAGAACAGCGAGTAATATAAAAGGTTAACTCAAAGAATGGCTTCCAACACACGCCAAACTACTCCGTTGTGCATCATAATAAATTTTCGCTTGGTTGTCGTCGCATCTATTGTCGTAGAGGGGTTGTGAGGGGGAGAAAAACTAGGCGACTTATTCTCCAGGTTTTTAATGGCTGGCCGAGCACTTTCGCCCATTCGGGCATCTTCAGGGCGACGTGGAACCAGGTCCACGTCGCCCTGAAGATTCCCGAATGGGCGAAAGTGCTCGGCCAGCCATTAAAAACCTGGAGAATAAGTCGCCTAGTTTTTCTCCCCCTCACAACCCCTCTACGATCATAATAAATAATACAATTGCAGAAAAATATTATGTTCAATCTCGACATTTTTGCTAACTATTTTCTTTTTGCCTCACTTATTACCGTTTATGGTCTTGGAATATCAGTACCAGAGTACCATAATAGACCTTCACAGGCCTGACGATCACCGCACTGGTGGAAGTGCTCGATGTATATTACGAAAAATTATATTGGAGAACGAGTCGCTTATTTCGCCTCCTCTTTAATCGTAAGCTTCCCTTTGTTTTTGGTAAATTCGAGCCCCAGTTTTTGAACAATGAGTTTTTCCTGTATATCACCAACGAAAGAACGTTCAGAAAGAGCATTAATAACCTCAAGTAGGAGTAATATATTGTTACGCCTTGAAACGAACGAACGAAGCAGATTCACTATGGTTGCAACTTTGGGATGTCGCAGAGAAGGATTGTTGGTCCCTGAAAGACGTTTGTCACTTGCCACTTGTTATTGCCCCCTGAGGGATAGCTAATTAACTTTTGTCTCCAACAGCGTTGATGTCATTTCCAACTTGAGACACCCTTCATTTGAACCGTTTCAGAACGAATCCCTTCCAACCTAGAAACATGTCTACTTCAGATTAATTAGTGAAGGTAATTTATGTGGTTGCGCCGTCCCTCTGCAAGTTTCAAAGCTAAAAGTTTCTTATGTGTGACGCTACGAGTACAACGACGAAGGGCTAACACGGCGAGAAACAATTCCCTGCTGCGCTTTGAATGCGTCAGAAATGACTATTGACGTGAAACTAAGGACGAAATTGGTTCAATTACAAATTGGCTGACTTTTAGTCCGCAGATTTATTTTGAAGCAGCTTAACCTGATTCCTGATATTACAGAACGATAATAGTTGAACAATGAAGTATACAGTTTCATTCGGAATATATTCGATGCGGAATATATATTTGTGGGTTCACTATAAATGTTTGTGCAAAGCAAAAATTAAATTGGTGTTTTTATGACAAAAAAAAAAAAAAAATAAAAAAAAAAAAAATAAATAAAAAAATAAAATAATCTAGAATTATTACCAATTCCGAAGACACTCATATCTTTGCGCACGTTAGTAACTGTTCAATCATCTTAGTATGAATGCAACTCACTCATGCACAACAGGGTATTCACGTGGGTATCGAATCTGTATAAATCGTGAAGTGATTGGCTTTAGGTCTCGGGGGAAATGGTAGCAGCCTCTAGAGCGAGCCCAAGGTGGGTACTCCCAGCCTACTCCCGTTTTAATCCTCGAGTAATCCATCAGAATCGATCTGGCTGCGCGATAGCCGTTATCCACTTCATCTGGCCCTGTTCTCTCGTGACCGAGTTCATTCCATTGTCGACAGCATTGCTAAGTGCATGCCCTACGCGTTATCAGAGCTGGCCAGCTGCCGGATATTCTAGTCCACATGCATGGAAAAAATCTGCTTCTTCTTTAATCGCGGTCTCAATCAACACTGTTCCGCATTGGAGAGGAGCGGATTCAAAAATGCTCCGTACTAAGAACCGTACACTGGACTACATAAAAGTTGAAATAAAACGAATAATGGAGGTGACTCTTGTTGATACAAAACCAGATTTTTTGTGAAATGGTGTCACTTTTAAAGCAAGGAGACCCGAATATACCGACCGACTCGGTAGAACGACTGAATACAGTTTCTGTACGTGAGATACAGGTTTTAGAAGGGAAAATAGATAATTAAAACAGAGAGGTAGGATCCAGAGCGTTTGAGAACTGACTAGAACGCCGATAAGGATTCAAGCAATTAAAGGAATCAAGTTGTCACCATACGGTGTGTGACCCAATATCCAAAAAACCAAGCTTGTAAAAATTAAAATTGAAAAAAAAAACGTTGAACGCTTATATCTCGGAAGTAATTACTGGGAAAACATTTTCTGAAAATTTCTCTGAGTTTCATTTATTTTTCACGGAGATATATGACAATTTATGTCATTTTTCGCCACAGACACTTGTTAGGAAACTGTTTCTGAGTACCTATAGTAATATAAAAATTTCATCGAAATTCACCTCCGTTCCGAATTTGACTTTTCGAAGCTTCGCAATAGTTCCATCTACGTAAACATGGTAGTAAAAAAGTGTCTCTAGTAAATAACTCAACGATCCATAGTTTATGAGGAGCTCGCTGATGAACTCTATCATAATAGTCGTGCAATTCATACGGATAGGTTTTTAGGAGGGAAAAAAGAATTTACTCTATCGCCGGGAGAGAATCAGAATGAATCAGACGTGTTTTGACTACTAACATATATCTGTATGTAAGGAAGCACGTCGTCCTTTCGAAGGAGTTCGCGAGAGCTGATTGGAAAATGGATCGATAGAGGAGTGGCCTGGTCCAGCAAGAATTTTCGGTGGGTCGCTGCCATCTCTGCAGCGGATCAAGGTATTTTCGTCACAGGATCACGGAAATGGGTGACAGTAGGTCATCACGAATGAAATGATGGGAGGGAGCGATGGCAGTTCATGAAGATAGTTCACCCGGAAGTAGTACAAAAAAGGTTTTTCCAACATAGGAAAAACCCTGAAAAGAGAAACACTTAATCTGTAACTCAAACTGTATTTGAAAAAGATAAACTGATAGGTATTTAATGCAGCTGAATAAAAATGAAGAGTACGCGTAGACTAGCCCCATCGATTATTGCTTCCATTTTTTTAATTGCGAGTTGGCGAATATTTTGTGAATTTTGCGTTGGGATCCAATAAGAGTGGTAGGTACTTAACTTATTTATAAAATATATTTTAAGAGAAATCAATGAGTTTTCCAGTGTGCGAGGGTTAATCTCAACGAGATTGCGACACTCAAAAAACAATTTATATCCTTCCCTCAAAATAATAGCTTGGGAGATTGGATAAACGCCAAGTTGGATCATTTTCTCATTTTAATTCGTGCATAACGTGACAGTATTATAGGATATAGCTCATTGGAAAAATGGTGAAATGAAACTTTTTGTTATCATCATTGCTCAAAAAAAAAAAAGAAATAGTAAAATTGCAGCAGCTAGGTAAAGCAGTTTTATTCGCCATCTTCACATAAATCAACGCACAACGGGCTTCTGAACTTGAGGTACGTTTGTTAGCACTAACCAAACGTTTTTGTATAATACTGGCAGTTTTTATTTCATTTCAAAACCGTTCTGATTTCTTCAGGCGTGGAAACGAAACGCACATTACGCTGATGTACAATGAATGCCATTAACTGCTGCATCAAAATACCCAAAGCACAAAGCCCCCCACTGAACGGACCGCTTAGTGAGAATCATTCACCCTAATTTACTAAGTCAACCCACTCCGATCTTGAACAGAACTTAACAGAACAGAAGCATGAAGGTTGGGCGGATGTTGTGCTTGGAAGTTTTAACCACTGGAACATCGCTCATAATGCAAAAATTATTAGAACTATTTTACTGCCAAAAGATCATTTCATCCTTCGATGATTGTACTATCGCTGACTACTTTCACGATAATTAAAGTAATAATACTCCGTCAGATTTTTTGGTTATTTTTTATTACAACTTTTTTAAAAACCTTTTCGAACAAACTCTACAAACGAGAAAAAACTTCAATGTTCTTTTTGAGTGTCATGGCAACATACATCTGATGTTGCAACTGGAGTTTCCTCTACATCACTCCCCCTCCAGTGAACACGATCAAATTAACGCCAGTTTGGATCCGTATATCGGGCTGGAAAACGCACAGTCCTGCCGCTTCGGGTTTTGACGGTCTGTCTAGGATCTTCTGGTATCGTCGGTGAATGGGTTGGAGGTAGTGAGTCCGCATTTGAGGGTGGTACAGACTGTTGAATGGTGTCATCAGAAAGAATGTAGGCGGGTTTCAGCCTGTCGAGGGATATGTTGCAGTCTCTGGTCTTGATTCTCACCGTGAAGTATTTTTCTGAACGGCTAATTACTTGGAAGGGACCTTCGAACGGTGGTTCGAGTGGTTTCTTGACCCTGTCCACGCGAACGAACACGTGTGAGCACGATGACAAGTCTTTGTGAATGAAGACATTCCGAGTTGTCCTATGAACAACTGGAATCGGTCTCAACTTCCGCATAGACTCTTGTAGATTTTCGACGAAGATGTTGAGATCATCCCGCCTGGCTGAGGGAACGCCTAGAAATTCTCCAGGGATTTTTATCGTCTTTCCGTACACCATCTGTGCTATTGACACTCCAGTATCTGGGTTTAGGGCGGCGCGCAATCCTAGCAGAACCGCAGGCAACGTCTCTGACCATTTGGGTGAGTCATTTGTTTTCAGGGCTGCTTTAATTGTCCTATGAAGCCTCTCGATCTTTCCATTTGCTTGTGGGTGGTACGGTGTAGTGCGCTGGAGTTTGATGCCACAAAGTTGACTGAGATTTTTGAATAGAGAGCTTTCAAATTGACGGCCTTGGTCAGTGGTGATCGAGGCCGGTACTCCAAACCTTGCGATCCAATTTTCAAATAATGCTCGGGCGACGGTTTCTGCCGTAATTGAAGGAAGTGGCACTGCTTCCATCCAGTTGGTAAACCGATCAATTCCTGTCAACAGATATGAGAAACCATTTGAGGGTGGAAGTGGTCCAACCAGATCGATGTGGATTGCAGCGAAACGTTCATCTGGTTCTGAGAACGAACCAATTGGCGTTGTTGTATGCCTTGTTACCTTACTTTTCTGGCACGGCACGCACGATTTAGCCCAGTCTCTTATTTCTTGTTTCATATTCGGCCAAACAAAGCGTGATGACACTTGCTTGATCGAAGATCGAATTCCTGGGTGGTTCAAATTGTGGATTTGGTCGTAGAAAGCCTTGCGAAATTGTTTAGGAATGAACGGTCTCAGGTTTTCAGTTGAAGTGTCGCACCATAGAGATTTCCCACTCGGAAGTTTGCACGCCTTAACTTGAGCGATGAATTTTTCTTGCTTGCGTCTAATTCTGGATCGTTTTCCTGCGCATCACCTACTTGATCCAGGTCAAGAAGGTTGATGTTTTCAATCCTTGACAACGTGTCGGCCACAACGTTTTCCTTCCCACTTATATGGCGTACATCGGTAGTGAACTCAGAGATGAACAGTAGATGACGTTGTTGGCGCGGAGAAGCTTTGTCATTCCGTTGCTTGAACGCAAAGAGCAATGGGCGATGATCTGTGAAAATCGAGAAATGACGTCCTTCTAACAGATATTTGAATTTCTTCACCGAGTCGTACATACTCAACAATTCGCGGTCGTACGTGCTGTAATTCCGCTCACTGTCTTTGAGTTTTCTTGAGTAGAACGCGATTGGTCTCCAGCCTTCTTCTTCCAGTTGTTGGACGACGGCACCAATAGCGAAATCGCTGGCGTCAGTCACTAGAGCAAGGGGAAATTTTGGATTTGGGAATGAAAGCATTGTTGCATTGGCCAAATCAGACTTGCATTTTTCAAATTGCTTTATAGCTTCTGGAGTCCAGTCGATTTTGCGTCTGTCTTTTTTTGTTGCTCCTTTGGTGAATTCGTGCAATATAGCCTGTGTCTCAGATGCATTCGGGAGGTATCTTCGATAAAAGTTGATCATACCGAGGAACGTTTTAAGTTCCAAGACAGTATCAGGTAATTTGTAGTTGAGTATCACTTTCACTTTATCAGGTAAAGGTTTTGAACCTTTAGGAGTGATCAAGTAACCGAGAAATTCTAATTCTGAAACACCAAAGACAGATTTGGAGACGTTGATGCAAAGTCCATATTTATCTAAACGTTCCAGGACGAGTTTCAGGTGTTGTTTGTGTTCCTCTTCTGACGATGAGGCGATTAAACAATCATCCAGGTATGGAAAAACGAAGTCCAATCCTCGGTATACTTCATTTATGAATCGCTGGAACGTACTTGGCGCATTCCGGAGTCCGAAGGCCATAACGTTGAACTCAAATAAGCCAAAAGGCGTTATGACTGCAGTTTTTTGTTTATCTTCCTCAGCCATTGGGATTTGGAAGTACGCTTTGTACAAATCAATTTTAGAGAAAATTGACTTTCCGAAAAGGATGTGTTGGAAGTCTTCAATTCTTGGGATAGGGTAGCGGTCTGGCAACGTCTGGTCGTTTAGTCTTCTAAAATCTCCGCAGGGACGAAAAGTACCATCCTTTTTGGGAGCTAAATGCAATGGGCTGGCCCATGGAGAACTGGAAGGACGAATTAATCCATGGTTGAGCATGAATTGGAACTCTTCCTTTGCAACTTTCGTTTTTTGAGAATCCAGTTGACGAGGACGAGCAGATACTGGTTGTCCTTTGGTGACAATTCTATGAACGACATCATGAACGACTTTTTTTGGAAGCAACGTCGGTCTTGTCAAGTTAGGGAAACACCTTAGCAGATCGGTATACTTTTGTTCGCATGACATCGTACTGACAGTGCTGTTCGTAGAAACTGATGCTACGTTCCCCGTTGTCGACAGTTTAGTTTCGTTGTCAACGAGACAACAACGTTTGATATCGAGAAGTAAATTGAAATGATGCAGGAAATCGGCTCCTAAAATACCTCTACTAACTTGAGCGACGACGAAGGGCCATTGAAATTCACGTCGAAGACCTAAATCGAGATTCATTACTTTCATCCCAAACGTAGGTATCTCAGTTCCGTTCGCTGCATACAACTTGAAATCAGTACTGGAAATTGGAAGATTTTTGATAACTGGAAGAATTGAGACGTCGGCTCCACTGTCGACCAAAAAACGCAAACCTGATTTCTTGTCTTGGACAAATAGTCGGTACTTGCGACAACTAGTCGGAATTTCAGCAGCTGAATGAGCCGCTAATTCGGCTGCTGATTCGAGTTTTCCGATTCCGTTGACCAGGAACAGGGTTGTTGGCATTTCTCAGGACGGCAACGAGAGCCAAACAGATGATGAAAATAGCATAATTTTCCATTAGGGTCAAACCGTGGTCGGCTTCGGCTACGTCGACGACTACTCCCCGAACGCCGTCTGTCGCTGCTGAAATCGCGTGGTCGGCGAGATACTGATTCAACTCGAAATTCAAGTGACTTGATTCGATCCGTTAGTTCGCGTACAAGATTTTCAAGTGCGAGGGAACCATCGGATTTCGGCTTAGTTGGTTCGTCCACGCTATACACCGTTTTTGTAGTCGACATGTCCGAAATTTTATCCGCCATGAGGGCTAATTTATCGAGTTCCTCCTCGGAGACCAATAATATATTTCGCATCGATTCTGGAAGTTTATCGAGCCATAACGTGCGTAAAACTTTGTTCGAGATTTCGGTTGAGGCAAGAGATTGCATTTTCCGCAATAACTGACTAGGTCGTTGATCACCAAGCTCCAAGCCTTCAATTAAACGTTTGATTTGTCTATCGTGACTTTCACAATAAACGCTGAGAAGTCGCTCTTTGGCCAACTGATACTTATGTGGCTTATCAGAATCCATTATATCGATAATATCAGCAACATACTGACGATCAAGTTGTGAGACTAAATAATCGTATTTAGTTTGCTCGGAGGTAATACCAGCTAATTTGAATTGCGATTCAACTTGACGAACCCAAACGTCTGGACGTTCGATCCAAAACGGAGGGAGTTTGACGCTCACCTTATTTATTTCGACGAGCTGCTCCTTCTCACTCCCGTTTTCCGGTGATGCCATGATTAAACCAGTGGTGTGCATAGATCACACAGTACTTCCATGTTTGAGTCGGTAACTGGTATAACCAATTATAAAATCGAGAAAATCGTACGAAGGCCGAAACGTGACCCTAGTGGTAAAGATCAGGCGTCATTCACTCGCCATTACAAATATTTAATACCTCTAGCGTCAAATGTATTGATTTTTGCACCCTGTAAAAAGCTCAACAGCGATAAACGGCGTAGGGCGGAAGTACGGTATGTGATCAAAACAAAACAAAACATGATCGTTGTTGGTCACATTTACAGCAGAGACCCGAAAGTTACTAGAGCGCTAGAATGAAATAACTGAAATTGCGTGTAACGAGGCAGTACTGCATGTGACCCCGATACTAAAATCAAGCATAATTCAACTGTCATAAAGAAAAATTTGAATTCTAAAGTATATTCACTCTTGTGGTCAATAAAAATCTCTAATGCAAAAAAACGGCATAAGGCGGAAGTACTGTGTGTTATCCAAACTATACAAAACAAGTTCTGTGAACGTGGTCAGAGTTGGTCAAATATATAGCAAAGAGCCCCAAAAAGTACAGTAACTGAAAATGCGTTTTGCGAGGAAGTACTGCAGGTGACCCCAATAATAAAAAACAAGCAATATTCAGCTGTCATATAGAAAATTTAAAGTCTAATGTATATTCACTCTTGCGGTCTATAAAAATCTCAAAAGTTAAAAAATGGCATAAAGCGGAAGTACTGTGTGTTACCCAAACCATACGAAAAAAGTTTTGTGAACGAGGTCAGAGTTGGTCATATTTATAGCAAAGAGACCCTAAAAGTACAATAACGCTTAGTAAAATAACTGAAAATGGTTTTACGAGGAAGTACTGCAGGTGACCCTAATAATAAAAATAAAGCAACATTCAGCTGTCATATAGAAAATTTAAAGTCTAATGTATATTCACTCTTGCGGTCTATAAAAATCTCAAAGGTTAAAAAATGGCATAAAGCGGAAGTACTGTGTGTTACCCAAACCATACAAAAAAAATTTTGTGAACGAGGTCAAAGTTGGTCACATTTAAAGCAAAGAAACCCAAAAAATACAAATTAAACAACTGAAAATGCGTTTTACGAGGAGGTACTGCATGTGACCCCAATAATAAAAATCAAGCGATATTCAACTGTCATATAGAAAAATTCTAAGCCCTCCAGCGTTCAAATATATTCATTTTTGTGGTCTATAAAAATCAAAATGATGCAAATGTGCAAATAACGGGGATGTACTGCATGTGACCCACTTCATAAAAATCAGGCATCATTCAATCGTCAACCCCAACATTTTAAGACCTGAAACATTCAAATACATTGAGTTTTGCGGCCTGTAAAAATCAAAATACAAAACATGCACTTGTGAAATCGTGAAAAACGCTCATAACGTGGAGGCATTGTATGTGACCCACTATACAAAAAATCTAGTGTTTTCTGCTTGCCATAACCGACATTTCAAGCCCTCAAACGTAGAAAAATATTGACTCTCATAGCCTGTAAAAATCGAAACAGAAAAAACTTTGAACGCTTATATCTCGGAAGTACTGTGTGTAATTCAAAATTCGGAAAAACCCAATTTTGCACAATCACTGGGAAAACATTCCCTTAAAATTTCATAGGGTTTCATCCATTTTTCAGGGAGATATGGCGATTTATGTCAGTTTGTGACCACAGACAGACGGACAGACGGACAGACGGACAGACGGACAGACGGACAGACGGACAGACGGACAGACGGACAGACGGACACACAGACACTTGTTCAGAAAGTGTTTCTGAGTATACTAATATGAAAATTTCTTCCATCAGGACCTCGGTTCCGAATTCGACTTTTCAGACGATCTCAATACTTCCATTTACTACGTAAACATGGAAGTAAAAATTCACACGATCCAATTACCGTTCGGAAATTCAAGATCGCGGAAAATTCACAAACGTCGCGTACCCGAAAAATCACGTCGGGGTCACCAATTATCGCTGACTACTTTCACGATAATTAAAGTAATAATACTCCGTCAGATTTTTTGGTTATTTTTTATTACAACTTTTTTAAAAACCTTTTCGAACAAACTCTACAAACGAGAAAAAACTTCAATGTTCTTTTTGAGTGTCATGGCAACATACATCTGATGTTGCAACTGGAGTTTCCTCTACAGTACGATCAATGGCTCATCTTTACATTAAACTTAGAGAGGCTTCAAATAGTTGTGTCATAGAATTCATTTGGTTCATATTTAAATCGAAATTGCCCTTATAGGGAACAATATTTATGCAGAAAATATTTTAGACTCCCAATGTTCACGTAGCGACCGCAGATAGCCATTTGGCGGAGAGTTTTCACAAAGATTAAAACCTCGAAATCGTTAACGCAGTTCACCTCTTTCGCAAAACTTGAGCTCGCCCAATTTATGTGGGCCCTCATATTGAAAAACTTGAAAGGCGCAAACTTTGCTCAGGGGGATGAATGGGAGCTTATTCAAATTCTGGAGGAAGAACCTTATGAAGGGCTGAGGAGGCGAGCGAGCGAGGGTTATTACGCGAAATTAAAACTATAGTTGGCCTATGCATTATGGAGCAGGTGCGGGGAGCGTATGCATGAAGTCTATAAATTAGAATTTTCAATCGACTAGTTCTTAGCGGGTTTCCTCCAAGTGTTTTCTCGCCCTTTGCTCGAGAATGTTGTCGACTTTCCTTCACCACCGTCCCTATGACCCCTTAACGATGTCATTCGCGCCTTTCTTCACCTCATAATCCCACACCTTTTCCACGCTTTCGCCTTTTATACAACAGCCCGTCGTCAAAACGAACGAGGCATTCCAAGGAATTAACAGCGCCCGAGGGCTGTTATCGAATAAATTCCACCGACAAGAAGGCTCAACGATCTGAGGGCCTACGTATAGGCCATCGGCCCATTTACACTATTTCCTTCGTACGCGTAGAGTTGTAACAATATTGAAAGGGTTCACTGCTGATCCCAGTTTACATGTCACTGTAAATGCTTTTCGAATTGGCAATAGATTGTATAGCTAGGAAATAATACGATACTACGTTTGTGTGTGATAGTATAACGTTGAAAAAAAAAAATCTTTGATGATGTTGGGAGCATAGATCCACACTTCTTACTTCATTCGTTATATTTTTCCTCTGAACGTTTCGCCGACAACTAAGGTGGCCTCTTCAGCTTCAAAAACAATACAAACTATCAGTTAACCAATCTTCCTATTCTAACATTCCTCATCTTATTTTCTTATACAAAAAATATGCGTCATTTAAATTTTAATTTTTCTACGTTTTCACCTTACCTTGTCTCCTTCAATCCATCACCTAGCCCATCCTCACCTCATCCATCTCCACCTCTTCCAACCCGTCATCATCATTCCAATCTGTGAAGTCATCATTTACAAAATTTCTTTATAGTTCAAGAATCTCTAAAAAAATAATTATCAGAATTTAAAATAATTTGGCTGATGGGTGGTTTGGAGGGAGAGAAGGAGGGGTTTGACGCATTTGTAGCCTTGCCTTATCATCCGGAACTATCCATGCCCTTGCAGAAGATAATTAGACAGAATTTGCCAAAGATCGGAATAGCTTGGAGATAAATGGGAATAGAATCCAGAACGGCTATTCGAACTTGAAGCAGAAAGTGGAGAGAGGGAGGACGAAACATAATGTGTACCGTCTAAATTGCCTCGAATGCTCGAAGTGTTACATTGGAGAGAGTGGGGTATTTTTGGAAAAAAGGATGGGTTGGCACAAATTGGATATAAAAAATAAAAATAAAAAAAATCCCGCTAGACGACCATAGTAACCTCCTCCTTGTTTGAAGTCGGTTAAAAAGACTGGGGCTTCACAACACGCAATAAAAAGGAAACACAAATAAAAGGAGAATTATAGAGAACATGAGTACCTATATATTAAAAAGTGGGGAGGAGAGTATGAACAGAAAGATGGTGGGTTCTAGTCAGAGTTTCGAGAATTGAGTGAAAAATATTTTATTTTTTTTGTGGAATTGGGTAAGTGCAATAATAAGTTTGATTTAGATAATGCTGTGATAATAGTGACTTTAAAAGAATTCTCAGATATATGTTTTTTTAATTTTGACTACATGACAAATAATGTTTTAATGTTGACTGATCAAATGATATTATATTTTTAAAAAAATTTTTGACATAAATTATTTTAAATTCTGATAATTATTTTTTTGGAGATTCTTGGACTATAAAGAAATTTTGTAAATGATGACTTCAGAGATTGGAATGATGATGACGGGTTGGAGGAGGTGGAGATGGATGAGGTGAGGATGGGCTAGGTGATGGATTGAAGGAGACAAGGTAAGGTGAAAACGTAGAAAAATTAAAATTTAAATGACGCATATTTTTTGTATAAGAAAATAAGATGAGGAAAGTTAGAATCGGAAGATTGGTTAACTGATAGTTTGTATTGTTTTTGAAGCTGAAGAGGCCACCTTAGTTGTCGGCGAAACGTTCAGAGGAAAAATATAACGAATGAAGTAAGAAGTGTGGATCTATGCTCCCAACATCATCAAAGAAAAATGGAGATCCTGGATATCAACCGAAGAAAAAAAAATCATCTGATAGGTACCTATATCCAGAGAAGAAACACTGAAAATGATTGTGAAATGGTTTACTATTTCGTGGTGGTTTTGGTATTTCGTTTTATTATTTTGGCTGTCTATTTCTTTCTTGTTCCGCATGACTCTCTCAAGGCCGTCTCTCACACTCTGAAGGCCGACACTCTTGAGTCGATTCTCCCTCAAAATATAGTTGAAAAATTTAAACCTTTTGCGTTCATTCTTTACATCACGAACACGTAGAAATCTATTTTCGATCCATTTTTACCTATGCACAATTTTCTCCTAGCTGTCAACTCAGTCCCAATAATTATTTCCCCATAATATGACTATGTTCATCGAAAACGGATTGTTGACCTATTGCTGACTCCAAAGTGGGCCTATTTCTGAATTTTCCACTTAACTGGAAAAGGTTTGTCTACCCTGGTGAAGCACCTACTTTATGCAAGATGTCAAAATTATGATTTAATCATATTTTGACCGGGTGAGGGTCTGAAACGACGGATATTTATAGAATGTAGGAAATCTTCCCTTGAAACCGAAGTGACCGGCTTCGAGAAAGGCTTTTAAATGCCTAACCCTCCGTGTGAGTTCAATCACATAACAATTTTGAATTCAGCATAAATAATTTAACGATTCTCCCACTGATATCTTGAATGACAAGCGATATTATAGGAATTATAAAATGGAATCTGGGGAGACAATTCAAGTAATGGCTAAAAGCGTGGGTGTCGGTCTCTTCGAAAAATCAGAAAGGCCTCTCGTCACGATATCAATCTTTATCCCGCTCTTATTACCCTGGGTCAGAAGATTTATTGCTCCTCTCGGCCCATACGTCCAAAATCTCAACACCGTCTTTCTTTTCTGCCATTCTGCCACCCACGGCTCTTCTCGACGTTAATTTTCTCTGCTTGCGTGGCGACCAAATTCCAACTATCAAACACACTTTATTTTTCTCGTCTTTACTGGCAGACCCTCCTTCAGTCGCTCTCAAACTTAATAACTATCAATAGTTCAAGTGGATGAGACTTGCTACGTTCTCGCTGCAAGTTTCGATCGATTTCTAAGAGTCAACAAACCGAGGGAGGCTGATTGCAAGCGCATATAAGTAATAATTATCTACAACAAATTGGAATCGTCGTTGCAGCTCAATCACAAAGCCGTGAGTGTGGCCAATAATTTCCGATACGAAATTAGGCTAATGGTGCTTCCAAAAGTAAATACCGTATTCTCAAGTAGTATCTTTAGTAATAGTAATAGTAGTTGTATCTTGAGTAATTGTAGTAGTAGGTAGTTAATTTAGTTAGTTAGTCAGGTAGGTTAGTTAGTAACTTCAGTAAAAGTAATTAGGTAGTATCTTTAGTAACATCACAAGTAGTATCTTTTGTATCATTTAGTATTTCAATACAATGGCCAAGAAAAACGTAAAAACGGTCTAAGAAGAAGTTAAATACAAGCGCATCTTCATCCTAATTCGACGAATCAATCCATTTGAACATCGATCGCCAACTAAATGACCGGTCGATAAATCTACTACGCTGCCTTCTACTCGATGAAACCTTGCGGAAAAAGCCTCCTTTAATTGAAACTCCCAATTGAATGCAAATTCTCAACTACCTAGGCGTTGCTCAAGAGCAATGGCAATTAACGTTAGTGAAATAAGGCGAGCCGTTGAGCGAGAGGTGAGAGAAGGTGTAGGTCCCGTAGTAGCGACTTTTATACCGTAGTTAAAAGACACGAGAAACAATTACTTGGAATGAATGTCGGCTTCTAAACTTACTGATGCAGTTGACTTAGCTTGAGAGCAGGAAATTTAAATAGTGAACTAATTCTAAAATGAAAAGTGAAATACGGTAATAAAGATTTTGAATTGAGGTAAGTATCTACAATGACAAATTTATTGTACCTATCTCAGATTAGCCGTTTCTCTGCCAGGCTCAATGATGTGGATGGTACAGCGCCAGAGCGACCGAAAATCAATTAGTATTAAAAATAATTCTTTATGGAAACACCTAAAGTACGAAAAACAGTAAGTTTGATGCAATATGACAATCGACAAACGCGGTAAGCGTTTTCATGAACAATTCATTAATCACGGGTCAGCAATATGACTCATCAAAGTTAGTATCTTTTTTTATTTTGACAAAAACGAGCTACTTTTCTTGTAATGTATTCATACGCTTGAATTGGTATACTTGAGATGATTTAGGCACAATATTTTTTCTAGATCTTTAGTCAGATTCACATTTTGAAGTCTAAAAGTAGCGAAAGCAAGAATAGAGCCGAAGAAAGAGTACACAAAATATTCATCACAGCCTCATCTAGGCAGTATTGTCTGTCATTTTATGCCCTGCAATATAAGTTTTACAAAATTATGGCTTGAAAAATGAAAGGAAATGGTTTCGAAATCACAATCTGAAAGTAGAAGCACATACAAGCTCTAGGCGTCTTTTCGGATGAGCTCCGTGCAATCGTGGTGTAAATGAACTTTGAGGTTAACAAAGCGCTCGAAGAGCTTTAAGCCTTCCTCTCGGCGTTACCTTTCTTTTCAAACTTTCCCAGCTACGTCTGTGGAATGCTTTGAATGCGAGTGTTCAGACGGAAGAAACTCGGTTGAAATATCAAACCAAACTTATTTACTCTGCGTTGAATCGCATAAATAGCCACCTGTTGATCTCAAGTATAACTGATACGTTCTTCACCTGGTAGAAATAGCCTGCGCTCACTTTCATATCAACTTATTAGCCTATACCGATGCAGATTAATGGCTGAATTATTTTAGAAAGTTAAAATCACGTTTCATCATAAATTGAACAGCAGGGTTTTAAGAGCAAGACTTGGATAATATTATTGCATTGCGTATTCTTCAAAAACATAAACTTGGGAGTTTTGGTTACATTGTAAAATCATGTCTCTAATGGACACCACCATCCACTAGGCGGTAACCATAAGTAACTTATGATATAACAAAGTAAACAAAACTCCTACGTTCAAGTTTTAAAAAAAGCACAATACTACACTCTCCCATACCACCCCAGTAGTAAAGAAATTATCAAAATTTCAAACTTACCTCAATGTCACTGCTCTTTTCGCACTATCTCACCGCATAGATATTGAATTGAGGGCAAATTTAATAAGTACGCCGATTTTAGGGCAGAAAGTAATTTTTTTATATTCTTATGGTGACTTCACCAACTAAATTGAATAGACCAAGGGGTGTGAGGGGGGAAAACCAGGCGACTCACGATTCTTTATTCGCCGGCCGGGCACTTTCAACCTTTCGGGCATCCTGAGGGCAACGTGGAGTCATACGGTCCATAGCCTGTGGATTCTATGGCTCCTGCCATAGACACTGTGGCTCCACGTTGCCCTTAAGATGCCCGAATTGGCGAAAGTGCTCGGCCAGCGAATACAGAATTGGAGAATGAGAAGCCCAGTTTTTCTCCTCCTCAAACTCCCTGAACATGAAAAAATGCGACGACAAGGAAAATAAAAATTGAGTTGGTTCTTGCCTTGGACTTAGCTGTACAGATAACACCAACAACAAACAGTGCAACAAGTAGGAATAGGAAAATCTGAAGAAAAAAATTTATCTAAGCATAAACTTCATAACCTTCATACTATCAAGTTTATCAGAAATTAAATTACGGATATCAAGTATCGGATTTCAAGTATCGTGAACTCAGCTTGTTGGAGTGGTCGCTCCAGGCAACGTGAAGCGTGGATGATGATATTGTAGAAATTTCTTGTTCTACTCGTTCTATCCGTTCTATTGTAGGACTTAATTTGCGTCAGTTATAATATGTTTATGAAAATTTGAGGGAGTATTCACTGAGGGGGATTAAAATTATTCTATATTGTATAGTTGTGGACATACTCTTATTTATTGTCTGCAATTATGATTTTCATTGGTCTCCAGTAGGACTTTGTTATTTTAAATTTTGATGTTTGTAATATTGTGGCATAATTTGTTCAGATACTCCTCATTTTTTGAAAATTGAAAAATTGTATTAATTCAAAGGCTTGATGTTTTTAGAATTATGTTGGTTAGTATATATAAATTTATTAGACCTCGAGCCCCTTTTCCTTGCCTTAGTCTACTCTATTTATAATTGGTGGGCCGAAGAATGAGAACGGCCGAAGGAGAAGGCCAGAAATGAATACTTCATACATCCTTGATTATGTTAAGAGTTGGCTAACTTGCTACTGCCGGGGAGGGAGTAAGCCTCAGTCTATGTAGCGAACGGGAAGTCGATTATGGTCATGATGTGTGCTCTGTTCGTTCGAGTACAGTTCAGATAATTAGATGTTTACTTTTATTTCGATCGCCACTGCTCATAAATATGATTTTCCTTTTTTTTCAATATTCTCAATACGGTGATTAGAAATAACTTTCCATTTTGGTTATTGTAATCAAATTGTCATCCAACAAAAGCAAATTTACTTCAGGAACATAACAACTTGAAATATCTCGCGCCTACGAGAAATAAACTCAATTTTTCAAAAGATGAAAATCTTACCTGGAATGTGTACGATTACTATGCGGTAGAAAATTGGCTAACCTGCAACAAAAGCAATAATTATTTAAAGATTGGGAACAAATCATGAAAAAATGGCTCATTTGATGTACCTATATGAAATTTATCAATTTTTATGGTTAAAGACTTGAAATGATAAGTATCATGTCTGACTTCATTTACCATTTCGTAAGACACTCAAAGTGTTTTAGATTCGCCTTTCAGAGATCCAATAAAAACTTATGTAGAAGCTATAACTCGTTCTCAAGGGGTAAAAAGTAGTCATCCAACCGTTAGAAAAGGAGTTTTCCTTGTTGTACATTTTCTCCCAAGCTTTTGACCAGTTTTCCATAACTGATCGAACTACTAGCTACTAATAGTCTGAATCTCTCAGTCTAATTGTTTTAAGGGTGTCTGGAACCAAAAATATTTTTCGTACTGGGTTGGTGAGGGGAGAAGAACCAGGCGACATGTTCTCCGATTTTTTATTTACCGGCCGAGTACTTTCTGGGCTGTGGTAACCTATGGTTCCACATCGCCCTGAGGATGCCCGAAGGGGCGAAAGTACTCGGCCAGTAAATAAAAAATCGGAGAACATGTCGCCTGGTTCTTCTCCCCCTCACCAACCCAGTACGATGAGAGATGCGACGACTCAACCAAGAAGCAAAAATATTTTTGTCTCCGAAACTCCTGTCATATTCCTAAAGGGTTAAGAGTGGAATAATATTAGATAGGTACCCAATTACTATTTTTCCGCAGAATTAACTAGACAGCCGTGGATGGATGAACCTTTCTATCTCAAAACGTGTTCCGTTAGTCACGTATTTATTGATATAAGGTGTAGTGAGGTTTTATTATCGCCGCTTACCATCACCTCCTTTTTCGGGCATGAATTGAAAGTTGGTAGGCTAAAAAACAAACATAAAGGACCGTGCAGTGGAGAAGAATTATCTCCCGAGACGCGGAACTCGAGTCAAACGCCCATCGAACGACTGAGAGAGTAAAATCCTTAATGAAGATAGGAATGCCGAAAGACAGTTACGCGAAAGACGAAGAAATGGCAATTCATCGCATATTCCCGTGGGACGGTCTATCTGACTTGAGAACCTTCGGCGAAAAGCTTTAGTGTAGGTAATTAATTAAATTGCTAATGCCTTCATCCGAACCTCTCCTTCACCGTTGAGCATTATAGCTGTCTTCCTCTCCACTTCGCGAGGGAGCTCGAGCTTTCCAAGAGCATTAATTAGGTGTTACAGTGGAATGGGTCGTTAAATTATAAGCGAAAAACGAAAAAACTCAGCTAAAAAGGGTTGAGAGGAAGTGGAAAGAGGAAAGAGATATACATACAGTTTAAAAAAATATTTTTCTTCACTAGCGGGGTCCACCACTTCTCTTTCTCACTCTCTAATTTTTATTTTGAGGAAAAAGGACTTTTCGTCGAGAGGAATGAGCTTCATATTATATGATGGGAAGAGGAGTTGATGGAGAACTTGGCGTATTAGTTCCCAAGCGATGGAAGTCTTTGAGGTACGGAGAGGGGAGAGAATATTTTAAAACTTTCTTAATTACACTCTCCATTAACTTCCTGATCAATCCTCCTCCAAGCCATAGAAGTGCCTTCATTATTATTTTTCCCAATCTCGCTTTCCCTCAACTATTTTCAGGCAAGCATGCGTTTTATTCTCTTCTTAGAAAAACGTAGGAAAGGTACTGAAACGGTGTATCCCTCTATATCTCAGCAAACGTTCTTCTCTGCAAAATGTTTCTTCCAATGGATTACCACTGACAGTGTGAATAGCCCATTTTAAAGTTACCACTCCCCAACGATCGAAAACAAGTTTAGAGAATATAATAGGTAACCAATAAAACTGCGAAATGATTTGAAAGGAAATTATATTCAAAAATTATGAAAGACAAATGTTAATATTTTTATTGGAATACTATTTGAAAGTCATATTCCATTTGAAATCGTAAGGCTCAAAAATTATATTCCAAGGTCGTCTTATCTGAAGTTATGTACGTATTTTACCCCTGTGCTAAAGAAATATCCGTTCACGTAAGTTTACACTCAGCTGTATCTTGAATACCACCAAAATTAAAATTTATCCCGAAAGAAATATTTATAACTTTGACACACTCGATTGTTAACGAAATTCGACGAAACTGTTAATTTATTGTCGCTAGGTACGTTCGTTCTTCAATAGGAAATATGGAGGTACGAAATTCATAGGAGCGAGCTCGAATGCTCAGTTTAGGCGGTTTGTATTAGATCGGCTGTTTCTGCGAACGCAATGTTACTCAAGTAAACATAACCTGATGTACGCTAACGGAGTTTCCATCACAGAAACGCTCCGAAACCAGGATGCATAGTTGCATCAGAGACGCAACTATTGAAAATTATGCTACAGCGTTATACAATTATTTTATTTCATCGCTGTTTGATTAATTTGCGCTTGCAACATTATTCATATTATTTAAAAATGTTTCTTAGTAAAGATATTAACGGAGAATATTTTTCATTCTTGATGTTCAGGGATTGCGAGGGGGAGAAAAACCAGGTGACTCATTCTCCGATTCTGTATTGGCTGGTTTGTCATTCTTGATTAAAAATTTACCTTGAGGTCATTTTGAGGGAAGGATTTTTATCTTAACTCGGAGACGTTGCTATTCATTATTCCAGTCTTATATCTATCGGTCGTTTATCACTCCTCCGCAGCTACTGCAGTAAACAAGAGTGCGGGCTCAACGACATTCCAGATATACGAAGCTTATGTTTTAGATCTACATATCTACATCATTCATGAATCCCGTTTAACAGATGATTCGAAAAAAAAAATCTCTTTGCTTTGTGACCGTATTTGCTATTGAGCTTTTTCGTATATTCAATAATAAGGCGATATGATACGTACACATTCAGCTCCTTTTATAATTTCCATGCCTCGCAATTTCACTGAGGAATGCAAAAATCATTCCTCAGTGAAATATGAGTGATATTTTATTTGAAACTGAAATAATATATGATTGTATGATGCTAGTGGCGCTTGCACTCAAGTTTCTCTGAGGAATCACTCGAACCTGAAATGTGATTGTTTGATGCTAGTAGTGCTTGCTCTCAAGTTGATTAAATGAATATTACCCGTTTACCAACTCTACAGTACATTGGAAAATCGGTGTAGTACTAAGTAAATATCGAATGAAATATAACACTACTTGAATGTAAATTGAAAATGAAGTGCTTTAAAGTGGCGTTTGCGAAGAATTATTTTTCTAATGCTAGCAGAATGACATGAAAGGGGAAGCTTTTAGTACGGTAATCCCAGGAAACGTTCAGGGTTTTCTGCATTCATATTCTAATTTATTTCGAGCTACGTATTTATAGATAATTTAGAGGAGGGGGAGATAATCGTTGTTTCAAATGTTTTTCAGAAGCCATTAAATTATTCTTTGTTAATCTATCTTGAAATTAAAGTTCACGTTACAGGAAACGAGGAATTTATTTCTTTACTTTGGTGTTTTGTTTTTATTTTTTAGTTTATTTTTTAGCCTGAAGTGAAGTTTGAAGTTCAGTGATCTTTACAACCAAAGAAAAGAAATAGAGTAAGATTTGTTGTTTTTCATCTAAATGATCAATATTGAAAAATCGGCATGCTCACCTGTGGTATTATCTTGGTTATTTGGTTGAAAGCTAATAATATTCATGAATAGATCGAATTACTCGAAAAGATGTTCTGGTTCATAAGGTACGGAGTGCGGTCAATAAGTACGGTCAGACCGACAGGTTCTCCAACCTAATTCCAACGGTGGGCGTTTCGCGAAGTCAGCAGTAGGAGAGGACTCAACTCTCAACATTGCGAGAAAGTTGGAATGCTGCCGCGGCAAAGGGTTTCTTGTCGTCTCCAGGTTACAAGGGCCCAAAGAGAGCCAGTCACCTGCTCGCGTCTCAGCAGCGGCGACAAGGTCGAATTTGAACACATCAAAGGCGATGGGGGACCGACAACTATGAATATGTATGAGGAGAGGACGTCCGACCCTTCGGAACGTCGACCCGTACCTTGTCCAGCCTATTCCAACTCAGCTATATCCGACCGCAACACAATTCTGAGACTCACCTACAGAAATCACCGTCACAGTTGGGATGCACAACACGAGCCCGCTATCGAACATAGCAACACATTGAACGTACATACCTGCAGCCAAACGGACGAGAAGCGCATCACCTGACCATTGCTGATAAGCACTTTACCAGAGGATCGTAACGAATCGAATTACTCGAGTAATTCTGACAGAACTATGACGTCACTTTACTAATGAACGGAACACGAACAGTGTTCGAGAGTGAGATTTTGTGTTATGTCGCTGTTATGTCGGTAAATACGGATTGTCAATTGAATGGGCTCGTCAAAACGGACTCCCAGATTGCAGTATAAGCGTAACATATGCCCTCCAATTAATATGTACGTTAGGAGTGCATATAAATCGTAATCCTGAACATTCCCCAAATCTCTTAAAATCGCCATCAAGTGAAGTGCATGTATATTCATAATGAACATTTACCTGATTCTTTTTTTTTGGACATTTAATCATTTTTGTTATCTACACTCGACAACTAAACTACAGTTCGAAATAGCGTTAAAATTTATGGGTGATGGTTTCGAGGATTATCTCGTATTCATTTCATCTCAGTCAGAATACTTCTACCGTTTAACGAAGTCAAGCCTCGAAAGTACCGTTTCCTGGAAAATGAGTTCCGTACCATAAACCATCTACCCACCTATATGAACCGACCCACGTAATTTCATTTTCGCTTGAAGGGTGTGCGATGTGATATGTAAAAACCCAATTTGACCTAATGCTTTTTGACGGTATATCCTTTTTCTGAAGGTTGAACTTAATGGAAAGCTGAGTAAATAAAATGCCACATCGCAGAAAAGTCGCACGAAGTATCCAAAGGAAGAGGCAGATTAATCATTCGTTTAACGTCCACGTTTATAACGGGTACCCTATCCAGGACGAATAAGGCAGGAAAGAGTGAGGGAAAAGATTGATGTCACGCCTGACGTTGAGCTGCAATGTAGTGCAGAGGAAAGAGAGCATTGTTCCATATGGGATCCCCAAGTACCATGATCATTCATCCTTGTCGTCTATCCGAACAGTAGGCACTCACCTTTCTCTAAGAACTGTGCTCTTAGGTCCTCTCCGGTCTTCAGTTTCTTAAACCATTAATGCATAAATATTAAACTTTGTCGCTATGACAAAGTATTTGGACTAGGTTGAACATCGCTCGATTCAAGCTGCCATTATTTGATGGTGGCAGGGGGTTTTATTGAATTACTTCTTGTTCAAGGAGAAGTAAATTGTCTCCCGTTTAGAACCGACCTCAGCTGGACATGACCAAAACATTTAGTCGTTTTTTTCTCTACCTACCTGAGAATTCTCTACATTTCAATTGAATCAAAATACGACTCCCTACTGATGCGAAAACAGCGACATACGAAGTTTTTGGTTGACACGGTGTGCTTCGATGGAAACAGTGGATGGTTTTGGATATTCCGTTGGTAGAGGCATATCCTACGGTTTCTGTGAGAGCCAATTATTAGATTTTTATTAACGACAATGGCTACTATAAGGGATAAATAAATAAAAAAACGTTACCACTTCTCGTTCTATTATCGTGGGAACATAATTATGGCGTTACAAAGAACAAGGACGATTCTCTTCCATGCGCTCAGTAGGCGCAATAATAAATTGAGTCGTTTCGTCGTACAATAATTAGAAAAGAAATTGGTGAGTTAGGAGTAAGCGTAAGAATAGGTTAAGAATGTGCGATGGGAAAGATTGTGCATGGGATTTTGAAACAAGATAGTATACACCCCACTGCTCCCTTTGACGGCTCACTTCCTTCTCACCATCATTTTTTCCATCCTAACCCGATAAAATGCGACCGAGGAATGCACTGAAAAGTTGTTCTACAATAACAATAGAACGAACGCTGTGATTTTCTGTAAGAATTGTAGAGTTGGTAGAGTCATATATCTTCTCGATGCAACCATATTGATCTCTACCTAGTAGTTGGCAATGCTTCGTATAGTTACCCTTACATAACGGTAATTGTTGGTCATAATAGGAATTTCACTTGGTCGAGTATGGAGTCAAGTATCGTCGGCAGCATGAAGAAATTCGTTAGTGATTCTCAGGAAGCGCTGATTGCGAATTTGACGTCTTTTCTTGGTGGAAACAACATTTTGCAACATTCCGGGTTACTTAGTTGTAATCAACTAAAATGCTTTTCCATAATTTCGAGTACGCCTGAATGGCCCAGGATTGAAAATCTTACAAAATGTTGTCAGTATTGACGTTGAGGTAATGGATTTTCGTCATTAATTATGAACTCTCCAATTCAGTAATCTCGAACTTTTGTAACAAGCATACAAAATTGATTCACAACTTCCAAAGCAATACATTTTCGAACGCTCAAGCCGTTTCACCTTTTCGCGAGCTATTACCATATCCACTGAATACCATATCCCTATTACCATCAAAACGGCATTTGCGTTCATTAGTCACATCGCAACACGTCCAATTTCAACGGGCGAATCCCCTGTCGACAGACGATCGGTTACCGAAATGAAACTTCAGCTCTTTCGACGCACAAAAATCGTTCATCTTGTCCCGCGCTAATGACGTATATTTCTCGCCAGAGACTGTGCGATCGGAAGCCAACCGTACGCTAAATCGACCCTCCGGTGAATGATCGTCGTTCCAATAATGAGGGAATCTATCCACCGTTTCATGGAGCAGTATGGCCGAACGTTTCGGACGTTGTTTACATACAGTACCTAGTGATTCCCTTGTGTTAGATGTTAATTACCCTCGGCAAACGGAATGCGATCGCTCCATTGGATTTCCGACACATTGATTGCCATTCGTGGAACGAAAAACATTAAGTTTCTCTCGGCTTTCATTTCATACCTCGATAAATTCTGATGATCAGGAAAAACTCATCGTGAACAGAGACATTTGATAAGCTCCCTCATCATGACCGCCGGTTCTATTTTAAAATGTAAATGTTCCGGGAAGGTACGGTACTTTCAATTTACCGATGTATGCCTCTACTGAGTCATGCTGACTTATTTAATGGTTATCAGCAGCATATTACTATTTCTTATTAATTTCCTCTCGACACCTCAAACACGCAATTGACCCCTCGTTTGTGCACGTTCGCTACACAATTTTAAGCCTTGAAATTCGAATCATTCATATATTACCAGTGAACTTAGGAACCGGTTCCATGTTTCAGTGTACCAACGAAATAATGAGATAGATGGAACTTTTCCTCCTTGAAGTTCATCCACAAGAGAATGGAGCAAAAGTTGACTTTTTCAAACATTCAAAACTCGCGAGTAGTTGGGGAACAACCGAAGTTTCTTCGGTGTTCCCAGAAGGCCAGAAAGTTTGTCTTAGTAGAAGTGGCACCTTTTAAGTCTTATCATTAATCAAAGCGAAAATTAGGGAAAGGGGAACTCGTTCGTTATTGGAAGCCACGACTACTTGACTCACAGTTCAGCTATATTTTTTCCCTAAGTCAACATTTCCAGTACCTCTATTTTCCGAGACCGAATCCCTTCGAAGCTTTGTCCGAGTAGATTACCCTGAAATTTTCGAAATAATACCGGTTGGTTCTTTTCCTTGTCGTCGCATTTCTTGATGTCCAGGGATTGTGAGGGGGAGAAAAACCAGGCGGAATTTATGTTATGTTAAGTTAACATGAACCGATTTGGTCTTATTAATTTTGATTCACCAGCGCTTTGTTCATCCGTTGACGTTGTTCAAGTGAGCCTTTACCATGTTCGTTGATTCTATTGCTGAATCATTAACTGACGTGAAGGCTGTGTCATCCCCGAATGTGGCTGTACGCCTTTTTCTAGTGGGGGCAAGTCTCTTGTGTACAGTAGGTGCATCAAAAGGCCAAGGACACTGCCCTGGGGTACCCTTGCTTTAATATCTATCAGATAAGAGTATTCGCCTCCCTGCTTTACTCTGAAAAATCTTTCATTAAGGTAGGACTTGAGAATTTCGTAGTAATGAATGGGCAAGTCTCGTTTCAGCTTATATTCAAGTTCCTGGAAGCACGCCTTGTCAAAAGCTTGGGCAACATCAACGAATACTGCTGTACAGTCCTTTTTGTTCATCATGGCGTTTTCAATTCAGATGTAATTCTATGTACTTGGTCGATGGTAGAGTGTTATTCTCGAAACCCGAATAGGTGGTTGGGGATCAGATCGCGTTGTTCGATGACAATTTTCAGTCTCTTGAGCAGCAATCTCTCCATCAGTTTGGAAAGTACTGGTAGGGGGGAGATTGGCCTGTAGGATTTCGCTTCAGTGGGATCTTTACCAGGTTTCAACATCATTATGACTTCAGCCACTTTCCTTAAGAGGGAGTATAACGCAGCCTGAATATGGCATTGGCGATAATATACAAAAGTTTCCTCTTCGCCTTTCCTGGCAGCTGTTTCACAATCTGTTCCTATCATCATCCTAAAATCATACCACACTTTCAAATGATCAAGCGGCTTTTGTCATGAAAGGCCTCGATGGTCGGGAATATAGAAACTCGAGCTATAGAAATCGTTCTATACTCATTGGAATGGTCTTCAAACACTCTCTCCAGCTGTACGGTAGGGCAAAAAATTTAGCTTTTAATGAGGAAATCAAGAAAAAGAAAAATGATTAAAATTACAATAGTCGCTACGGAGTTTTCCCTTATACCTAGTTACCAATCTGTTTTTCGGTTGGAATAAATCAGGCATCAGAAATGGATGAAGCGAAGTAATAATAAACCACTGTACAATCATTTGCAGCGTATTTATTACTCAAATTCAAAATGGTTTATCAAATAAACCATTGCGAAACCATGAAGCTAGAGGGTTCTAAGGTTACTACTAGTTCGGTCTGTAGTTTTCGTTGAGTGACGAATTATTTGGCATCACAATCATGAAGATGTTTCTCAGAAGTTATCAATGTTTGAAAAATAATGTTTCTTGACTTGTTGAACATTTGATTACTGAGTGTGACTTTTGTTTTTTTGCTATTCCCTGAATCAAAACAAGCAACATCTCTTAGTCTCTAAATTTGATGCAGGAATCTGGGGAAAAAAGATATGGACACTGGTGGGTTCTATCATTTGTGCTAACTCAACAGGTTCCTCTCTTAGAACGGGAATAGCACTGGAACTTTTTCTACACTGTAACGACATAACTTTGTTATTGTCAGACTTTCCACACTTACGCATTGGTCAGCTAACTCGTTTGCAAAGGGCGTTATACTGTTCGTATCATAATAATTCATCATTCGATGCTCTGAAAAAATCAAGCTTCAACGAAGTAATAAGCTTTTGAGGCGCATTTTGCTCATCGAAGCACGAAGTTTCAAACTATTCTCATGATAAAATGAAACGAAGCCGCGTAATCTTCAACAAACGTGAAAAACGGTAATAGCGCGTAGTAGCTTAACTCCCTCCAACTTTTATGAAGACGACCCGAAAAAAAGAGGAAAAATGTCTCATGCTAGAAGCAAGTAATGGGTCGAGTTCGTTTCCGTGAAAATAGGTCTACTGAACATAAAGTGTAAAAATGTGGAGCCGCATTATAAGGAGCAATTTAAGTTATTTAATAGAGTCGAGGGTGGTTGTGGGAGAAGGTGGCTGGTAAAGGGCAAACGTTGCATTTCTTAACGGCAAAGAGCCGCAAAATGAGGTTGGTCGTAGGGTGATGTGGAAGTCACTGCTGGGAAACATTGTGGGGGTTTCAAACGGGTTTTACTTCTTCGACCGGCGGATTTATGACAGCCTAATTTCATCCGACCGCATCCTTCTCAACTAGAGTTATCAAAAGAGAGCAAATAGCGCGCTTCGAGTCGAGAAAAGGTGAAGTGAATTCAGTAAAGTCGTTACCCAACAAATGGAGGAAGATTCAAATCTTTGTCACTAATGACGCAGCAATACTTTCTGCACTGTAGAAAGAGGTAACAGCACGACGAGAGAACCTCGTCCCTTTCCTTTTTCGCCATTATGGTGATATCACCACGAGTCTGCTGCCTCCCTTGTCGTAGCAGAGCTTTTCGCATTCGAATTTCAATATTTAGGGGTCTGAGGAGTAAGAGGATGGGAGAACCGGGGGAAAAGCGACCAACCTCATTTATCATGAACGTTTTTTTCGCATTCAGCTCTTATGAGCTTTTCTGCCTTGGAAACAATTATTTATAGAAAGAGTATGCCGACACTGGACTGGTAACATTCTCTGCACCATTGGCGTTCGCGTAACGTTTTGGATGGCCTTAAACCATTCTTCCTTCTTTTGAAGCTTTATCCCTTAGGCTGTGGAGGTTTAATTCCTCCCTGGCACTTTGCCTACCAGCTCATGAGTTGGCAACTGGGTATCAATTGCTTACAATATTAATTCAGTGAATTAATAAAGTGTCATGATTTTATTCCATTTTAGGGAGCAGACGATATCAACAAAAAATATTGCGGCAATTAGCGCGTAATTAGAAACGTAGTATATAGCTGAACATATTTTCTAATTAGAGAGAAGACTCAGTCGTTTGGCCATTTCAAACTTTCAATTTTATGTGTCTGGGTGAGTGGCTAATTAACCGACTTCAAACAAGGAGGAGGTTACTATAGTCGTCTAGCGGGATTTTTTTTTTTTTTTTTTTTTTTTTTTTTTTTCGGTATGTGTTGTCCACCGGCGTTCAGCTCCTGTACGTCCGATCGGGTTACTTTTTTTTTTTGTTTGAAAGGGTTAAGCCCGTCTCACATGAGTACGGTCATCCGGTATACGGTCATACGGCATGGGCATGGAGGGAGTACCGAATGATCATGGAGGGGGTACGGCGGTTCCGGAAAGGCTCTCACATGAGTACGGAACATAAAATACCGTATAGGGAATGTTATCACAACTATCTCTGTTATCGAACTGCGAATCAACTGTAAACAATGCAGCCGTGGGCTCCGAGCATTTTGCTGCAGAAGATTTCGAACGAGATTTAAAGGTGTATAATTAGGATGAGGTACCTGATCAAAGAAGAGGACAATTTAAAAAAAAAACTTAGTAAAACGAATTTTTTCTGACAACAAAACCTCCAAAAAAGGCAAAAATGATCAATTAATTGTAATTGATTTTTTAATAAAGTTTTTTGTTCTTCAAAAACGTTGTTTTTTAATTGCAACTGTGTTCTTTGATAAATTTGTTGAACTTAAGATTTTGATATGCTCCAAGAATATAATACAACATTCTAAAAATATTTTCCAACAGTTATGAACATAAAACAACAATGAACAAACGAGTTGAATGAGTACATGCTAAACTTTAAGTTCCATGTACCTGTCATTTTTGTACCAATAGCAGCCTCAACGCCATTGATAATTAAAAAACTAGTAATGATCACATGCTAGAAGGAAGGAAAAGATACGGTTCACATGCCATAGGTGGCGAAACACTGGTTTTCTGGACAATTTTGCTCAATTTTGATGCTATTCAAATGGGATCTATTTGTCGGTGGAAAGTACATAAGAAACGACCAATCGTACATCTCAAAAATTCAGTTGATTTTCGTCACACCAAATAGGTATCCTCGAAACAAAGTTTATTGAAAATAAATGAAAGACACGAAAAGTAGAGGACACTGTTAGCTGAGTCAAATAACATAAAACTTATTGAAATCCGATGTAAAAACGTCAATATCGATAATAAATTGTTTCTCCCTTTTTTTTAACACCGATTTTTTTTAACTTCATCAGTGAATAACGTTAGAAATGAAAAAATAGTCTTTCGAAAATAAAATATCTGAATCTTTACGATTAAGTATTTTAAAAGTCAATTTTTAAATTATTTGAATTCTATCAGATTATTTTTAAATAATTTAATTTTAAGTATGGTTATAGATAAAAAGTTTTTATCGAGAAATAATGATAATTAATAGTAAGTAATGAAATTCCGCTGCCAAAGGTTAGTGAAAAGCTATCTACTAGCGTTTGTCTCTATACCAGTGACAAAATGCCGTGCGGGATCGAGCCCACCTGTGTTCTAGTCACCTTGGGACGAGAGCGCTGATAACATAATCATAGAGAGAGATGAAGCGAAGAACCGAGAGAGAGAGGGATATCCGGCACACGGATGCCGTACGGCAAATATTTCTTTCGAGAAATGTATACAGTCCGCTTCAAAAGTAGTCATACGGCAAGAGCCCCGCCAGGGGTGGGAGGCTGGTTAGCCAATGGGAGGCCATTCCGTATGACCGGATCTGGCACATACCGTACTCATGTGAGACGGGCTTTACTATCCAGGTAGGTCCCATAATTTTTTCAAATGAGTCCGTCCAGTAGTTACGTCCCCAGACGCGGAGAAACGCCGGAAAACGTGATTTTCGCGAAAAAAGGAAGTTTTGACTTTGCAAGCTTATAACTTCTAGAATACTTGCTCGATTGTTTTGTTTCTGGTGTCATTTTGTTCATAATTTATCTGCCTACAAGGGCCTAGCTTTAATTTTTCGTTCGGCATTCTAATATTGCGTGTAGAGAAGAAAGTGTAACAAAAAACGTGATGCCGATTTTCACTTTTTTGAGGTTTTTCGAGCACCGTTCCCAACCACGTCGAGAAAAAAAATATGAACACTATTGCACGTGGAAGCACTTAGCTAGAGCTTTCTAACGATGGTAAAAAATCAAGTTTAGGTGGCATAATAAGGGAGCAATCGATGTTTTAATGGACCTATGTTTGAGACTTCATAACTTCCAAACGAAAACTGTTTTTCCATCGTTTTTAAACCTAAATTGTTCACATTTGAGTCTAGTTTACGTGATTCAAATTTGGTATTGATTGGACTGAAATTAGATACTTTTTAGGCCGTATTTCTAAAAAATTTGTTTCAAAATCACGTTTTTTGGACTATTTATGTTTGTAGAAAAAAAACTACGTTAGTCATAGCATTCTCGTTAGAAGATTTGAATTCAGCGTTAAATTTTCAATAAATAACATGGTTTTGAAGGCCAAATAACTCCATTTTAATGCACAAACGTTTGGCGAATTTCTGAAATTGGGTTCGGATTCTCTCATTCAGTGTGAATGCGGATACGCTTCAGGAAATCATCACTCTATTATCGTTAGAGAAATAAAGAACGAGTGAATTGGTGCAATTCAGTAACCAGCAATGGTGTAGACAATTATTTGAGTTTTGTAAGGTGTATCAATGGGATCAAAGTATCCGGTATGTTGACCAAGAGACCCAAATCAGTGGATGGATTATTCCAAACGTTCAAACTCACTCTCAATCGACATAATAACATTGAAAATAGTTAGGTAATCATTATACTTTGAAACTTCAACGTTCAACGGACTTATGAATTGAGTTTGGACGGTTAGTAGTAAGTGACAAGTACACAATAATGTAAGCTTGGGAAAATTCTGTAAAGAGAGCTGTCCATAATTGTAAGTCACTAAAAAGAGAAAAATAAAAAAAACTTTTTAAAAAAAAATAAAACCGACTTCAAAAAGTTTGTCTATAAAATAAACTCTGAAAAGGAAAAAATAACAAAAATGTCCCAACTTCGCAGCAACTCATTCGCCAACTACACATTTTAAGGACTACTTTACTACTCGTATTGACCTGACCACTTCCTGATTGATTGGATCATCTTCCCTAATAATATAAAAACTACTATTTCTCATTTCCCAAATGATTAAAAGATTTTCCTTTCACCTCTGAATTGCCTCCAGATTGATCATCTTTTGGAGTCGGCGCCTCTCTGGCAAAATAACCGATGGTTACAAATAAATACCATTATGAATTCACGATAAATTAGTAGGTGCCAGGTAATAAGTCTGTGTCTGGACGTAAAGATTCTTAGAGAAATCTGAAATGGTTTTTAGGAAAAGGCGTGAATAGTCACCTTCAAATCGATATTGTTAATAATCAGTTCTCATAAATGCTGATTTGCTCTGTTCAAGAATCGTGAAAACTCATGATATTTATATTCATACTACTGGTAATTCGGAATCTATAGGCTTCCCCAATACAATATAAGAGAGGCGCCGACTCCAAAAGATGATCAATCTGGAGGCAATTCAGAGGTGAAAGGAAAATCTTTTAATCATTTGGGAAATGAGAAATAGTAGTTTTTATATTATTAGGGAAGGTGATCCAATCAATCAGGAAGTGGTCAGGTCAATACGAGTAGTAAAGTAGTCCTTAAAATGTGTAGTTGGCGAATGAGTTGCTGCGAAGTTGGGACATTTTTGTTATTTTTTCCTTTTCAGAGTTTATTTTATAGACAAACTTTTTGAAGTCGGTTTTATTTTTTTTTAAAAAGTTTTTTTTTTGTATAGTAGGTTTTAGGTACATACTTGCAATACAACGAACTTCGAAAGGAAAGCTATGGGCGTAATCTCAAGGCTACTGTAGCATTGGGTGCGACTCACTGCGACCCTTACAAAGACGCATTTGCATAATGGTTGTCTCTAATTGGGATTTTCAAGCCACCCACCAACCTTTCCGTTCTCACTCTTATAAACATGCTAAATAATTCCAACTTTTCCTATTTCACTTTTGTGCAGCCGAGTTGAATTCGTCAAAAGGCCCTCAACCCTCATACATCCAAACATTTTTTAAACATGTGTCAGGTGAAACTTAAGCCATCCCAATTTATTAGAACAGTGTGTTATACCTACATGTTTATGCTTTCTGCTTCTTAGGAAAAAAATCGTTATATTTCTGAATTTCACACATTCAGTTATTGTTTTGATGTGGGACAAAATACTGTGGTAATAACACGTCTTCATAATAAGAGGTATGAGTAGAGGATGTTCAAACTATATAATATATACATATATTTTTTTATGGCGGATTAAAAAAAAGAAGGGTTTTCAGCAATGGAAGGGTAGTCGACCTCGGCTCAATATCACCTAATTTTGGCGTTATTTATGTTGACGTTGTCAATTTTATTTATTAGAAGAGATAGGTAACCGCCAACCTCCCTAAGCAGCGTATGGTTATGTTCCAACATTTCAATTACTCTTGTATTCAGCTTAAAGATCCATGTAGCGATAGTTTCATCAATTTTGACACTCTGAAGGCGCATGATTTTTGTCGAGAAATAAGGAATAATAATATTGACCTCGAAACCAGCGATTGGAAAGGGATACCTAGGATAACATTGGAGAAATCTTCTGAATAACAAGCACTATGATATTCTACCGTGAAATTGCAAGGTCTAGTCATACTTTAGCATTCTTTTGAATTTCCATCCCTGAATATACACCAACATAATGCAGCGTTTTCGTTCATAAATAAAATTCTTAACCCTCGCGACGGAGTTTTTAAGGCGAGTCGTGTATAATACAATGAGGTAGAAAGGAAGCTTTGGAATTCTGAGCGATTTTCCTCGCACTGCTGGAGCTTCTTTGGACAGTAAAAGCTGCCATGGGTAGTTGGAAGGAAGATACGCGACTGTACGGATGGAAGAAGGAGGCCTAGTCTCTTTTAGGACGATGGTATGCTTCTAAAAGGGAAGTGTGGAACTGCTCGAGAAATTTTCCTCGCCCAACTGAGTGGCGACGTAGTCGTACAAAGGACTCGACGAAATGCGATCCTTGGAGGAGCAGGAGAAGCACGAGCCGCTCGGTTCCCGCCATCGTTCCCCGGTTAATACATTAACCGCAGTGATCGTAGGAGACCTCCTTCACGACCGTCCTACAACTACGGAGAAACCGGCCATCTAGACTAGTGTCACTGTCGTTTTGATTTATATTCGAGCGCGCAGTGTTATATTTCGCTGCGACGCCCGCGGGATCGTCAGATTTACTTTACTTAATAATTCTTGCTCTTCCAGGTTTTCCGTGATATTGTTTTTCTCCCTTCGTCGAGAAATGAATCATTTTCATCACCCTTTTTACTGTGAAAAACAACCTGTACTTTGGAAAAGATAATGTTTCTCCCTTCACTGATTCTCATAAATATTCTATACACTCGTTCTCAGTTTCATTCATCGTAAAAAATGAAGATGCATTTTATGATCTATAATTAAGTGTTCAAAAGACTAACCGCATTCTGTGAACAATAATTCGTAGATTACATCTTCGAATATGCCGACGGATGAGCAATCACAGTACCTAATGATGCTGGAGTCCTAATTACAAATCGTTGAAAGCACAATTTAGAGAGCAATACGACCGAGATCTGTCATTATTGTTCTGTTGGTTTTAGTGTGTTATTATATCCGTTTGTAAACAATAGAATACAAACTACAATGTTAAATTATTTCTCCGAAGTTATTTTCATGCTGAACTGTTTGAATTGTTTCAAGGGTTGTTTAGACATATTTGGATAACAATTAAAGTAGTTTGAGAATCTACGAAAAAAGTTAATCTGAACTAGGTATATGAATTTTGTAGAATTTTATTTGCGCATTTAGTGCGTTAAAATGTTTTCATATAACCTAATATTTTTTCCCAGAAAAAAGATCGAGAATCGGTTTCATGCAAGTCGAAACATTTGAGGTTTTGAAATTCAGGTGTATTCCGGGCTGAATTTATTGACCTACACCGTAACGGTGCTATCAATTTGAATTTTCGCAGCATTTGTGGGAGATTTCAAGCTTTTGACAAATAATAAGAACCGAACAATCAAAGCACGAGCATTTGGTAGGGAGTTTTTGCTTTTGAAGGTGTTTTCCATGGTGACCGTGAGGAGTATTTTTTTGTTACTTTGCAAAATCATACTCCTCTGATTGAGACCGCAATCAATTGTCCAGATGACGGTAACGAATAGCTGCGAGTGGATGCGAATAGATTTTACAAGGTATAAAACAAAAACAAACAATTATTTTGCACCCGATGGTGTCTCGACTTAAATAATTACATTATTAAATATTCAATCGGATCGATACTGTCAAGCTTCTGTTTTCAGAGACGTAAGGCGGCTTTTTGACCACATTATTGTTCTCTCCCGGCCAGTACTTTTAACGCTTGCAGCCGCTCGATGGCTTCTCCAAAGGTTTCGACGGCCCCAAAGGACGACATTTCTCATGTAGAAAAAATATAGTCATTCTGGAAAGAAGTCAGGTTAACCTGGTTTTAACACTACTAACATGTTTAGTTTTACCCGTTTTATTGCGATGGATTTGAATACCCCAACGAATGATAAAAAAGTAGAATTCTGATACACAGAGACAACTGGTTACACGAGTACGTTCACCATTTTTGACCTCAGTCAATCTCTTACGACCGATGGAACTCCGCTGGAAAAACCTGGCTCTGTTTCGTTTTTCCCAAAGGCAAAAGAAGCGGTCCGTCAGAGAAGAACATATCAGTTCACCTTTTCATCCTCGGTAGGGTTAGAAAATATTTGCAAAGCAGAGTAAACGTGCTCCACAAAAATTATTTTCTTCATTTTTTTCATCGTATGGTTTGATGCATACGAAAAACCTTGGAGCTGGACTATGCAAATTAAAAAAAAATCCGGGTATCGTTTTTTAAATATATTGTGGGTATTAGTTTTTTTTTTTTTTTTTAAATCTATGAACCGTGAGATCATCTTATTGAATAGTTAACGATATCAATAAAAATGCGTGAACTAAAAATGTAAATGTTAGCAATTAAACTAAGAGTCCTTGAATGAAGTTTTGATTCACAATGAACGGTGAAATTGTGAGAATTTTCACATAATAATATTCCCAAAGATAAAACTCCGTCCCCTCCAAGACCTTGCTTGTTTTTCGACACTAAATACGAAATTGGACGACCGATTCTTACTTACTTCCAATTATTATTAATGTTACTTTGCGTTTGGTAACAATAGTGCGTAATTCAGAGTAAGTAATTGGCATTTTTTGACGAAACTATGATATTGTACATTACTATAAAATAGTTGAAGGGAATAATTGCGTTTTATCGCGAAATCTTGGTTCCATGTTTCCACTAATTACGGTACGTGATTATAAAACCAAATAAATACTCGAAAAGGCGTTTACTCGTTAAATTGTTTCTATGTATGGTAAACATTTATCTCCTCCCCCTCAAATGTTTATTTAGATTTGAGGTTCCCAAGCGCAGGTTTCTTAGTCCGACCTGAACGATTTAACTTCATCGTTCAAGAAGTTGTGAGTCAGTCATTTCAAAGCTTTTCGGTCCGGTTGAAGCATTGGAAGCAGAAAGATTCTTCAAGAGTATTGAACAACATGCAAAAATCTATTGTTTAAAGGCAATGCGTTCTCAAGCTTTATTCAAATTGTCCTGGTTTTGAGGCGAAAGGGACGACGGGTGCCCAAAACAGATAATAAAAGGCTAACTCATTTTCAAAGAATACCAGCAACCTGAGAAGCAGTTTTCAATCTGCAAAAAGATTTGGCCCCGTGATTTGGCCATCACCATTAACTTAGTGATTACTCAAACAGTATAACGTTGCAACGACTGTAGCTTAATAATCACTCTTAGACAACTATTTAGTTCAGGGGAATATTATGAAAAAATCGAGAAAAAAAACGTAAATCCATCCCAAGATCCGAGTGGTGATTTGATACCCTTTTACCCAACTTGAAACTGTTATCTAATGTATAATGATACCATCATCTACAACATGATCCGGCGATATTTTAGTTTCAATTAGTATTAATTGTTTAATTAATTAATATTAATAATTAATATTAATTCGTTTATGAAAATAAAGTTTTTGAATGATCATGTCAAGGTTAGAAGAGCTGTGTAAAATTACGAGTTGAATTGAACTTGCTGCATAAATTTCCAAATGATCCATCTCTCTTATTTTAGCCGAGTCAGGACACCATACGTATCTTCGAGTCACTCTATTATTCGAAAACTCTTCGAAAATGAGCTGTCTTTTGAATATGAAAAAATGTAGCTTGCGACTCTGGCAAGCGGGTGCGCATTATTATTTGAACCTCAGTTTGCTTCTGTTGCACATCGCACGCCTGGAGCTAATCGTTTCCAATGGTACTGGCAAATATTCAGGTTGAGTTCCTTGACTAATAATGAACCCGTAAATGAATAAACGATGGATACTTTTATTTTAGTCGATGACACATTTTTATTCACCTTGTGCAGATGGATATCCTACAATACAGATGACCAAGACGATCATTGACTTCATGGTACTTGTCGGCCCCGAAATAATTGACTCACAGCGTAACGGTTTGATTTTGGTATTCTTCGGTGACCGATCACTTACGAGCGTGTCTCGCGAAACATTTGCGATCCGGCGAAAAAACTGTACCGTTCCGTTCGGTGGACGAATGCTGGCGTCAGGCAGCCTTCAAAGGAACTGGAGTTAGCGAGGAGGGAACCATGAGGCGGTCGGGGGCATGCGCTTCAGATGTCCCCTGCTTACCCCAGCCCTTAGATTACTACTCGGCGGCTGGAGGTTAAGGCTTCTGGTTCGCGCGTGTGAAATCCACCCGGAAAAAGTAACAGGTAAGTACCTGATAGAGTTTCGCTTCGATAATCATCTATATTATTCGAAACTCTATCCGTACTCATGTCTATTCAATAAACCACGATTCAGTAGTTCAACTACTGCCAGATATAAGCTAAATATTCCCGTCTCCTGTCTGATGTATCTTCCCCACTTACTTATTTAATTGGGGCATGACAGGCCTTAACGAAATCGAAAAAACCAAGGGGAATAACAACCGAAAAACCAATTACTATAAAAAAAGGGGCATAGGATGGCAAAAATTCGTTCTCATCGAGGCATGGAAAACTATATACCATTTAGTTTAAATGATTTGGAATTTGTAAGCAATCCCTTTTAGATTCATTGTCATCGGCGGTCAACGTTGACTAACAAGACCAAGTGCAGGGATAAGACTGAAATTCAAGAACTCATCCTTTTTGGAGGATATTTTGCTGCGTCTCCCTATTAAATATTTTGCTGGATTATAGCAGTGGTAAAAATTAAGTTTGCCCTTTTGACTATACAGTTTACGCAGTTAACTAAGTTCACTGCTTTTTTTTACATAAACCTCTTGATTTTATAATTTATTGGTTATCCCTATTAACCTGTTTCCTGACAAAAAAAAAAAAAAAAAAAAAAAAAAAAAAATGAAGACCTTTGTTATATATAAGTACACGCACCAATTTTCACTGTATCTAATTGCTTATGACTTCCCTTTAAACTTTATTTAAATTCTACTCATGAAGTTTATTTTTTTTACTTACATTTCTGGTACAAAACAGAAATTTACATACTAAGCGAGTGGGTATGTCTTGTAAGATCTCAAAGCTGCGCGGAGTAATGCATTCAGTCTTGTATGTAACTGAATATGACTGAAGCTGAACGAATAATGAATAAATTATTTCAACATGGTTAAAAACGACTACATCGAGAAAGTAACGTCTGAGCTTAGAACGAAAGCGCAAGGAATTTCCTGACAGACTTTTAACCAAATTATGAATTATTCATGATGGGTTTTAGCTTCCTCTGACGGTCCGGGATAAACAGCAAGATGATCGCTTTGACCGTAAACAAATTTTGGCCTGATACCTAGTATCTGGAGAAATAGAAACGGAAGTGAAACGTGTATTGCATCCCTGTGGAGGTCGCTTCGTTTCCTTTCGGTAGTCACTGTGTGTATGAATGTTAACTGCACAGGCAGTTGATTATTTCAAGAACCAATATCAGGGTAGGCTTGAAAGTACTCGTTATGGCATGTAAGAAATATTACTCCTAGTTCCATCTGCCCTCAACATAGGGTTCAGAACACTATTTCAGAATCATTCCTAGATCGAGCTAGAAATGGTCAAGATAAAAAAAAAACGGAAGCGGATAGGTCCCAACCTCTCAAGAGAAAGGACAGAAAATGCGTTGACGATGTTAAAAGTTCGATCCGGTACTGAGAGAAACATTCTCTGGGCGCCCGTTCGTACAAGGGATAGCTCTAGCTAACGTTGGAACATCTGGGAGGTTCTCAGCACATGAACCTGCTATCGGATCAACGCAGTTCAGCTAATGGAGGGGCGAGTTCGAAGGAAAAAGTTCAAGACCCTTATCTACTGCTGTAGGACTTCAGCCACTCCCATGAGTTTTCGATTGGTTCAATGCAAGGATGTTTAATCTGCTGCAGAGAAATTAAATCGGTACGCATCTGGCGAATACTTCTTAGTCTAGTCTTGATCTCCCCGGAGTTTGGGTATTTAACCCATTCTTTCCATTTTCTCGATAATTCCATTTTGTTTTTCTTCCCCTTGTCGTCGCATTTTTGATGTCCAGGAGGTGTGAGGGGGTGGGGGAACCAGATGACTCATTCTCTGATTCATAATTGGCTGGGCGAGCACTTTCGCCCATTCGGGCATCATCACGGCAGTACCTAGTATATTGTTATCATGGAGGTACAGGATCATTTTAACTCCAGGACGCGAATAATATTTTTGCTATCACAGAGCCGGTCTTTGTCAGCAGCTTCGTAGAGATAAAATAAAACCAGCATAATTTTTCGCGAAGCCCCACCTACGTTTTTTGACATTTTCAAGACACTCTTCGAATCGATTTCGTATCAGTGCTATTGTTGTAGGTTACACACGTTGAAAAATATCTGGGGCAAGTTAAAGACCATACCACGATCTATAATAAAAAAGCATTGATTATAACATAATTATGCGTGCATCTGAATATGAATCGTAGAATACGTAGCTCGCTTCGGCTAATTTTGATAACTTTACTGTTCCTTCTAGGGTGAGTTTTGTACTGAATCACTGAAAGTTCAGCAAGGTTTAGCAAGTTAATATTTTTCCATTATGATCGTTCTGGATGCTTTTGAAACTTTTTCGAGCTATCACTGAATAGCGGACTTTTTCATTTCGTTTTCAAGCGACCATCCGCCGTGCAACGCAGACGGGCTTTGAAGTCTGGTTTCATTCGAGCCGTCTGCGTTAGTTCAACCGAATCATTACATACTCTGACAACCAGACGTTCTTTGAAACCTGGATGTTTTTCAACGTATCATGGAACTTTCAATGTAAACAAGATATTCGCATGTCATTAAAAACAGATGGTGTCGTTTTTCTTGGGTAGATTTAATAAAGATTTCAGGAAATAGGAAAACCTTATTCTGTTTAGAATAACTGAAAGTTTTCTGTTGTAAGAAATATTAACGATTTTTGTTGGAAAAGCTGAAATCGCCAATCGAAAACAACACTCTAGTTCGATGAAAATGTTTCCAAAGATTGGAGTATTGATTTGATGCCGGTTGATATCCCTCAGATGCCGTAAAAATCAAACTGGTTTTAAGAGCGCCCCTAATTGGAAGCCGTCTCCTTTATTCTGTGGGTCTGTTATGTTTCAACGGGCTAACACGGTATAGCTTTCAACTTAATGTACCCAAGGGATATTGCCTTTGCTCTGCATGTATTCATTCTCGGCTTTGGGCGGCACATTTCTCATTCAGAACCAAACCAACACGAAAGGCCACGAAAAAACACCATGTAGATAGGACTACGGAAATGTCGATAAATTGTGGTATATATATTTACGAATCACTTGGAACAAACGAACGAACAAAACCTACTCATACTACGTCACATGAAGTTGATTAACGTGTCAAATAATGTAATATTTTAAATAGGGTTGTTTTCGGACATTGTAGGCTTAGTTGGTTTACGTTGGGCCACTTTCGCTTTCGAATAATACAATGATAGATAGATAGGTAGATAGATAATGATTTTATTGTAATAAACAGTTCGTTTGTACAATGATTGGCAATTTAACATAAATCGAAAGGTAATTGGTTATAAAGGCACTGCACTAAAGTAAAACATAAAACAAAATGATCTCACGTGCGAATAGAAAACTTGAACAGAAAATTTCTAGAAGTAGGCACCTTCACTAATTACAAAACTTCTGAGTCAAAGAGTGACCTGAACGAAATTAAAAAGCGCATTTGCAGAGCGAACGTTACAGCGAGGGTAACATGCATTCTAATATTTGGTCCGGTAGAGGCTTATTTCCATAAAATCTGGTCCTCTCGCACTTGAATATCAGGCAGCTTGTCAATAAGTGAGTGACTGTGTTTTTGGAGTTTTCTGCGTTGCACAATTGACATGCTGTGGTCCAGTCGAATTTGGCTAATACTCTTGGGAAGCAAATGCGAGCCAACCTTTTTCCAGTGATCCGAATCTGACACACCAGACGCTAACGTAGAGATAAATGCAAAGATCCCAATTTGTATTTTTCGTTTCCACCTTCTTTCCCCAAGGTTAAGTATGCATTTATCTCACAGTAGCTTCGAGTTTTCTCTCATTTTTATCATCCGAAGTGAATCACTTCGTCCTGACGACATCAACTGACGAACGTCTACACTGAGACTTTTTTCATGTAGCATAGAACGTGAGAGCCCTATCCCTCTTACTGTGAGCCAAACTTGTTAATCTGATAATTATAGTCCCACGGTTCTGTGTACGAACAGTAAGGTTGCGTATTCCTTCTTCGCATCTTCCCTAAATCTTCATTCATCTGAGATAAAGACAAAATGTACCTGAATTCCCCACACGTTGAAAAAAACATTAATTTCAATTCAATTTCTTCTATTGTTTTACCCTGGGAAACAAAATCTAGAGCCTAGGCGACATGGAATGTCTGATAAACCACCCGCAACGAAAATAACAACTGCGATTGAGAAAACATATGAACTAAATCGAATTGGACGAAGACATCCAGCAAAACATTCTAGCGATAATTACGTACAACACATTCACCTATCAATAATTTCATTTTTTGGTGAACACAATTGTACGATGACTAAAGGCTGCAACGTGGACCATCCATCCGAGCTTCATCTGTAGTTTCGGATAGCAATATTGTGGGAACAGAGAAACTTTAACAATAATGAACAAAATCACTACTACTCTCAAGCTCTTACTAACAGAGTATAGCTCTCACTTCAGGAGGAAATCGAGAAATGTTGTGCGAATTTCAATATAATTTATGAATGTACGCAACTTCTAATGTATTCGCAAACATTACATCCCTAGCTTGCGTCAGGCAACTGAGAAGCGTGAAGTGGTTCTTGACGTGAGCTTGTTACGTTCTCGGTCTCATAGCTGGGAGAGTCGGTTGAAAGAAGAAGACTCACCAGTGGAGCACTGGAAGATGTACAGAAGGATGCGAGAGAGAACCGATGGACTAGGGCTGCAAAAGAGGAAGAGAAAACCACCAGGAAGACCAATTAACTTGGCTTCTTTTTTCTCAGGAAGGAAAAACGAAGAGGGAGCCTGGCCGACGTGGAGAGCGAACCAAGCGCACGAGAGAGACATTTTCCGTCGTTGACAAGGAGAGATGATCAGGGAATGAGTTCTTGGTTGAAAGGTAAAAGGTAGTAAGGCTTCTCCTCTTCTGCCCGACTCGACATCTCTTCTGCGTGATACCTCTTCTACCGATGTTCACCGTTGAGCGAGTGAAGGACAAACGTACCAGCTATGTGAGGAATTGGGTAGGACGAGTAGTGCTGAGCGTAGAATTGCTGAGGTCGAGGGGTAAAGAGAATGAAACAGCTTTTGCCCTTCGTAACCCTATCTCTCACCACGGTCCGTGACAGATGGAGACGGCTAATACTCAATGAAAGCCTTCCCTCCCTCATTCAACTCGTCTTCCTTTTCATCATTTATCCGTCAGGGTGAGAACGGTTGGGGTATCTTTCTATCCCGTAAGACGTAACTCAACTCAGCACCCTTCTCTGCCTTTTGAAATCGTTCAACTACATTGGAAGCTGGTGTTTGTTGAGTACAACGATTATGAAGAGGTCGGTATTGTTGCCCGAATGTAATCAACTCACGAGTTGTTCCTTTCCATTACTTAGCCGCAGGATGCTGGGTTTTTCTCAAGGCTCAAAATTTCTATAGGCTTTCGATAATGGCTTTTCATCATCTGTCAGGTATATAAATGAATTATGACGACATCCTGACTTAACTTAACAGTAAGTTTTAGGTCTATTTTGGCATGGCAGGCTGAAAAATATGCAGGAGCCGTAGGACATAGTTTATTTTAGGTTGTGGAGGAAAGTGGTGATCCTCCAGGAAATAGCCCCGAGGATGCCCGAATAGGTGAAAATGCTCGGCCAGTCAATAAAAACAAGGAGAATCAGCCACCTGGTGTATCAAAAGTAGGGTCTGCACTAATCTCGCTCAACACCCTGCGGGAACCCCACGGCAAACGTTTTCAATCTGTTCAACTCTCCATACACCGTACCAGCGAATGTTAGAATCGATTGTCCATTATTATTCCTAAGGGAAATTAATTGGCAACCCGGCCGAGCCGGGTTTTTCAAAAATTAAAATCGTGAATCTAAAGGTGAAGAAAAAATTAAAATCGTGAATCTAAAAGCTTAGAAAAAATTTAAATCGTGAATCTAAAAGTGAAGACCAAATTAAACTAAATACTGATCAGCGAAGCTGCCCTAAATAAATAAAAATATGGAGAACTATCCACCTTTTCACATGAGTCACGAACTGACTCGTTGTAACACGGAACAAACGAACACCCGCGGTGTTAGAGAATTCGTAAAGGGCCTAATCCCTGAAAATCCTTTCCAACCCCTCATACTCGCCGTATTCCCACACCTTACCAAGGCTTCCATAGTACCTGCAGATTAAAAGGGAATTTTCCAGCTTTAGTGGAGAAAGCGCCGTGAAGTTGGTGTCTGAATGAGGAGCGCGCGTGTGTGGTGGAAAACTGGTATTCTCTCAGAGTTCGCTTTAAACTTGGTTTACTGCCTCACCTCAGTTCACCTCTCGTCTGCTTCTAACTCCATGACGCTCCTCCTGGCGCCAACAAACTCTCTCCCTTCTTCTTCCTGTGTGGCATTCCGCTTGTCTTTCCACGGACAGAACCCAAAACAAGTTCACACTCATCTTTACCATACGATGGCCGTTCCCTTTCGCATGCGATCACAGAAAACCTTCAGGAAAGTTCCGTGCCCTTCAGTATTATTTTTTTGTAGTTCTTGGTTGAAAAAGTGATTCTTCAATCAGCGATTCACTGCTATTATTTAGTTTTGTCTTTCGACCAACACGAAATACTATTCGTCAAGAACAACTTGACTTATGACCCACGTCCTAAATTTTTTGCAATTTCAAGCATTACGTCCCGTGGTGTTAAATTGGTTGCATAATAAACAATGTACGGCTATGTGGTGGTCGGCTATAAGTTCCCAAATCGGTTCTAACATGATGGCGTCGTTCTTCTATTGAACGTGAGCCAGCCCATGAGAACTGACTGATCAGGTCGAAGTAAGTGATGGAGAAAAAATGTTCCTGAGGTAAGCTAAAAGCATGACTGCTGACTATCATAGTAGTTATCTTCTAGAAATACCCCTGAAGAGGCCATTTTGGTTGAAAGTTCCCGTACGCAGAAAACAAATTATTCTAATGAGACATTGTCGCACCTATTCTTTGTCCACGCCCAGAATTATTTGTTGTTTTAGACAGCTCGTACTAGTGGAGGGCGTTTCGATTTGCTTTCAATTATCTATTCATAATCTGTTCAATGGAAGATGATGCCTCAACCGCGCTGAGGCAGTAAAGATTATCTACGACGTCATTGTTAACTGATTGGATGCGCGATAAATACTATTTCTACCCTCGCCTGTCAATATGAAATAGCCGAAACGGAGTTTGAATTAGCGGGAAACGTGTTCACGCGGAAACTGCCTTGGCCCTCCGAGATTGATGTCTGGCAATCGAGGAACGAAACGACCAACCGAACGACCCGCGTAATCACGTCGTGGTTTCGTCAACTTGGATAGGAAAAAAAAGAACGAACAGCGACCCGTAGGTATGCACTGGAATGAATGGAACGACTGTTAAATGGCCCGTGGCAACATTGTTCAGCTGTGGACACGACAATGGTCAGCGTCAGCCGAAGCAACCGGTGCGTATTTGGGATGTTCCAGTACTGGTGAATCCGTTGAAGAGAGACATATGTAAATAGAAGGGATAGCCTTGTAGGATAGGCACGGTTCTGACTGAGAAATGAATTGTTCGAAAATGAGATGGCGACTATCATTCAAATGATCTTTTCCTCTCATCGTCTCTTGTTCACAAAGCTGCAACGTGACTGTTGAACTTCAGCATTTAACGTACCCACCAGGCATTACTGAAGCGAAACCGATTGCGCTCATTATGCTAATTTTTTATAACCCGATGAAAGACACGAGTTGGAGTGAATAATAATTGTTAATTCAAATATTTATTTTATTTTATTTGGTTATATTACGGATTACATTTTCTTGATACGCTTTGATGTGATCGTCTTTTCAATATGATCTGTCTATTAAAGAATAAAAGCAGTTTTTAAAAAAAAAAAACTACAAAATACAACACTTGACAACCAGTTTTAGACCAATGAAACCACAAATAGCAGCTAGCAATAAAAAAAGAAGTTTTCATCATTTCAGTAATTCGATTTTCAACGCCGTCCATATCCATATTATGAGCAATACAGAAGAGTAGCATCGATTAAATTTGAACCAAAAAAGACGGCACACTTACAAAAAAATGTAACTAGAATGAGAGGATAAATCTGGAATGTATTTAGGTATATTTTTACTTAAAATCATAGCAACTAAGAACAGGGCCATGGTAACATTATTTTTACTCCTTCCGTGATGCGAGCTCACTACTGGTGTTTTTCTTTGAATTAAATTTACCGCCGTAGATTCGCGGAGAGTTGGTTAAATAAGTCCGGAATTTTTCGGAGTGTAATCGACAATAGTAATGATGGTAATATTGGTAGAACAGTTACTATGTTTTGCGTTTGGTTAGCATTGCCAACAACGTAGAAAATAATCTTTTGAAGCTAACGAACCCCGATGTCACCAAAGGAATTGTGTAGTCTAAAAGAAATTCTTGAGGAATAAGGGAGTAAAAAAGACTCGGGGGTAGGTAAATGGTGCCAAATGACCCACTTTTTTCACCTCGTGATCGACACAGAAAAGCCAGATTAGCGCCTTGAGCCCTATCTCGAGGGTTCGAACTGCTCTAAGGCGAGAGGTTGAAAAAGTGGCGAGTCCAAAGCCGTTAACGACTGAAAGTACCAGCCAGCCCTTCTGGGCCTTTTGTGGTCAAAAGGGCCTGTTATCAGTGCTACTCCTTTCTTTGCTGTCTTGCTCGCTCTCCTTCACAGTTACAGGCTGGTTGAAAGGGAGCGTTTGTCCTCCCAGCGGATTCGTTGCATTCCCTCACCAGTGGTGGCCAAGTCCGTTCGAAGCTAATTTGCCCATTCATAGATTGCAAAGAATCCTTTCACTCCGATGCCGGCTTGGTTACCTTTACTCGAAAAAGTCGCTCAACTAATGTCTCCCTTAACTAGAACGGATGAAACGTATCAAGTTATTATCATGGAAAGCGTTCACCATAGAGGGTGATTAAATATGTGAATTTCTCGATAAAACCATGTTTACTGGGAACATAATCGAAAACTGCATCTTTGTTTAACGGTTTCTGGTTGGCTGTGAATTTATACATTTCTATATTCCAATTAGTAGGTACCTAGTTGATTTTAAATAAATATTTAAATAAATTTAAATAAATAAATATTTTGAAACGTTACTTTTCGCATTAATCAATATCGTATGTTTTAAATGATCTTGAAACTCACCTACCACAGTTTTAATCCTGAAGTAGGAAGTCTTGAGGTTCAAAAGAACTTTTTTTTTTCATCGTTCATTGAGAATCCTGTTAACGCTAGGTCAAAATTGTAAGCAAATGATTAATACTAAAAATTGTTTCTCGGTTTCTAACCCGAAAAAATGGGGTCGTAGTAAGTAAGGCGACGTAGAGACCCTATTTCGGTCGTATGTAATCATGTGATCTCTTGATTGAACCTGCAACCAAGTTTCTTTCAATTTCTTCGGAACACAATATGAAACGGAGTTGTTGTTGTGGAGATTAGACGATGCTGTAAGTGGATGATGAGAAACGAGCTTTTGTGAAGAAATGAAGTAGACGGAATGACGACGCAGGTGGAGGAATTTGGATGGTATAGAGATGAGGGGTGACGTGATTACGATTACCAATATAGAGGTAAGGTATGTGATGTACCTGTAGTAGGCAGGCTTGACTCGATGTTCGAGAGCTGAAGGTAGCGAGCAAGCTCTTGTGAAAGCAACAGACGACCTTATTGAAGTAGACCTGGTAGCTCAAGGGTATCGAAATTAAAGGAGCAGTACAAGGAAGGTGGTGAAAGCCTCGAAGCTAAGATTTGAACTGAAGGAAAGATGGTGAGGGTTGAAGTTGTAAGCCCCAGGGATCGAGGATTGGGAAGAAGAAATGATGTAGGAACAGGGCAGCAGTTGAGGAGGCCGTTGTCACGGTTGAACGGTTAGGATAAGGACCACCGCTGGGAGTGTTCTAAGGATTCAAAAGCGTTGAAAGGGCGCTGAACCTTCATAAAAGGGGCCAGTCAACTTTTTTCCGCCCACATTCCGCGAATAAATTGTTCGCAGGGTAAAAAGTAGGAAATTCAGAATTTATGCACTCCGCAATTAATTCCCTAATGGCCAATGGAATCAGAACAATTCTATTTTGGCGATTAATTGAAATTAGGCCTAAGATGGTTTTTTGCAATGACGCCATGATAGTGACGATAATAATGAATTACCATAATATTACTTCTATTATTAAGTATCCTTGACATAATGAGCGGACGCAATCATATTTATACATGGTCAGCGTCCTAACCCCTGTAGAACCAGCATTTGGCTAGGCAAATTTCGCAGAAGGGACAGATTAAATATCATTTTATGTCATTTTAAATATTTGATACTCCCTAAAAGCCGAATTTAGAGCGGATGCAAATTTTGGAGAAAAAAATCATTTTCACAACTCAGGCACGCATTACTCAACTGAAAAAGCGTTATATGTAGCGTTTATTTGGTTTGTATGCAATGAAAATTTCGGCCAATAAACTGTGTGAAGAACTTTACTGGAAATGATCACATTACCGATGTAACCTCTTTTGTTCACGATGCTCGCCTAAGACGCTACCATGAGCAAGGTTTTACCGTAGGTGCGGATAACGTTCTTTACACTATTTCTACGGGCTACTACGCAACTGTCAAATAGGAATGAAGATCGTGTGGAGAAATATTTCTGCTGGAAAATATAGGAGCAAACAACGTTTCAACGCCAGCATCTTCCGTTCCATCCTGTATAGCGACACAATAGTCGCCAGTCGTGGCTTGACATCTCATTCGAATGGAGCAACTCACTTGGGAGAAAGCGTCCCCGCTGATGCAATACGACTTTACTGTGCAGCCAACCTTTGAATTGAGTGCAGCTGTAGATTACTTGGCACGTGGTTTTCTTACCACATGTATGGAGCGGATCTGTTTTCGAAGCTTCAGACGATTTTGGATTGCAGAGAATATTCTATTTCCTCTCAGCCATCTGGTAGAAGTGCATCGCCCATTTCCGGCGTTCGCTGCCCTCTTGGAAATATCTGGTTTCCTCAAAAATGCTATAAAACGTTGGATAGAAATATCGCTGGACATTGAACACAAAACTATCAAACTGCGAAAATGTTCACTGTTAACAACTCTTAACCATAAGTTCGCTTCAAAAGCTAGAAAAACAAAAATTATCAAATTGTATAAGTGTTGATGCATGAAACATTATTCTCAAGGCTCAAAGGTTAATCACATTCGTGCAACTAGCTAACTTCCATACACCCAACCCAAGAATTTCCGATAAGAACTGAAATCAATCGAATTTGCATAACTTTAGGTAGTTCAAAATGGGATGATAACTAAAAATCCAAAAAAAAAATTTTCTTTTTTAATGAGAAAAAGAGGCCTAGATAGAACTTATAACAGTTCTTTGAATTGATATCATCAAGTCATTATATACCATATTTATGTAGGCCATTTTTGTAAGATTGTAATTCAGGTTGTCATAGCGAACGATTTTCGAACAAATGAGAACTTTTTCTATGGTCTATAGGTCTATACTAACATCGAACTTTTACAGGCTATAAAGTTGCTTCAGAATTGATAGATGATGAATGTTCTTTGTTTAATAAGAGACATGCTTTATTGACATCTTGAAACTCTTGACTGCCTGAAGCAAGTTGACCGGTAGTAGAATGGAAACTTTGGAGAGCCGGTTATTGTTGAACTTTTATAAACCCATACTAAAAGAGATTTGCCTTCAACTGACATTTTAGAAACCTTCTCAGTCGACATCCGCGTACATTATAACTTGCTTAATTAGGAAGGCAGAGGCGCCAGCCAGGACAACAGCTCGGCTGACATTTCACTTCTTTATGGCCCGTAAAGTGGAGAAGCGGTGATCGGTGACTCTTCGGGATATTTTGAGTCACTGGAACATTGGTCCCCAAGGGCAAAGCCTGACACCGACATGACGAGGGGCTTTCATGAATTATCTGGCCTTCAGGAGATAATATATAATTATGACTTTCCAACAAAGAAGTCAACCGTGCTAGCTATAAGTGCTGAATCGAAAAGTGTCCTGAGTCGTAATTTTTTTGAATCGAAGCATAGATTGTTCTAAAACTTGAAACGTTTTTTCCTTGTTGTGCGGTTGAGGGGAAAACTGCAGAGGCTCATTTTTCAGTTATTGATATGTGTCAATCTGCCACGCAAGATTTTGCGATTCGAGAGTGAACGTGGTACGACATAAAATTAATTTGCAGCAAGGTGAACGAGTGAAGCGGCTGTGTTTTGAAGCTTCGTAGAAACTTGAAAAAATGTAGACATCTTAATAAATATTGATCCTAGGAAAACAGATTTGATAAGCAATTGCTATACATTGAGGATGAATTCATGAGGCCCAGCACCAGGATATTTCCTGACAACCGGCTACCGGTATAGATAGGACACAACCTTGGGGGAATCACTATGCGTTCGGAAGACGCCACGCTAAAAATATGATGTGATCATGTGATGTCGGTTCGATCTTAATTCGAATACGTAACAACTCAGTCCTCACTTCCGTAGGTTAAGTTTAAACCACGTATCGGATGGACCCAGAATGTTCTAATCGATAGTAAACTCAGTAAAAGCGCCCATATTCTATTCTGTTAGGAATTTTTCATTCTATTAGGATAAAGATTGTTAGACAAGACTTGAAGTTCTGGAATTTGTCCGATCGTCTTCTGTTGAATGGTGCAGTCAAGTGCGGATAATTTTCGTGTGCATATCGAATACTCTTTCACGTCCATCGAATATCTGAGACATGAGCTGATGGCCTGCCAAACCACAAACGTTGAGCTGTGAACCTTTCAGTTGAGAAAGCTGGGTAAGGGCGGACGGGAGCTCCGCGTTTGAATTGGCTTCATCACTACCTCTCACGGAATGGAAACTCACCTTGGCCCATGTACCGCATCACCGACGAAATTCTCAACCAAGCCCTCCTAATACTCGTTCCGCATAGCCCATCTACCACCTTTTTCGATCACCCTTTATGCGTTCTTGTTTCTCGACCGTTTCGTTCTCAGCTGCCCTAGCTTTATATAAACTTCCAATTTTCATGCATGACCTAAACGTCTATTTTCCAAACCAGGAGAAAGAAGATTTTCCGGGTCGCTCCAATAATATTAATATGAGAGATGGCCAGCCTGGAACATTCCATCTCCAACAGCTAGGGACTCAATGGAAACCCAGGTATTTTGCGGAAGACCTTGCATAATTGAGACCTACCTCCATAATATGGGTCCACGAAAAGGTGAACACAAATCAACAAAGGACTCACGCTCCGAATCATTAATTTTCTTATAACAAAGTTTCAATATCTTGAAAAAAAATTAGTTAAATTTATCCGGCTATAAAACAGTGTACTCTGCATTCTGAGTCAATGATTAACCTAAAAACACAGCATGCCTAAAAAAATGGTTAGATGTATTGTTGTAATACATAAGAAATTAACTCAAGGGGCCGGTACTTCTTCATAATTTCACAACTGAATATAGTGATCTTTCCTAATCGTAACTGAGGTAAAAATTATTTAAAAATATTAACTTACCGATGATAGTGAATTTTCTTTTTTCCTTCCTTTTCCCCCAAATTTTGAGAAAAGAGCTTGGGGCGAAAATTGATGCAGTTTGAAATATTGAAATTTAAATAAATATTAGGTACCTAGGTAGGCGTTGACGGTTTTTCAACTTAAATTTTTTTTTATATCCTTTTTTGTTGTTTTTTTCTTACGAAGGGTTTATTGTGGGTGAACGATGAGTCTTACGGTTGTGTGAAATGTGAAGGCAACGACGTTTTGTTGATGAGTTTGGCTCAACATAGGTACGCGGTCGTAAAAATAAGTCTATAGAAGTGATCTTGACTTCCACTTCATCCGTCACAACGTTTCGCTCCTGCCCCGGGGTATTGTTTTAATCAAAACGGGAAACGAAGAGGAGGTTCAGATGTAGAAGGATATGGAGTGTATGATAGAGAAAGAAGCAGGAAAATATAGCGAACGGTGCTGTTCGAGCGAAGAAAGGAGAGCGATCACGAGGAACGTAGTTGTTGTATACATCCTTTGGGAATGAGAAGTATTAATTCAAAGGAGGCCCCAAGCCTTGGAACATCATGTTGTGAGTAGAGCTGCTAACTCAACAGCTCTTCTCGTCTCTTCTTCGTTTACTCTCCAACAACTTCCTTATTATATTGGCTACATTTTTCCTGTCTTGTCTTTTGCAAATAGGTCGATGTGTTTTTCTTACTCTTTTACGTCCACCATGTAATCCCGTATTACAATCCGAACTGCAAGGGGCAAACTATCCAATAATCCGCATGGGGGTTGTCTGAAAAATCGAGCTGATTTCAGAAATAACAGAAAATTCTATATTATGAGTTATCCATTCTCTTGTGTGCACAAACTATATTCAACGAATTCGAAGTGCCTTGAAACCTATGACACGTCGAAATTTATGAATTTTTGAAAACATTTTCAGGGTAATCATGGTTTGTTATTGAATTATCTAAGTGTCTCCAACATCGATTCGAAACTCTGCATTTGGTTTACAAAGACCAGATGAGGGCCGAAGGGAAGAAAGTGCTAGGCGCCAAATAAAACGAATGAAGAATGTTATTTGTGTTGTTGTGTTTATGCATCTCTACACAAGTACGAAAATCGTTTGAATTTCTAATATTCCTGGGTTGAAAGTGGCAAATCGTTCCATTATATTTATATTTGTCTCATTTTTCCTCTTCCTGTGTGTGTAAATTGAATTGTTGCCGTAGTTTTAGTGACAGCATTGTTAAGATCCTTTCAGGAAATTTGGCGCTGTAATAAATTAAATTCCACCATTGTATGTTTTGTTTCAAATTTTGTGCTCAGTAAAAGTGCAAACTAAGTTTAAATTCCATCTCTCTTCGCACTGCGGCTCACTTCAAGCAGTTTAGATAGTAAACAAACGGACGACGAATTGTAGACGGTGAGCGGACATCCCGGCCCTCAGCTGAGCACCGCTAAACCTCTAAAGATCCACTAAACCCTTAAGCCGCAAGCACCCATTACCACCACATAGCTCCGAGGATCCCCTCACTCCAATTAACTAGTTTCAACGTTAACAATCATTAGGGTTCGACCCTTTGTATTTATACAGTGCCCGCACGTCTAAATTGTGTCGCTTGAGTAACAACTAGGTATACGAGAGCTCGGTGAGGCGTAAGAGAATCTACTTGTACCAATACAATAGCGTAATTAAATGTTGTACTCTGAGCTCTACTTGCTTACATGCTTGTGATGAATTAACCTTTTCAAACATAAGGCTTTAATTGACAAAACTATTGGAGCACGAATGAACAATTAGGAATCGATATAACAACAGTGAACACAAGGATATTCTGTCCATGGCAAATAGCCTAGTTACCGCAACTGTAGTACATTCTCCCCCTGTTATTTTGGAACGTAGAATGAAGGGCGTTTCCGAATTCTCTGAGATCGTCGAAGTTTGAATTCTTCCTGAGCTTCCGAGTCTTGAAGAGGAGCAGACTCTGCTGCTTGAGTTTGATGATCTTCGGTTGATCCAGGAGAGGTGGATGGGACATCTTGCAATGCATTCTCCCCTTCGTCAGATGTTAGCGGTTGGGTTGTAGTGAGATCTTCATCTCGATGACCATATACCGAATCGTCACCTATTGGGGCCAGGTGCTTTAAGGAGACAGTAGCTTCTTTTCCATCAGACTTCCGAATTAGCGCATACTCCGGATTAGCCTCAACTAGATCGACCTCTTCAACGTGTGGGCTGTATTTCGAATTACGGACATGAATTTTCATAAAAACTTTTCCAGGATGGGTAAGCCAGGTGGGGATTGTAATTCCATTTGTTGACCGACGAGCGTGCGAGAACATCCTCTCATGCGGAGTGCAATTGATGGACGTACAGAGAAGAGAACGTATAGCATGTAAAGCTTCAGGTAACACTTCTTCCCAGTTTGAGGTCTTAATATTTTTGTCTTTCATTGCTAATGACATCGTCTTCCACAAGATTCCGTTGTAACGCTCGACGAGCCCATTACCTTCCGGGTTGTAAGGGGTTGATGAACTGGTGGCGATTCCTTGAGCGTGTAGATATGAGGTAAGTTCCTTAGACAAAAACGAGGTACCCCTGTCCGAATGAATGTAAGCTGGTGTACCGAAGATGGTGAATAAGTTGTAAAGGCATTTCTTTACAGACGAAGCAGTCATATCTCGGCAAGGATAAGCAAAAGGGAATCTGCTGTATTCATCCACAATTGTCAGGATGTATTGATTTTGGCTATTCGATGGGATCGGCCCTTTAAAATCAACGTTAAGCCTTTCAAACGGTTTCGTAGCTTTAATTAAATGACTGTCGTGGGGTTTGAAAAACCGGGGTTTAAGTTCTGAGCAAACAGGACACGATTTGGTGAACTGTTTGACGTCTTCTAAGGAGAATGGCAAATTTTTAGAACGTACCCAATGGAACATTCTAGAGACGCCAGGGTGGCATAATGATCTGTGAAGATTGGCGATTTCGGTGCTGTTAATTGCTCCACACACCCTAGAGAGGGCGTCTGCAACTTGATTTAATCTTCCAGGTCGATAGGTGATATCGAAACTGAAACAAGACATTTCCAGTCGCCACCTTTGAATTTTGTCGTTCTTGATCTTACTGGAATGTTTCAAATCAAACATAAATGACAGTGCCTCTTGGTCTGTTATTAAATTAAAGTGACGGTTTGAAAGGAAATGCTTCCACTTTCGAATAGATTCGATTATTGCAGTGGCCTCTTTCTCAATCGCTGGATACTTCCTTTCACTCTCATTTAGCGTTCGAGAAAAGAATGCTACTGGGCGATTATTTTGCGTTAGAGCAGCAGAGTCCATGGTAACGTATTGATCAATAGTTTCTGTAGGCTTTTGTTTACGCGTTGCCAATTGGTGTCTTGCAAATACTTCATTTTTACCTTTCACATAAATCGCTTCTAAAGTAGTTTTAGCCGAACTGTAATTTGAACAATCAATGATGTATTCAAATACGCTGGAACCGAGATGGTTAGCTAGTACCTTGAGTCGGTCTTCGTCCTTTATTTCGGGCGTCTTTTCAAGAAAATTTTCGAAAGTGTGCAGCCAGTGAGTCCATTCACGTTGAGCTGTTGGGCTGTCCGGATCAGTGTTGAATCGTTCTGGACGTAGGAATTTGTCCATTTTAGTATTGTCAATTAAATTGTGATGAATTAACCTTTTCAAACATAAGGCTTTAATTGACAAAACTATTGGAGCACGAATGAACAATTAGGAATCGATATAACAACAGTGAACACAAGGATATTCTGTCCATGGCAAATAGCCTAGTTACCGCAACTGTAGTACAATGCTTAAGAAGTTTTCATCAACAAATGTACTGCTTGGTAGGAATTATTCCATTCCTTGATCTAGAGGTCGTTGAAAAATTACTAGAAAAATTAATAAACCTCCAAACAAACCTCATTAGCCGATATGCTCACAATCTAATTTTCAAAAAACCATACTTCAGCAGGGGCTTGCTTTATTTCAAAATGAGCACTGCTGTTGCAGTGCAACAATCACTTTGGCTGATTCACGCCGGTTATAGTGAGGCAGCCTTCAAATGAATAATATTATTTGATACGGCAAACAGTTAGATCAAACCCAGGAGACAACTGATCTGTTCATCTGATTAATGTATCACCATTAGTCGCTTGAAGAGGATTAGAGGAGGGTGAAAAATAAATGGCTTTCCTCTCCTCGACTTAAGTGGCGATTCGAAGGGAATCGAACCCGAATCACTCTTGAGTCGTTAACAAATTGAACTGTGATCGTTCGATGGTGTTAACGACGTTAGATATAGAAGGATATAAAGTGCCTCAAACCGTTGAAACGAGATGAAATCGAACGGGTTGAAGGAATAAGGTCTGGTACCGCGCAGAACGAGCAGGATGGGCGGGTTGAAAGTGCCAACCGCACAAACGTTTTTGTGCCGGGAAAGCGCGAAGCGATTATTTATCCTAATGAGTTAAGCCTGCGGTCGGATAACAATTAACACCTCCGCGTACCCCGGCTGCTCTTCCAGCAATTCGCCCGTTGTTCTAAATTCTCTGAACGGACATGGGATGAGGGTAACAACTCGGAAACACACCGCGAAACTCCACAACCAGGTTGTGCTTTCTGCCGTTAAGCCCTGCGTACCCATGGCCTTGTTCTCCTATTAATGCAAAACACACATTTTGTTGGTGGGGTTACCCGTGAAGCGATGAGGCGATAACCACAATGACCCTGGCGTCCATGGACGTGCATTAACATTAATATCCCTTACCCGTGATTACCGCGAGCGCGATGATTCGGAAAAAATAAACTCTGATTTCCCGCTTTGCTGCACGATTTTCCCTGCTATGTGCTGATGCAGACGTAAAACTAAACCTGACCGAGAAATATTCGAGAGCCTTATTCGCTTTGTAATTATTTGAAACCAATGCCATCGCATTCTGAAAACTTTACTCGTTTTAAAATTACATATTTTATTTTGTTACTAGCTTGCATACCCGTTGTGATCAATTCAAGCAGTGCTGTTAGTCTAAATTCTGCCCTGGGTTTCTATGAGCTACCGTGTGAAATTCCAGCCTCTTGTGATCATTCGTTTGATCGTGAAAGAGCTACAGTCAGACTGCCAAACATCCATCCTTTGACTTTTATAGACACGTATAGTGACGTTTCAGTTTTAGGAAATATATTTCCGCGGCATCAACAGGATACTAGTGTGCAAGTAGTTAAAATATAAAAGGAAATAACTATAGTGGGGAACGTGTCAGTTTGTAGATGTCTTCTCCACCTAGCAGAACTACAACACAATACTGCTACACAATTATTAAGCTCCAACAACAACCGAACAAACTTTATCAATGTAAATGTTTTCCTACCAGTTGTCCTTAACTTGTTCTGAATTCCCATAACATCCACTATTTTCAAACTAACCTCTCGTCCATTCATATTTTCACAGAAAGTAACTATACCTATCATCCTTTTTATTTATATTGAGACTTTCACGCGGAGTAACGCTTTCACGTCGCCATGTTTTCCCCCTTATCAACGAAGTTTGAGAAAGAATGCTACGGCCAGGAAAAGAACGAATAACTTCTTTCGCCGGATACCTGTTTGAAAAAGATTGTTTTATGAATCAATTCATTTTATATGATCTATTTGTTCTGAGGACGTTTCACTTTATTTAAAATTGTAGATGGGATGATGCACGTTACGTGAAGATTTTGCAAGTTGCTACGAAACTTATTCCCCACGGTCCTAAGAACTAGTCCAAGAGCTTGGCGAGCTCTCAAGTTGATTGAAAGGTGTTAGGGACTCAAGTCAAAATCCTCTGCTTCTACCATCAGCAACCAGGGGTCCTTGATGGGGGAGGGACTTGTCGCACAGCGTGGAGGACAAATAAGGTAGAAAATGGTGCCGAGGTGGGAATAATGACTTCGTTGGGGCTTCTTCCTTGTATCCGACCGTTCTCGAGTTTGGAGAGAGTGGATTATAGTGGCTAAAGGAGGGCCTCCCTATTTTGTTCCCCTTGAGAAATCAAAATGAAACAAGGTTTCTTCCGTCCTAGGTGCGTCGGACTTCGGTGATGAATTTTCTCGGTTTCGCTCTAGAGAGCTATCGTTTTGTCTGAGCGCTTGGTGGCTAACGTAGCTCTTACCTACTCAAATCAATTATATCAAAATTATTGTTACTTTTGTATTTTGTCTGATCAGCAATCAGCTCCGATCTTGGTCAATATAAATCTAACTAATCGTGAATATAACAGTTATATTTTAATACTAAAATGAAAGCTATTGACACAAAATTATTTCTAACTAGATTTCTTTCCAACGAATCAATTGGAGATAATGTGAATGTTGACGAATCAAACTTCACTGCCTTGCATTATTTACCTACGCGGAGAAGCATAAATTAATGTTACTCTCATCGTTTGCTAGTGTTTTTAACCGACTTCAAACAAGGAGGAGGTTACTATGGTCGTCTAGCGGGATTTTTTTTTTTTTTGCTTGATGGTTACAAATAAATATGAATTTACGATAAATTAGTAGGTGCCAGGTAATAAGTCTGGGTCTGGACGTAAAGATTCTTAGAGAAATCTGAAATGGTTTTTAGGAAAAGGTGTGAATAGTCACCTTCAAATCGATATTGTTAATAATCAGTTCTCATAAATGCTGATTTGCTCTGTTCAAGAATCGTGAAAACTCATGATATTTATATTTATACTACTGGTAATTCGGAATCTATAGGCTTCTCCAATACAATATAAGAGAGGCGCCGACTCCAAAAGATGATCAATCTGGAGGCAATTCAGAGGTGAAAGGAAAATCTTTTAATCATTTGGGAAATGAGAAATAGTAATTTTTATATTATTAGGGAAGGTGATCCAATCAATCAGGAAGTGGTCAGGTCAATACGAGTAGTAAAGTAGTCCTTAAAATGTGTAGTTGGCGAATGAGTTGCTGCGAAGTTGGGACATTTTTGTTATTTTTACTTCCATGTTTACGTAGTAAATGGAAGTATTGAGATCGTCTGAAAAGTCGAATTCGGAACCGAGGTCCTGATGGAAGAAATTTTCATAGTAGTATACTCAGAAACACTTTCTGAACAAGTGTCTGTGTGTCTGTGTGTCTGTGTGTCTGTGTGTCCGTCTGTCTGTGGTCACAAACTGACATAAATCGCCATATCTCCCTGAAAAATGGATGAAACCTTATGAAATTTTAAGGGAATGTTTTCCCAGTGATTCTGCAAAATTAGAGTTTTCCGGATTTTGGATTACACACAGTACTTCCGAGATATAAGCGTTCAAAGTTTTTTCTGTTTCGATTTTTACAGGCTACGAGAGTCAATATTTTTCTACGTTTGAGGGCTTGAAATGTCGGTAATGGCAAGCAGAAAACACTAGATTTTTTGTATAGTGGGTCACATACAATGCCTCCACGTTATGAGCGTTTTTCACGATTTCACTAGTGCATGTTTGGTATTTTGATTTTTACAGGCCGCAAAACTCAATGTATTTGAACGTTCAAGGTCTTAAAATGATGGGGTCGGCGATTGAATGATGCCTGATTTTTATCAAATGGATCACATGCAGTACTTCCGCGTTATTGGCACATTTGCTACATTTTGATTTTTATAGACCACAAAAATGAATATATTTGAACGCTGGAGGACTTAAAATTTTTCTATATGACAGTTGAATATCGCTTGATTTTTATTATTGGGGTCACATGCAGTACCTCATCGTAAAACGCATTTTCAGTTGTTTAAATTGTATTTTTTGGGTTTCTTTGCTTTAAATATGACCAACTTTGACCTCGTTCACAAAACTTGTTTTGCATAGTTTGTATAACACACAGTACTTCCGCATTATGCCTTTTTTTAAGTTTTGAGATTTAATAGACCGCAAGAGTGAATATACATTAGAATTTGAATTTTCTATATGACAGCTGAATATAGCTTGATTTTTATTAATGGGGTCACCTGCAGTACTTCCTCGTAAAACCATTTTCAGTTATTTTACTAAGCGTTATTGTACTTTTAGGGTCTCTTTGCTATAAATATGACCAACTTTGAACTCGTTCACAAAACTTGTTTTGTATAGTTTGGGTAACACACAGTACTTCCTCTCCATGACATTTTTTGGCTTTTGATACTAATTATAAACCGAAAGAGTGAATACTTTAGACCTCAAATTTTTTATATGATAGCTGAATATCGCTTGATTTTTATTATCAGGGTCACATGCAGTATTTCCTCGTAAAACGATTTTCAGTTATTTTATTAAGCGTTATTGTACTTTTTGGGTCTCTTTGCTTTAAATATGACCAACTTTGACCTCGTTCACAAAACTTGTTTTGCATGGTTTGGGTAACACACAGTACTTCCGCTTCATGCCGTTTATTGACTTTTGAGAGTAATTATAAACCGCAAGAGTAAATATACTTTAGACTTTAAATTTTTCTACATGACAGCTGAATAATTATATTGCTCGATTTTTATTATCAGCGTCACATGCAGTACTTCCTAGGTAAAACGCATTTTCTGTTATTGGACTTTTTGGGGCTGTTTGCTGTATATTTGATCAGCTCTGACCACGTTCACAGAACTTGTTTTGTATAGTTTGGATAACACACAGTAATTCCGCCGCATGCCGTTCTTCTGCTTAAGAGATTTTTATAGACCGGAAGAGTGAATATATATGAAGGCTGGGAGACTTTACATTTTTGTATATGAAAGCTCCATATTGCTTGAGTTTTAATTTCCGGGTCACGTGCAGTACTTCCTCGTAAAACGTATTTTCAGTTATTTTATTCAAGCCTTATAGTACTTTTGGGTCTCTTTGCTCTATATACGGCCAACTTTGACCAAGTTCACAAAACTTGTTTTGTATAGTTGGGATAACACACCGTACTTCCGCGTATGCCGTTTTTTTTTTGCTTTAGAGATTTTTATATGCTGCAAAAGTGAATATACTTTAGACTTTGAATTTTTCTTTATGACAGTTGAATATTGCTTGATTTTTATTATCGGGGTCACATGCAGCTGCACTACTTCCTCGTAAAACGCATTTTCAGTTATTTTATTCTAGCGCTTTTGTAACTTTCGCGTCTCTTTGCTTTAAATATGACCAACTTCGACAATGTTCAAAATCCTTGTTTTGATCACACACCGCATAAAATCCTTACGCAGTTTATCGCTGTTGAGCTTTTTACAGGCTGCAAAAATCAATACATTTGACGCTAGAGGTATTTAACATTGTAATGGCGAGTGAAAGACGCATACCATACTATACCATGGTTATAACTGTTACCGACTCAAACATGGAAGTACTGTGTGATCTATGCACACCACTGGTTTCCTTTTCAGAGTGTATTTTATTGACAAACTTTTTGAAGTCGGTTTTATTTTTTTCTTTTAAAGTTTTTTTTTTCTTTTTTTTTTCTTCGTGTCATGTCGTGTGACTTCACGTCACGTCACGGCACGCACAGAGCAGTTCATTTGCTATTTGCTCATTTTCTACCATTATTTAGTTTTTTCGGTCATTTATTTGAGGTAATCTTCCGTTTAAATATGAAGCCCGCCTGTTGTAAATTGATGCAACGATTGTTCAGTTCGTTATGCAAATAAGATAAGTCATAGTTGGCTCACGAATCACTCACTTCTCACCCGCAAGTAACACAATTTATGAATTAAAAAAATAAAATAAAAATATGCAAAGCATCAAGCCTGCTATAGCTGATAACTATTATAGTTATCAGCTAGGTACAACGTTTGTATACACGAACAAAATTCGTCACGAATGTATAAACTTCTATCCGAATGCAGTTTTTTATTTCCGAAATAACACAAATTCGATTCAGAGACTCCTTAAATTTATCGAATTATTTTTCTAATGGCGCAGTGCTTTTGTCACATAAAAACTGCTCGTAATGAGGTCACATTATTTCGCTCTACAAATTAATAAGATTTAAGTTCGTAAATTAATACACCTATCAACAATATCAGCAATAATATTGTACAATACATCTATAAATAGCACAAGTATATTTTGGTTCACAAAAATTAATTTCTAACCCCCTTCCCTAAAAATATGATGGTTTCGGTTCGAAGCACGTAGAATCTGAATACCCAATTAAAAAAAATAACTGACCGTACGCCGTCCGACGTTAACCCTTTTCTGACAAAATATAATGTCTAAATTTTCTTTAAATATCCAATAAAAATTATTCCTGTTCTGACAATGGCTCGATTCTTTAGCCAAACGGCTAGTTTTGGGGGTTACAAGGTGGGATTGTTAGCATTTACCTTTGTTATTATTTATTTAAATTTTGAATCGAATGAGACCATAACGGAGTCGATAGATTCAATGGTTTTCGAGTTATCGCTATCTTAATATGAAATGTTCGAGATTGTAAGAAATTTGGCATGACAGTATAATTCAGTCGTTTGTGGAGTAAAAAGCTATTCTTATAGAAAATTCAACGCTGAATCCGAATTTGACGTCAAAATCACGGAAATTTGACGACAACTATCAGTTTTTCATATTTTTAGTACCGCACCGTTTTTATGTGTTTCTACTTTGAAAATTGATTGCAAATACTTACAGTACCCTTCAATAATATTTAAATGGTACTCATTCTATTAGGAAAGTAGATGGATAAAATGAAACGGATTATTTTTGGTTTGCGAGATGTATTTACACTTTTTGGAAAAAAAAGTGTTTTGAGTTTTCTTCGAGCACTGATAGCTCCGCGAGGACATAACATAAATTTAATTATATTCAAGTATACTAAATAGTAGAAAATAAATGAGAGAGAGAGAGAGAGAGAAATGTATTTCAGAAAAATTTAAATTTAACACAACAAAATACATAATACGAATACTATTGCTCGTCAGAAGGCGTTGCCCGTATTGACGAACAAGAGCTGTCACCAGCAAATCAGCTACAAAATTAGTTTCACACACAGACTCATTTAGAAAATTAACTGACTAGGAACAAGGAACAAAAATACGCCAAAGCGAAGTACAATGACATCCCATCACTGAGCGTAACAACTCCTCATGATGGATTCAAAATCCGTGCGACTTAAATTGATTAGCCAACTGTAAACTTTACGCTTGAAAGTGTCTCTGGAAACAGGCTGGGTTAACCTCAGCGAGATGGGCAAATGATTATAAATAAGGTGAACTAGGTACAAAGGACTTCTGGTTGTGCGGGTTTTGGCTATTTTAGGGTGGTAAACGTACTGATTAAGCAAGAAGCGAGTTCCATAGGGATGCATTGGGGGAGGTGAGATCAAATCAGGGCGTTTGTACACATACATCATCAAAGCTTTTATGAAAAGTAGACGCACATGAAACAACTTGGCTTCACGGTAAGTGAGCGCACTTGAGTAGCGATACGGTTTGCCCAGCATCACCCTAATAATGCTTTTCTGGACACTAACCAATTTGGCTAATAAGGAGGGAAACGCTCCGCCCCACACCAAGATGCCGTATTGGAGAACCGACTGTACAAGCGACGTGTAAATTAGCTTTAATCTTTCCCATGACAGTAGGTGTCTTATATTGAAAAAAATAGCACAAAATTTTCTTAACCTAATGCACAAATGAGAAATGTGGTCTGCCCATGACAAATTCCTGTCAAACATTATTCCTAAATACCTGTATTGAGAAACTCTCTCCAACACAGAGCAGGAACATGTGACTGGGCTTGCACAAGTGTGTATTTGCAACACATGACTAGGCTGCAGGGTACTAACATTTCCAAAACACATATACTTTGTTTTCTTCGTATTGAGAGTCAAGACACTCATCACAAGCCAGGTGCTAATTTCGTTCAATAAAAAATTCATACGCCCAAAAGCCTCATCCCAGTCGCCACCCTCCACCAACACCGCCGTATCGTCGGCAAAGAGGAAAATCTCACGAGAGTCGGAGAGGGATGGAAGGTTGTTTATGTATATAGAAAAAAGTATCGGTCCCAGGGTACTCCCCTGAATAACTCCAAAATTATTTCTGCTAACTGCACTATGACAATCCTGGATTGATACAAATTGACATCTATCAGAGAGATACGAAGAGAACCACTCATAACCCGACCCTGTTATCCCGATGGCGGCTAAGCGTTCAAGCAATATGCATCTGTCAATGGAATCAAATGCCTTACTCAAATCAAGGAAGGCCAAAACCGCTCTCTTACCGTGATCTCTAATTTTGTATAAGCTCTCCGTCAGCTCAAACAACGCATCTTCCACTCCTCGGGCAGAGCGAAACCCATACCGAGCCGGCGACAAGATATTATTAGCTTCTAGGTAATCAGTAAGATTATCTTTCACCCACTTTTCCAAAATCTTAGAGAGTGTATTGAGCATCGAGATAGGGCGATAGTTATCGGCATTCAACTTACTGCCTGCCTTGTAAAGAGGAATGACCTTGGCCACCTTGAACACCACAGGGAATTCCGACTTTTCTATACTCAAATTAAAAACGTGCAACAATTGATCCCTCAGGTATGGCAAAAAAGATTTTAACAAATTTGCAGGAATCCCGTCCTCACCAGGGGCAGAGCGACCTTTCATGGTGGTCACAATATTTTCCAGATCAGTAGCAGACATTTTATGAATAACAAACTTGCCCGCGCATACGCTCGGGGCACCATAGCAGTGAGGAGACCGGCCGGTGCATCTTGACTGTTGCACTGCCACTCCATTCGCAAGGGCCTCACCCACCGCCACAAAATGGGCATTCAATGAATCACAGGATGTCTGGCAAGCCTGGACCACTGAGATCCCAGAGCTCTTTGTGAGCTCAGAAACCATTGGACACTCTCTGACAGAATTTCTTCTATTCAAAATCTCATTGATCACATTCCATTCCTTTTTGGGATCATGATCAGCCCTTTCAAATAGAGTATCAAAATAACTTCGTTTCGCCTTTCGGATCAGGTTCTTCAAAGAATTGCGAAATTTCTTGTAATAGCTTTTCAATTGCAAGTTGAAGGGTTGAGAGCGGAGCTTCTTTTCAATTTTAGACCTTTTTCTTATGGAAGTTATCAGACCGCCAGTTATCCAAGGCGTAAGCTTTCTATATTTCGTTCTTATCGGAACTTCAGAAGTGGCTCGATTAATGCCAGTCTGAATCAAGCGGACCAACGCACTCAATGGCTTTCTATTCGTGCCTCTGAGTAACAACCTACGTAAAAAAAACGGTTCAAAGGTTATCAGTGAAAAACTGCCGAAAAACGCAAAAAACATGCTCAAAAATTTTTAAAGTGCAATGAAACTAAATTTGACTAAATGAAAATTAAAGGATTAATAAAACAAGTAGATTTTCCCAGCCTATGAATTTGTCTCTGTTTAAAGACTGGGTGATCGAAATTTGTTTAAAATATTCCACTTTCTCAATCAATTGTACGCAACGGTTTTTTTTTTAGTGTTCGCTTCACTCCGCTCTAACTCCGGCTAAAATCAACCTACGAACAGATTCTTGTACTTTTTCGTTTGAAGAATTAACCCATGAAAAAATACGCTAATAAAATCTTATCACCTTGTGCGAATTTTCCAAGAAAACCGCGACTAACTGCGGAAAAACGTGGTTTCAAAAACGCTCAAAACGTTCATAAACCCTCTCCATAAAAATCAAATTTCAGAGATTTTTCACCATATAATTTTTTACCTGCTAATCGGTGCCAAATTAATTTTATCATCGCACAATTTTTTACCTATGCATGAAGATTTTTCGAAACGAAATTTTCAAGTTCCGACTTAGGACGGCTTTAGCTCCGCAGAAGTGCGAGTAAACCAATAACTTTCAAGACGAGAACGGTGCAAATTTATCGGACTACAACTTTGCAATGCGTTTAGTATATATACGAAAACAGTTATTTTAGTTGCTAGAGCTTTTTCAATAACACCGCTCGTTTACAAGATAACTACCAAAAACACATATTTTCGCGTCTTCTTCGCTCAAACGGTGATATTTAGGGGACAAATTAGAGGGGAATATTGCCACATCTGTAACGGTCATTTTGAGCTTAAAAAGGCGAAAATCGGTCTACTTGGGTGCCCAAAATTTACAGAAAACCGCTAAAATACGTGTGCCCAACGCCGTATTTATGGTTTCCCCCCTTTTTTCCGTTAAAATTTTATAAAAGATACTGTTTGATTGAGTTCTGAGTCAAGCAAAACAAAAATTGGGAAAAGAAAACTGAGCGACTGATGGTCCATATCTTTTACAAATGCCCTATATTATTAATATATCCTCCAAACTCTAACTAAATGTTTCAGTTGAATAGGACAAATCAAAATGAATAAATGAATATTACCTTGAAACTACCGATAAATCAATTACATCGTCACACCGCGTATCGGCGGCAATAATAATTTGATCTTGTTTGCACGTGATTATCATTCGGGGCGTCGCGTCGCCACGTCATACTCCTAACCCTCATTACGTTTTCGCTAAGTTGAAAATGATCTCCTTGGTATTCATGGCGCGGGTGAACTGCGGAGAGCTGAGTCCTGTCCGAACGCGGAAACTGGAGGAAATGTAACCCAGTTTTGTGAGCCCTCTGGCGGATCTCTCTCAGTTAGCCGCAACAGACGAGTTGTTCCGAACGGAAACTTTCTCAACGCATCGTGTATATGTGGCCTAGCCCTGGTCTCAGCTTCAGTCGGCTGATGCTGAATTCTTACACTAACGAAGGGCTGCTCAATTCAATTTCAAGTCCTTCTTGCGGAACTTTAGTTAGACTTGTCGTTCGTACATCAATCGCTTCAGCAATGGAACGAAACAGAAAAATGGCAAACGCGCAGCCAGCCAGGGTTCGTCATGTCTATTGATAATAAAATTGTGCGTGAAAAAGTAGTTTAAAAGTTAAAACTATTGTCATGGAAGGAAACCGACGGTATCTGTGATATTTTTACGATGAGTTTTTACTGTGATGTTAAATACTAATATCAATTGCGACCTGGCTGATTTTAATCCAGAATATTTTTTTATCGTTAATGGATTTTGCATTGTCAAATAATTTGATCTTGTTCTTCGAATCTGTTTTCTTCGAATCTGTTTTTTATCCATATTAGTTTTTTTGTCAAAATCTCAATAAGAATGCGTTGTTTAGCAAATTTGTAGTGTATTGCCGATTGAAGAAGTCTATTTTTTCCTGCTGTCCCTGAGAACCTTTACTTCTTTTTTTTTGTAGGTTGAGGGGGAGAAAAACGAGGCGACCTCTTCTCCATTCTTTTTTATTATCCAGCCGAGTGCTTTCGCCCGTTCGGGCTTCTTCAGGGCATTATAGGACCAAGGGTACCTATGGCCATAGGTACCCTTGGTCCTATAATGCCCTGAAGAAGCCCGAACGGGCGAAAGTACTCGGCTGGATAATAAAAAAGAATGGAGAAGAGGTCGCCTCGTTTTTCTCCCCCTCAACCTACAAAAAGAAGTAATGCGACCACCTGGAGAAGAAAAATTTACTTCTTTTTACTATATCTCTCGCGCTGAGATGGAGGAACTCCGTTTCACCAGGATAGAACACAAAGAGATTGTCACGAATTCCACTGATTGTTATATCGATTTCGGCGATTAGACCAACAACAGTAACAATTTTACAACAACGTTGTTGTGCGATTGTTACTAATGATGGCCAAATCGCCGAAATTACACCTCTGTGATCGTATTTCAAAAAATGGTTGCAACCTCATTCAAAACTTGCCAAACCTTGCCAGTGAAAGCATCTCATCAGTTGAAACAAACGAGCCGATTGTATTTTAGTGTACATTTAGTTGATGCCGTGTATACAGTCGACGCTGAGAAGATCAAAAAATATTCTAATAATTATTTGAAATGTAATGACGGTACGCTGAACTAATAGGGGTTTGAGTTATTATTTTTCCTCCCACCGCCTTATTACCCACTTGAATTCAATCAAGTCTTCAACTTGGTACACGGAGAGATAAAATCATCATAGAGCGAACGAAGCAAGAAGCCTTGAAGATGAGTGAATCCTTAATAAGACCAAGCAAACTCGGCGGTGTACAAAGTGAAATTATCCGAGTAAATGGAAAAGCAAGCTTTCTGAGAGAAGAGTGTATTTACGCTTGGATATGAAAATTCCTCAAGCGAGGCCCTGTATTCGAAGAAGGAAGTTCAATGAGATTGGACGCATTTGATGAAAAATTAATTATTGAGTGGTCGATTCCCATTATTTGATATTCCAAAGTTAATTTATCTCTGACAGTGAGCTTGTTTGACTTCGGATAATGTTAGTACCAAATCGAGGTTGTTGAAATTCAATTGACCACGGCTGTTAGCTCAAAAGTGTGTTCTCAGGATTGGTACCTACTTACTTGTACGAATCGCGTTCAAAATGTTAGCAATCAACACTGCGGTCAGTATTAAAAAATGAAGTACGTAGAATTTCAATCAAAATAACAACTGCTGTGTGTAAAATCCGCTGGCGAATGATTATTGAACTTGAATAATGATGGTTCACTCAGAACAATCGTTCCATTCATCAGTGAATTCTGATTAAAAACGCTGCAAATGATTGTACAGTGGTTTATTATTCCTTCGCTTCAAATAAAATTTCAGAAGACTATCCATTTCAGATAGTCATTATTCAGAACATGTGTGAACATTTCAACCGAAAAACAGATTGGTAACTATCGGGGAAAATTCCGTAGCAATTATTGTAATTTTAATCTATTTTATTTTTCTTAATTTCCAAATTAAAAACTAAATTTTTTGCCCTACCGTACAGCTGGAGAGAGTGTTTGACGACCATTCCAATGAGTATAGAACGATTTTTATAGCTCCAAGAACTCTCGAGTTATACCCTCATGTCAAATTTCTGAAAATCTCCCAAATTCGACACAAAAGCTGTGATAACTCGGGAACCAATGGAGCTATCGACCCCGCAATGGTCTCATTCGATTCAGCGTCCAAAAATCAATATAATTTGATACTACGTACACTTTTTTCTGGAAAACCTTGGAAAATATGAATTTTCTCCCCCTCAAAACCCCCCAAAAATACCCTTAGAATTGAGCTAGCAAGTTGGTTCAAGAATTGGGCCGTCGTAGGACCGAGATTGATTTTTGGTGAAAATTTCAAAAATTTAGCTATTATGGTTTGGCCGGAAAAGTGTCGACGGCGTACGGCGGACAGACAGAATTTTGGTTTATTATTCAATAATAAACCATTGTAATCGCCCAAGAAAAAAAATTTTATAACCCCCCCTCAAAATTTGATGTTTTACGTTTCAAGGCATGTAGAATCCGAATATCCAATAAAAAAATTCTGTCTGTCCGCCGTACGCCGTACGCCGTACGCCGTCAACACTTTTCCGGCCAAACCATAATAGCTAAATTTTTGAAATTTTCACCAAAAATCAATCTCGGTCCTACGACGGCCCAATTCTTGAACCAACTTGCTAGCTCAATTTTAAGGGTATTTTTGGGGGGTTTTGAGGGGGAGAAAATTCATATTTTCCAAGGTTTTTCAGAAAAAGGTGTACGTGGTATCAAATTATATAGATTTTTGGACGCTGAATCGAATGAGACCATTGCCGGGTCGATAGCTTCATTGGTTCTCGAGTTATCGCAGCTTTTGTGCCGAATTTGGGAGATTTTCAGAAATTTGACATGAGGGTATAACTCGAGAGTTCTTGGAGCTATAAAAATCGTTCTATACTCATTGGAATGGTCGTCAAACACTCTCTCCAGCTGTACGGTAGGGCAAAAAATTTAGTTTTTAATTTGGAAATTAAGAAAAATAAAATAGATTAAAATTACAATAGTTGCTACGGAATTTTCCCCGATAGTTACCAATCTGTTTTTGGGTTGAAATGTTCACACATGTTCTGAATAATGACTATCTGAAATGGATAGTCTTCTTAAATTTTATTTGAAGCGAAGGAATAATAAACCACTGTACAATCATTTGCAGCGTTTTTTTTTATTGGATATTCGGATTCTACATGCCTTAAAACGTAAAACATCAAATTTTGAGGGGGGGTAAAAAATTTTTTTTCTTGGGCGATTACAATGGTTTATTATTGAATAATAAACCAAAATTGTACGTTCCTCAGTTCACCAACTAGCCAAACTATTTTGAAGTCTTGAAAAATTGAAGATTGCTGGTGGTTGTTGTCACATGAATTAATCGTTTTGTTCCGTGACGAAATATGGTCTAAAGCTCATAATGTTTAAATAAAATGCCAATATATATTAACGTAGTACTTAAAAATCTGACGCTTCCCTTTAACTAAAACTGCGAATATACAAATATAATTAGCTACATCAATTCCCTAAAAGTACATTTCTGCAAATAGCGACTAGTGTGCATTCAGTATTATTTTCTGTTATTTGTCCAAGGCCTTGTGCGTACGCTTGTGAACATTCTGTAAACTGTACGTTGCCAGATCGAGGCCTTACGAACTCGTCGCTGGAGATGGGAAAGTTGTCTCAGAGAAAAGTAAATAAAAGAAAAGAAACTTGTATTAGCACAGTCGTTCTCTTTTCTTAGGTAGTCGAAACTCTCCTGAAGACTGCAGGGGTACACTTTGTTGCTAAAACTTCTATAAATGTTTTGTCTCCATCAGCGAAGAAAATATGAAGGAGCAGCCCGAGCGCGAAATTGTGATGCGAAACGTTTTTTTGAACAAGGAACGAGCTGGAAAAATCGTTCGCTGAACTCAAGTTAGTGGTTACTCGCAATTGACCGAGCTTATGTCGTGTACGCATTGCACTTAAAAAGACCGAATGAAGTTTGTTTTAGATAGGTATTATAGTCCTAGATGTCAAAATCAAGGCCGTCGGTGCAACCATTCGTGCTTTCGAGCGTATCCCCAGAACTCAGAGTTGATGTAGTGAGCTGGTTCGAGAATAATTGAGCCATCTACAATTCCAAAATGATTTTGATAGCCACTCTATACGAACCAACACAAATAATAAAAAATTAAGGTTTTTGGGGACAGTCCATAAGCCCCACGGATTCCCATAAACGTGTTGCAAGCAAACTGGGGTGCTTTTTTCTTACGTATGTTTACGTAATGTGTTTTGATCGTTCCAGATATCGTATTCAGAACTGAGGCGAATTAAAAAAAAAAAAAAATAATAAAAATAAAAAGGTGTAGTCTGTAATAGGTAGTTTTTAGTAGTCCATTGTCAATTAAATTGATCACAATCATCTCCGTGAAGAAAAAAATGTTCAGACCTCGCTTAGATAAACTGGCAAAATCAGACGTTAGATGATATATTATTGGAACAGACTAATATACCTAGTGGTCAGTGTAATACTGCAATAAACGTATTTTTCAATTGTTTCTGTGGGCTGCGAAAACAGGTTTATCTAAATGGGCATGTTACTTTTTCGTTGATTCTTAAAGGTGGTGCTTATTTATTTATTTTATTTTTTGTATCACATAACGTAATTTTGCAATATCTCCGCTTCTCCTATTTTTCCTTGAGCAATTATTTTCTACTAGCGGGTTTACAGAGCGACAAAACGTTCAAGGTACGATCCAAGTTACCCGATATCCGAAGCCAACAGTTAGTAAGGAGGATAGGATAGTTTGTAAAAAAGATTACGATTACCTCTGTCATTTGTAACTCTAATATATTTACATTAAAAACTACAGGTTATTCTTTTAAACCTACAATATGTACTTAGGTTCTGAATTCTTTTCGTCGGAAGAAATAATAAATTAATACTGACTTCGTTAATGAATGAATGTAAATTACTCGGAACACTGCTAAAATAATCCAATAAAGTTGCTCCGCAAATAGGCTTTATCCAATTAGAAATTTTATTGGTTTATGTTGGTAGTAGGTAACTACTAGCTTGTTTTCCTGGTGTTTAAGAGTTTAAGGGTCAGGGTCCGGGTTCAGGGGCCTAAGAGCGAGCGCCTTCGTACTGTTTTTTTTTCGAAATTTTTCTACTCCGAAAGAACAAGAGAAGTTTCCGGTCAGCTTCAAAACAATAAATCAAATTTGCATAAATATAACTGCTATGTAATTACCTTCATCTGCTCATTCCTAACATTAGTCTTATTATTAACGTCTCTATCTATAATTGAGAAACATACAGAGCCCACGAAACCGAATACGGCTATCAGAATACATTGATCGTGCAGACTTATTGCTGTGCTGGCGAAGAAAAACGCAGCTACGCTCATGCTCTGAAAAAGATTTTTTTCAAATTTGTTTTGAATGCATCAATACAATCGATCAATAAAGTACAGCAATTCCATAATGATATATTCTGTTCTCATTTTTACTTCCATGTTTACGTAGTAAATGGAAGTATTGTGATCGTCTGAAAAGTCGAATTCTTAACCGAGGTCCTGATGGAAGAAATTTTCATAGTAGTATACTCAGAAACACTTTCTGAACAAGTGTCTGTGTGTCTGTGTGTCTGTCTGTCCGTCTGTCCGTCTGTCCGTCTGTCCGTCTGTCTGTGGTCACAAACTGACATAAATCGCCATATCTCCCTGAAAAATTGATGAAATCCTATGAAATTTTAAGGGAATGTTCTCCCAGTGATTGTGCAAAATTAGGTTTTTCCGGATTTTGAATTACACACAGTACTTCCGAGATATAAGCGTTCAAAGTTTTTTCTGTTTCGATTTTTACAGGCTATGAGAGTCAATATTTTTCTACGTTTGAGGGCTTGAAATGTCGGTTATGACAAGCAGAAAACACTAGATTTTTTGTATAGTGGGTCACATACAATGCCTCCACGTTATGAGCGTTTTTCACGATTTCACAAGTGCATGTTTTGTATTTTGATTTTTACAGGCCGCAAAACTCAATGTATTTGAATGTTTGAGGTCTTAAAATGTTGGGGTGGACGATTGATTGATGCCCGATTTTTATGAAATGGGTCACATGCAGTACATCCGCGTTATTTGCACATTTGCTACATTTTGATTTTTATAGACCACAAAAATGAATATATTTGAACGCTGGAGGACTTAAAATTTTTCTATATGACAGTTGAATATCGCTTGATTTTTATTATTGGGGTCACATGCAGTACCTCCTCGTAAAACGCATTTTCTGTTGTTTAATTTGTATTTTCTGGGTTTCTTTGCTTTAAATATGACCAACTTTGACCTCGTTCACAAAACTTGTTTTGCATAGTTTGGATAACACACAGTACTTCCGCATTATGCCTTTTTTTAACTTTTGAGATTTAATAGACCGCAAGAGTGAATATACATTAGACTTTGAATTTTCTATATGACAGCCTAATATTGCTTGATTTTACTTCCATGTTTACGTAGTAAATGGAAGTATTGTGATCGTCTGAAAAGTCGAATTCTTAACCGAGGTCCTGATGGAAGAAATTTTCATAGTAGTATACTCAGAAACACTTTCTGAACAAGTGTCTGTGTGTCTGTGTGTCTGTGTGTCTGTGTGTCTGTGTGTCTGTGTGTCTGTGTGTCCGTCTGTCCGTCTGTCTGTGGTCACAAACTGACATAAATCGCCATATCTCCCTGAAAAATTGATGAAATCCTATGAAATTTTAAGGGAATGTTCTCCCAGTGATTGTGCAAAATTAGGTTTTTCCGGATTTTGAATTACACACAGTACTTCCGAGATATAAGCGTTCAAAGTTTTTTCTGTTTCGATTTTTACAGGCTATGAGAGTCAATATTTTTCTACGTTTGAGGGCTTGAAATGTCGGTTATGACAAGCAGAAAACACTAGATTTTTTGTATAGTGGGTCACATACAATGCCTCCACGTTATGAGCGTTTTTCACGATTTCACAAGTGCATGTTTTGTATTTTGATTTTTACAGGCCGCAAAACTCAATGTATTTGAATGTTTGAGGTCTTAAAATGTTGGGGTGGACGATTGATTGAGGCCTGATTTTTATGAAATGGGTCACATGCAGTACATCCGCGTTATTTGCACATTTGCTACATTTTGATTTTTATAGACCACAAAAATGAATATATTTGAACGCTGGAGGACATAAAATTTTTCTATATGACAGTTGAATATCGCTTGATTTTTATTATTGGGGTCACATGCAGTACCTCCTCGTAAAACGCATTTTCTGTTGTTTAATTTGTATTTTATGGGTTTCTTTGCTTTAAATATGACGAACTTTGACCTCGTTCACAAAACTTGTTTTGCATAGTTTGGATAACACACAGTACTTCCGCATTATGCCTTTTTTTAACTTTTGAGATTTAATAGACCGCAAGAGTGAATATACATTAGACTTTGAATTTTCTATATGACAGCCTAATATTGCTTGATTTTTATTATTGGGGTCACCTGCAGTACTTCCTCGTAAAACAATTTTCAGTTATTTTATTAAGCGTTATTGTACTTTTAGGGTCTCTGCTATAAATATGACCAACTTTGACCTCGTTCACAAAACTTGTTTTGTATGGTTTGGGTAACACACAGTACTTCCGCTTTATGCTATTTTTTAACTTTTGAGATTTCAATAGACCGCTAGAGTGAATATACATTAGACTTTAAATTTTCTATATGACAGCTGAATATTGCTTGTTTTTTATTATTGGGGTCACCTGCAGTACTTCCTCGCAAAACGCATTTTCAGTTACTGTACTTTTTGGGGCTCTTTGCTATATATTTGACCAACTCTGACCACGTTCACAGAACTTGTTTTGTATAGTTTGGATAACACACAGTACTTCCGCCTTATGCCGTTTTTTTGCATTAGAGATTTTTATAGACCACAAGAGTGAATATACTTTAGACTTTAAATTTTTCTTTATGACAGTTGAATGTTGCTTGATTTTTATTATCGGGGTCACCTGCAGTACTTCCTTGTTAAACGCAATTTCAGTTATTTCACTTAGCGCTTTTGTAACTTTCGGGTCTCTTTGCTTTAAATGTGACCTACAACGACCATGTTTTGTTTTGTTTTGATCACATACCGTACTTCCGCCCTACGCCGTTTATCGCTGTTGAGCTTTTTACAGGGTGCAAAAATCAATACATTTGACGCTAAAGGTATGAAATATTTGTAATGGCGAGTGAATGACGCCTGATCTTTACCGCTAGGGTCACGTTTCGGCCTTCGTACGATTTTCTCGATTTTATAATTGGTTATACCAGTTACCGACTCAAACATGGAAGTACTGTGTGATCTATGCACACCACTGGTTTATTATTGGGGTCACCTGCAGTACTTCCTCGTAAAACCATTTTCAGTTATTTTATTAAGCGTTATTGTACTTTTAGGGTCTCTGCTATAAATTTGACCAACTTTGACCTCGTCCACAAAACTTGTTTTGTATGGTTTGGGTAACACACAGTACTTCCGCTTTATGCTATTTTTTAACTTTTGAGATTTCAATAGACCGCTAGAGTGAATATACATTAGACTTTAAATTTTCTATATGACAGCTGAATATTGCTCGTTTTTTATTATTGGGGTCACCTGCAGTACTTCCTCGCAAAACGCATTTTCAGTTACTGTACTTTTTGGGGCTCTTTGCTATATATTTGACCAACTCTGACCACGTTCACAGAACTTGTTTTGTATAGTTTGGATAACACACAGTACTTCCGCCTTATGCCGTTTTTTTGCATTAGAGATTTTTATAGACCACAAGAGTGAATATACTTTAGACTTTAAATTTTTCTTTATGACAGATGAATGTTGCTTGATTTTTATTATCGGGGTCACCTGCAGTGCTTCCTTGTTAAACGCAATTTCAGTTATTTCACTTAGCACTTTTGTAACTTTCGGGTCTCTTTGCTTTAAATGTGACCTACAACGACCATGTTTTGTTTTGTTTTGATCACATACCGTACTTCCGCCCTACGCCGTTTATCGCTGTTGAGCTTTTTACAGGGTGCAAAAATCAATACATTTGACGCTAAAGGTATGAAATATTTGTAATGGCGAGTGAATGACGCCTGATCTTTACCGCTAGGGTCACGTTTCGGCCTTCGTACGATTTTCTCGATTTTATAATTGGTTATACCAGTTACCGACTCAAACATGGAAGTACTGTGTGATCTATGCACACCACTGGTTCCATCTTTTCTCATTTCTCTACCATGGGTTTGTTGTAGATAGGTAGTTTAACGGGTATTTTTTTCAATAATCTTTGAGGCTTATTTTAGCCAATGATTAAGATCAGTATATAGGAAACTGTATGAGTTATTTTTTACCTTGATGAACTTGAATAAAGCCATAGTCTGTGCGCTATCTTCCGGGTACAGGCTGGCCAGCAGTGGGTAAACTTGGGTATTGTAGAAGCCATCAGATACTCCAAGTACAAAACTGCACAGGATCGCTAACCAAATCCTGCAACAATAAAATTAGTAAGGGTGATCCACCTTCAAAATCTAATCAGCTACAGCGGAAACTTTGAATATAACATAAACTTCAACTCGGAGGCATTTGGTTATTATATGCGAAAAAACTTATTTCACGGCTCACATCGGTGATTCAATATATGAAGAGTCGTCTGTGTACCCAAACACGGCTTGATCAGGAACGTTGACGTAGATCCCTACTAGGGCAATAACGTGGAGAACATAACCCGTCCAATACACATAACTCCGGGTCCAATTGTAGCCAAGTTTCGGTGCGAAAATATGAATCCCTGATCCTGGAAACAGCGTGATTCGAATATCGATGAGAACACACGCCAGTATTAAATCAGAAAATATGCACCAGAAACGTTCACATATTATGCAGCTATAATTTTTTCGTAAAAAAGGGAAATACAAAGGATACAAATTTACTATTAACAACTGGAGCTGGTCTAAAATATTAGGTAGAGAGATTATCTTCCATTATTTTTACATGTAAACCCTTCCTAAATTTTATTTATTAACTCCCTTCTTGCCGTTATCAAAATCTTAGAATCATTTTGTTTTTACTGTTTTTGAAAATATTTTTAAAGAAATCATATAAAAAACGCTGCAAATGATTGTACAGTGGTTTATCATTCCTTCGCTTCAATATTGATTTAGAAAGACTATCCATTTGTGATAGAAATTATTTCGAACATTTCTGAACAATCCCACTGAGAAACAGATGGTAACTATAGGGGAAAACTCCGTAGCAACTATTGTAATTTTAATCAATTTTATTTTTCTTAATTTCCTAATTAAAAACTAAATTTTTAGCCTTACGGTACAGCTGGAGAGAGTGTTTGACGACCATTCCAATGAGTATAGAACGATTTTTATAGCTCCAAGAACTCTCGAGTTATACCCTCATGTCAAATTTCTGAAAATCTCCCAAATTCGGCACAAAAGCTGCGATAACTCGAGAACCAATGAAGCTATCGGCCCGGCGATGGTCCCATTCGATTCAGCGTCCAAAAATCTATATAATTTGATACCACGTACACATTTTTCTGAAAAACCTTGGAAAATGTGAATTTTCTCCCCCTCAAAACCCCCCAAAAAAACCCTTAAAATTGAGCTAGCAAGTTGGTTCAAGAATTGGGCCGTCGTAGGACCGAGATTGATTTTTGGTGAAAATTTCAAGAATTTAACTGTTATGGTTTGGCCGGAAAAGTGTTGACGGCGTACGGCGTACGGCGTACGGCGTACGGCGTACGGCGTACGGCGTACGGCGTACGGCGTACGGCGGACAGACAGAATTTTTTTTATTGGATATTCGGATTCTACATGCCTTGAAACGTAAAACATCAAATTTTGAGGGGGGGTTATAAAATTTTTTTTCTTGGGCGATTACAATGGTTTATTATTGAATAATAAACCAATATTATTGAATAATAAACCAATAAAAGGGTAGGAAAAGAATGTAATATTATATAAATTGACGGCTGACTTACCAATTGAATCTCCAGCTCCGTAAGCAATAGCGACGAGTGGGACTAACTGCGTTGCAATAGTTCCAAATCTATTCGTGAAACCGATGGCTGATCCATAAACGCCCCAACCAAACGACTGCTGAAACCCTAGGAAAAATTATATGGGTTCAATCAATAACAGCCTTTGAATAAGAAATAATTCATCAATAATAAAAATGGATAATAAAGTCTACCAACGTATTACTTAATTCTTTTAATAAATTGTTTTTATTTATAAATAATGTTGCTTACGCTCTTGTAGATAGATTTGGTATTACTGAGAAGTTAATAGGTAAATTTTGATGAAAGAAAAACATCATAATTGGGTATTTTTTCTGCTATTTTGGCCAACTTACCCGCCCCTCTAGCTATCTCAACTGGAGTTGGGGATTCCGGGATTCCGGATCTCAGGTATTTTATCGTATAATTCAACTGAGAATACAGCTATAACAAACCAGTGAAAGCGAAGGTAGTCAACAATGTTAGGAAATCACGAGTAAACAGCAGCGAGAATGTTTTTTTTAGGGCAAGCGATGGGCTTTCTTGGACGTTCTGCAGTTGTAATTTCCCTTTTGGAGGCCTCAATAATGCTCCCAGCAGAACTGCAACCACGCAGATCGCAATGCAGACGTACAATAGGTTATGTCGCGTATCAGCATCTATACGACTTTTGCCATCGAATGCAAACACTGTGTAGAAATTTCCAGTCATCATCCTAGAATAAAAAGTGGTCTAATTTCAACATCGTTTTAGATTAAAAATCGATGTTGTAACTCCCTTGAATAATTGCTAGGTAGGTCGAGAAACATGCGAGTAATTATTTTTCAGAAGCGTCTTTTGTTGGAATTGATCGTCACAATCCCGTGAGTTTGATAAAATACGGTTCCGTATACGGAAACATTAAGGTAATAAATTCTACGACTCCCGAAAAAAATATTTACAACTTACGAAAGTGTGAATATGGACCAGAATAGAGAAATGTGCATTGAAACAGTGTCCGCTTCTGAATTAAGAACGATGTAATTACCGTGGCCAACCCACATCAAGGAACCGCCAGCGCCTGTCAAAAAAACGCCGAGGTAAGTAAGCCACACTATCTCAAACCGGAATAGCGCAATGAACGTCCTGAAATCAGGAGAAAATAATATTATTTTCATCGTGTACTGTCATACTTAACAATGTTGGACAATAAAAGACATGAATACAGAAAAGATATGCAAAAGATAATATTTTTTATTCTTTTGGCTGTCAGTCGATTCAAAATGTTCCAATTTGTTAAGGTGACATCTTACATAGTAATTTTCGCTTTTTATACTTTTTTTTCAAAACTCTTTTACGCCTCAAAGTTAAATTTTAAGACAATAATGAGATAATCTTCAAAATGTATCACTATGTAAAATTGACTCTGGCTGGGATAAATTTATATGTTATAATTTAATGAGGACTATGTGAGATGATTTGTTTTTCGTCAGACTCGGTTATAGGTATTATACCTCATAGGCCTATTAATTCATGTATAAAATGATGTTTTTATACACACTACAAATTAGCTATGTAGCTTCTACCTATGTGTTTTATGGTTTTGTGGAATGTTACATGAGGTAGCCCTGAAGATTCTTGATAAATGGAAAAGAAAATAAAGCGGGGGACGTTTGGTGTATGGTGTTCTGCATTTTGATTACTTACTACCCAACGCGGTAATGTTATCAACATGCCAACCAGATCCAGAGCGCGAAACGCATCAACGCGAACGAAGTGACAGAAGCCTGTCAGCCCTGCTTTAAACTATTGAGAAGGAGTCGCCAGGTTATTCTCTCCCTCAACCCCATGAAGATGTTGTATGCTGTACCGTATTCGTTACCAGGGTTCAAAATTATCCCAGACGGATAGTGATGAAACTTCGACTCACGAAGAAAGTAAACAACCAAGGTTTGATAAGAGTATTGCAATTTTAGTGGTGTGAGATTTGATTGTTGATTCAGTTTATTCGCATTCATTATTATTTGTTGACTGTAGTGTCTACCCGAGAATACAATGGAGGTTGATGATGGATCTTGAGACACCTCTGTCATTTATTGTTGGAGTTAATTATGGTGAAGTAGTAAAAATTACATAGTGAAAAGCGAGTTATAATGGTAGTGAATATTAATTTGCGAAATGTTATTTTAAAGCGACCAGTTTGTTTTCCCTCGTACGTTTAAAACAATCATTATTAGCTCATAACTGCGAACGAATGTGAGATATAATGCTTTTCCGTATTCAATCGCAGCTTGAGCTTCAACACCCCCCCCCCCCCTTGAATACAATGTACCTATTACCCGACTTCTTTTTTAACATGAAATTAGAGAGCGAATTTCGCCATCAACTATTAGGTACTACAAGTCACCAAACGTAAACTATTTTTTGTCATTGACACGTCTACGTTACTCAACCATTTGACAGCGCAAATAATAGAAATAATCTACACTTGGCATCGATGACCTTTTGCAAACACACCTAAACGGCGTTCCTATTCTTCGTTGTTTTATAATATTATTGCACTCAAATTCGTAATAATACATGTACTTACGTCATCATTACAAACCCAGCGATCATGGCGACACGTGGTCCCGTGTACGAAATTATGGACGGAGCTGTAAGTAGGAACAAAGCGTAGACAGAATAGATGAGGCCCATTGAAACGTAACCGTCCACATTGTAATCAGGATTGTCCTGATGTATGCTCACATTAATTAATTTCTGCAAAAATTAAAAAATAGATGATGGGTAATAACCGAAAAACGTAGCCTTGATAAAAGGAATATTATATCATGTTTACGACTTTCGCGTTATTTAGATTGATAAATTGAATTAATTTACTTCAAAATCATACACTGAAGAACAAGGAAAAAAGCAAGAATTTGCAAGAGAGCAAGTGTGTGTGTTGCAATTTGCAAGTGTGTGGTTTAGTGGCCTTAAAAATATTGTATGGAGTCAATTTCGTATCGCTTTATCTTAGGAGAACTATTATGTCTTTTTATGTGATTCTTTGAATGAAGATACCAACAATATTTTAGTGCGTTCGTTTCGAAAACAAGAATGTAGCAACGAAGCTCTTATCCCTAAATTTAAGAGATATGCGTCTATGCACTTTTCACTCACTTGGAGATTTGTAATCGTGAAATCGGCTGAAAAAATTGTGAAAAACGCTAATCCTAAATGAATAGTGTTGAACACCTGTCCGCCAATTTTGAGCCCGCTCATTTTCGAGCGGTGTCTGTTTTGAACACTGCACTGAGGCCGCGCGCGAGCTACTGCCTTCGATTCAGAGATCTCGAGTTGAGGCTCAGTTACATACGGCCATGAGCTAACCCGCTGAGCAAGTCATTCCTATACCAGCTGTTAAAAGTCGCGATGTTAATTAGGTCGAATAGTTCGGCGTCGATCCATTGCATCATCTTTTCCTTGTATATTTGCTGCCGTATTATTTGCTGATCTTTTTCAAGTCCGATGAAAACTTTTATTTGAAACTATTGTCAATGAGGATACAATCAAATATTTGAATGTTCGGAACTCGCTGATAAGCATATCTCGCAAATAATCATGTAGTTAATTTACAATAGGTGACGAGCCCAATATTCAGCAATAATGTCGTACATGAACATGTATATGTTGGGATGAAAAAAGATAATGTCAGTTCTGTTCATATTGAAAAAGATCACAATAGTAGATGGAGACGAAGTAGAAAAACTTGAAGGGTCACGTGGTCTTCAACAATCATCATCTGATTATATCTTTATTTTACAGCGGTACGTGGAAGACTGCATAGTATTGACGCACAGAGCATTTTATATCCTGTACAAACTGATCGCTTCCAGTCCGTCGACGTATTTCATCGGAGCTATTTTGAACTGAAAACTGGTTATCACTATCGTGTGTAACGTTATCACTTAACAATACGGACGTCAGGGCTCGATGATAGTAATCTAATTAAAAATAGTAGGTTACGCCTTTTCTAGGTCGTATTACCCAATTGCGATTAAAACTGACTAATAAACCTAATCATTTACCACCGAAAAAACGCTTGAAATAATTTATCAGACGTTTAGTATTTCAAATGTAGTTTCTGCTCCAATAAGTAACAACAGATAGAATACCTAAATACAAAATAATTTTTTCATCTCTAATATCAATGAATTAATTCGTGTGTAATATACTGCTTCAAAATAACAGGGGTGCATTATAAATTCCTTAAGTTTCGATTTTGACGTGAGTAAGAAGACTTGTCACGTTGTGTAACGGCTCTCTCAAAATCTTCATTAATATAAGGACTCAGTAAAATAGCTGATGGCTAATGCCGGCAGACAGACCGACATAGTAATACATCCATGCAGGTCGCTCATTATCAGTGGAATTATCCGTTTTATATCGTAACTTTTTAATCGGTAAACACCCTACTCATAGACGGTATAAAATCTACTAGGCAAAAAAGGAAAAAATACCAGTGTGAGGGAGTCGCGCTCTTTTATTCAGTCTTACGGTTTAATTTAACGAAAACTCTCGTGATGGAATAACAATCAGTGCACGTCGAGTTTCCAAATCACTAGGGTTTTACACTCTGGTCGAGTTCCAACAACGAACAACGTTTGTACACTTTTAAATCAACTACTGAAAAACAGAGGGTAGCGAGGAAACCGGTGACCAGCATAACTATCACTTGTGCGTGTAATCCAACTGTTGTACTAGCGAAATAGAACACAGCCATCGCCATACTCTGGAATTCAGAACATGTTGCTATGAGACCTGAAAATTGGTACTATTATTCAATATTTTAGGTAGTTCTAGTTTTTACCGGTGTTCTACCACGGTGAGCGGTTACTTTGTAAAATCATACGTCTCTAATAGAAAACACAATCCACGATCTATATGACGGTAGATTGCGGTACATTGGGTGCGTATCACTTTACAAAGTAACCATTACTTGGAAAAACGCCGATTGATACAAAAACATAATTTAATTAATTCATTCATTTAAAAAAATTCATTGTTCCACTGGTTCTATGTTATGCAAACCAAAGAAAAAATGTATACCTTTGTGAATTTGAATAAAGCTGATGTATGGGCACTGTGTTCTGGATGCAAGGACGCCAGTAATGGATACAATTGAGTATTGTAGAAGCTATCTCCCATTCCCATCATAAAACTACACACGCATGCAAGCCAAACGCTGAAATTTTATGAAGACAAGAATTAATGAGAATACTATACATACATTTTCATTCCATTGTTGTGAGGCTGAGGGGGAGACATTTGATGCGCCTTATTCGAGTCTTACTGAAATATTGCGCTCCTTCGGGCAGCTCTTGAAAATGGGGTGCGAAACGTCTCGGCACGGCAAAAATAAAGAATTGGAGAATTAAGTCGCCTCGAAATTTTTTCCATTTCAACCTCCCGCCAAAGAACTTGATGCGATAACGACAGAACGAAACAATTCATGACACTTCAATCTTTTTTCGATTTCAATCCGTCCATCCGACTTCTACAATTTTTACCTAATCAATCTCTACTATTAAGGCCAATATATCCAATGGTACTTTCTGTACCACTTTTATTATGTATGTTTAAGAGCCAGTTTAAACTGTGATGCATCGTTGGCGGGATAATATATTATTTTTATTCGAATTTTACTGTCATGGAGTTGATCAACGATCGTACTTACATAGGCGTTCCCAAATACGGAGATTCCATTGTGTATCCGAATACTGATGAGTTTGGTAAATTTAAGAAGATTCCAAGCAGACCTACAAATTGAATCATGTAACCGGCAATGAACACATATCTTCTTGTCCAGTTGAATTGTAAATACGGGGCAACAGCGTGCATACTACCACCTGAAATATTGAATTAATAATTAACCGATAGATACCTAACCTATCATGATTCTTCTTGGTATATTTTTTTTTCCACTGGCATACCTATTGTACCACCAGCACCGTACACTACAGCTGTGATGGGGGCAAGTTCTGTAGAAAATACACCGAATCCTCTCGTAAAACCGACGCATGAACTATGGACACCCCAGCCAAATGATTGTTGAAAACCTGAAATACAGTAAAATAGGATTGAATATTACAGCAGCAATAGACTTGTAAGGTTTAAGTCAATTTTTATTATTTTTTTAATCAATAAATTTATTTGATTTTTATTAATTACATTTTTATTCAGTAATTTTAATTAGGTATTTTGTATTAATTAATTTTAATTATTTTGTATTAATTAATTTTAATTATTTTGTATTCATTAATTTTAATTATTTTTTTTAATTAATTAATTTTTTTATTTTGACGCTGTCTACTCCTTGCTTTTCGATGGAACTAGATGTGAGCCCTACGACACCTGTGGTCCACTGTTCCAAAGATTGTAAAAAGCATATATATAAGAATTCTTTAAAACATCATTAAGTATGTGCTAGTAAAAAGATCTTGGTTCCTATTACGTCTACCAGTCAGTGCGTCAGCTTCATCGACGGTTCGGGTGAATATACAAAAAGCTTAATTATGTTGATGTAATTTTTTCTCCGCTTTCAAAAAAAAATTAATGAATAATTTTTCGAACGAGAAAAATCATGTTAACAATATTCATTTAGAATCTGATGAAAAAAAAAATAGAAGATATTATAAAAGTGATGCGTTTTTATTAATCACTATTCTCGTTCAAAATCGTTAGTTTGCGCTGGTTGGTCTATAGTTTATTGCGTAAGTTAGCTACCGCACCTGTCAGCTTACCAATAAAACAGAAAGTGATAAGCAGAGTGACAAACTCTCTCGACATGAATATAGCCACCGTTTTCTTAAAGGCTTGGAACGCAGTTTCGTTTACTTTCTCCATCGCCGTTTTCCTAACGGCTCGCCCTAGACTAGCAAATGCCACCACTGAAGCAACGCCAAAACCAACCATGACTGTCACGAGGTTCCATCGTGTGCTAATGTCTAATCGTTCTTTACCAGCAAAAGCTATGGCTGCGTAAACATTACCGAGAATGGTACTGTAACAAATACATAAAAATGTGCCAAATAGATGAAAATACAAACTTAAACTCATCACAAATTTTCACTTTGAATTATGAGGAGAAAGAAAGATTGCATAATATATTAGACAGCAGTGTATAACAGATAACAACCTCATTTTATCATTTATGAATGGCTTTTATGTTTTGTCGGATTTTTATCTGATTTTTGACATGGAAAAAATAGCTGGTAAATTACCAAAACAGAGGAAATCTCTTTCAGTGTTTTAAAATACATGAAAAATATTTCTACCCATTTATTTGTTGCCAAACTTTTGGGTATTCCTACTTGATATACTGCCTGCAGACAATTTATCCACTTTTCGCCAATCATTGATAAAGTAGTAAAAATGAATTTTTTACAAATATTTCTCCGATTCTACAAAATTGAAACTAGGATAGATTTTATTATACTTACGATATTGTAAATACTGCCCAGAATAGACTGACGTGAATGCGATGTTTAGACGGTTCTGAGTTCTGCACTACGTAATTCCCTTGTCCCACCCATACCAATGACCCTCCCCAACCGCTTAAGCAAAGTCCGACATAGGTTGCCCACGTATTTTCCATCAAAAGCAAGCACAGGAAAACGCTGAAATTGTGAAACATACTGCACTTACTGAAAATACTTAGTAAAATGAAATGATGATATTACTGACGTAGGATTCATTATTGTTAATTGTATCTGTAGTTGAAATTTTAAATATTTCAAGTCCAAAAGGGTTCTAACTTTGCATGAATTTTATCTTCGTTTTTGGGTAGTCGCTTCATATCTTCTTGGTTTTGAAGTTAGCGGTGGAGAAAAACTGGGCGAATCGTTCTCCATTTTCTTTATTGCCCGCCGAGCACTTTCGCCCCTTTGAGCATCATCAGGGCTTTGTAGCACCATTGGTAGCTACTTGATGATGCCCGAAGGGGCGAAAGTGCTCGGCGGGCAATAAAGAAAATGGAGAACGAGTCGCCCAGTTTTTCTCCACCGCTAACTTCAAAACCAAGATGAATTTTATGGAAAGGAACAATAAATTTATCAATAGCTTATAGATAGAAAAATGCATTATGTAAGTACTAACGTCATCATGGTCGATCCTAAGGTCATAGCGCCTCTGGGCCCGATAACAGTTATAATTGTTGGAGCGACCATAAGAGAAAGTCCGTAAATAATATAAGTGATTCCCAGAGCGACGTACCCGTCAACCGAGTACGAAGGATCATCTTCTGTAATGCTGTGGTTGAATATTTTCTGCAATCGGCGTTGGAAATTAATTTGAACGAAATCACATATTCCCAATAACATAAGGCTGCTGAAAATTACGTTTGGAAGCTATTATTGCGTGAAAGTAAGTGAAACAGCTTTAATAGGAAAAATTCAAAACATCTATACCTACTTCGCGTTGCATTATCGTTCGTCGTAGGAATTTGTGGATCTGGGGACTCCATCGTATGGAGGAGCCACCTGGTGTACCTATCCTCTCGTCAATGAACAATAGTATCTCATAACCACTGGTTTTCCATAGGTTAATGATGCCGTGCAAATAGTTCAGAAAATACTTACCATTACGTTTGATCTGGCATTGTCCGCAGAAAATATCAGCAAGAAGGCAACTCCAAGATGAACAGTTCTGAACAGTTGCATCCGATGTGAAGTGCCCTTAGGCATGGTTTCGTTAGGTAATTTTGGCATGGTTTCACCTGGAAATGAACTCTCAACTGAGTATCTTCGTATTCAACATTAAATAGGGTTATGGACAGTCGCATTATTTTGTACATATTGAAAGCTCATGAAGCAAGAGAGGTGACTGGGTTCTCCCCATTGGCATTTATATGCTGGAACGTTTGGGCGCCATAACAGCTTATGTGATACAGTATATTTATAAACTTCGAGTTACGTGCTCAAATTTTGATCCAAACTGTTTCCTAGAGACGTTAAAATTATTGCCTGAATGATGGCGTGCAACGGGATGTTTTCAACGACCTAGTTAGCATTCTTTTGCAATTGACAGCCCGCTATTACATAATCTGATCATTGCCAAATAAGCCGCTACAGCTGTAAAATTTATCAGTTGCATAATTTTGCCTGTTATGGATCTTTTCATGACAATAAAAAAATTTCAAAAGTAGTTGAATCGAATCGTTTTTGGCTTAATATGATTGGATCATAATTATTTTGACAAAAGGGTTTCATCACCTGAATATGGCACCAGAACTGAGTAATAATATAATAATCGTTAATGTTATCCTTTTGAAAAACCCAGAATCCTTTATTTTGAATTCATTCTTTGGGATAACCACCATATATTTCAATAGCAGTCTTGAACATGAGTCGCAGTTAGAGAATGATGTTTTATACAACCTAATAATTTCCATTGGGTCATTAATATCAATATTAGTAAACGGACAGATCGGTTGAGTCCTGATTTTTAAAAATTTGCGATTTGAAGTATAACAATGATTATAGGCTTACCTCGAAGTCGTCTGGGATGGCTTTTGTCAAACTACATTTAATCAGGAATAATATAGAGGTCTGAAAATCCCTCGGCAGTTAACCGACTGAAGGTTTGCTTTGTGAGAACAATAATTTTTCGTATGGTTAGCGATAACGTCGGTATATTTACCTTTCCTAAGCGGGTAGATCCATCAAATGGCAGAATCAGCATTCGTGGAGCCAGTTTACAGTCAGCTCAACGGACGAAATACCCACTCTCTGTTGACTCATCAGGTAATATCGTGATAGAACTCATTCTGCAAAAAAAAAAAAAAAAAAAAAAAACGAAAAAGAAAAAAGCAATTCAGTGTTTTTCTTTTCATCCTTCTTACAGTGTTTTAAAACAAAAATGCGAAATTATATTATCAAGTCTCAATACCGTTCTTGAACCTTCGACTGTGATTCCCATCCTCTCGAGTGAGTTTCGAGGCACCACTATTTAGGAGTACTAAGTATAATTATTATCATACTCACCTATTTCAATAGCAAGAAGAAATGGAAACGAATGTAGCTATTTACATGAAACGCAAACGAATGATAAGATCGCTACCGTCAAAACCGATAGAAAACGTTGCTTATCTTGAACAGACGAATACTACAGATAATATCAGGAGACAAATGTTTAAAACGTCTCTGGGTACATACTTAAAGAGAACTATGACAATGCGCATCATGATAAAGACGAACAATATTGATGATATTGATACTTGTGTGGGCGGATTGACCTCCTCCAGGTAATTACGATTTCTGCTATTTCTGGAGCAGAAGGCAATTTCCTGTAAGCTGGCGATTGGTATTTCACAATTGATATTATTATTACGGTATTTCATGAAAAAAAGAAGTCAATAACAACACGGTCTGTATTTTTATAATTATGGACGTATGACAGCTGTTTAACATTGAATACATTGCATTTTATAGCACTAGTTTTTTAACAATCAATATGTGTTGAAAACATATGTGTAAAACACATAGCTAAAACTTATGAATTGACAGTTTGTCTACAGCGATCGTTAGTAATCGACCACTATTACAAATAATAAATTACGAGGCCCGCCCCTCTTTCCTGGACATCAATATATCTTTTCTCAGATAGTACACTTAGTTGAGTGTCACTCAAACAGTAATAATGGTACTTGATAGTATTCCCAACAATAGTTGTTGGCGAATTTTCCAGTTAAAGCAGGTAAAAGTAACAGTTAATTAATTCATCGATGTTCCGTCACTTAAAACATCAAAAAATTTCCACGTCGTGCCGCGCCATCGCGCCACTTGGAACAAAGTTTAACACAGAAATTGTAATAATGAATATCCGTAATATAATACCGAAGTATGGGAGAATTCGATGTCCAACCGTTTCCTTTTAGTGTCGTAACACTCAAAAACGATTTAAAAAGGAACACACGGCTCGTGAATATTCATTCAGTTGAGTATAAAAAAATTAAATTTCGTATTTTCGAATGTATTTTGATCATCGTTAGCGAATTAAAAATATATATACAAAATCTGTTCTTGACAAGTTCTACTTATAATTATTTAACTCCCTATATAAACACTCATACACGTAAGTATATAATATAAAGAATACTGTTTCAAGGTGTACGTCGTCTAACGCTCGCTACATCACCAGATGATCCTCATTTTTATCCCAAGTTGGTAGCTCCCAATTTTCAAACATTTTGAAACTCCAACATTCATTTAAGTAGGGCTGTTACAGAACAAAATATCACGGGAAATTCCTAAATTTAGGTGAATGTAAACATTAAGAGAGCGAGCAAGTTATCGAAATATATTGAAATGCCGTCCGTTTCTACGAGTACTTTGGTTTGGATAGAATTGCTTTTTCAAATCTCAAGCGTGTCCCACCAAATTATCCACTCACTTTTATTTCACTTGTTATACACTCCGATTTGTCTCAATTATATGAAAATATACAGTCCTTTCTACAGACAGATGATATTATAGAAAATTGAATGTATCAGTCAATTTTACTCAATAGGTACTTTCTGATGAAAATTAATTCAATCATTGAGACGTGAGCGATTTATTTTGTCAGCAGAATGTTCTCATCAATTTGTTCACTTCTTTAAAAATTCATTGTCGGTATAAATTGTTTATAAGATGCACCGACCTCCGAAGTAGCAGTATACAATACGAAATATTCCTAAACTGGCAAATAATTTCATCATTGTTATTGAAAATCTTATTTGACGAACATGGAACGTTCAGCGTATTGCTCTTAAATGTGATTTTGTATGTTAGGCCTGAATTCACTAGTCGAAACGTTTGTGGCACAGTTCTATTTTCAAAAAAATGTTTTGTAGTCTTAATAATTTTACGCTTTAGTGGTGTTCTTTTAGTCGAACTCTCGACAGTGACAAGGACCACTTTACATTACCCGCACTCAATACGTATTTCACCGAATTCTCCTGGAGGAGATTTAAAATACCGATTCGATATTATTGTAATCACACATAACCACAACTCGAAGTAAAATGGTTGTCAGCAATCAGGGGTATCAAATGTGAAAGAAGTCGATTTTATTGTAGTACTAAAAATTAAGAGTGAAATGAGATTCAGTGTGTGACGATAAATCGGATGGATAGTTACTAACAATAACTTATTGGTAACATTACCCGGGTCCCGATAACTTCGTATCGGTTTCTGAATTCATTGGCCTTGCACCTGAGAGTTCTAAGTTCTCGTTCTCGAATTTTGGCACATATTGATGCGTCCGTCAACTAGTGACAGACCCCTTAAACAATAGATAAAATGCGCATTTCACAGTAATTTACATAATATTCACATTCAAAAGGTCAATCGGAAATTATCTGATAGTATAAGTACACCCCAGTCCAAATAACAGCACCTTTACCGTTCGATCCAATTTACCAAATTCCTTGATGGATTTAACAACCAATATTATTGAGCGCACGCTTAGGTTCTGACTGAATTAGTTCGTTCATGCATCTATTGGTGAACGCAACATTTTTTTATAATTGAAAACGAAAGAAAAATGAGCTTACCTTAAGTAGAATTGACCAGAAAAAGTGGATGCAATATAATTTGTCGAAATGTCAGCAAAACATTCCAATTGAATACATTAATGCCAAAATGGCAATCGAGTGCCAACAGGAGTAATACGAAAATTGTGAACAAAAACTTTCCTGAACAATTGATTGATTATTTATGATAAGAATTATACAGAAGATATGAGAGTATTGAGATGTTTCACTAGTTTGACTTCCAACAAAGCCAACGATAGTTATTATCGTTGAGTCTGATAATGGTGTTTAAGGCGATGAATAAACGATTCTTTATCAAACAAACAACTGCAAACGTTGAGAAAACGGCTATATTATTTGGTAGAACGAATGAGTGAATACCGCAGATTCTCTGATTTAGCCCTCTTCACATTACATTTGTTTTTAAGGAGAGCGTGGGAAATTTCTCTGACCAAGCAATACCGCAGTTTTCAGAAACATTTTGAAAACTAAGTTTTATTGCTTATTGAATAGTGAACTGACCAGGTGGTGAGCCATGCGTTATTGCGAACCGATCGATGTATTGTATTGTATGTATGTATTGTACCGATGTATTGTTTTTCTATGTTGAATTTTGACTAAATTTTAGTCATGGGATTTAAAATTAATATTGAACAAGAAAGAGAAAATTATGGACGAATTGTATTGGTTATAAATTGTCTCATTACGATAAATTTCTCTTGAGGCGAAAAAATAGGCGATCAGCGATGAATAATATTGGACATTCTCCTGCTGACTACTACCTGCTCAGTTTACTGTGCGCTTGACTGGAGATATGATTGGTTGTGCTCTGATATTAAAACTGGTTCGATATCAAAAATTATTCTCGTAATCAACTAAACGGTGAAGCTCAGATGAGGATTTTACTTTTATTTTCCATCGTCAACACACGGCAGTAATTCTATAATTGGCGAACTAACGGTTGATGCAAAGATTATAGCAAGTGCTATGCTTGACTCATCAGGGTGACTAGGAAGACGATGAACAACGTCAGAGCCGATGAGGTACATCGGTGATTGGCCGAAGACGAGTCACCTCCAGTAACATTGACTCGGATCGTGGCCTGGCCAATTCCTCGGCCCGACCATACGAGAAGACTGAAATCCCCCTCGTGCTCTCGACCAACTCTTTCTACACTTAGCTGAGCCTTGTAACAGTCGGCCCAGTTTCCGTCCTGGAAAATCAGATGATGTTTGTTATTGGAAAGAATTCACAGCCGGAAAAAAGAAAGGGATATTTTTACATGATTATTGCTAATACAAAATAAGACTTGATTAGAGAATTTATTAGCATTTTGAAGATGTAAGAGAATACCTATATTTTCTTAGAGCTTTTCTGCGGTATCATTATATGTATGTGAACTTAGCTATCAACTGGCGGAAAACTAATAAACTACACTCGAGACTCTCGAACGAGCTAAAACTAATTTCATAGTGATATATTTACCGTAATATTGTGGGCAGAGACGCCCGATTCTGAACTCCCAGGAGCGATGACCCTATCCGTAGGCAATAGCCAAAGGATCCTCGAGGCAGCTGGGCTCGCGCAGTACTCGGCCATCAACGATAGCGGCCCACCTCCGTCAACCGTCAGCGAGAAATTTCGCGCGACGACCATTGGAACGCCTGAGGGATTTGACAGAACAAGTGAATAGAGTTTTATCGAAGTAACACCTCAAGTGCATCCATTGAACTTTTTTTTGGGGTAAGTAAGTTATTCTGAGTGGCGGTACTAGGAAGTAACTGAAAAAAGAGGAAAGTTGGCTTGGAAGTATTTGCGATGGACTACTGAAAGAAAAATGCATACCAGTAACTTTCAGATGGACGTTGTGCGTTCTCCAAGAATTGAGCCTGTCTGGTTCCGGAGCATAGCAGCGATAATGGCCAGCCTGCTGATACAGTACCGAGTGTATGTTTAATGGAGCACCAGGCCCCAGTGGGGACACTTGGCCTGAGGAGGAAACGCGGCCCCAACACCCGCGGTCGTGGCCACCGCACTCAAGCTGGACGGCACCGCCGACGGAAACTTCGACAGCAGCTGCTCCAGCGCTGGCTGCTGCCTCAGTGCTGCCTCCACCTATCACAGCTTCGAGCTCAGCCATCTCTCCGTCACCATCTGACCAAGAGCAGAGAGATGAATGAGAACCACATCTTTAAAAAGTATTAGGCAATAGCGATTACAACTTCTTTCTCCTTATGGGTTCTTTGTAACAATTGCAGGAGCTCGTTTCCGTCGTTTTTAAGCTCGCAACGTGTGTAGGGTTCCCTCAGAACTTGCAGCAGTGGTTGCCTAATGTACAAAGTTGTCTCCCAGTGGCATGTCTACCAACCGCATTCATTCCATTTTTCCTATTTTGTGGTCCTAATCATTAAAATTGTTCAATAATTTATTACTCGTTCAAATTGCACACACCGTAGATCTACATCCGTAGATTTTCGAAAAACCCTATTTGAAATTAGGGATTTAGATTGGAAAACCACGCTGTGTCTAACTTGTGTTGCATCTGGGAGACTATTGAGTATCGGTTAACATCATTCGGGTTGGGTTCGAACTGGTCACGTTCAGCTGCACGAAAATCGCGCGTCTTGATCTAATTCGTCAAGTTTTTCTCTGCTACTGATGGGGGAAAATTGAGAGGGATATTTAGGGAATTCATACAACTAATACTATTTTACACGCCGAAAATATTGGTAAAATTGAGAGAGTTAATTCAAAAACTATTTCGCCAGAACGAATCTCCATAAGATTTTTCACAACCCTAACATTCACATGTCTTCAATTTTAAACATTTATGTACTGTTCGGCATTCATGTCCGCCTGAATTCTGTAGTCAGATAAAAACTTTAAAAAAAAAAAAATAAAACCGACTTCAAAAAGTTTGTCTATAAAATACACTCTGAAAAGGAAAAAATAACAAAATGTCCCAACTTCGCAGCAACTCATTCGCCAACTACACATTTTAAGGACTACTTTACTACTCGTATTGACCTGACCACTTCCTGATTGATTGGATCACCTTCCCTAATAATATAAAAATTACTATTTCTCATTTCCCAAATGATTAAAAGATTTTCCTTTCACCTCTGAATTGCCTCGAGATTGATCATCTTTTGGAGTCGGCGCCTCTCTTACATTGTATTGGAGAAGCCTATAGATTCCGAATTACCAGTAGTATGAATATAAATATCATGAGTTTTCACGATTCTTGAACAGAGCAAATCAGCATTTATGAGAACTGATTATTAACAATATCGATTTGAAGGTGACTATTCACGCCTTTTCCTAAAAACCATTTCAGATTTCTCTAAGAATCTTTACGTCCAGACCCAGACTTATTACCTGGCACCTACTAATTTATCGTAAATTCATATTTATTTGTAACCATCGGTTATTTTGCCAGAGAGGCGCCGACTCCAAAAGATGATCAATCTGGAGGCAATTCAGAGGTGAAAGGAAAATCTTTTAATCATTTGGGAAATGAGAAATAGTAATTTTTATATTATTAGGGAAGGTGATCCAATCAATCAGGAAGTGGTCAGGTCAATACGAGTAGTAAAGTAGTCCTTAAAATGTGTAGTTGGCGAATGAGTTGCTGCGAAGTTGGGACATTTTTGTTATTTTTAACCGACTTCAAACAAGGAGGAGGTTACTATGGTCGTCTAGCGGGATTTTTTTTTTTTTTTTTTTTTCGGTATGTGTTGTCCACCGGCGTTCAGCTCCTGTACGTCCGATCGGGTTACTTTTTTTTTTGTTTGAAAAGGTTACTATCCAGGTAGGTCCCATAATTTTTTCAATTGGGTCCATCCAGTAGTTACGTCTCCAGACGCGGAGAAACGCCGGAAAACGTGATTTTCGCGAAAAAAGGAAGTTTTGACTTTGCAAGCTTATAACTTCTAGAATACTTGCTCGATTGTTTTGTTTCTGGTGTCATTTTGTTCATAATTTATCTGCCTACAAGGGCCTAGCTTCAATTTTTAGTTCGGCATTCTAGTATAGCGTGTAGAGAAGAAAGTGTAACAAAAAAAGTGATGCCAATTTTCACTTTTTTGAGGTTTTTCGAGCACCGTTCCCAACCACGTCGAGAAAAAAAATATGAACACTATTGCACTTGAAAGCACTTAGCTAGAGCTTTCTAACGATGGTAAAAAATCAAGTTTAGATGGCATAACAAGGGAGCAATCGATGTTTTAATGGACCTGTGTTTGAGACCTCATAACTTCCAAACCGAAACTGTTTTCCCATCGTTTTTAAACTTAAAATGTTCACATTTGAGTCTAGTTTACGTGATCCAAATTTGGTGTTGATTGGACTAAAATTAGATACTTTTTAGGCCGTATTTCTAAAAAATTTGTTTCAAAATCACGTTTTTTGGACTATTTATGCTTGTGGAAAAAAAACTACGTTAGTCATAGCATTCTCGTTAAAAGATTTGAATTCAGCGTTAAATTTTCAATAAATATCAAGGTTTTGAAGGCCAAATAACTCCATTTTAATGCACAAACGTTCGGCGAATTTCTGAAATTTTGTTCGGATTCTCTCATTCAGTGCGATTGCGGGTACGCTTGAGAAAATTATCACTCTATTATCGTTAGAGAAATAAAGAACGAGTGAATTGGTGCAATTCAGTAACCAGTAATGGTGTAGACAAATATTTGAGTTTTGATAGGTGTATCAATGGGATCAAAGTATCCGGTATGTTGACCAAGAGACCCACATAATAACAATGAAAATAGTTTGGTTATCATTATACTTTGGAACTTCAACGTTCAACTGACTTATGAATTGAGCTTGGACGGTTAGTAGTAAGTGACAAGAACTCAATAATGAAAGCTTGGGAAAATTCTGTAAAGAGAGCTATCCATAATTATTGTAAGTCACTAAAAAGAGAAAAATAAAAAAAAACTTTTTTAAAAAAAATAAAACCGACTTCAAAAAGTTTGTCCATAAAATACACTCTGAAAAGGAAAAAATAACAAAATTGTCCCAACTTCGCAGCAACTCATTCGCCATGCAACTACACATTTTAAGGACTACTTTACTACTCGTATTGACCTGACCACTTCCTGATTGATTGGATCACCTTCCCTAATAATATAAAAACTACTATTTCTCATTTCCCAAATGATTAAAAGATTTTCCTTTCACCTCTGAATTGCCTCCAGATTTATCATCTTTTGGAGTCGGCGCCTCTCTGGCAAAATGACTACCCGATGGTTACAAATAAATATGAACCATAGTAACCTCCTCCTTGTTTGAAGTCGGTTAAAAGTTAAAAAGTTACTATTGACAGACTGTTAGTTAGGTAGTTCGCTAATAATCTGACTGAAAACATTTTAATCAATCACCAATATTGTACTATTCTACTTCTTAACTAAGTTAGTATGAAAATAAATTAGGATAAGAATAGTAATTTGATTAGAAATAACTTGTATAAAAACGTTTCAGCTTATACATAACATAAATGTCGGCACTATGAAATATCAAAGTTACGACTGTTCGGAAAATATCTTCGAGCAAACGATCCAGAAGCCTACCGCAGCAGCTATCACACAGCATTCTCCAAGAATACGATAGGTCACAGTCAACCAGCTTGACCTTTTCTTGAAATGTAAGACCTTCGGAAAACATCGTCACGCCCAAAGCTATAAACCGATGACTGCAGATGGGCGTGATGAAACTGCTGCCGTTGCTCATTTTAATTTTTCTTAATTTCCAAATTAATATCTGAATTTTTTGCCTCACGGTATAGTTGAAAAGAGTGTTTGACGAGCATTCCAATGAGTATAGAACGATTTTTAGAAACGAAGAACTGTCAAGTTACACCCTCAGGTCAAATTTCTGAAAACCCCTCAAATTCGAAACAAAAGCTGTGATACGATAACCCGAGAACAAAAAAAGCTATCACTCCGCGATGGTCTCATTCGATTCAGCGTCTAAAAATCTATAGAAATTGATAAAATACACATTTTTCTGAAAACCTTGGAAATAAAAATTTTCTCCCCCTTAAAACCTCCTAAAATACCCTTTTGATCGAGCTAGCAATGTGGTTCAAGAATTGGGCCGTTGTGAGACCAAGATTGATTTTTGATGAAAATTTCAGGAATGTATAGCTATTATAGTTTGGCTACAAAAGTGTTGACAGCGTACGGCGGACGGAAATTTTTTTTGTTGGATAATCGGATTCTACATGCCTTGAAACGTAAAACACCAAATTTTAGGCGGGTTAGAAAATTTCATCTCGGGTGATTACAATGGTTTATCATTGAATAATAAACCAAAACGAACTCCAGGTTTGATACTGACCATGTCGCTATAAGGAAACGAATGGAAAACACGTTTAATATGTTTTTCACGGCTTATTTAGAACGGCATGAAATTAATTTCAAATCATCCACAGAACAAACAAATTTAACTATCAATTATAAGTCGACGATCACGTTCTCGAAACGTGTACCATTTACTAATTTAACTAAGCGATATTTGAGATCTTCCATCCTCATTATTCTTACCTCTACTACCAGTTCTGTTGAGTTGAATGAGCTTGGTTTTATCTCGTTACTCCAGCTCAGTAGATAACAAAATTATTGCTCGTCGGGTCGCGGTTCACTTACGGCAGTCTTATTGCCTTCTTTCAAACATTCCACGCACAATTCTAAGCAATTACTCAAATTCATATTTGTAAACCACTAAAAATACTTACATCTGACATTGAGAAAATAGCCTATAGATGAGTATGTCGACAAGAGATGTCTTGTCGTACATTTATACCATCCTGTGTGTTCTCGCTTGATGGACGTGAAATTAAGATAGCCGTCGTTTGACTGCTCGACAGGAGGAACGTCGTTATCTGCAAATACACAAATAAATTAAGAATATACAATTATAATACAGTAAATATCGACTGATTATCAATTCTTACGTATACTTATTTAAAAATTAAAAGCGTAAAATAATTGTTTCCTGATCATGAAAGTTAACGACGTAACTTTTTTTCACCATTTGAGGGTAATAAATGGTAATACATTTTTTTTTAAATGTTTTGAACAATTGGGCAAAAAAGTAGAATCTGAAAAATTGAGCTAATTAGAGCTCTAATATCTGGGATGACAAAGGCTATAATAATTGTACTGAGGGATAACAAGTTTTAATTTACTTTAACAACCATTTATACGAGCCTTCTCCTGTGTGGAAACACCCACCGTTTTTCCTTGAGAAATGACTATTTATAGGGATTGATTGATTCGCAACCGCTACCTTCACTGCAACGCACAGCGCCATCTCCCTGCTAAGTCGGCCCTCAATGTATCCATGCTTCTACAGCTTATAGCCATGTTCACAATTATTTTCCCTTCTCCAGGTGGTCGCATTACTTCTTATTGTAGGTTGAGGGGGAGAAAAACGAGGCGACATCTTCTCCATTTTCTTTATATTTCTCAGCCGAGTACTTTCGCCCGTTCGGGCTTCTTCAGGGCATTATAGGACCAAGGGTACCTATGGCCCTATAATGGCCATAGGTACCCTTGGTCCTATAATGCCCTGAAGAAGCCCGAACGGGCGAAAGTACTCGGCTGAGAAATATAAAGAAAATGGAGAAGAGGTCGCCTCGTTTTTCTCCCCCTCAACCTACAATAATAATTATTTTCCCGAACGGACTTCTCCCGAAAAAGTTTGGATTAGTCCTTGAATTATAAACGTTTGGTGGTTTGCTTGGTTCCCTCGTCTGCAACTGCCAATCGACAGTTGCCAAACGTGGTGAGTTGTATCTCCCACATCCTCATATTATGTGATTCTGTTGTTCCCAAATTAGCGCAATTGTTGGTTGAGGTGGTGAGCACCTTAACTTTGTACATACTGAGAATGAGGATCAAATCGCAATCAAAACAATAACAAGTTTCCTATAAATTGATACAACGCCTTAAAACATTTAATGGCCATAAATTTTTCGAGGGCCTGCAGTTTTTTCTTAGTTTCTTTATTGCCTTAATTACATTGATCCTACGGAAAAGGCTCTTGTCATTTGAAAAATAAGCAAATTACGTCACCAGCAGTTATCAAGGTATGACACTGTGATATAGTTGTGAGCCCCCTGCAAATTTTTGGGTGACAGTTGCTCACTCTGGCAGAATCGTTTGAGGCAACTATGGAGTTTAGGTGTGTTGGAACAGTTAATCGCCGCTTAGAAAGGTGATATTGTCAACCCCTAATGGTAGTGGCATCGCTACAGTTGAATAATGCGAATTTTTGCGACATTGTTCGACACGTGAAGGTCCCAGAATATCGTCTCTATCAATCCCTTGTGTGAAATAATAATTAATTCGGGACACCGGAAAAGAGAAGACATGATAGGGATGGAGGCATGTAGGGATTGTTATCTCGCAAAGCAATCAAACTGTGGCCAACTCTGCGCGAAACAAGCGGCCTCTCGGGACCTTTCCAAACTATCTACAACCAAGGATTTATGCGGATGTGGGTCAAACTCCAAACAGAGTAGAAATTGTTCTACATCTAAGGAGCAAGTGGTCTCTATCTTGGAACGGAGTTCATTGCTTGACGTCGAGCTACAAAGTCACACAGCAAGTTGTTACTGTCGAGATCGCTGGCATAATCACGGATGTGTTTCTTAATACGAGTCGTCAGCTTGGAAGTGAACACCGAAATGAAACAACCAGCGAGTTATACACGAAGCGATCGATGAGCGACTCAGTAAAACACGGTACTATAGAGATATTGAATACTCATTAGCAGTAATGATGGAGAGAAGGCACTCTGACATTATCGTTTCCTAATGAGTATTAAAAAAAAAACCTTTGAAAACCGAATAAATCAAGAATGAATGAGTTTTAAAAGGAGTTTAAACGGAAGACCGTGAATAGTCATCCCTTTATAAAATTTCATATCTCAAATAAAAAAATAGTAAAAAATCAAATATAAAAAATAATTTCATTCCACAGTATACTAGTTTCACATTGTAGTAATGAATTTTCTAAACCAGGAAAATGTGAAGTAATCTTGTTTTTCCATCTACTTCAAAAAAATGCGTGTGCATAATGATTTCACAACCAAATCAAAATTGGCAATAGTCGGTAAATGTTGACGTATACTGTTTTCATGTTCCCACACAGCAGCAAGCATTGTTATTCTGTCTGTCCGTAAAAAAGAAGCCAAACAAGCTGACTGTGCACTCAGATAAAAGCTTGACGACTCAATCTTAAGTAATGAAACCGTAGGATCCTCGCATTTTAAGTAAATTGAAACAGCTAAAAGCGGAGATGGAAATGGTATTTTTTATATTTTTTGGCAACTCGTGTTCTACCGACGGAAGCCGTTCGTGTATATCACTTTTACACCCCCAGAGAGAAGACCCTCATCGAGTGTGTGTGAGCCAGAATTTAATTTAGCCGAGGAATTATAACCGAGCAGGGAGATGAATGCGGAATGGAAGCCCGGGAGTACTTTTTATATGGACCAAGAAGAGGTGACAGTTTTTAATATCCCGAATACACAATTGCCAGCGGTGTGCTTATTGAAATCCAAAGCTATCTAAATCAGTGTTTTATAACACTGACCGACGATTTATTGAATATTTTCTAACTACTAGCGGTATTGAAGTATATACTATTCACTACCCTCTAGATTCGAATACCATGTGGCATAACATATATGCACGCAGCAATTTCTAGAGAGCGTTTTCTCTGAGTCAGACCGCTGTAATGTTCTTTGCAAAGGGAAAAAGGGTCATTTTATTTTCTGGGTGAATGTGCAACTTATCAACGGTTTCTTCTTCAAAGTTTTTTTTTACCTTTTTGCCACATGGGAACTGAAGGAGGATTAGAGTCGACGTCGCATTTCAGGGACACAGAAATTCCTTCTCTGAGTGGGATACCGAAACCAGGAACTCTCGTTATCGCGAAGGATGGTGTAACTGCAAAAAGAAGAAATTAAATTAAGAATAATTTTTAAAAGTTTTTAACATAGTATAATAATAATAATAATAAAGTTTGCTAAAAAGGATCGTTTATAGCGCCGGTACCAGAGAGCATTGTCAAATAACATCATTCATCACACTTCTTTGAAACCTTGCGATTAAATGATGTACTGTGATGTGTCAATGCAAAAGTACAAAGTAGTTACGTGAATTAGTTACAGATCACAATGTACTAGCTTACATTGAACGTCGAGCAGAATGGAAGCGTTGAAGCTGACGGGCAACGTCGGGTGGGTCACGATGCACGCAACTGTGCAGTTGTGGTGCGCGCGTAGTACTCGGGGAATATTGGTAACCGACCTGGAAAATGCGTTCAATAGGTGATGATTTGGATGGGATTCAAAAATATTTCTAGAAGATTATTCTGGCAAATATCCATCGAAAATGTCAGGTGATTTTTTTCCAAAGAAATATTTGAAAATGTAGCCAGTAAGTTACGTTCTTCTGATCGGAAATTACTAATAGGTATAAATAGCTTAAGAGACTATTTCAGAGTTGTTTTGGAAATTGGTCCTGTTTAATGGAGTTCGTCCTTGCGAATATTGAAGTGGATAATCACCTCGCCAGGCCTTGCGTTGGCGTTGGGGATACTTCTGGAGGGTCCAGGCTGGGAAGTTGCTGGGACGTGCCCGGTGGTGGCACCAAGAGCCAATGGAGTCCCGGAGCCGGAGAACCCCCTTCCACTATACATTCGACCGACAATCGGCTATTTTCTTTCACGGGTACGAACGAGTTTCCCGGATCCAGTCGACGGGAATCGATGAGCAAGTATGGTTCTCGAGGTGCCTCTGTAACAACAAGCAACTTATCGTAACTTTGGACAAAATATTATTAAATTATTGAGTTGACTGTTTTGACTTGAAATTGTCTTGGCGGAACGAGGGATCGGCCATACACTGTATTTTCCAAATCGCTGTGTTTCATGGTGGGCAGAGGCCTATATAGTTAGGTATAGTACCCTTCGAAGTAAGTTGTCTTTTTTTTCATAGTTTCGGTTCTACCGTATTTTAAATTACGTAACTTTTAACTACTACTAAGAGGAAATGAACAATTCGCAGGCAGCAAATCCACAGTTTTTTTTAATACTGTGCTCAAATCCGTTTGACATTTTGAAGATGCTGAATTGTATGAACGTGTTATTTTCATTACAATTTCAGATGGAGGGGAAAGATAGTGATATAATACCTACGCCTCAACTTATATACGAGAAATTAGATAGTTAGTTTGTTCACAATCCAACCGAACATAGTAAAATATCACCGTGATCCCACAGATAGTCGGACATCCGGAAGAAATCGGAATCTAGGGACGATACTTTTGAAAAACTTGGTTAGCAATAGCAATTCCAAGGGAAATAAACAATAGGTACCAAAAAAAAATTCAACCAAAGAGTAATTTGTCCAATGTTACGTTGAAAACCCATTGCCGTACATTTCAAATAATTAATTCGAAGGATCTTATTTGGACCAACCACAGCAATGAGAAAGGATTAGGACCTTGAGGAAAAGTAGGCGAAAATGCTAATAGCAGGATACGCATTTCGTAAAATTTACCATCAAGCATTAGTCATTTTGCCGTTTCCTCCGTTTAACACGCCGCAAGAATGAAGAGCGTAATTTTTTCCTGTTTTCGGGAGACTAGGGTAGGAGAAGTCGGTTGATGAAGAGCTATAAATCTGTTGCAACCCCAACGCTGCGTCGCTACGGTTGCGACCCGTTCATATCTCGGGACCCCGTTTCTCGTACATTTGACAACACATTCATCTCAACTAGAAACTGAATAATGGCCAAGTCTTAATTGATGAACAATGACCTCATTTCTCGACGAAAATATTCAATCCCTCGTTTCATGGAATCAAATGCGGTTGTTAAGGATAATGAATTTTTTTCAAATTTGGCCGCTACACCAAACGCCGTTACAAGCTCATAAAATGAGATGGTAAAATAATGTAATAGAATACATAATATGTGCTAGATCAGAAGACGAAAGAGATAGTTCTTTGTTGTCCATTTCATGGTTTTTAAAGCGTTACTATTCACGGCAATCGGATAAATTTTTCAAAAAACTTCGTGCTTGAAGAAAGCAGGAAGCTTCGTGCGCACTCTTATAATTGGGGCTTACATTAATAATTTATGCTTTGTTTCCAAACAAAGCAAAAAGCTTGCGAAAGCTTGTAAAGTTTCTGTTTTTTATTTTTTATGCTTTGTTTGCTTTGTTGTTTTTGTGTTTTGTTGTAATTTGTGCTTTTTTTGCTTTGTTCTATATTTCGCTGTTTGCTTCACGAAAACATATTTCTTGAGCGTTTTCATGAACTTACCATTAAAATGAAAAATCGATTTATGCTGTAGGTAAATGACCGATAAACATTTTGTGTCAAAATTGTTGCCAACAGTATATATATTAGACGTCATTGAAAAATTCAGCGATTCACTGCTACGTACATTTTTAGAGCCTAATAGATCTGAATATTAGCTATACGCTGTTGAAACAGGAATTGAAATTCGTTGCTATTTGTATGACGAGATAATTCGATGATTCATCAAGATAGGTAAATAATGAAGATGAGGTAAACGTTGTAATGAAATCGGCTGTTTATTGAACAAGCTTAAAAAAATACTAGTTACTACATTTGGCTTGAACTCTTGCAAATATGTCGAATGGTTTGAGTGCATAGCTCCGAGCCTTCAAGGTGACAGCGTACTCATGTTTTTTTGCGTTTCGACGAGCGTTTTATTTAAATCAGACTTGGCGAACAGAGCGCTGAACGCTAGTTACTGGCAGTTAATTTCATGGCGTAATATATGTAAATTACTCAACTTCAACCTCTCAGTCTCGAAGCGAAAGCAGGAAAACGAACGAGTAAAACGAGAGGTTTTAACCGTTTCTGAACGTTATTAACGAGATCAAAGGCACTGTTTTTGCCACACTCGCCGCGGGAACTAGCTGCTGTCTAACTCTGCTTCAATCATTTGAACTTATGCCCATGCGAATTTCAATCTAGATGGGGTCATATTCTGCAAATACTGGGTGCTCACGCGATTTATCGAGTATTAATGGCTGAAGGGAAATAAACGCGTTTCCAACTTTCCTCGATGAACTGAAATAGCTTTCGCGAAGTTCATAAAACTCGAAACTGAATTCGATATCATCAAGGTTTGTTCTGGAAAACTAGCTAAAGATTTAATACATCAAATACTATGTAACAGTTATCCAATTTTTCATTTACACATTTTTTGTTCTTTTTCACAAAACCTATCTTGAAACAGTGATGTAGGTAGTTGATATAAACCCCACAAAGGGTTAATAATAAAATCTACTAAGTCAACTTGTTCTTTTTAGGAATTTCTCACAGAGCTTTAGTGCATGACTGAAAGTCGTTAGAAAAATTTACACAACACATCGCAGTACGTTAGGGTTGTTTTCACAGCCTCATACTAAGATTATAAAAATTATTTTTCCAAAAAAGTTTACAATTGGCCAAAAAATTGTTTTTTCGATTCAGAAAAATTTAGTTTAAACTGGGGTTTCCGGCGTTAATCCTTCTTAATGAATAAATTCATAGTTCAGGAAGCTTCATCTAAACCCCATACATAAGTCGATATTATTACATTTGGCTGCCAAAAGTCCGACAAGATTATTTTCCGTACCACCCGAGATTTTTCAATTTTCTGTTATAATGGAGTTGAACTTCCAAGAACACCCATCAAAATTTTCTTAATATTTTTGGCAAAGAAAATTGCTTGATTCCAAAAAGTTTTAACCGTAGCGCAAGTGGAGTACCTAAGTAAACGCGGAAACGGCTCAATGTGTTCCGTAATCAGAATTATCGTCCAACCAAATACGAAACCCCAAATTGAGTTCTCCTCTTCAAACGAAAACTCATTAGGGAGCAGCTAAATTCACCCTCTTACGCCGTCGGGACCCTTGAACATTTGCTAACTGCAGCTCTTTCATTGCCATAAGCGTTCATTTGACTGAGTTGAAGAATACGTACGGTTGAAGGGCTCGCTTTTGCTTGAGCTGACTTACTGATGGAATTTATAATGTTGCTTTTGACATAAACTCGTACGAACGATCACATGTATGTACCTTGTTGTGATATTTTTAGATCGAAAAAATGAAAATAGCAAATGAAAATATTGGTTTCTATTATTAGGTTCGATTCAAACAAATTGAATGGGACGTTGCACGGAGACTCTCTAGGATGTCGGTGAGGAAGTAATGACACCCATATTGAGGTATAAAATACTATAATCAAGTATGTCACTTTTCAAATCGGTATCCAGTTTGTGAAGGATTCAAAAATAATTTCATTCACATCTTGGACAAACTCGTGAAAGAAACTGAAAGAATACATTACGTCAAGAGCAGACAGCCGTATTTATAAATGTCATGAGGCAGTTGGTGGCCAAATCCTTTGTCGATAGAGAATTCCCTCAACCGTTTTATATTTATGTCTTTAAGTCCACCGCGTCTTTATCAAGATGCATAGGAATTCGAAGCCGAAGAAGAAGTAAAGCAGCTATCACTATAGGATCCAACGACTCTTGAAGAGCTCAGTATTGTAAAAAAATGTAGGAGAAATCGGATCTGCGGTGCAAGGTGAAGGTTGAAATGCAGAGGAATGTTTTACCGTCTGTTAAAAGAAGCGAGCAGAGTAAGGTTTGGAAATAAGGAAAATCCATTATCACTATTCCGAACGTAGGTCGTTAGAAAATGTGCTTAACGAGATCCGTTCTTGCTCTTTGGAAAGGCTAGTCGCTGATATCTAACGCTTTAAATTTCCCTCAATTGCAAGGCACAAGTAGTTCCCGGCCAGTGTCGTTAACCAGCACCTTCACTCCAACTAACGATGTAATGATAAGAAAGGAAAGTTATATGCAAGAACAGGATGGGGCCAATAATGTCAGAAACCTTTTAAGTGAATTGAGAAACACGAAACGCTCGTTTTCAATAGCGGAGCACAATGTACCGTGGCACAATGTCGTACAAGAGGCGCAACAAAGGTGGCTCAACGGAAACAAGATTATCATGATAATGAAAGTAAAGCATGCACTCAGCTCTCGGCTTGAGAGCAGATGAAGTAAAGCCTCGACAAAAGTGCCGCAGAATTCATACAAGGGATGAAATGGCCAAAATTGAATTAGGCCGGATTGAATCGATTCCGAATGGAAGGGAGAAATTTGCCGAATACGATCTCATCCTAAAATTATTGAACTTCATTATAGTATTAATGAGAGTATGAAGAAGCGCGTTATAGTAGTGATTAAAAAAAAAAAAAAACCGTTTATTTTGTTTCTCCTTGTCGTCGCATTATTATTTGATGTCCAGGAAATTTGATCCTGTTTGCTAATTCTTATAGTTACCTGCCGTAAGGGGTAGAAAAACCAAGCGACTAATTCTCCGATTTTTTATTTGCTGGCTAAGCACCTCGAGATTCATAATACACGAAATCCTAAAGTATTGATATTGTTTTTAAGCATCCATTTTCCTCGCTATCATCTTCAAATTGAATTTCGGCTGAAGGCTAGGTCGAATAAGTGTTTAAAAATTAACTAAAAGAAAATTATGTTCACAACCGCACATCATACTGCAATGTGGCTCATTCGTCTTTCTCTTTTTCTTTTTTATCATTTTTTTTTTTTTTTTTTTTTTTTTGTTGTACCCATTTTTTGCTAATTCTTGATTATATTATTGGTAACCCGACTGCCGATGCAAACATGGAAGTACAGTGGTGAATTTAGATAGTTTAGTTAATTTTCAGTTTCTTACCGAGAACGACTAAATGAACGGCTGGCCCGTGTTGGGAACAAGCCCAAGGACCAGAATCGCTAGGGCGAGCTCTTGTGATGATCAGGTTGGACGTAATTCGGTCGACGTGATACCGTTGATCCTGGGCTATCGGTTCACCTCTGTGTCTCCATCGTGGAGATCCGACCGCCGTCCCTCGGCATGGCAGCAACGCCCGTCCGCCATCCCGAACCTTCACTTCGACTCCGCCATCTCCCACCGCTCCTGAAACATGGCAAGATAAAATATATTATTCTTTTCAAACCAGAGGGGATCTAAAATCTGCTCAAGCTTCAGAGTTAGTATGTATTATTCTGTCCTGTTGCACTAGCTTGCAAGGAAATGTTAATGAAAAACCAATGTTAACACAATATTATTTTCGCTTGGTTGTCGTCGCATTTATTGTAGTAGAGGGGTTGTGAGGGGGAGAAAAACTAGGCGACTTATTCTCCAGGTTTTTAATGGCTGGCCGAGCACTTTCGCCCATTCGGGCATCTTCAGGGCGACGTGGAACAGGTCCACGTCGCCCTGAAGATTCCCGAATGGGCGAAAGTGCTCGGCCAGCCATTAAAAACCTGGAGAATAAGTCGCCTAGTTTTTCTCCCCCTCACAACCCCTCTACTACAATATTATTTGTTACAAAGTTCAAAAACTCAATGATATATGATAAAATGTAGGTATATACTAACAAAATGATGAGTAATTGCCCAATTACCCTCAAAAATAGTTCTTCATCGTCGTAGTTAAGAATACTCTGTTCCTACAAACCTGAACGTCTTTCGAAAAAAATTAAATCCAGGTTTTTCAAAATTATTCCCACACATTATATTTATATTAGGTATTATGTGAGAATTCAGCTGTCCTCGCAAATGAAGACATTGTAAGTTAATCCATCAAATTTTACGCTCCTGCAGCCTACATAACTCTAACCTCAGTTCTTCATACGTCCCGTTTACGAAGTTTAAACCCCAAAGTTATGGAAAGGTGCTACGGGACAAACAGTTAAGCCGAGTTTATCCAGGTGGTTATTAACATGGAAGTTCAGTCTGAGATGCGACGTACCGTAAGAGGAGGGAGGCAAAGAGAGGATAGCACAGAGAGTAGCATTAAGATTAAAGTGAATATATCCGGGAAAGGAATACGCTATTCAAGTGATACTCCACTGGAACCCTAATCTGGCGGGGTCCGCAGGGTGATTACATTACGCCCCTTGGCTAAAATTAATAGGCGCTCTATAAATTGCACGCTGTGGCTTCGCATTTGCAATACAAAGAGGGAGCAGAGGATGTGGGCAACTGTCGCCTTGGTGACGTGCCGAGCGGAGGACATTTTCGCTCGCAAACCTCAGCGCCATCTCGACAATCTCGTCGTAAAATCGGTTGAACTAAATCAATGCTCCAATATTTCACCGAATAATCGCACTATACGAAGATTTCATTGCAAATTTCAATAAAAATACTGATAATTATAATGGCTAACAACGTAGAATGGTAAAAGTTTCAAATCCTGGAGCAATTATAATGGACCATCGATCGAATCATGACCACAGTAGACAACTTCATTATCAATGATGAGAGACGGTACGTAATTATAGGCACCAAACCAAGATAAGCAGATGTTGATGCTATTTATCCTAATCCAGATCTAATTTGTTTCAAAGACCAAATGATTGGTATTTTGGAAATACAGAGAGGGAAACAACAAAACCTTTTAGTCGCAAATATTTTACAAAATATGAGTAAAGTAAGTTTTATGGCTATTAATTTTACTACCATGACAGTTGAAGATTGCATTGGAGTTAGTCAAAGGTTGATTAATTTTTTTACTTCAATTATAGTGTTCGGTCGTTTTCGAGAGCTGTGAAACGAGGAGGAAAGAAAAGCCATTATTTTCAGGCCCAGGGCTTCCATTTAAGCCGTTTAAGAAGAATCGGGATATAAAATGGGGAACGGTCGAAAGCGCAGATTAGCGTCCGACCGAGCTGGAAAAACAATAATTCTTGGATATCCGCAGCACATTTTGCGCTCACCCTCGCCGTCATTTTAGCTCACGTTTCTGTTGAATAAAGAACTTGTAAGTACACATTGTGCTCGAGCGCCCTCTTGGCAACAGATCCACGAAAACACATATATCCGGTTATTTGAAGTTCACGATTGAAATAGTCTTATTTGAGAGGCTTTCAGACGCAGAAGGAAAAGCGGGTGATTTTTAGTTTGCAGGCATCTTATCGGATCACCACTGTTGTCGGTTGGATCCTCTTCCGCATGGTCAGACGGATAATTCCCCCACGATATGAAGAGAAAGTTCTTTACTTTGGCCAAAGTTCCAACGAGCTGAAGACGTCGGTGACGTGCAGGATGTGAGCGAGCTATGATACATTGTTAGAACGAGTCCAGAAGTAGAACGTGAAGAAGACAGCAAGCGCAAGCAGGGATAAAACGAGCACGATGTGGAGGGATAAGGCTACGTACGACTGAGATTTATTTTCTCCCGCCACGGGTCACTTGGCTTTGTTGCGTGAGAGAAGATCGAAGGTAGTGTTTGCCAGCGAACATACACAGTCTAGTGCTACGGCTATCAGGAAGTGGGGAAGAGCCTGTCCGCAGACGCAACGGCGAAAATACAATAAAGCATAATAATAAAACCACACTACTTACTTTAGCTTCGACGATTGTCTGTTTCTTTTCTGTAAAAGGTTCTAGAAAAGTGAGTTAAGCCAGTGAGTTAGCAAGCTGTTTCATAGCCTTCATCAGCTAGAGATCAAAACAACCGACACAAAAGTGTTCGTATTTAATTTTCAGCAAGCTTTATTAAATTCTTCCTACCAATAAACCGTAATTGATGTACTTGATTTTGAAACGCGATTCATTGAATTGTGGAAGCTTCTGTAATCGCTCGGGATAACAACCATCGATCCTCCTCAAAATGTAATATTCTTCGTTTCATAGCATGCATAGTAAAGTTGCAAAAAAAAAAAAAAACAAAAAAAAAACAGAAAGTCTTCTGAAAATAGTACTTATTTAGAAGGCATAAAAAATGAATCCTTTTTTAACCGATTTCAAACAAGGAGGAGGTTACTATGGTCGTCGTGCGGGATTTTTTTTTTTTTTTTTTTTTTTTCGGTATGTGTTGTCCACCGGCGTTCAGCTCCTGTACGTCCGATCGGGTTACTTTTTTTTTTTTGTTTGAAAGGGTTACTATCCAGGTAGGTCCCATAATTTTTTCAATTGAGTCCATCTAGTAGTTACGTCTCCAGACGCGGAGAAACGCCGGAAAACGTGATTTTCGCGAAAAAAGGAAGTTTTGACTTGGCAAGCTTATAACTTCTAGAATACTTGCTCGATTGTTTTGTTTCTGGTGTCATTTTGTTCATTAACCGACTTCAAACAAGGAGGAGGTTACTATGGTCGTCTAGCGGGATTTTTTTTTTTTTTCGGTATGTGTTGTCCACCGGCGTTCAGCTCCTGTACGTCCGATCGGGTTACTTTTTTACTTCCATGTTTACGTAGTAAATGGAAGTATTGAGATCGTCCGAAAAGTCGAATTCGGAACCGAGGTCCTGATGGAAGAAATTTTCATAGTAGTATAAATGAATGAATGAATGAATGAATGAATGAATGAATGAATGAATGAATGAATGAATGAATGAATGAATAAATTTTTATTTTTCTGTACAGTTTAGGGCATTACTGCCCTCTCTTACAACTATACAGAATGTAAAATAACCATGAACTTGTACACACATTAATCAGTCCTTCAATAAAAATAATATGAATCTTTTATCGTCGTGCAATACTCCCAATGAACAAAAAAACAAAAAAACTTAAACCTACTTATAATCCAGAAATTAATCAATTAACAAAAAAAAATAAACATCAACTTCATACCAAATAAAAATGCAACCAAATAAAAATAAACAAAAAAAAAACCGTCACTTCATACAAAATAAAATACATTGACACTTATAATTTAACTTAACTCATACCTGGTCAAGAGGTCATTTCTCAACTTTATTTTGAAACCCTCCAAACTTCTAATTTCCTTGATTTGTGGGTTCAATCCGTTATACACCCTGGACGCCTGAACTACAAATGACCGTCCGTATCCTGCAGACCTGTGTGACGGAATACATAAAAGATCCCTAGCATTTCTTGTGTTAATATCATGTACGTCCATCATTCGTGAAAATCGTTGGAATAAATACAAGGGTTTTTCCGTTTTCAATATTTTCTTAATCATAACACAAATTTTGTATTCCTTTCGTTCCTTTATTTTTAGCCATTTCAGCTCCCTATAGTAAGCCGTTACATGCTCATCCTTTCTCAGCTGGAAAATATACCTAATACATGCATTTTGGGCTTTCTGTAACCGTTGCATTTCCTCCCCACTCAAATCGCAGAATGCAATACTTGCATATTCAAATAAAGGTAATATGAGACACTGTACCAGCATTCTACGGACCTCATTCGACGGATGAATTGTCAACCTGCGAAATTGATATAAACTGCCATACACTTTTCTGCACACTGACGTTACTTGGTCTCTCCATTGTAAACTTTTATCAATAATTAACCCTAGACTTACAACTGACTCTTCATATTCTAACGTTTTGTCTGCTACCTTCACTTTACATAGATCATCCATTCGCAGCTTACACAACAGTCTCGTAGTTCCTATCACGATCGCCTTTGACTTCCCGGTATTTATAACCATTCCATGATTACCACACCATTTGTCTAATAGGTCCAAATCGTGATTCACTTTTTCGATACTGCTATTGATTTCATCAATACTAGCATGTATATACAATTGTAAATCGTCCGCGTACAACATATGCTTACAAAATATGAAATTCTCCCCTATTCGATTGATGTAAAGAATATACATCAAGGCGGCCATCGTAGTACCCTGCGGAACCCCTCTTTCATTTTTCAGCCACTCAGACACCATTCCAGTAGATGTCCTTATTCTTTGTGACCTATCACTTAAATAAGAATGAAACCACGCTATTACATCTTTTGAAAATACTCAGAAACACTTTCTGAACAAGTGTCTGTGTGTCTGTGTGTCTGTGTGTCTGTGTGTCTGTGTGTCTGTGTGTCTGTGTGTCTGTGTGTCTGTGTGTCTGTGTGTCCGTCTGTCTGTGGTCACAAACTGACATAAATCGCCATATCTCCCTGAAAAATGGATGAAACCTTATGAAATTTTGAGGGAATGTTTTCCCAGTGATTGTGCAAAATTAGGTTTTTCCGGATTTTGAATTACACACAGTACTTCCGAGATATAAGCGTTCAAAGTTTTTTCTGTTTCGATTTTTACAGGCTATGAGAGTCAATATTTTTCTACGTTTGAGGGCTTGAAATGTCGGTTATGGCAAGCAGAAAACGCTAGATTTTTTGTATAGTGGGTCACATACAATGCCTCCACGTTATGAGCGTTTTTCACGATTTCACTAGTGCATGTTTTGTATTTTGATTTTTACAGGCCGCAAAACTCAATGTATTTGAACGTTCAAGGTCTTAAAATGATGGGGTCGGCGATTGAATGATGCCTGATTTTTATCAAATGGGTCACATGCAGTACTTCCGCGTTATTTGCACATTTGCTACATTTTGATTTTTATAGACCACAAAAATGAATATATTTGAACGCTGGAGGACTTAAAATTTTTCTATATGACAGTTGAATACCGCTTGATTTTTGTTATTGGGGTCACATGCAGTACCTCCTCGTAAAACCCATTTTCAGTTACTTTATTTGTATTTATTGGGTCTCTTTGCTTTAAATGTGACCAACTTTGACCTCGTTCACAAAACTTGTTTTGCATAGTTTGGATAACACACAGTACTTCCGCAATATGCCATTTTTTAACTTTTGAGATTTTAATAGACCGCAAAAGTGAACATACATTATACTTTAAATTTTCTATATGACAGCTGAATATTGCTTGATTTTTATTATCGGGGTCACCTGCAGTACCTCCTCGTAAAACGAATTTTCAGTTATTTTATTAAGCGTTATTGTACTTTTAGGGTCTCTTTGCTATAAATATTACCAACTTTGAACTCGTTCACAAAATTTGTTTTGTATAGTTTGGGTAACACACAGTACTTCCTCTTCATGACATTTTTCGGCTTTTGGGACTAATATAAACCGAAAGAGCGAATACTTTAGACCTCAAGTTTTCTATATGATAGCCGAATATCGCTTGATTTTTATTATCAGGGTCACATGCAGTATTTCCTCGTAAAACGATTTTCAGTTATTTTATTAAGCGTTATTGTACTTTTTGGGTCTCTTTGCTTAAAATATGACCAACTTTCACCTCGTTCACAAAACTTGTTTTGCATGGTTTGGGTAACACACAGTACTTCCGCTTCATGCCGTTTATTAACTTTTGAGAGTAAGTATAAACCGCAAGAGTGAATATACTTTAGACTTTAAATTTTTCTACATGATAGCAGAATATATTGCTTGATTTTTATTATCAGCGTCACATGCAGTACTTCCTGGTAAAACGCATTTTCTGTTATTGGACTTTTTGGGGCTGTTTGCTCTATATTTGACCAGCTCTGACCACGTTCACAGAACTTGTTTTGTATAGTTTGGATAACACACAGTACTTCCGCCGCATGCCGTTCTTTTGCTTAAGAGATTTTTATAGACCGGAAGAGTGAATATATATGAAGGCTGGGAGACTTTAAATTTTTGTATATGAAAGCTGCATATTGCTTGAGTTTTAATTTCCGGGTCACATGCAGTACTTCCTCGTAAAACGCATTTTCAGTTATTTTATTCAAGCCTTATAGTACTTTTGGGTCTCTTTGCTCTATATACGACCAACTTTGACCAAGTTCACAAAACTTGTTTTGTATAGTTGGGATAACACACAGTACTTCCGCCTTACGCCGTTTATCGCTGTTGAGCTTTTTACAGGCTACAAAAATCAATATATTTGACGCTAGAGGGGGTATTTAACATTGTAATGGCGAGTGAAAGACGCATACCATACTATACCATGGTTATAACTGTTACCGACTCAAACATGGAAGTACTGTGTGATCTATGCACACCACTGGTTTTTTGTTTGAAAGGGTTACTATCCAGGTAGGTCCCATAATTTTTTCAATTGAGTCCATCCAGTAGTTACGTCTCCATACGCGGAGAAACGCCGGAAAACGTGATTTTCGCGAAAAAAGGAAGTTTTGACTTTGCAAGCTTATAACTTCTAGAATACTTGCTCGATTGTTTTGTTTCTGGTGTCATTTTGTTCATAATTTATCTGCCTACAAGGGCCCAGCTTCAATTTTTCGTTCGGCATTCTAATATAGCGTGTAGAGAAGATAGTGTAACAAAAAACGTGATGCCGATTTTCACTTTTTTGAGGTTTTTCGAGCACCGTTCCCAACCACGTCGAGAAAAAAAATATGAACACTATTGCACTTGAAAGCACTTAGCTAGAGCTTTCTAACAATGGTAAAAAATCAAGTTTAGGTGGCATAATAAGGGAGCAATCGATGTTTTAATGGACCTGTGTTTCAGACCTCATAACTTCCAAACAAAAACTGTTTTTCCATAGTTTTTAAACTTAAATTGTTCATATTTGAGTTCAGTTTACGTGATTCAAATTTGGTATTGATTGGACTAAAATTAGATACTTTTTAGGCCGTATTTCTAAAAAAATTGTTTCAAAATCACGTTTTTTGTACTATTTATGCTTGTAGAAAAAAAAACTACGTTAGTCATAGCATTCTCGTTGAAAGATTTGAATTCAGCGTTAAATTTTCAATAAATAACATGGTTTTTGGGGAAAAGAGTTTTTTTTTTCTTACAACCGCTGGATCAAACAAGCGAAATATTCCCTAACATTCTAGGAATTTAATGGTTTTTGAGGAGAAATAATTGTTTTGACCGCGGTAATTGTACACTTCTTATTGGATCATACTACTGAGTATAGGGGTATTGAATAGTTAAATAAATAAATAATAATAATAATCGTTGTTCTTCGTTTGGTTGTCGTCGACTTGTTCTCTTGTTTTTCATTAGCTTGCAAAGCACTTTCGACCCTTCGGGGCATCATCAGGGCTTCGTAGCACCATTAAAAGGTATTCACGGCCCCATAGGCCGTGCTTGGGTCCCATAGGGGTGAAACTGCTTGGCAAGCTAATAAAAAACAAGAGAACAAGTCGCCCCCTCAATCTCAGCAGCAAATAATAATAATAATGAAATTTAATTAAATAGATCTTCGTACGGTATTCGAATTCGAGGACAATCATAATGTAAACTAAGGGAATGGGTCGTACCTATCATTAATTTGATAAACACGGCTTCGCCGACGCGCAGACTGAAAATCGAACAATGTACAATATTCCAATGGAGAATACGAAAAACGCAAGGCGAGTGCATGAATCACAGAATATGACACCCTGCCGGATATATTTACTGAGATTGGAATAGTAAGCGTAACAACAAACCCGACAGCCAATTTTCAGGTTTTATCTTCTCGAGATATAGAGAGAAGATTTGAGGTGAGGGAAACGCAAAAAATAGACGCAAACAAAATATGACATACTGCTGAGAAACGTTGCCAGCAAACGTTCCCCCATTTCGCTTCAGGTTGATATAATTTACATACAGTTTCATGGAGCTCCGTCAGTTGCTGAGATAAAAAGAAGGGTGAATTTTTATTAAGGGCAGCATCTTTTTTCACAGGCCAGCCGCAAATATTTCACATCGAAGCTTTCCGTAGACTGCAAAGGATGGACGATGAAGTTTGGGATGATCTTGGAGGTCCGGAATTATCAGTCAAAGAGAAAGACAAGAGCGGTAGCCCGGCTTCTCTAACGAGGTTTGCAATGATAAACGTTGTTTTTCCGAAATTGCCCCTCGCTCCCAGCGGCAATCGAGTTTTGCAAATGCGAAGAACGAAAGATTTTTGAGAGAAATGGAAAATTCCTCGTTCCAGCGAGCGGAAAATGAGTTGACGGATGTGAAGATAAATTCATTATGGAATTTTAATGCATTGGAGCAACAATGGTTCAACGTTCTTTAGGCAGCAAATTGAATTTCTGAATTCAATAAAAGAAAAAATAAAATAAAATACAAAATAGCTACGGCAGCAAAACAGATTGATGACGTTAGTAAAAATGAATATGCCCGCATTATCGTTCAATAACGACTCATTTTGTGATCGAAGCTAGGTCAAGTACCTAGGTAATTTTTTAAAGGGATATCACGATCATTCTGTGGTATATTTAAAAGTCTTCCCGTACAATGAAGTTAATAAATTTTTTCAATCTGATACCATTTTCGACTACACATACAGTTCTAATATGTGAGTGATGACGATTATATTATCTTCTATCCGGTTCGATTTATGGCTATGCAGCGACGTTACCGTTCGCTATTTGTTAAACACGAGGGAACACGGCAACGCCGTTAGTGCACTTCATGATAAAGCGTCAAATTCAACTTTTCCCTAGGAACGCGTGACGGCAACACGACGTAGAGGTTAGCCGGCGGTGGTTTTCTAGTGGCATAATTCGAGCGCTTACTAATTAACAGCATCGGTTGGCTGCGTTTTAGAGCAATCGCCTCCTTCTAGCTCAACTCAAACTCTACATAATATGTAGAGCTATGTATCAGCGGTAAATATTATTTACCGCTGATCAAGAGGGAAATATCCGGAATATCCGAGAATGTTGAATGGAAATAAAACAAATTAATTTGGTGTGAAACTCTTTTTTTTTGTTTTTTTTTTTTTTTAACTACCTATAGTGTGTCGACGTATTGATTGATCTTTTAACAGAAATAATTCATGGACTGAACGTTTCTTCCTGTACGTCGTTATGAATGGATTTGTATCCTGAATATCGAATTGGAAGAAATAGCGATTAGCATTTTGACGTTTTACTGCGGAAATGGTTTGTGATGTTGAATATATAGTTGAAAGTGTTGTTAACTCTTTATGAAGAGGTAAAATATTTTTCAATATTCTTATACAGGATAGAAAATCCAGCCAACACCAGTTATTGTCATAACAAAAAGCAATAGCGTTACAAAAACGATTTATTGGAAAAAATCTGGTTGCTGTATGTAAATATTGTAACAGTATTTCCCCAATATTTTCCATAAGCATTGACAGTCAGGAAAAATATGGCAGAGCCGATACAAGAACCTTTAACGGACGATAAACCTTGCGATCCACCCAAGTACTGTAAACCGCAGTTGAAAGAATTGTTGAAAAGGAAGATAACTGTGAACGTGACGACAGGAATTTTAGCAGGTCTGGCCGCGAGCATGTTGATGTACTACTTTGTGAATACTCCTAGGAAGCAAAGATATGCTGAATTTTACAAGTAAGTTTTAATACACAGATCTGGTATCTTTTATAATATATCCAAGATTGGGGATATAGCTGGTTTAGTTTTTGTGCAGCTTCAACTTTCAAGCAACTTAATTGTTTATTTGTGGCTAACGAATATAAGTAATGTATGCGAGCTACACGATTGAAGTGCAATAAATTGAGAGGGCTTCTTCAAATGATGGGACGGATTTATTGAATATTATCATAATTATTATCACAACTTTATTGCCACAACCCGTAAAATAAAATAATTCCAATGCGTGTGAATTTTAATAATTTGTTCATTTTAACAGTATTCGACACTTTCCCATGTATTAATTATAACCATATTTAAAAATAATTATAACCATATTTAGAAAAAATCCTTTTCAATATAAATTTGCGAATGACTGTGATTTTCCTTAATTTTTCAGGAACTATGATCCTGACGCAGTGTTGAAGGATATGAAGAAGAAAAAATTGTTACAGTCAGTAAAGTAAAGCCAGGCGACGTTTGGTTGAATTCGATTCTTCGAACATTTGAAACCATTTTTTTAGAATCATGGAATGGTATTGAAATTTGAATTGATTAAAGCGTTGGTACAATTAAATGTGAGAAGCATTGATGAAAGTGGAAAAGTGACTCTCCAAACCATCCATGGTTGTGGACACAAAGGTTATCGCCGTATCATCGCCCGCTTTGGTCACGTTTTATTGGTTACATAAATATGCCACGACTAGTACAGCCGTCGAGAAATGCCGAATAGTCGGGCTTACCAGTGGCCCATCCTTAAAGCGTGGCCCATCCGTAATTCATCTTTCGTATGACAACAACAGCAGAAACAAAACTAAATTAGGTAGGTAACAGAAATGATCATAACCCAAGAATGTTCCTTCTTTTCGTCAGATCACCAGTAATTTGAATAATGAAAGTGCTAAGTTTAATGATTACGCTGCTAAGCCCAATGGTTATGCTGAGCATATTTTTAAACGTAAGTGTTGGTTAGCCAGTATCCAACGATTGATACAGCCTCTTCACGTATAACTAGTAGGTCAAGTGTAATTTAAACATTGAAGTCGTTAATAGAATATTGATTTTTTTTGTAGGTTGAGGGGGAGAAATTGAGGCGAGGGTACCTATGGGCCATAGGTACCCTTGGTCCTATAATGCCCTGAAGAAGCCCAAACGGGCGAAAGTACTCGGCTGAATAATAATTTAAAAAATGGAGAAGAGGTCGCCTCGTTTTTCTCCCCCTCAACCTACAAAAAGAAGTAATGCGACCACCTGGAGAAGAAAAATATAATATTGATGAACCGACATTGGACTATCAATTAAAATTTATAAATTTAATATACCTACGTCAGCATCTGAATTTAATGTTTGTCAACCACACAAATCCTTCCAACTGCAGAGGGCTAAAAACAACCGCGTTCTTTGAATCCAACGTTGTTTTGTTCTTGTATTGATTCACGTGTTGAGGTTGAGACCAATTAGTAACAGGAAAAAATAAATTGTTCTACAACACCCTGAAGATGCTTGAAGAGGCGAAGGCATTCGGCTGAATTCAGAGAGCATGTTAATGGATTTCTCTCTCACTGAACACTTCCATCCTAATCACGATAATGTTGATTTCATTGAAGTCGGCAAATGATTGCTTCAGTGTACTAACGAAAAGAGCATTCAATACTATTGTGAAATAGGAGGGCTCGAATAATGCATAGTTTATCCGGTGAGAGTGGATAGCCATCGTTTGAACGTAAAATCACAACCGTTCCCGGGTCAGCCCCTCAGAATGAACTCATTACTGAATCTCAAAATGTAGACGGTTCGGAATAGAAGATACATCACCGCACACGTCACCACATGCACAGGCCGAGTGCTTTGCGTTGGCAAGAGGGTTTTGCTTTGGAGAGCTTGATGCCCATGGCCACCACAGCTCTTGACACATTGTCAACTGAAATTCAGCGCTATTCCTCGCCGTCAGAGAACTTCCTCCCCTCGTCGGGCAACCGTGGACCAAGCGATCCGCTGACGTCCTCAATTAGCGGTGCAGCCACCAGTGAAGGGCGTGGGAAGCGGCATCTCTGTACGGATGGAACAGGGACTGTTTTGGGTTGTGGAGAGAACGACTATTTCCGGACGAACGGAAGGGGCCATTCCCCGAGGGAGTGTCTAGATTACGCTAACTCATTCATGGGGACCAAGAATCGAAAAAATGCCATAATATAGCCCACTTTTCATAAAAGTGGCCTCCTTCTTACCGAGCATCGTAAGTATATATTGTGGTAATAGGGTTATTAGGAAATTCGGATAGTTTATTTGCCGTCGTTTTAAGTGACTTATTATCATATTTATTTGTCGTCGAGTTTTCTGATTACTGTTCGATCAGATAGTAGACTTAATTAATGCTTATTACCGAGTGACGTGGCGAAAACGGCAATGCATTCAGATTAACCGAGCTTTAAGTTTCTACCGCCATATAAACCTGACAGCTCTAAGCTTTGAAAATGCCTACAAAAAAAAAAAAAAAAACTCAAGACTAATTACCGTCTTTATTTGTATCCCCTCAAACTCTCAGATTATAATATACACGACAATACAAAAACGAAGTACATTCATGGGTAGGATGCGAGCTCAGTATTATTTTACAGAAGGTTTGGTGTATCTATAATTTTCATTATTATTATATTAGTTATAATATTTACTCTCATTAAACGAGATGATTTTTTTATTTTCATAGAGAGTTGACAAATGGTTACAGCACATTGCATTTACCAACAATGACATTACTGTCATTTGCATGTGTAGCGGATATACAAGCATAACAAATTACTTTGACTATCGTTTAAGTAAGAATTCTGTTGCAAGTGCGTAATTTCCCAACCTAAATATGGTTTCACTATTAGAAATGATTCTTATCGATGGAAAATGAATAATCATTACAATAGTGAACTCAACCGGGACAAAACTTATAACAAGCTCTGTCATGTGGGCAAGGTTTTGCGGATAGTAGCCTGATACCGCATGCCCTCTGCCTTCAGCCCCGCGTGATATTTGTTCAGAGAATCTGGCTTAGACGTGAACGAGTTGGGCATCAGAGAGTACTTTTATGGCTGGACAAAGCGCAGAGGTTAGAGCCTTTATGTTACTCACATTGGTATTTCAAAGAGTTCCACTTTGGTCCCCCCCTCTACCGCATTCAGAGAAACCTTAGAAAAATTCGAATGCAAACGCGAATGATAAAGTGGCGTGAATGTTCAAACAATAATGTAGGTTTCAAATTATAAAATATCATGCTACGAAAAAAAATGGAAAAACGGATAGTTATGAAATGGCGAAATTGTGAGTAAATTACTAGGTACTTAGGTTGATAACTCAAACTCCAAAGAAGCTTCAGAAAAAAATGCTTTAGAAAAGTGTTGGAAACGCTGAAGTGCTGCAGCGAAGTCAAAATTAAATTTTTAACCGACTTCAAAAAAGGAGGAGGTTACTATAGTTGACATGCGGGTTTTTTTTTCGGTATGTATTGTCCGCTGGCGTTCAGCCCCTGTACGTCCGATCGGGTCACTTTTTTTACTTCCATGTTTATTTTGTTTGAAAGGGTTACTATCCAGGTAGGTCCCATAATTTTTTCAATTGATTCCATCCAGTAGTTACGTCCCCAGAAGCGGAGAAATGGCGGAAAACGTGATTTTCGCAAAAAGAGAAAGTTTTGACTTTGCAAGCTTATAACTTCTAGAATACTTGCTCGATTGTTTTGTTTCAAGGGCCTACCTCCAATTTTTCGTTCGGCATTCTCATATGGCGTGTAGAGAAGAAAGTGTAAGAAAAAACGTGATGCCGATTTTCACTTTTTTGAGGTTTTTCGAGCACCGTTCCCAACCACGTCGAGAAAAAAAATATGAACACTATTGCACTTAAAAGCACTTAGCTAGAGCTTTCTAACAATGGTAAAAAATCAAGTTTAGGTGGCATAATAAGGGAGCAATCGATGTTTTAATGGACCTGTGTTTGAGACCTCATAACTTCCAAATCAAAACTGTTTTTCCATCGTTTTTAAACTTAAATTGTTCAAATTTGAGTCTAGTTTACGTGATCTAAATTTAGTATTGATTCGACTAAAATTAGATACTTTTTAGGCCGTATTACTAAAAAAAATTGTTTCAAAATCACGTTTTTTGTACTATTTATGCTTGTAGAAAAAAAAACTACGTTAGTCATAGCATTCTCGTTAGAAGATTTGAATTCGGCGTTAAATTTTCAATAAATAACATGGTTTTGAAGGCCAAATAACTCCATTTTATTGCACAAACGTTTGGCGAATTTCTGAAATTTGGTTCGGATTCTCTCATTCAGTGTGAATGCGGATACGCTTCAGAAAATCGTCACTGTATTATCGTTAGAGAAATAAAGAACGAGTGAATTGGTGCAATTTAGTAACCAGCAATGGTGTAGACAATTATTTGAGTTTTGTAAGGTGTATCAATGGGATCAAAGTATCCGGTATGTTGACCAAGAGACCCAAATCAGTGGATGGATTATTCCAAACATTCAAACTCACTCTCAATCAACATAATAACATTGAAAATAGTAGGGTAATCATTATACTTTAGAACTTCAACGTTCAACGGACTTATGAATTGAGTTTGGACGGTTAGTAGTAAGTGACAAGAACACAATAATGAAAGCTTGGGAAAATTCTGTAAAGAGAGCTGTCCATAAGTGTAAGTCACTAAAAAGAGAAAAATAAAAAAAAAAACTTTTTAAAAAAAAAATAAAACCGACTTCAAAAACTTTGTCTATAAAATACAATCTGAAAAGGAAAAAATAACAAAAATGTCCCAACTTCGCAGCAACTCATTCGCCAACTACACATTTTAAGGACTACTTTACTACTCGTATTGACCTGACCACTTCCTGATTGATTGGATCACCTTCCCTAATAATATAAAAATTACTATTTCTCATTTCCCAAATGATTAAAAGATTTTCTTTTCACCTCTGAATTGCCTCCAGATTGATCATCTTTTGGAGTCGGCGCCTCTCTGGCAAAATGACTACCCGATGGTTACAAATAAATATGAATTTACGATAAATTAGTAGGTGCCAGGTAATAAGTCTGGGTCTGGACGTGAAGATTCTTAGAGAAATCTGAAATGGTTTTTAGGAAAAGGCGTGAATAGTCACCTTCAAATCGATATTGTTAATAATCAGTTTTCATAAATGCTGATGTGCTCTGTTCAAGAATCGTGAAAACTCATGATATTTATATTCTTACTAATTCGGAATCTATAGGCTTCTCCAATACAATATAAGAGAGGCGCCGACTGTAAACGGTTTTGATGTGGGAGTCGTCGGGATTTGGTATATTGTTAACTACCGCATCAAAGGCAATGCCTCAGAATCGTCTGTTTCGCAGGAGGAACTCTTTCCTAAACAACCCTTTCTATCCGTCGCGGATGAAACATGGCCTCTGGCGGTTTTTCGAACAACTTCCATCCGGTCGGTCTGCTATCCTCTGTTTGACTTTTGAATATAGCTGTTGTTCTCGCAGTCCATTAAGTCATAAAAGGGTTGCAGCCAGCTGAACTGCTCGGCGGAAACGGCTGTTCTTCGCAGTTGAAAAGCAATCGGTACGCCGTTCTGATAGGCGTTCAATCCGCTAAAAGTCAGAACCGTACATTTGGCGTCATACATCGTGTCATATTTTATTGTTTCGAAGCTTCAACCGAGCAAAGCGGTGACTTGTCATCGTCTTCACAAGACGAAAACGTTCATCACCCGAATGCAAAACGGGAACCTACTTGCGATTACGTTACATTAATTTCTTACGTTACATTTCTGGTTCATTGGTTTGCTGGTATCACCACGACAAGTGTGATTATCTCAATTTCGATCCTACTCTCGTGCAACTTTTAGGATTTTGCTGATCATACAAAGGGTGGTCCCGTAATTATTTCAGCAGAATAAGTTCGCCAGTAACCTCCGCGCCCGAAAGAACGTAAAATCAAATTGACTCGAATATCTAGCAACGCTTGAACGGTCGTTCACCTTTCAAAAATAGTCTAATCTTGACGATGAGATGGCGCTATAAAAACTCATTACGATCAGAATTGTTTCCAAAGTGGACCAGGTTTAAAAGCGTTGGAATTGCCAGTGATTTCACAAAATGTCAATAACCATCCCCACTTTTGGTAACGAAAGGAAATTGAAACAATGGCGCATATCCAAAGTCCTCAGTTGATAATTCATTCCTGTTGGAACACGTGGTACCGCGTGTCCCATAAGGGGAACAGGCATTCAAAACGAGAAACTTGAGGAACTAGCGAAAAGCAAGAACTGAGTGGTGTGTATTGTGAACGTGTATCGTGGAAACGCGTGTCGGGTAAGGGAAATGAGTAGAGGTTTAATGTATTAGGAAGAAGTTTTGTTAATGAGATACTCGAAGAAAAGCGTCGCTCCAGGTTAATCGAATGAAAAGGACCACCAGCGCGTGAAAGGTAGTTCTCCCTTAGCGGAATTTTGATTAACGGAGACTGGAAAGCCTCACCTTCATGAAACTAATGAATAAAGCAGAAGCGCTAAACAGACACAAATTGCCGTCTGAATGACTGCACAGCCAGTGTGTTGTATAGGCTTCTCTCACACCCTCAAAATACACTGCTGCATGGTAAAGAGTTTTGTTTCCCACGTGAATTCGCCGTTTTACTTTCTCTTTGGAATTCTCCACTCTTAAAATAGACGTTGGGCTACAACGTCTCATTGGGCTACAACACTCTATCTAATATATGTATGAATGCGATTATTTTTCTTTCTCGTTACTTTCGCGTTGACGAAGAAACTTTGTGTCTATCCATCGCGAGATTATCGACTGCTAAAACGCAATGTCAAGTTACCATGTAGCGCATGACGTCGTGTCGGCTGTAATCCATCACGTTGTGTGGCAGGCTAGGCTGGTGGTGGGCAATGTCACGCTCTGAGCGCCCATTTCACTAATTGCGGAACGTTTTGCTGCATGTGAGTGCGATAACCTCTGAGAGAGCTCTGCTACGTATACAAACACTTGGTCTGATACTCGAGAGAAAAATTAAAATTCGTCCGCTGTTCGTACGGTTTTCGATGTACAGCGGTCCCGAGAGCATAACTGCTGTAAATAAATGTATGCATTTATGTTTAAAAAATATACCCTCACGTTCTAACTTTCATAGTTCGTTCTTCTTCCTAGACGATGAGGGGACACCGAGGAACTATGGGCGCACCTGATAAATTGAGCCAATTTCGCACAACTAGAAACAGTCAAACTGAAACCATTATTTTTCAATCCAAAGGCAGCGATGTGCGTTAGTTCGGGCATCAAGCTCTGAATTATTTTAGAACTCCTTATCATGGAAAAATCATCTTAAAAATAAGTAAAATGTATTTCGTGGAGTTCGTTTTGGTTAAAAACCTTCAAACAAATCCGTAAAATCTTATCATTTTTTTCAGTATTTCGCAATCCCGAGAAGTTGTCGGCTAAATGATCTGAACAGTTCTCATAATTTGGCTATTCATTTCCTCAACCCGTCATTGTGCCCTATCGGTTCTTATATATTAGATGAGATACTATGGGGATGATGGTAGAAGAAAACGGCGCTGCAACGACGTAACTGCCAGAGGGTAATACGAGATGCTAGGCGAGGAAGGGTGATATAACGTTATGTAGATCAGTGCCGATATTAATATTTTGGCGACACGACAGACCCTCCGGCCAACCATCTCGTATCCTAAGTGGTCTCTGATATAATATTTGGATAGGCTGCAAAATTCACGGTTGAATACCATCACTTAGTAATGACCCACTTACCGTCGTAACAAGAAGAGGAAAATTCATCGAGAACTCCACGAGCCTATTAGATTCCACTCCAGTGTATAAACAGTTTTTAAGAAGCAAATTAAACGAATGGAATTCTCTATCAAAAATATTTTTGCATTGTTTGGAATTCACAAGGTATGACTATCTCATGAATATTAATTAAATTGCGCGGAAACCGAAAAATACTCTTTCTGAGTAGCACTCTATAACAATTTCGGGATCAGAATTGGCTGTCGGAAGGTATGAATTTATAACTCCTCAATAGCGTTTGAGTTTGACGAAAGCGAATAACTATTCTCTCTTGTTCACCTCCTACTAGTATCGATTCATCTATGCAGGTATTCGAGCAGTGCTCTCCTTTGCAACATAATTCGATTTATTCTTCGCCTCATCTTTGTATCCGGTTGAGAAAAAAAGAGGGAATTCATTGAATATGAATTTCTGATTCCATCAGCCCAGATACTCCTGGTATCCTCGACTAAATCTCCTTGTTAAGCAAGAAATAGCGTGGGATCAGAAAGGGGTAAAAGATGGAAGGCACTTTGTTGAGGATCGATATCATTCCGCATCCACCATTTGGGTTCATTACTAAGTAAAAACCCGATACTGTAACTGAAGAGTCTCTAAAGGAGAGAGGAATTCGTAAGATGATTGAAAAATCTCCGATCAACTTGAATGAAAGTTGAGGGGCTTTTTCGAAACGAAGCAAGAAGATAAGTCGGAAGTTGAACGGAAGAGTGAACCGAGAGCCAGGCGAGGAAATAAGAGAGGAACGTTAATTAGTGGTAAAGCTATTCTCAAGAAGAGGGTTCCGCAGTGAAGCTTCTAGCAAAGTACAGGAACTTCTCTGTTTATATTGAATAATAAATATTGTTAACTTGCAATTTAAGCATAATTGGGAGAAGCTCGAACAGTTAACAGAGACAGTATGTAAATCAATTCATTTGTCTAACTTTGGCTCGGAAAGGAGTTGCACTGCGGATAATCAAATTCGTTTAGCTGCCGCTATAAGAGTTTGAGCGCGGTTTCTGTGAGAGTTTCGTGCCCCGCGGTGCTAAGGTGGAATGAGGTATGAGCCAAGGTAAATACGGGTGAACTGTTGAAGGAATCTTCCGAGGGCTGCGAGTGCGACAGAGAGGGCTTCTCTTAAACAAAGGTCGTTGGGTTAGGAGTAAAATCCGAGAAAACTAATGGAGTGCCCGCTGAGCCTTTTCAAGGTTGTTACGAGAGCACACTTCCAGACATTCTTTGCCCGTTTTTTCTTCCACTTTTTCTCTTACATCTTCAACGCCTCTACAGTTGCTTAACTTTCTAAACATCCCACTTTCAGCAGTTCATTTACTTAGCCCAACTCTTGATGAGAATTTTCTCAAGGATAGCGCTATTCTCGATCTACGAACATAAATGGAAAAAGTTGTACACTAGAAGAACATGCAGAAAGTAAAAAATTAAAATGCGCCTTTTTAGCTGCTACTAGTCTTTTCATCATGTTGTGCAGGTACTTCGATACCTACTTTTTTAGAGATGCAACTTCAGAGACCTACCTAACATTTATGGTTCACATTGTTCCAAATGTTCCCTATTTAATGGCGTGCTGGCCTAATTTTGGTGACAAAATTGTCGTTCGTGAACAACGCGGCTGAAACTCAAGAAAAGACAAAGTATTTCCGTTGAATCCCCGCCTAAAACTATATTAAGTAAGCTTATGTTCCAGTTATCGGTGTTGTCGTTCAAACACAAAAAGACATTATAATCTCCACATTTCAGAGACATCCCTCAAACTAGAATCGCGTGTCTGTGAGCTATTTAAATTCATGAACTTCACTCGAGTTAGCTCTTAGCTGAAACACGAAGATGGATCGCATTCACAAAACGATTCAACTGCAATGAATATGCCTAGAACTACTTTATTTGATTGTAGTTATCTGTGCGAGATCGTTCGAAAAGATGAGATGTTTTAACCAACATATTATGCCGTTTTTTACGCTCTTTATTACAACCCGCTCACGTATGAAGCTACACATGGATCAGGATAGAGTAGATAGCTGACAAAGAAATATCAGTGGTTATAAAGAGAAAAATCCTGCTTCATGAAGTGAATCAATGACGCATTTCAGTTAATTATGACTGCAGCAGTAACGCTCAAAGAAAAATCAATCATTGATGAATCACTATTCATGAGTGTGTGAAATTGGGAATCGTTACTAGAGCGTGAATGTCAAAAGGACAAAATGATACCGTCGTAGTACTATATATTATATATATAGTATATAGTATAGTATATGGTATAGTATATAGTATAGTATATAGTATAGTATATAGTATAGTATATAGTATAGTATACAGTATAGTATATAGTATAGTATACAGTATAGTATACAGTATAGTATATAGTATAGTATATAGTATAGTATATAGTATAGTATATAGTATAGTATATAGTATAGTATATAGTATAGTATATAGTATAGTATATAGTATAGTATATAGTATAGTATATAGTATAGTATACAGTATAGTATACAGTATAGTATATAGTATAGTATATAGTATAGTATATAGTATAGCATATAGTATAGTATATAGTATAGGTATAGGTATGGGTATAGTAGTTAATTATTTGTGTATGGAGAGTGGGAATCGATAGGTATTATTATTAGTAGGTAGTACTTAGTAGTAGTTGCTATAATTTGGTATGTAGTTGGTGGTGTTTGAATGTACTTTGTATCATAAAGTATTGGGTTTTTCAACTGGAGGAAAGTAGGAGCAAAATTAGACGTAACAACTTTAAGTTTTCCAAGATTTGTAACTTGCACAGTGGATAACTCAAACAAAAAGTCGTCAATTCAGATGTTTGATATACCAAAAGATAGGTACCTAATTTAACTGTCCACATTTTCCTAATGTAATGTACCTATCCATTTTTCAACCGTTTTTGCGTTATTCAACTATATTAGTAGACTATACACGAAAACATGACATTTTTGAACTTTAAACGTTATTTTAATCTATTTAGTGCAAAAGAAACAAAGAATGAACCATATATTATTGATATACACATCATCAACTATCATTATGCTGAATTTGAGCGAAATCTATTTCAAAAATTTTTTCGCGAAAAATCCTAGGGGTACCCTTGCGATTTTTTTCAACCGATCAGTTAACGATTTTTTACTCGTCTTTTATTACAGATAAAAATCTGAAATTTTTAGGAAAGTTGTGTCTTACCAAGATGTATTTTTGGTATTTTTTTTATTTCTCGAAAAAATCTGCAAGTGGTCCAAAAAAGTCGGTTTTTGACAGCTCAAAAATTGGACATTAACCGTGATTTTCGGGGTCAAAATAAATGCGAATCACTTGTTTTATTATGCAGGAGTCTTCATTTGAACGCCTTACACACGTACATAGCAAAAAATCTGGTGAAAGAAATTTAAACAGAGCCAGAGAAATTATTTTCCGTAAATTGAGTTTTTCGCCGGCCGAAATTCCGAGCTCCGCTGGCATCGGTGATAGTGAAATATTAAGTCTTTGTTTTAAAGCGATTTTGAAAGCTATTCTTATAGAAAATGTAACGCTGAATCCGAATATGACGTCAAAACGGCGAAAATTTCACGGCAACTATCAGTTTATTCAGGTTTAATACTACGCCACTCTTACGTTTTCAACTTCGAAATTCCGTTGCAAATACTTACAGCTAGTACTGTTCAAATTTGATTAATTAATGATTCCTACAGGAAATTAGACGTAGAGTTCGAATTTAAAGTGAAAACAATCGAATTCAAACGATTAATAATATTTTCCGAATTTTTATCGTTTTTCATACTTTTGAAGTTTCAACTTAGGGATTTTTTTTCGTCACGTTTCCGAAGTGGGACAGATTAGGTGCTGTAGAAGAAAATGTAGGAAATTTAACGTAAAATCGAATAAAAATAAGAAAATGGCTAGCGTATATGATAGCTCTCGAGATACATTCCACTTTATGTCAAAAAACGTGTTTTGACTTTTCTTCAAACGTTACTAGCTCCGCGGGGATATAACATAAAAATATAAATAAATAACCAAATTGTAGGATCTTGATAGCTCTTTCTCGCCTCTGAGTAATATACCTATGTAAAAGTGGTCGGTTCAAAAGTTATTGGCGAAAAACATGCGAAAAACTATTCATGAGTGTGTGAAATCGTTACTATCGTTAATCGTGTTGGGAATCGTTACTAGAGCGTGAATGTCAAAAGGACAAAATGATACCCGGCAAATCAGATTCTGTCGTAGTGCCAATTCCTTAAAACGCTACGAAATCCTTTTCTCTATCGACCCGCCAGCACGTTTCTCTTTTATACTTGATGATGACTTTTATGGAACGGAACGTGTGATGAACAGCCGCGATAAAAATATCCCGCCTTTTCGGGTATGGTGCGCAATCAGCTCCAAAAGTAGCTGGCAGATATGATGTGTGGTCCATTCCAGCCTTGCAGTCCATTAGTATAAATAATAGGAGATAGCTGTTCTATAGGGCTAAAGTCTGACGGCGGCAACTTTCTCGGAAACGGAAGGGGTAGCGGATTGGAAGCCAGAGGAGTTTTTGTTTACTGCCTTCCGCAAATCTTTCTTCGGGGGAAGTGGAAAATGGTTGAAATATATTGCTTTTCTAAAGACTTTGCGTTCTTCAGAGATTAGTTTACAAAAGACGCAATAGTTTTCATCGTCATTCAGTAGCCAGTGATATTTTACTAGCCGTCTATTTTGCTTCCTCCGATTTAAATTATCTGAACGCTTTTTACATACCATGGTAGGTAGTTTGCTGTCTTGTCGTTTTCTACGGCATCGCGGAATCGTTCTCAGCTGTGGTCTACCAGCCATTAATTAGAAAGTTCAAGTTTGATAAACTGGATGACAAGGACGTGACACTTAGATACCTAGTACATAAAATAATTTATTTTATTATTATTTTTTAACTACAACTTATAATGGTAACAATAAAGTGACCGCATGACTTCTAACAAGATCTCGGTTGGATGATGTATCCCTTGGTCTGCAATTAGCTTGGTGGCTAATTATAATTCCTCCTAGAGCTTACATTCAAGCAATGTTCGTGGAAGCAATCAAATAATTACCTTGAGCAGTGTGGCTGTAACAATCGTTGTGTCTAAATATTATGTAGTTGATCGGCGATATCTTTCAATAATTCAACATTCATATTGGATCAATTTTCATCCAACCAGCAACTAACAAGTTGCGGAAATTGAACGGAATTGCTTCCGAGATCGAAGCTATTGTTTAGAGAACAATGACGTAGGAATGTAAAACGTTTCTGACAAACATGGGGCTTCATGTTGCTTTTTCCACCCGTTTTACTGAGTAAACGATTGAAAAAGAAAAAGCGGAAAACCGTCCAAGTCAGTGGAACGTTCGGGTCTTGGCGTCGAAGAATAATGACAGTCTATAGGGGGCAAGGAAGTTCTCAAATGGAAAAAGAGGTCGTTCGAAACGGTATTCAATCATTCCCCGTCGAGGCGTCGTGCCAAGGGAGGCAATCAAAGTCACATTCCGTCTACCAAGTTGAGGGAACAAGGAAATGAACCAATCAAGAGTGAAACGTCATGAGCTGCCCCGTAGCAATTCAATTGTATTTGTGAACGGTCTGAGACCGTTGTTGCAAAACTATTATTAGTCTCAAAAGCGGAACCAAATCCCTCCGGGTGAAAATGTATTCAGACAGTTGTTATATAGATACGACAATTGAATTACCTCTTCGAGAATTCCCGACGATATTGTCTGAATAATAAATCTTGGAGTTGGCAAAGTTCATAAATCGGCGATCATAGATGGCTACCGGGGGCGTCTTTTATTGCGCCTCGTCAACTTGTCGATTCATAGATCTGACCGTGAAGAATAATTGTTACTATAATTAAGTTGGGATAAATTAACGTATAAAGAAGTTTTTTTTTTTCAAAATCTAAAATCCGAACTTTGTATCGAAAAACAATCAAATACACCGTGGACCCTATAGCTCCTCGGCACCCTGTGGATGCCCACAGGGGCAAAAGTGCTTGGCCAGCAAATAAAGAATCGAAGAAAGAGTTGCCTGGTTTTTCTCCACGCACCCCCTGTACAAAAATATATGAAAATCAATTTTCACATATCTGCCGAACCATCCGATAAAAAAAATCAACCCTATCCTCTAGTTCAGTTCTACCAGACGTTCCCCGTAAGGATACTCGTACCTAATATTACGTTTAAAGTTGGAGAATCAGCTTTGTATGCTATTTTTTCTCGTCAACTTGATTCCCCTATTCTCACGTTCACCTATTGCGAACTAGTAACTTCTCTAAATTTGTTGTAATCAACGGATAGGCATCGAACTTTTGCAGTATTTTTATTAGCTATTTAACGTAATAATTATCCACTCAAAAAAGGGGAAATTGCAAAATTTATGATTGTCCGCTCGGTATATGATTGTCGGTTGGCAGTCTCCACTCGCTCGTTTCCTCCCTATATTTGTCTGAATGAACATGGAGATAGTACAACTATAAAAACTGGTGTGGTCGCGTACATCAGTTTTGAAAACAAACAGTTCTTCTGTAAGCCAAGCTGTAGGTATAAGAGCATAGATGGCCAGAAAAAATCATGAAAAAGAAAATTGAGAGAAATGTGTGAGGCTAGAAAGGCTGAATGTTTTTGTCCTTCGCAGACTGAAGGTGTACAACGAGGGTCATACTCGAAGGCTCCATTCCCATAAAACAAAGGTGAACAGGCGTCAGGCAATACACAGGAAGAAGATGGCGGCGGCAACGAGAAGAGACAAAACGCCAGAGGGAACGATCGTATTGAGAGCCGCTGGGCAGCCGAGCCAATCAATAGATAGGATGAGACCTGATCACCACAGCCAGTTTGTATTGTCCGCTGTCCCGACCACCTCATAAATCCACGTGTTTCTCCCCTAGCAGCAGCTATACCATAGGCATCCAACGACCATTTCCACGGTTATCTTGGCTTTAAATATTCGCTTCCCGCACTGTCCGCCATAGTCGGAGGTCGTATACACCGACTCCACAGGGCAATGCCTTTACCCGAGCTGCAAGGATTTGTCCAGAATTTCCACTTTTATTCGGTCGTTCTCTTCTCGCCTATCGCCTTTAACCCGTGACTATGCCGAGCAGTATTGGTTGGAAGGCGGAAAATCCGACACCCATCAACGCGCCCTCTATTTCCTCCCTATCCTATTCTACACTCTCCAACGACCGCATATCGACTCTACTCTCCGTCCCGTAATTTTTCACTCTATCTCATACCGAGCTGTGTACACTTGCGACTTTCCACACGTGTGAAAATAGAAAATGCCGCCGGTCATACGAACTGGCTGGCTTCATGAAAAACGGCGGAAAATTACGAAGCCGATATGAAATACGGATTCCTCCATTTATTAACCACTTCCACATAGCCCACGCTGGAATAAACACGGTTTTCCAACACTTTAGGTAACCTAGAAAATTATGTGGGATATGCTATACAGTTTAAGCGGGAGGGAGAATGAGAAGGTGGGGTATTGAATGTAAATAAATCCGAGCAACATAATATATATGAAGAAAGGCGATTGATTTCACGGTGGACTGAAATGGTTTGACAGTCATGTAAAAATGTGCAACTGGGTTCCAGCTACAATGCCCTTTGATTGAACTCCAGTTTTTCTGGATTTCTGGGGATTATGAGAAAGGAGAGATTATTCTTATGACTTTCACCTTGTATGCCTAATTTGCCGTTTAGAGGGTTACGCATATAAAGCTGGAAGAGACGTTTGTGGAAAGACCACAGTTTAATATTTTATGGAGATTAACTGAATTTGCATCCCAATTACCTTGGGAGTATCAGCATGGGGATGTACGAGTTTTCTCGGCTTATTCGTAAGAGTGAGTTCATTTGTAGGAGCGAACGCACCAACGTCCGGCCTCAATTTATCCGTTGGACTATTAATTAAAAAAATAAAAATAATAATAATATAATAAATTTTTAAAAAAACCGGTCTCTTTTCTGTTGCATTTTCAAAAAGAAAAAAGTTTACTTTTGACGATTTATTTTCAAAAACTTTTAGTTACAAAAGAAACAGCAGCTATACCTATAATAAAGCGCCGATAATGATAGTAATTCTATACACATAAAGCAAAAATGTGCTAATATCAAGTCAGAAACAGAAGATGGCCAGATTTGACTAAGACGAAAAATAGTAAAATTCAAAGAAAATAATAGTAGCCCAAGAATAAGAGCCCATAAGAACACCAGATAGTTTTGTAATGAAAAAGTTAGTTACTTATTTCTGATACGTCCTAAACAACTTAACTATTATAATTAAGTTTCTTGAATACGTCTAACCAACGAGAAGAAACATTTAAGAATTTCTTGTCTTGTGTTCAATAAGATTGAAACTAGTCACGGGAACTAAGTTACTCGCCTTCAAAAATTATCATTGTGGGACTGTGTTCTATGGAGGAGTGCAGCTATTTATTAACTACTCTGTTCTCACGCAGTGGATGTGTCCGAGCAACTTGGCGCCAAGCAAGTCCTGTAATTAAAGTCTCTTACACCGCTCTGACTAGGCGATTCAGCAGGCTATCATAAGGGAGGGAGATTCAAAGAGCTGTGCTTTGTCGGTTCTTTTAGAGGTAGGCGAGCTGAAGGCGTAAGAAGAGCATTCTTTGATACGCAGTTCTGGTCAACTCAAAAGAATAACAGATGATGTAGTCTTCAGGCTGGACTCATTTACGTTGGCAGCACTCAATGGACAAGTGGATATTCTTTTTACGGACTGGCTTTCAAGCGCAACGTAGCCAGTTAACAAGTTGAAAAAAATAAAAGTGAGACAGCTTCTCCAGCCGGTGAGTGCCCAATGTAATAAAAGGATCATTCTACCGCTTCAATTTTAAACGCCCAAACGATTTCTAACAAGAGAACGTGCCATCTTAAATTTTTGTTGAATACGAATAAATGTAGGTTACTTGCTGTTTGATATGAAATTGAGATCGTTATGCAAATCTAAGATGTTGTGACCTATAGTCTCAGCGGTGGAGTATTTTCTATTCCCATGATATTTATATTATGGCAGGCCAATCTGCAATCCTACCTCATAGCTATTTAGATTTTATACGCATTCAACAGAAAGCTCTGATAGCTCAAGTTACTATAGTGAGATAAGACCATAAGATAAGTAATCCGTAAAGCGATAGTATGAACGTCTGATAACATCTTACCATCAAGTTATGCATAAAAACACCTCAGTTTCACTGTAAAAATTCAAATTCAAGCGCATTCATTTTGTTATAGGTATCCGAGTGAAAGTAGAAAATGGCAGTAGAGCTTTATCCAGGGAACAGTGCTTGTTACTAGCAAAAAGAGAAGACATCATTTAGGGGCTCCTCGTAAAACCGGAGGAAAGACGATAACGTTTGAAGCCCCTCGGACCCAGCATTTTATCGGCGTTTATCGCGACTCGTCTGAATGAAAAATTTACAACGATGCATCCGCACGCGACTGGGGTTTTTCGACCGTATCTCGGTAGGGGACCTATTTTCCTGACTAGGGTATCAAGTTAGTATACGAAAGGTAGGCACGTACGTCAGTCGGCGTACGAAGGCCACTAGACTGAAGAGATAGGTGATTTATCTCGCCTACCTTTTTATTGAAGCATGAGGTTGAGTCACTTCAATGTAATTTTGGTTTACTGTTCATCGATAAAATATTGGAAAAACTGACTCACCCTTCATAAAGTTTGACTTTCCACGTTTCTAGTCATGTAGAATTCGAGTGCAACGCCTGATTGAATCATAACGAGTCGTCAGTCTAATTTTCTCTCGTGCTACCTTATAAATCCCTGAAAAAATTTCTGGTCGTTTAAAAAGCCAAAGTTTTGAGATAATTTGGGCAAACAATCTATCAATACGTGATTGCTTTAATACAATCGCTTTTCTACAATATTTCAAAAACTACCGAAGTACTTGCAGTTCTCTTAAAATGGCTTCAATAAACCGGACGTTGGAAACGTAATGCAACGCAATGAATATATTTTTGAATTGGTCGTGACACAGCATTAAACTGGTGCCGGTAGCCGCTGTCGATCAAATAATTATTCAACAAAAAAATTCGCCATCTCTTATAAGCCAATTGGATAGAAATTACCAGTTGAAAGAGCCTGCTAACTCGTAATCTCGTATCCTACTTTGGTCTTGAGTTACTCGGAGATGATGGTAAAAAATAACGCCGTATACAAAGGAACGTAATGCCATCCGATTCCGGTGATTTCGTTTCGACAAAGAAAAGAATATCAGATCACCAAAGACGATAACGTCAAATGGGGCAAAAAATCCGCGCCCAACTTCTTGACCTCGACAGGATCCTGCAGGATTTACGAGATTTTTATAGGAAAGAGGAAACTCTTCGGACCAAGTGGGGCCATTTGGGAAAATACACAAAGCTGTATAGAAATACCCTAGGGAGCAGTATCTCCAAATAAGAAATCGACCGACCCACTATACGAAGAGGAAGTCTTGTGAGGAAAACTAGGACATCCGGTTCTGTCCATGTTATACCTGCCCTTAGGTGATAAGGCTCTTTTGTGTACTTGATAAATTGAAACCTGATGTTGACTATTGCAGCATAAGATGTTAAAAATATTCCATTCGATGCGAATTCGACCGGTGCGATAGCCCGGAATAGCTCACATCTGCGTATATTTTTATATTTATGAGTTGTTTTAAAATATGCATGCAATGTGCTTCCAAGCTCAAAACTGGTCAACCATTTTTCTTTCCAGCTTGACATTGCATTTATATACATATTCTTATGCCTTTTCAGATTTTCGTTTCCAGAAAAACACAAACTGTAAGCGAGGAAGTAATTTATAAATTAAAAAATGTATTTTCCACCCCAGTCGTACGCATTCGTCGTGCTGGTATCATGTGAATCTTATCTAGTGACTGGAATTAGGTTATCTGAGTCTAAAGAGCTTGGATCAATCATGGGCAAAGACCATCCTGCCTGAAAAAGCACAAACCAAATGACCCAAGTAGGGGGGGGGGGGTATACCTGCCATACCAACCGAATAACAGCGATGTAAACACAATAAAACGAGAATTAGAATCACTCGGAATAGAACCGGAACAGTTTCTCTCTGTTCTTCATCCAGTCAATAAATCCCCTCTTCCAATGTTCTTTTTAAACCCAAATCTTAAACCGAGTTCAAAAAATGCTGAGATCTCCAACATAACAAGACTCTACCATGATGTCGTTTAGGCGGAACTACCCAGACTAAGAAGATTGTATGTGATACAGGGCATCAAATAATTTCAAGAATTAGGGCACCATGTTACATTTTAACTGTTGAGCGTTCAATATCAGCAAACGAACAAAAAATTGAGAATTCCCCACAGTAGACTCCTCATATAAGTCTCACAGATTTCGATAGTCATCGGTTATGTAGAAATTCTGCCTTCTTTATGCGCGAGGGAGGTTCCCGTATTAATTTCATTACGGTCAAATATGCATCTATGCATGACGACATGAAATCATTGTCCCACACTCTTAGCAGAGTAATTAGCATCCGTTTAAGAGCTAGTGGTGACTGAAACATTTACTAGTTGGAAATCCACGTTTTTGCCCAAACAGTTACTAGGAAAGTTCTCAATGATTTTGTTTCGAGTCTTGGGCCAGGAAACGGCGGTGAATATAATATCTCCTTTTCGCTTCTACTCATTTTGCATTATTCGTTCCATAATCAATGCTGAATTTGCGGCTTTTTTTTTTGTAGGTATCGGCCCGACCGGACCTCCACAAAGCACCAATTTTAGATATCACACTCTCGAAGTACAGCAGGTTCTGAAGGCATCAAGGGTGTCTCTTTCCTGATATAATTCGACCAAAAGGATGCTAGTTTTGTTAGTTTTCCTCAGTTGAGGGCGATGAGTTTTCTTTGAGAAGGAATGGTGCGGCCAGCAGGCATGGAGAGAAAATACGGGAAGAGCCACCGACCCAGCTAGGGTTAAAAGGAAACCGGTTGAGCAAAGGGAGACGTTACTTCTCCTCCAACCGAATTCTAACTGACCCCCAACCGCAAAGAGCGTGTGTAGGAATCTCTAGATACCGCGAAAGGTATTTTTTTACTCCACATGTACTTACTGCAACTATGGGGTTAGAATAAAAATCTGAAGCGTGATGCACCCCAAAAAAGGTGTGACATTTTACATCTTTATCTTTTTTTACCGCCATCCATAATAAGTTTCTCCTACTATGCTTCTCAGAAATGGCAGAGGCTTCTGTCGTGTCCTATGAATTGGATGAACTTTCCGTTGACTGTAATATTTGTAATGACGTTTTTATTCAAGATGGCCTCGACGAAACTATCCAATGCCAACCAACCAAACCAAGGCCAATTGAAACCAGTTTTTCTATTTCAAAGCTTGCAATAACTCGCGCTGCAGAGATTTATTCCCCTGCTTCCGTTCAAACCTAGCAATTCCTTCTTCGCTTTCTGTGGAACACAAATTCTATCGAATTCGTTTCGTTAGGAATCCCAAACGTTTATTCAGCAGCAGTCGCTGTTTTCTCCATCACTTACAACATTTGCGCGTTCTTGGCCTGAGGGTCAACGAAATTGGCATCTTTGGTTCGGGAAAACGGAAAAACACTTGGAATAGCCGCTCACCGACAGTAGGTAATGCACAACATACACAGCAAGATGAATAAAAATATATTGTTTTTTTCCTCTCGCATTCCCTATGATGTAATACAAGATTGTAATTTACTGTTTGGCTGAATATATTACATTTTCAATTCGAGATAGTGGGAATAAAACATTTTTCGCACATCGGATCTGTTTTAAGATTGCGCCAAAAAAGTAATAGAAAAAAAATTACTTTCCTAGTTTTCATTGTTTTTATCCTATAATTATTATCATCATTACTCAGAGGCGGAATGGCTTTGAATATACCTCTTCGCAGAATAAAAGCTCTTTTACAAAAATTATAACAATCTAGCTCCAGAGTTTCAGCTTGGCCGACGGATGAGAACGTTCATTGGGCAGATGGATAATTATACTGGCTCTTGAATTTGTCCTCATCCTTAGACGGAGTCAATAAATCCTTCCACCCGACTTAATTACTCTCAAAAAAGAAAACTGAGAGAAAACGCAAAGGTTTTCAAACCATAGACAGTAACGGAGCCAAGCGCCGAGGGAGGCTGATGAAATGTTCTGGCTGTTGGGAAATTGGAAGAAAACGAAGGGAACATGGAATAGATAGAGGGAAGAATTTAATCCCCGAATAAAAGATGACCTCACCCGGTTGAAGAATTCTACCGGCTTTACAGGAATTGTGGGTTAGCCCTTCATGAGAAATAATCAGGTTTCCAGCACAAACATCTCATAGCTAAAAGAAGAGAGAATATAATATAGAGAGATATTATTACCCTCCCCTTGGGCAACATTTGCTCGTGATGGTGGAATATGCAAATATAATGAAATTTAAGAAGTCCGCAAGTCTGGCAAAAACTGGGTGATAATATCCTTAACCTACTTCCACTCAACCGAATCTTCGGCCTCCTATAGAAAGAAATGTATAACCATTGCTGGGGTGTATTCAGTTCACTTTTATGCTCATAAACGTTCAAACTGTCTATTCTTTGCGTGATTATCTGCGTAATATATACGATGTGATCGTGAAGACCACCCACTAGTTCGAATACGTTCACCAATTATTGAATGGAAAAAGGAGAGCTAATTGTCTCAGACAACATAATAATAACGATTGCTAGGCTGCATAATTATGTCTTATAGGGATAGTCCTTTCGGCTTAGTCCACTATATTTTCCACTCCAAATCAATTTTTTTGGTGAAATTCACCATTACAACACTTAACTTGGGACTTCTACATGTAACGAAGATGACGCAATAATTTGGTCATCCGTACGAAAAAAAAAATTATTTCAAATGCCATTTATGAGGCAGCGAAAACTCCAGTGTAGACACTTTCGTAAGAGATCGACCTCGGATATGGCACACGGAAGAATAATACACACGTGAATTATAGAGCTGGTCGTGGTCATTCTCTTGCCCCTCTATCAAGCACATAATGACTTTTTTCATTAACGGCATGATCATCTAGTTCTTTCTAGAAGCTTCTGGTTTCATATTCTTGAGAAGGACAAAAGGTTCCAGCATCGCTTGAACGTTTGCTATTCAAGCACGATGTTCCATAGCCATATAAAGACTGTGTGCCGAAATATTGTAATCTTCACAATATGCTAGAAAGTCAGAAGTCTGTTAACAATGCAAAGATTATGAAGCTAATGCCATAGGCTACTGTTCCTCTGAAAGGGTGGCTTTCTCAGTCAAATACGGCGACAACACAGGGTCGAGCTACTTAGATGGCACAAAGGGCGCTGGAAAAAAACTCGATCAGTTTCATGGAAAGCACATAACCTTTTTCGTGAAGCACCACATGTCTTTTTATCTAACTAGGGCGCTTAATAAACCAGGTAATTGTTGGCCGAATATATCATTCGTTTAAAAACCAATTTATTATGCATTATCGGGTATGGTAAAAATTAACTTTTTAATTGAGGAAAGAGGTGTAGCTTCGATCGAATGATCAGCTTTACACCTGTCCCGAATCGTCGGGATAAACTCTCAATATAATTAATATTATTTCACATCCATAGAAACGGAATCGGTCCGAGGGTTTTATATATTTACCAATAATTTTAACAAGTATTTAACAAGAGAACGTCTCACAATAATATTAACACGTTTTCCAAAACGCAAATGAAAACATTTCTTTGCTTGCTCCTCGTGATGCAATATTAATTCCTACGTTCTCCTCTGTCATCTAGTTTTTGAAAATCTGTGCACTGAAATTCTTTATCCCAGTTCCACTAAAAATGTGAAAGAATGTCGAAATGAAAACCCAGAGCAATACTTACTGGAATAGCTAGGGTGTTGGAAAAGCGACGAAAATAAAGCTGCTAGATTTATGTTCTTATCTCATCCGCTTTCATTCTCGACGAACTTGTCCTCCGGAGGAAAAACAAACGAGATAGCACCAACGAGCACTGGCTAAAGAAGCGTAGAAATGGAGCTTGGTTCGGCAAAAAAGGAAGAAAAATCTGGTACAATAGTAGGCCCGCTAAACTTGAGCTGCAACTTTTCGTCAGCCTCCTTCTAGCAGAAAAGTCAAGTGTGAGAATTGTAGTAAATCCGCTTTTGAATGGTTGGTAATAAATTCCTCTTGAGGTACAATACGTGACGGGAAAAACGTGTGCAAGCAGGGGAATTATCTGATGTAAAAAAATCGATGGTAACAGCTGCTAAGAGGCAGTCTCTTGAGCTAAAATGGCATTAATTTATTTTTTCAATTTTTTCCCTGAGCTCAAGGAGTTACAACATTGAAAAAGGAGAAAATTATAGTTTGCTTGTATTCCATTTCGAATCAAATGAAACCGGGAGCTAATTTTTAGTAAATAATAAAAATGTAGTGATAAATAAAGAAATTAAAAAAATAATTAGTAGGTATCGATGGGTTAGAGAGGAACAGATAGACGTCAAGACCTCCGAGCTCTTATTAAGGATGACCAACCCGGAATTTCCTTTCTATCGGGTGATCTAAGAACAACTAAATTTCTACAGCAGGTTTCATATCCCCAAGATATAGTATTCGAATATAACTGCGTCATTCATACAAAGCCAACACTAAATTGGTTCCATCTATTAGGACATTTTTTGTGTTTTAAATATATATATATTATTTCGGTAAGCGTAAAATAAAAAAGACCATACAGATCAAGTATTATACCACTAGCGCTTTATAAAATGCTGTTAAAAACGCTTAAAATTATTGTACAGTGGTTTATTATTCCTTCGCTTCAAATATAATTTCAGAAGACTATCCACTTTAGATAGTCATTATTCAGAACATAAATATGTGAACATTTCAACCAAAAAACATATTGGTAACTATCGGGGAAAATTTCGTAGCAACTATTGTCATTTTAATCATTTTTTTTTTTAATTTCTTAATTAAATGCTAAACCTATTGCCTAACGATACAGCTGTAGAGAGTGTTTGACGACCATTCCAATGAGTATAGAACCATTTTTATAGCTCGAAGAACTCTCGAGTTATACCCTCACGTCAAATTTCTGAAAATCTCCCAAATTTGACTCAAAAGCTGCGATAACTCGAGAACCAATAAAGCTATCGACCCCGCAATGTTTTTTTTTTTTTTTTTTTTTTTTTTTTTTTTTTTTTTTTTTTTTTTTTTTTTTTATTGGATATTCAGATTATACATGCCTTGAAACGTAAAACATCAAATTTTAGGGGGTTAGAAAAGAAATTTTTTTTGCGATTGGTTTATTATGGAATAATAAACCATAATTCAATTGAAGACGATAAACAACACGATAAACAAACTTCAGATTGAAGAGATAGACAACGTGGAAAAATTGTTGATATAATCATTTTTCGTAGGTATATATTGTAAAGTTGGAAGTAAAATCTAATTTATAATTTATCTTTCTTGCATCTTTCTTCATTGGTGAAATATTGTTGACTGAATCTGGCAGTGATTCTTTTGGATGTGCGAGAAAAAGTAGATCTAGCAATGGGCCGAAAACTTAACAATAAGGGTTCCCGAGTGACACCGAAGAAATCGCAGCGCTTCTTGGCAACACTCAAGACTGTTACTTTGACGTTTTGCCAACTCCTGTGCTCGAGAGTAAAACTTCCGTCGCTATAAAAGGTAACGGCCGGGGGCGACAGTTAGTAGTACCACAGACCGCGAATAGGATTCGAATAGGCAATACAGAAAAAGCTCTTTCATATCGGTTTCCTCGACAGACAAGTTGGTCAATGTGATCATAAGAAAGCATCCTCAAACTTTTCTTCCCATTTTCCCAAGAACGAAATCCCCATGAAAGATGGGAATTGCGATCTCGCTTAGGGCATGGGATAAAATAAAAATCGTGATAACTGAGATTGATGTACGCTTGCCAATTATTAATAATGTTTTTTAAATATTGAAATTTTATCATATTTAGTAAGACTTAGTAAACATTAAAAATAATTCTCTCCATGCGAGTGATAAGATGGCCTCATCAGTCATATTTTCATCCTTTTCGCTGATCGAAGCCTAGGGATTGGCGTCGGATAAAACGCATCTCACTCGGATTTATCATATTATATTTTGTAGCAGAGAAGTTACGATAGCAAGAATAATGTCTACTGCGTGAGCCAATGGAACCAGATAACTTAGTTGAAGACCCAAGTGACGTAGAAGGTTAAGTCTGCGGCTTGAACGGTCGTACGTGAAGTGACTACTGAAACGGCAGTCGACTCCTGATTAACCCATTAATCCAACGCACCCTTTGACCATTCGGAAAAAGGAGCGAGGGGACGGGTGAGGATCTAAAGAGACGTTTCGGAAGGCCTCAAAAAGTTTTCGGGTTATACCCTCTGTAAGTCGGAGAAGGAGCTCTATAATAGTCGCAGTCAATTTTGAAGCTCAGAGGATGGTAGTTTCATCTTTTGGACGGTCCGAGAGGCTTATGATCTCTGACCAATCCCTGGGCCGATCCGTACGAGCCACTGAAATCCTCGGTCGATCTTCAGCCGACACGCGCGATGGCCCATCTGCTAATATACACAACTGATTCATCGCTCGAATACTCATGATGTAGGGGTGGTGCGCCTCCAACTGTTCGTTCGGAATACTAAGGAGGCCCCACCCAGCTACTCGAACCTTGCCGCTTTGACACTAACTCTCCGCCGTTTTCCTCTGGAGAATTTCCGAAGCCCAATCCACCACGCTTCACTTCCGTTTTCATCTCAACCTTTTGTCTTTCTTTCTCGAGACTGCGCTTTTATTTCGTATTCAACACACCTCCATGCCCCAAGGGTGACCAGGAAATTCATAATGCGTTAGACCTTTTATTACTTGACAATCCGCTTGTTAACATTGGCTTCAAATTGACTGTGAACATTCGTAGTAATAGGGCTGCCCAGCTTGAAAGGAAACAGAAAGAAAAGGAAAAAACGTTTAGCTTAAGAAAAACGAAGTCTACGAATAATTCTTCTGAACTTTTTTTTAAGTGCTGCTAGAATACTTTTTTAAATAAAAATACAAAATAGAAACACAACAGTCAATCAGTTAGCGAAGATTAAAACATGTCTCCATTTCCTTGAAGGGGAGTTATTAGTCGACAAAAATATTTTTGCAAAAAGCGAGATTATTTTAATATTCTTTAATAACGTTTATTTAGTAATGCGGTCAACAAAACCATTATTGCCCCATGTATTTCGACTCTATTGTTACCTAATAATAGAGAATTTACCAAATTGTAAAGCTATAAAGCTGTTACTCCTTAGAGAAGGAGGATTTGAGTTAACTTGTAGCGAGTGTTGTGCCATAACACCTTCTAACAGACCGCTAGGTCCGCTTAACCCTTCATAATGGCTATTATTCGCATGGAACAGCGGTCGTTACCTCACCATTTACGACATCGATTAAGAAACTGATGGCAATTACGAGCAACTTACGATCGAGAGGATAATCAGAATCGTAAAATAATTATCCTCGCTTTTAACGACGATTTCCGTTTGGATATTTCACCACCCTCAGGCGGATTCTTAACCCGTGAAATATATAACATTGTTTAAACTGATTCATCTCTATTTCTATTAATTTATTAACGAAACATGACAATGTACGGAGGAAAAAGGAGGAGTGCAACCCTCGAGGCCAAATAATTATCACCGAATGTTATTTATGGTCAATGGGTTTAAACGAAATCCATGCACTCTCAGTTCCTCATGAAAATATTGAACCCCCCGAATTAAAATAAACGACAAAGGGTGGAATTTCTTAAGTGTACTGAAAAACAAATCGTTGATGACGAGCAGTTATTTTGTAACGTTTTCAGTGGGTAATTTCACTCAAAATTGGTAGGGGAATAAATTCTACCTTGTCCTTAAAAATTTCGTCAAATCTTTTGGTAGATATTTAAATCAACGACAATATTAAAAACAATAGACGAATTTTGGCTCCATGTGACAAACTTTAGAGTGTGAAATTTGTAATTGATTTTATATGAAGAAGTTATTCCTTCTATAATAGTTTCAGCCAATTTTGAAGCTCAGATGATGGGAGTTTCATCCCAAGAAAAGGGGGAAAGGGGAAAAGTGAGGTTTCTCTTTGAACCAAGAGTAACACGTTTTGATTCGGTTGAATGGCAGTCTACTCTATACTCAGCTAAATAGCAAACGTGTCGTATTTATGTGAAGTTTAAAGCGTTATTAATTATGAAATCGTAACTCTCTGGGTTTTACAGCCCGACGGGGATTTAACAGTAATCAGGCGAAGATAGGGAATTAACGTCATACTGTCAAAAGCGAATAGACGGTGGGGTGGCGTCGTCGAGGTGCATAAAATGATTTTATGAAAAGTGTCAGATATATTGATTTTCCTTTCAGCCACCGAGCGATAATCGAGTTATTAAAGGTGATGGATCACTCCTAATTTAAGTGGAGAGGTTAGACCCTACTTTTCATCCACGGATCGTCGGCAACCGTCTTTTCTATCCCCTTCAGCGTTTATGAAAACAAGACAGAAACCAAAGAGTTTTTATTGGTTGAGGCATGGCCGACATATTAATTATTTGTGATGGTGCGGAAGGGATTCTCAACTCATTAATCAAGGGAGGTACAAAGTTGAAGCTGACTTTTTCGAGGCCGAGAAGAAGAGAAACGTTCCCACCCGTTAGCGCACGTGCTTTAAGTTCATAACTTGATTACAACTGTTACAAGATAGCATCAGGAGACCAAACAGGGTATAATAATTTTACGAGGCTACATCATCGTTTGCGATGTTCACATACAGCCGCCATTTCATTATCAAGATCAAAATATAATTTGATTTCGGTAAGAATCGATGAAACCTTCCCCACTTGGTAAAAACGTCAGTTTATTTTCACCAAAGATAACTTACTTCAGCAGGCCAGCATAGGTGTAGGAGAGAATGAATGAACCCTGTTACGAGAGTGCCATTTTTAGACTGCGACAGAACTCCAATAAATTTACAATATTATCAAATGTTTATGTTAGTGAGAAATTCTATCGCATGAGAAAACAGTATTATTCCAACTCCGTATTCACTCTGACTATCGCACGTAGCAGTAATTTGTTCGGCGAGGCAACATTTTCTCACGACTCACTGAATTGAGCACAGTACAAGTCACCGACATAGTGTAATCTTCCTGACGAGAGAAACGGAAGTTATTGGGTGATCCCTCATCAAGCTCACGAAAATAACAATCGCTGATCACAGTCATTTACCGACGGCTCAGCTATCTTATGGAACTTCAACTATTGACCATTAGTCAACTCTTGGTAAAAAATTTTATATCATGAAATTAATTAACATGCAATCGTTTTCCCCCAAAAAATACCCATTCATTATTTAAAAAATGAATTAATAATAAGCTGTTGCTTCCATACAGCAAAACTCAGAATTTGGATGGAAGATGAAGTTTCTTAAAACATTTTCTGTTATTGCGCCAATCCTTTGTTTAAACCGAATCGTCAAATCCTTGTGAATGATGATAGATTTTTTTCCATACCATCCATAACAAATGAATTGACACAAAAATTCAATCAAATAAAGCAATGTGAACAAAGGCTTTATAGCGGAATCATTTGAGAAGTCAGAGTAGAAAGTCTTAACCCAGCGGTAAAACTGCGAAGATATATTTGGCGTTATTGAACATAGCGAGAGGTACAATTTAACTTCTCAGTTGCGGCTAGGTGACAGAGAACGAAGAGAAACTTAACAAAAGAGTTACCGAGGGTTATCGGGTTTGCAGTTCGAGTTCGTTAACAAAGGCGATCGTAAACAAACAGAAGATCTTGAAAAAGGTAAAGAAGAGAAAAAGTATTGAAAGAGACGACGAAAGCTTTGGATTGAGTAAGAGGACTTATGGGAAGTTAGTGCGACTCTTCCCATGAACGACTAACGGCATAAAGCTGTAACCATAGGTAGTCATGATGAAAACGTATTTCGTGACGCATAGTAAATTCTATTTAGTTGCGACAATTCCAAACAAAATAACACTTCCGGGGGTTGTGAGGGGGGAGAAAAACCAGGCGACTCATGCTCCGATTCTTCATTAGCTGGCCGAGCATCTTCGCCCATTCGGGCATCTTCAGAGCGGCGTGGAGCCATAGGGTCCACAGCCAAGTCGGCTCAGTCATTAGGTTATTTATATAAAATCAAATCTTGTCATTTAAATTAACCTCTAATACAACTGTGATAACTTTTCCTTCAACTATTGTCCCCCCAGCTTATGCCATAGGGAAACCAGGCAGACAAGATGTGATTTAATTCCGGACATCAAGAAATGCGACGAGAAGGAAAAGAAAAATAACAGTTGATAGTATTATTGAAACAATTCCAACCCCATTCTTCTCTCATTTCTGCTCTATATTGAGGCCGAGAAGGTTAATTTCCTCCATTCCACTTACTGAATCAAATCAATTATAATGTGCTCAGCTCGCAAAATTTTAATTTTTGGTCTTGGCTAGGTAATAATTAGGCAACTAATGCCCACGGTAAACTCCAGCTCCGGTACTAATCCGTGCTACGGAAAACGGAGACATAATCAGATATAATTCTACGTCGGACTATACTGAACGCAAATTGACTGCAGAGCAAGCGTGTTTGGGTGCAACTGATAGCGCCCTTTGACGTTAAGAACGTTGCTCAAGGAAGAATTCCAATTACAAGTTGCCAACTTTGAACATTGAGCTAATCGACCATAAATTGGGTGCTTTAGTTAATTTGAGTTTGTAAGCAAAGGCAGATCTGCTAGGGGGAAAAGAGGTCTCAAAATTATGCGTCCCCCGTTTGGTAATTATAGTTCCAATTCATACTAAGACGGTCAACATTCCGAATAGCCCTAATCTAACGTAACAACCACCCCTTAGGGACTTTCCCTAAGACAGTTCCAAAAGTTCCACGAAAAACTTCTTCAAACTATGCGTTTTAATATATCGTATATAGCAACGATGACGAAGTTCCCTCGTACCTTAACTTATACATGAGACTGAATATCATAAACAGTCATCAATAAATTAAGTATTTGCGTAAATATTGATAATTACGATCGATAATGATTTAAGTTCTTAAATAAAGTAAATAATTTACCGTCTCAGACAATGAGATCATACTTATTAGCTCAAGTTCAGAAATATAATCGTAGGGTTAGGCAACAATTAAAAAATCTGTGCAAAGCTGATGATCTTACTAGTTTATACCCCAAAAACAGGATCAAAAAGAAAACCTAGACACGGGTACCACTTGAAAATAATACGGTGTTTCACAAAGTGGCAGTGGGTGATGAGGATACTTTTTTTTTTTGCTATATTAAGATAATTTGTCACATAGTTACATACAAGTGGTGATGCCGCTTGTATAACCAGATTTGTAGTAACCATTAAACTCACTGTTGAATACGTCCTTATAATTAGCAAAGCGAGCATTGTTTTTCGCTCACGAAATCCGTATTCGCCAGATAAAGCGTCTAGTTTCAAGCGACATCGTTAAAGGGCACCTTATCTTCAATTATTTTTCCACTAGCCTGATTCTTCCGGCGATTTTGCTAACCAAGAGAACGTTGGACATGATGGATGCCCTGTGATATGGCCAAAAACGAGTGCCCTTTGAGAAGCTGAAAGACTTTTAAGTGTTTAATCCTTCAGCCCTGACCTGACACGACCCCCTGGTCTGACCGAGAGAGACTGAAACCGTCGTTCGACCATTCCGCACTTTGTGATCCCGCACGCGGTTATCTCGGCCCATTGCCGCCGCTAAATGGGGTCCGAGCGAGACGGCCCGTGAACGCGAGGCTTCACGGATGGAAGGCGGAAGGCGGAAGGAGACTAATAACTTTACGGATAACTACACCGCCTCCTTTAGAACAAAACGATGGAAGGCTTTCATGAGCTAAACGTCAATTTGGAACCGCCCGACTATAGACTCAAGCTTTGGTGAATTTGCGAATCATTCTTATGACATTATAGATAGATGATTTTAGCTTGTGTGTACTTCTTCAAAAGAGCGAAACCAGTTCAAACTGTCTTCAGATCTTTCTGGGTACGGGAAATTCAATTGAGCTCATCAATGAACCGAGGTTATAAGAAGATAAGACCTTAATACCTTCTAATTTGGATTATAAAAAATTGATCCGACAACTAAACTAAAAAATACGATAAAAAATTTGAAGAAATAATAAGTACTTCAGGGTTGAAATTTTCTCGAATTCGTTCAATAATTACTAATTATCACAATATTGCATAAAATGGTATTTTCGACTGCAACTGTTTTATGATTAACAATGTATCTGTTTTTAATCCAAGTGCTGTTACTTTTCACTCCAACAGATGATGCACTCGGTTTAGCGTACAAACATTCTTAAACGAAATAATAATTTCTACTTTTTTAATACCGGAACGAGGAGTTGAAGAGGGATTTCACGTTGACCTCCAAATCAATTCTGCCCTTGGAAAACCATTATCGCCCAAAGTAAATACGTCTATGCAGCGAATGCTCTTACATGGTATGCATTGAGAGCGAGAACCGGATTTTAGCTCGATAACTATTAGAAACGGAATGATAAAAAAATTGTAATGATAACTAGTCGGAACATCGATGAAAAAAATTAAGAGCGAACAAGAATTGAAGTTATGTATACGAAAAAATCAGTCAATTTAGAGTAGCAAATGGTATCGTGCAGGTATCTATAGAAACATATATTTCGTACATTTTCCGAACATTAAAAAACGTGTCAGCCGTAGGTTATAAAACTCCAGAATAAGTTCCAAGTTAGTAGCGCCATTCAATGACGTAGTTAAGTTCATTGTTTTCATTCAAAGGTTTTTCCATAACTCCGCCCTAACAGCTAAGTACTGAAAACAAAAGGAACTCTGAAGTTACCCTTCCGCGCTTTCGCCTTTTGTCTTGAAATTGCTTCGATCCGCTCGATCTTAATTGCTTTGCAGCATTAAGAGTTAATGGGGCTCAGCCGAGCAGGGGTTTCCTACTTGTAGTCCTTTGTAGAAATCAACTTCAAACACCTGACACTGACATACTTCCGAGTCAAGTTTCCGCTTCTTTTATGGCACATAATTGTACGTCTAGGGCGGTAAATAGCGTCGACTTTGAAAAGGACAAAGTCTGAAGGGTCAACGCGTTTCAAGGAAAAATAATGATTCAACCACCTTCAAATATGTTTAGCTCGAATAATCTTAGTTGATGCAGTGGGTTACGGAGGGTTTCTTACTTATATAATATAGAGCTTATTAGAGCCTCAGTTTTAATAAAATGCCGCTCAACGTTTAGAAAAGAATTTGTCTTGTAAACGAATTTGATGAAAAAATAATTAAAATAACGGAAGGACGGTCATATCGCCTTTTCTCGGATACTCGCCTTTTGAAATCATATTTCATCAGCAGTAGAACCAATTTCTTTCGGAACATCTTGCAGCCAACTTTCCGGTATTATATCATAACTGACAAGATGGTAGTGCCGCTCAATAGGGCGATGCGAAGTGGAGAATGACAGGTCTAAACAAGGTGAAACGGCAGGGCGAAAGAAAAGTATCTCAGTTCATAACAGGCGTTTCAGAAATACGTGTTGACGGACGCTCGACAGAACTTCCCGTCAGGAAGAGTTCAACAGTAGAAGACATTAGTGTAGAACCTAGGGGTTTCGTTAGCCAGATATCGAACAGAAGGTGAACACGAAAAGTTACTAGGGAAGAGAGAGAATGTCTTTTAGATGAAAAATGTCAGTAGCTGATAAAAGTTTAAGTGAGACTAAAATTTTTTTTCAGAATTTCCAATAAAATTGTTCCATAAATAATAGCACGTATTCGGAGAAATTGTAAAATTATCAGATAATGTAGAAGATAATAATGAATTTCTATCTCGTGGTTGGACACAAAAGTTAATAATTCAGGATCACACAAATACCCATAGGCGGATTTTAGTTTTAGGTTGTATCATTTGAGTTGCTCTGTCACGAGCCACATCCTTTAGGAGGAAAAAAGGAGAAAAAGTTCTCCTCCATTATAGCCGAACTGGGCTCTAATGGAGAGAGGCTAATTTCCTTAAAAGCTGCAGAAGTAACTGTGCAGGGGTCCATCAAGTTTGCCAGCGTTCTTATTGTGGATGAATAAGTATAGAGAAGGGGTGGAGATGGTAATAAATTCGGATTATTCGAAATTTCGTCGTAATGAATTCAAGCTGCCTATCAAGGGAGTGGTCGCATTTATATGATAATGCTCGGACGAAAAGAAGGGAAAAACCGAACGGGCATGCTTCATTTCCATCGGGTCTTTTCTTTAAGGAGTTTGACTATGCGGAAGCGGTTCTCAACCCTGGGAGGTTCTCTCACTTCAACGGAGGGGCTCCCTTCAAAAACGGAAAGTCAGCGAAAAACGTGAGCCAATAACCCGCGGCCAGCTTTTCGAGTTCGGAAGGCGGTCCGACAAGCAAGAACCTTTGTCGGTAGTCCTTCGTTTCGTGGATTGAGAATTTTGAAGAGGACGTGGGGCTGACGCAGCAGTGGACGGAGTTGCTATCCCAAAACCAGAAAGAGAGGACAACCCTAATTCACAGAAGAATCAATCTCTGGGGAACCCGTAAAGTGTGAAAGGGAGGAAACGATCGGTCCTCGTCCCATCGGTCAGCGTACAGATATATGGATCGCACTTTCAACTTTACCATGCCTCACGTTTTGTAGGGCTGCCTGGAAAGGAATAACAATTTTATAGGTACAAGGGGCCAAATCCAAAACTAAATCCAATTAGAAGATGGGATTCTCTTTTTGATTGGACTGCCTATTTTGTCGATGAATGAGTCAAATTCCCTTTTTTTAGGCAAATCGGTTTTTCAATACCACCTGAGTGAAACGCAACACCTGCTGTTAAATATGTGAAAAAATAGTGCGTATAACAAAATGAATTGATTGACAGCTCATTTCCTTTCACCCGAATGCTTATGAGTGAGAGGTTTTTTAAACATTGCCTTCATGAAACCGGCTTAAATAACCCAAGGGAACAACTGCGGTTGAATACCAGGAAATATTTGAGCAAATAGCACTTTCCGTGGAATTGATTTATACTGTATTAATTGATCCAAATTAAATTGAGATACCAGTATAAAATAATATAATTTTGACTTTTCGAATCAGTTAGTGAAGTTATTCGTAGAAAACCCTGAACACATTGTGTATCAGGGTATACATGAGAGTTCCCCTCCGTCAAATACTCGACTAGTAAGTTACTGCTACACTTGAGTAAGAGAAGTCCATTTTGAAACGGGCATTCTTTTAATTTCTTCAAGCAGCAGTCAACGACTGACGATTCCGCGACTACGTTTTACAACCCCACGTCTTCATGACCATTACTTACAATTCACAACGTCTTTTGCAGGTCTAACCCCTGTACTGACACACTGCTCGTTACTTGAATAAGTGGACTACATTGTGTTTAAAACCACTTTCACCATCCCTCTTGAACGATGCCAACTAATGAGCTTCTTAGCAGGATAAAGTTTGTTCTTCAACAACTTGAGCGAGGTCATTGTAGAGGTTTCGAAACCGTCTCCTTGATGAAGCTTGCGGCCGCAGTGTAGGTTCATACGCCCTTGTCAACAAGTTAACGCCAACTTGACGTTACCAGCTGAACGTTTTAGTCTCCATATGCGATTATTCATTTTTCTCGTAACGAGAGAATGGAGCTCGAGTCCTCCATCGACAACGATTGAATCAACATTCTCCAGGGTTGAGGACATAATTTTATAGCCCAAGAACACCGGCTACCACTTATATTTCGGATTGATCTTTATTGTATATAGATGTAAGTGCGACTAACGAATAGGTTATTTTAGATCAAGGTTTGCTCAGTACATCTTTCTGACTCGTATACTGCAACATAATATGGGCATCTGAGTATGGGCAACATGATCTGCGACAAAAGGGAAAATAAGTACGTACTACCTTCAACTAAGCTAGTCATAACACGTAGTAAACAGAAAAAAATACAATTCATCGTATATAATAGATAGCGAACAATCTGTATACAAATTGTTATGGAACTCAATTCTCGTTATCATTTAGATATCTGCATGAAACTTGTGAGCATCACATTGTCATTTTTCAAATTCGTTTGTAATTCCTTTCAGTACCTATTTAATTATTATAAAACGCTGGTAGCATCGCAATCATCTTCAAATCCAACAGATCTGAGGTAACACAAACATCTCAAGGCATTATTACAAGCGAAGCCTAGTCTAATCTCGCCCTAGGGAAGCTGCGAAGTAAACCTGGTTACAAGCAAATGACAATCAATTCATGTTTTAGTGGCTGTTAGTGTTGGATTGTCTCTCATTGTGGCTGAAGCCGGTTATTCAACGGAAATTCGGGTCCACAATCAACTGCCTCCAGAAGCTGTAAATCATTGTTCGTCATCAAACTGTGTTGAATACAGGCGAACTTTACTGAAAGGATACAAACCTTATTAGACTAAACGAATAACTAGGGCGTGCTCAGTTTGTTCGACATAATAACCAAAAATCGTATAATCGTGGTCCGTTACATTTATTTAATACACAGTTACGATCTCATTGCAGTAGGCCAAGTTAATTAAATGCGACGTTAATAACTCACCGGGAATTGCGCGATAAGGTTAGTCCGATTACTACTCCGAATGAGTCTGTTAATCAGACCGTGAAACAATTCGATTTTGCCTTTCAAAGGGGCTCATCAAGTGAAGAACAAAGGAAAACTGATTTGCTTATTGTTTCACGAAAGCTCATTTAATTTTTCGATGAGGTACAAAGAAACATTGTAGACGTTGTTGACATTTTCACCCACCCGTTTGAGGCACGGGAGAATCGAGAATGGCCATCGAAAATCAGAAAAGTCCGAGTGGTAAGAAATATAATAGCGGGTTTGGGAAAACGATGACGATGGAAGAGTTGGGCTCTGGCCTTCACCGTCGGGACGGTATTCCTTGTGATATATGTAGCGGGTAAGCTGAATAAATCGGTACTAAATAAATCTCTAACGGTTCTATCTTCTTTTCAGAACTTAAACGGTTCGAGCTCTCGACTGACAATTGTTTCGAATGTATTTTTTTATGATATTATTTGTATCTCACCCAAGTACAGCATGCGTATTCAGTAGTAGAGCCTAAGTTGGAGTTTATACCATGATGAGGTATTTTATATTGTAAGTACTTATAAATTCCATGATGCTAGACATTGTATTTTCAGATTCGAAATAATTCCTGATCGATAGTCGTGTCGCCATAAAATTGTAACGGAACATGCATATTTGCGAAAAAACTATGACACCACATGCAGGGATCAAAATTACGTATATATTATATTTGTCTCTTGCCAGAGTACATTCGCTCTCCATAGCTCTGGGGTTGAGGGTGACCTTCAGTTTTTACGGCAATGTGCCCTGAAAATGTTTGAAGTGATTTGAGAGGATACTTGTAGAGTAAAATATAGAATAGAAAAACAATTCATCAAGTATTTCTTTCACCTCTAAATCAACCTTACGAAACCGCTCAAAATGTAATGCGGCAACAAATGCGATAAGAGAAAAAAAGAAGGGTACACCTAATTCGGCGTACTAGAAAGCGTACCATTGCTAAAAACATTTGAAGATCTTTCATGGCTGCTTAAAATGCTATACTTTTTTGCATGAAGGACCGTTCGAAATCCTACAAATATGGTTTTGATTTTAAACAGCATCCGTGGGTGGAGAAAAATGGTTGTGTTCTGATTGTTACGTATGTTACTAACCGAGAAAAAAGACTAGTCGAAAAGATCTACGCAAACGCATGCCACAAATCCTTCAACGTTGCCTCCGGTCTCATATCCTCTTTGGTCCCCGTAATCCGGTTTGCGTCTCCTATTCTGACCTAACTTTTCTTCCTACATCCTTCCCATCCTTCGAGATTAGATTATTTCCCGCGAGAAGGTCTAAAGTACAGAAAAAAGCAAAGATAGAGAGAAAAGAGGTCGACAGAGGTGGATTCGAGAAACGAAAAACGGGACCCGTTTGGTGACTCACAGTCCCTGGTCAGTGGTTGAAAAAGGTGTCTCAGCTGAAGCTAGCACTACCGAATGCGGCGTTTATCCAAGGGACTAAGCCAAACCGCTCTAGCATCTATCACATCACATTCGGAAACGTGTATACGTAAAACCACAATATTCTATTTTTGGTTTACTATTCAATCGGTAATTGCTCGCGAGAAAATCATAATCTTCAAGGTTTTTAGACAACGGTGTGTTAGGTATCTATTTCAATAGGTTTTGTAGGCTGAATCGAATGAGACCATAACGGGGTTGGTAGGCTTTAAAGGTTCTCGATTTATCGCAGCTTAGCTAAGTTATTAGGAAAATACAAAAAATATTCATAATTGCGATTTTCACAGACTAGTTTGCCCTTAGCAACAAATTTGTCGATAGCTAAAAGCGTTCTCGAGAGTTTTGGCAAGTTTCTAAATCAAGGGAGTGGTCTTTTCAAATGGCGATTGAAACGCTCAGTGCACAATTCAATTATCTGCAACGCTTTAGAATTCATAAATTAAAATCGTACCATATTTTGTTTGTTGTAGTTGCCTTAATATTGAACACTTCACTTCAAAACACGCGATGTTTGATGGTTTTTCATATACGACAGGCTGAGGTTTTTGCTTAGGCGTTTGCAAAGCTTAAAGTGCATGATATTACACTATCTCAGCCATTCTCACGATGATATCTACAGCTATTGCAAGTTATCATCCATCTGTCGTTCCTGGTGACAACGCACCCGCATTTGGCAATCTCAGATCCACTCCCTCTGGAAATTTATATTTGCAACCACCCTCCCGTGTCCGACTCGCACCAAAGCACACCCTTCGTACATCTTGACACCCTTCCTAATGGTGTCTTACTTCGATAGTTTCTTTGTAATGCGGTGTTAACACACGTCATTTATTCGCAATATTAGCTGGCTTGGAGTATTTTAGATACATGCCAACCAATTATAAATACTGCATTATTTTACTAGTTAACGGTCCAAAACGACTGACTGAATTTAATATTATGCACCTTGCATGGAAGTTAGCGTAGCCATCATATCAGTGTGCATCAGTCAAAATACACTCGACTTGTATGAGTCAAGACCATTGAGTTTGAAGTGACGTCATTCCAATCTAGATTAATAGAGTTACCCCTCATTGTGTCAACATTCGCTCGGAGCTTCTGTCAAAACGAGATCTGTCGCAAGTTGGAGTTTAACTGAGGGTTTTGGATTATATAAGAGTCATCACAGTCATCAAGCTAGAGATGGCTGATTGACAATGTGTGGAGGGGTTCAATTCTGAAAACCTCGCGGTTTCTATTTTCTCAAGTATTGACTTGGATTAGGCACTGATTTGATTCAAAAATACCATCAACGAGGGCATACAAGCTGTTAACAATGTTCAACTTAGATTATTGAGTTCTTGAAGGCGTCGGTTACTCGAGTGTAAATTTCCCTCTAATGTATCTCCTAAAGTACGTGAAATGTAACATGTTAATACATTAATACATTGATGCGGAGAATTCGGCGCTTACATGAGGGAGAAATCTTGTTCAAGATTATCAAGGGAATGAGCCCTAGAGAGGAAACTCTTGTACCTTCGCGAAATACCTGTAATATTGTTTGCTATGGCAGGGTTAACTGTTCCGCCAAGGTTATCAACTTGATAAATCCGCGATGTCCTGAACTCGTAATGTACTGACACGTATCATATACCTCAGATACTATTTTACACTTCGAATCAGTTGTCTAGTGTCTGATCACTATGTAACTTCCGTTATCGGATATATTATAATATATATCGGAATAGCTATTTAAGGAATAACTCGTAGGTATAAAATAATTTGCTAGGTAGCCTTATTACAAATTAGTGTTTTGGTTTATTATTCAATAATAAAGCATTGTAATCGCCGAAAAAAAAAACTTGTCCAACCTCCTTTAAAATTTGATTTGTCTGGGTAGCGTAATACGAGCCAAACGACGACATCCCGCTCGTCATGGTTGAGCTCAGCCATTAAGTAAAAAGAAAGAAAGATGAAATATTTTAGTTGTCAAATAAGAATAGCTAATATTTGTATTTATTTTAATTTCTGATGATTTCCGCTTACAACCTGTCGTTGCTAAGGAAAAGTAACTTCCTCATTTTCCCATTTTCCATGCCACAAAAATCGTTCTCCGCTCGTTCGAAAGCCCTGAACTAACTACATATTTTTATGTATATTCACCTCAACAGTAACTATCCCGCGATAACTGAGATTTAAGGTTGTCCATAAAATTATAGAAACATTAATTTTAGTCATCAAATTCGCATTCGTGTTGCTATGAAGTTGGAACAAACGTTAGAAAAAAGCATTAGATGTATTTCAAAACATTAAATTAAATAATTTAGCAGTGCAATCTTAACATTAATCCTTTTATTAACATCTTACTGATTTTCAGAAAATTTAACATGACAAAATAAATACAAATTTTGACTTCTTTTTACTTAATGGCGGAGCTTAACTATGGGAGTGCATATCTGTGTCTACAATTATCCGTGTGCAAAGGCTAAACGGAACAAGCTTTTTTAATGCAAAAACATTCGGAATTATCCGTGTCAAAAGATAACGGTGTCAAAAACTTGGTCGGCATATTAAACAGAAGTAAAATGTGAGCGTATAATCGTGTCTACAAATATCGGTGTCAAAAGCTTAAAAGCCTATTCTTTTACACAGACGGACAGTTTGTTGATGACATGGATAAACGTAGACACGAATATACGACCGTCGTTATACACACCCCTTAACTATGACGAGCGGTAGGTATGTCGTCGTTCGGCTCGTATTACGCTACCCAGACATTTCGACAGAGCTGATTGCTTGCTAAGCACAAATAATAGCAAAATAGCAACAACAAAAAAATAATAATAACAAAATAAGTAATCAAAATATGGTTTTAAATGAATACAGACAGTACATTTTTTCAGCTCATAACATGAAGATGTTCCTACGCAGTAAAAGCTGCCACCAAATTACAGCGAATGTAGTTGGTTAGTGCTTATCAGCTTTTGGCCCGTTTCCTACCCCCTCTAATGAGCATTTGATTTGGGAGATAGCAAACTCCTCTGCTTGGCTGATCAATATTCTTGCTTTAACTCCGCTAGCATTCTCTCTCTCGAGCAGGAAACGAGCCCTAATTAAGCTCGTGGGCCAAACTTCAGGTGGTTGGGGGAAGCCAATAACAAGCGCAATCTTGTTGAAAGGTCTCAAGTGGTCACCGGAATGCTGCTTCGTGCGTGCATCAATTCGGAAGAGGTGAAAATTCAACGCAACTGAAGCATCACTTTTTTACTTCCATTTTCATGCAGTAAATGGAAGTATTGTGATCGTCTGAAAAGTCGAATTCGGAACGTAGATGAATTTGGGAGAAATTTACCATTACTATTATACTCAGAAACACTTTCTGAACAAGGGTCTACGTGTGAGTCTGCCCGTGTGCCTGTGGTCAGACAATGGACATAAATCGTCATATCTCAGTGAAAAATGAATGATACTCAACTAAATGTTGGGAGAACGTTGTCCTAGTAAATGTGCAAAATTAGCCATTTCCAGATTTTGGATTACACACAGTACATTCGAGATATCACCGTTAAGGTGTTTTTATTTTGACTTTAACAGGCTATAAGAATAAATTTTCAAACGTTTGAGGTCTTTAAATGTTAATTTTGACGAGCAGATGATGGTTGATTTTTAGCATTATTGAATACCTCCAAGTTATGAGCCTTTTCACGGTTTCAGTTTGAATGTTTATGAAAATGAGCCCGTTGTAATAAACTTGGCTTGTATCGTAATGTTAGGCTCACATGCACATCCGGATTATGAACCTAATTCATGAGTTTTTCTATCTTTGGGTTCTCCTAGCTAGTTTTTCAAGAACAGTTCTAGAACAGTAACGTTGTCCCTTTAGTGCGAGCTTCTTGATTTTATAATTAAATATTCCTGTTACCGACTCAAACATGGAAGTACTGTGTGATATATGCACATCACTGGTTATACTAATATTATCCTTCTTAGTAACACGTAAAATTGCATATCTTCTCTTATCAATACCACGGATATATTATCACTAAAAAATATGTATTCAATTATGTAGGGGAATGTGGGAAGAAAACCCTCCAAAATGGCGTGACGACGCCCGAAAGAAAAAAACTTCTTTCTCATTGATTACAAAAGCCAATGAACCAGCAGTTCAAAAAAATGTCCCCATTCTGAAAATTATTAGCGTGTCTTTAGTCAACGTCGTTGTTGAGAACTTTGGATCGTGACACGGGCTAATCGGAAGAACAAGCATTCCGTGCTAACTTTAGAGTCGTGCCTGGTCGGTTTATCGTGCTCGTGGGAATGCTGTTGTTATCACTCAAAAAGGCGAGAGAGATGGAGGTTTTTGACGGTCTGAAGTGTTCCCAGGGAAGATTTCAAACACAATGCCAAACCCAGGGGAAAGATGGAAAGTTTTTTAAAAGAGACTGAAGCGCTCGAGGCAGATGTGGTGAAGGAAAGCTCTTCCTCGTATTGACGGGTGGAGGTATTACGGCTTCGCTCAGTCTCTTGAGATGCGCGAACTCGGGACGGGGACGGTGGAAATTGAATTGAACGAGATTAGGGAGAAAGGGCTCAGGATAACGCTATAGCAGGGGATTATGTCCAATATGCGCCGAGTAGGGCTCCTACCCGATGCTTGGGCGTTTTGAGAAGAGCGGATTTCTCAAGCGTAAAACTCCTCTTGGCGGCGTGATGGGTATCTCAAAGGAACTGCCTGAACTTGAGAAAGGGTGTCATCGGGAAAAGCAGGGTTATCGTCGCTTAGACCTGAGAGGCTTGACTTTGATGAAATGCTATAAAACTTCTGATATTAGGCCGAACTCCAACCAACTGCTTTGTTTAGTCTGGACGGTATTCAATATCAAGCATATGAATCATATTTTTTCAATAGTCTTAGATGAACTTCAGTTTCCTATGAGTTTTAATTACACTGGCCGATGAAGAATTATAATTTTCATTCTATATACTAATTCATGAGTTCTATATCAGCATTCGTGTGCGTATATCCCCAGTCCTGTGGTGCGAATATATCATACAGTACTTCCATGTCTGAGACGGTAACAGGAATATCCAATTATAAAATCATGATGCTCGCACTAATGGGGCAAAGTTACTGTTCTAGAACTGTTATTGAAAATTTAGCTAGGAGAACACAAAAATAGAAAAACTCATGAATTAGGTTAGAACTCATGAATAGCAGCATTAGGTTTACAATAGTAATCAATTATGCTGAGCGTAGGGACCGAAGTATATTATATACCGAAGTATATTATACCGTGAAGATATTTATTGAATCGCCGATTTGAATCACCAATTGAACACTTTATTCAAATGTTAAAATTAAACAATATCTTTGACGTATGTATCGTGTATCTTGAACGAGTAGAGCATTGCAGGTTCTTTTCTCAATTCTGAATTCTATTTACTGTAGTGAAGTAGTAACCGTCGTCATTGAAACCGTTCGAACTGTTCAATGCCCTGATGATGCTCGAACGTATCAGTGCTTGGGCGATAAATGAATATTCATTGTTCAAGAAATCTATCCGACTTGAATTTGATATCATTACATTTTCACGAGCTATTTCACTGGCGCTCTAAACACATTAACTTTTGGTTTATGAAATTGTTTACGTTTTCATTGCATCACTGGCCACCCCGCAGGGGCCTGTAATTATACTTTGAACTATTTAGAACATTGCATTAGTTTATTGTGTCTGATTACAGAATAATGTCGAGTTTTTTTTTTTAACTCCCGCCTATAATCACAGTTAGTTATAATTCCGCAAAAGTAAATAATGAGTTAATGGTTTTTAACTGGGTGTGCCATGGATTCTCGATCTGTCTATTTCACCTATTTCAGGGGCCACAGATTTTTCGCTAGATGTGAACCTGGTAGATCGGAATAAGAATCGAGCTGTTATTGAATTTCTTTTCTGTAAATTGTTGATATGAAAAAGCCCCTGTCTTCCACATCTGGATGCATCACGATAGCTACTTTTTCTTCACGTATTGAGAGTATCGTGATTTCGCTCTATCCATCCTTTAACCATTTCCACAACCTGGAGTTAAAGACTAACGGGAACTTTACCATGCAAATAACATCGATCGCGGAGCTGGAGTAGAAATGCTCTTTGAAAAGCTGTGCGTACAGCATCTCACCCGCTGGTTCGCAAACTGGAGCCGAGCTCCAACAGCAGGCATATATGAATACGAAAACGGCTTGGATAATCAATACTTTGATGATGGTCGAATGAATGAATACCAATTAGACGTGGAATATTCCACAGGCACGTTTTTCGCTATTGATAGGATTCACGATTTGGAGGATAATTTAAATTCACGTTCGCGTGCTTTTCATCTTTCCAATATAAAAGGTGCCATTATTCAAAGTCTACCCAGCACGATAGCTTTTTTTCATATTTCAGATAATGGAGAACGTGCAATACACAGATTGCAATTTTTCCAGCTTGTTCCCGTAGCCTGGACGTTAGTAATCTGCAACAGCCCAACCTCAGCCGCGTTTGTTAGGTATATATTGCTTCCACCATTACGCACACGACTGATAGTGTTAAGGGATTTCCGAAATGTAGGATTTTTGCGATAGCAGCCTTGAAAATTATTTTTGATGATTGTGAAAAAGTAAGATGGAATAAAATAAATCTCAGGTGTTTCTTCTCTTGGAATAATATAAAGTCATCGCGTTTGGGGTTCAACATTATCCGACCGATTTTCAAAAGGTTTCAAGGAGAGATTAGAACCAACCACGGACAAAAGAGAAACAGGGCTTTACAAAATCACGTAACTTGATAAGGACCAAGTCAATCTCGTAGTAAGACGTTAAAATGAAAATCGTCTTTAAAATTGGTCTGATATTACTTGGAAAGGATATTGCGTTAGGAGATGAAGGGGATTCTCCAGCGACAGCTGTTGAGGAGTTTTCTTTTTCTTCCTTACTTCTACTCAACTCCTTCATCCTTGTCCAAAGCATCTCGTTTTCTTACCCATCATTCTACTTTGTCTCGTTCCATTTTGACACGCGAAAAGTAATCAATAAACCGAGGAGGGGTAATTGAAAGACGCTTGAAAAAGAAATGGTTCAAACGCGCGAGAACTACCCTCCTCAGTAATATATGGTTCGCCCGCCTTATCAGCACCTGGCACTCGTGTCTTCCGTTACTCTTAAAAATGTCGAAGTTGTGAAATGTCTCTTGAACCAGGACGACGGCGGAAAGAAAACCTGTCGAAAATAACCCGCGACTATACTTACGTGGCGGTGAAAAATTCGTCTCTGGTGGAGTCATATTTTCGTATGAAAAACGCACATTTGATATTATGAAGTCAAAATTAATTCTGATAGCAACGATGCTTTGGACAAAATAGCAACGTTTTAGAGGGATTGTTGTTTCACATATTATATCACTAGAAAGATTGCATGCATTGACTAGGTATAAAAAAAACCTCTTCTCAACGGGCCATTTATTATCAGCTCCCGCTAACCGTCTGGTAATCAAGGAAATACGTCAGCGTGATTGATCGTAGCGCTATCGTGATTCTAAGCTCCAATCAGAGCCCTGTCAGTTTCTCTTCACGTAAGACCAAGGGATATCTTTTGGTTAAAGAACACATTTTTTTCCTATTTCTGATGTTACTATCCCTGCCAATATAATATATTAGCTTATATTAATGACAATTCAATTCAGTCTCACAGCGCCCATTGTACGCCTCGTGACCCGTTCAGTCACATAAGGGTAGGTTTAGTAAGCTCATAACAGTGAAGTGTACAACAAAGATAATACCTACAGAGTTTTTCGTTTACACGATGTGGTACATTAGATTTCCTAGAGGGATTTGATAATTGTACGGCTGCTTAAACCGGCATCTCGATTTATCTTAAAGCTTTGGGTCATGGTAGGATTTTTCAACCTCAACCTTATACTGCCCACATAGCACATACAGCGAAATCATTGATGTTGAGGTTCCCAGGCCCAATGTTTTTGTTTTTTTTTTCTTCCCGCAACCAGTTATAGTTATGAACGCATGATACACTATGTTCAAAATTGTTGAACAATTCAAAGAGAATGAATTGCAAAGTTGTAACCCGTTAAATTTTGAACATTTTTGTCATTACAACTGTTGGGTTTGCTTCAACCCCCGCGGAGCTATTTATAGCCGTCCAAAGTCGGAATTTAAACATTTCGTTTCAAAAAAACTCCGACGGGTGGAGCAAAATTGCGAACCGATAAAAAATTTTTGGCACCATATTCGTCGATTAAATCAAAATTCCTGAGTACGTTAAATCGTACTTTTTGGTTTATTATTCAATAATAACCATTGTAATCGCCCAAGAAAAAAAAATTTCTAACCCCCCTCAAAATTTGATGTTTTACGTTTCAAGGCATGTCCGCCAAATAACTTTTGAACCCACATAGGTATATTACTCGGAGGCGAGAAAGAGCTATCAAAAGATTTAGCTGAGGAAGTGTCTACATTTTATTATATCGTGAGAGCAATGATGATGAATGGATAATATATAAAACGTGGGAAACGGAATATAAATTTTAGTTTTGCCATCGATCGATTACGCAAGCCGCGATGACTTATCGGCATTGAAAGCGTAATATCGTTACTCATTCGGGTGACTAAATATTATTTCATGCTCTGTTAACAAATCGGAACAACAGTAGGTTCATGTGAAAAAATATATTCTCGCAAGCCACGACCCGATATATTCCTGAGGTGTACGGTATAGCAAGTTACTAAGATACAGCATTTCTCATCCGACTCGGCAGAAGTTACAGTTCAACCCTCTCTTTTATTATTGCGGAATAGAGACTGGGAAATGAAAAAGAGGAGAGATGGTGTGATATCTTCCGAGAACGGTTGGCTGGGAAAGGAATACATAGTGTTTGGTGTGGGTGGAAAGAAGATGACGAGGGGACGCGACTCGAATTTAGCACATCTAAGAAGAGGATTTTTATCCGTTCACTCTGCTGCTTCTGAGAGCATGAGCGGGTTTTTTTTGTGCGGTTCTTCTCTCGAGTCTGATGGCTGCGTTGGCCCCGAAGCGATATTAAAAACTTCATATCTGACCCTGATCCTCCTTGAGTTTTCTTCGCTCACCTTTTCGAGACCGTGATCGAATCCTCCCACCATAGGGAGTATTAACGATCCGTCGATGGGAACTTCCATTATTAACGCTCCTTCCGATCTTCGAACAAATCATCGTATATGAGGGATTGGAAAAATTTATTCGTGATAGAATTAATCTCAGATCGATTATTAACAATGTATAGAAACCAAATCTGCGTATTAAAATAGCCAGTATGCTTCTAGAATGTAACTATTTTGGAAAACATTTGGAAAAACTAAGAAGATGGTGGGCTGTTGAAAAATGATTAAAACGATCATATGAATGATGATTTTATTTAGGCCAACGACATTTTCTTACGGCGTCGATTTCAACTGGCACCTTTATCTCTCCCGTTTTTCTCATTGTTAGCGAGAGAACGATTCTTCATGCTGAGTGCAAATGAAAATAGTTTTACAGGTCATCATTCATCTGTATCTATTCTCGGTCATACCAAGTACGTGTTTCCAGGCAACGTAGATTTATGATTTTCTGTTTCCGCCTGCTTGCAATGCTGGAACATAGGACGTAAAGCTTCCACGACAACGACTCCACGCCTTCGTCAGAGGGTTCCCAGATCCTCCCGTGATCCCAATTCTACTCGCCCTCCTCTGCTGGGTTCAGGGCTGGTATCATACATTAGACGTCGCAGTCAAGGAATCATCCATCATTCCTGATGGGCAACTCCGACTGACGAGACAGGGCATCCGAGTGACGACTTTTTGCTCTTACTTGCAACCGAAATAACGTTCTTCATAAAATCATCTCTGTCAATCTGAGACCAGTCGAAGAAAAGTGCTTCAGTTTAGTGAAATCAGAATAAATTTTCCCTGCCGGATTTCAAAAAATAATTGTTTTGTTGAGTGCTGTACGGCGAGAACAAAAACGTTAAGTTAGAATTGGAGGCGCAAGGCAGTGCGACTTCTGTAGCATCGGCGCAGAGAAGCATTCAATTAAAACGGTCAACATGGATTAACTTACTTTTTTAAATGACTAGAGTAAAGAAAGAATTGAAATAAAATTGACATCATTTGATTCTCCATAAATTTCTATAAGCACGCGTACTAAGATTTTCAAATTACTTTTCATACTTTCAGACACCAAAATATTCGTCTCGTTCTCATCAAACAGTAAATGACTGTACCATCAGCGTTGTTGTCATAATTATCTCATAATTATCCGCTTTGGCACCGTTAGTTATCGAGCTTGGTATTGCTCGTTTGCCGATCCCAATAGAAATTTGATCTTGAAGCTTGTATAAGGGTCGTCGTTCCGTTTCCCAAGTTATCTGACTGTTCACAGGGAACGACGAGAAGTTAACAGTTTCAAAGGAAGAACGGCTCACTTTGAGAAGATACTCGCTGCTGGAGGCGGTTTTCTTGAAAACGACCCCAATGGTCTCTACGTACGGCAGCTGAATGTGCAAAGTGAAATGGTGGGAGGGTTGTAAAGGGCTTGGAGTGCTAAAGGACCGCTTGAGAATGGAAGCTAGTTAGAATTGGAGTGCCTGCGACCCAGTGGATTTGCCCCAAAAGCGCTCTTTAATCGCAGTTGAGGTAAATTAGTTTGGAGGACTAATGTTTTACTTTGGCCTCGTTCCTCCAAACGGAGGTTTGGAAAACGGCACGGGCCCATCTTTTCCTCGCGGTCATTGTTATCCAAAGATGCGAACTCACAATCTACCCAATCCACGATTGCTTCTAATCCCTTACTATCTTCCCCATTTCCCGAGTTCAAAAAGCATGGTGAAATTGGGTGTTTTTCAACAATATTGAACAAATTATTTAACAACAACAAAAAAAGAAGAACAATATGGATGAAACATGATTACAACAAATGTTCTAGAAAGTAAAAAACGTAGGTCCTATCATAACAATCACCGTTACGATTATTACTTTCTAATTAGTAACGGCAGATCGTAGCCACATCTTTGCTGAAGAGAATTTGGTGATATCTGTAAATACTAAAACTAGATTACATGTTGTGTATTTATAATCTTCAATTTCGATTGCATCTATCAAAACACATCTCATATAGGAATTGATGACAGTTTTCGAACCTGATCGAAATAACGAACTGAGAGCTCTTTCATCAATCGTCGATAAAGCCCAGATAAATATTGGAGTTCGCGTAACCAAGCAGTTTTCAACTCATTCACGGAAAAATCGCTTGGTAGCTCTTATCTAGTTAAACTCAGCTTAATCCACGATTGATATACGTACTCTTAATATTGAGTACAAACAACTTATATCTACAATGAAATTATCAATCTGTCAAAAGTCTGGTGAAAATGATCTACTGCAATGATGATAGGATAGTGGAATGGCTCATGAAATTGTGAAGGAATCTTCAAATGCCTCGACCATCCTGTTTCGAAGAGTAACATCATTATTTCAAATGAGCTGGAAGAAACAAAGGGCACCGAAAACCGAGGCTAGATCCTCGAGATAGTGTAAAAGGCCTTCATTCGAGGCAGGATACAAGCTGCTGCCTCAAATCGGAACTATTCGTCGAGGAGAGTTTCGGCATTGTTATGGCTAACTTTACGCAAGGGACCTCGCAAGAGACCTATGGTGGCACAGGAAGGCACAGGAAGACATTCGCCGCCTTCTCGTGACGCTTTCATCCATTCGCCTCTTCAAGCCTCATAACCACGACAGCAACTAATTAGTTTGGAAAGGATGTCTGGTATAACACTCCAACCGAAAATTGTCAAACTCAAAATGCTTTATTCGTGGAAATAGTATTCTTGCCTTTATCTCATATTGGTACCCCAATGAACAAAAAAAGCTCTTTGATACCGAGACGTTTTTCAAAGACGTGATCCAATGCTTTCCATTCAACCCCGATACCAACAAGAACCAAACTTAGGGCTTAGGTGACAATCGGATAAGCCTCAGCAGACGTGGTGACTGTGTCATGAAAATTAAACGTGCTCCCTCCGCAGAACGTAATGTTCATTCATCAAGTCGACGAGTCAACCGGCTATCACTCAGTGAGACCCTTCCACAGCTAGGAAAGCCTACATCACCCGTTGGCAAACAGAGATCCGATCGACAACTCTGATACCAAAACCGTCTGGTGGGTAATAATGTGGGAACATTTTGGCATCGCTCTTTCACTATGCGCTGTTCTAATCTTGGGTATACTGTCTTAGCGATTAGCAAAACTATCAAACAGTGATCTAAAAAACTTTTTAAAAAAAAAATAAAACCGACTTCAAAAACTTTGTCTGTAAAATACACTCTGAAAAGGAAAAAATAACAAAAATGTCCCAACTTCGCAGCAACTCATTCGCCAACTACACATTTTAAGGACTACTTTACTACTCTTATTGACCTGACCACTTCCTGATTGATTAGATCACCTTCCCTAATAATATAAAAACTACTATTTCTCATTTCCCAAATGATTAAAAGATTTTCCTTTCACCTCTGAATTGCCTCCAGATTGATCATCTTTTGGAGTCGGCGCCTCTCTTATATTGTATTGGAGAAGCCTATAGATTCCGAATTAGTATGAGTTTTCACGATTCTTGAACAGAGCACATCAGCATTTATGAGAACTGATTATTAACAATATCGATTTGAAGGTGACTATTCACGCCTTTTCCTAACAACCATTTCAGATTTCTCTAAGAATCTTAACGTACAGACCCAGACTTATTACCTCGCACCTAATAATTTATCGTAAATTCATATTTATTTGTAACCATCGGTTATTTTGCCAGAGAGGCGCCGACTCCAAAAGATGATCAATCTGGAGGCAATTCAGAGGTGAAAGGAAAATCTTTTAATCATTTGGGAAATGAGAAATAGTAGTTTTTATATTATTAGGGAAGGTGATCCAATCAATCAGGAAGTGGTCAGGTCAATAAGAGTAGTAAAGTAGTCCTTAAAATGTGTAGTTGGCGAAAGAGTTGCTGCGAAGTTGGGACATTTTTGTTATTTTTTCCTTTTCAGAGTGTATTTTATAGACAAAGTTTTTGAAGTCGGTTTTATTTTTTTTTAAAAAGTTTTTTTTTTATTTTTCTCTTTTTAGTGACTTACAATTATGGACAGCTCTCTTTATAAAATTTTCCCAAGCTTTCATTATTGAGTTCTTGTCACTTACTACTAACCGTCCAAACTCAATTCATAAGTCAGTTGAACGTTGAAGTTCTGAAGTATAATGATTACCTAACTATTTCCAATGTTATTATGTTGATTGAGAGTGAGTTTGAACGTTTGGAATAATCCATCCACTGTTTTGGGTCTCTTGGTCAACATACCGGATACTTTGATCCCAATGATACACCTATCAAAACTCAAATAATTGTCTACACCATTACTGGTTACTGAATTGCACCAATTCACTCGTTCTTTATTTCGCTAACGATAATCGAGTGATGATTTTCTCAAGCGTACCCGCAATCGCACTGAATGAGAAAATCCGAACACAATTTCAGAAGTTCGCCTAACGTTTGTGCATTAAAATGGAGTTATTTGGCCTTCAAAACCATGATATTTATTGAACATTTAACGCTGAATTCAAATCTTCTAACGACAATGCTATGACTAACGTAGTTTTTTTTCTACAAGCATAAATAGTCCAAAAAACGTGATTTTGAAAAAATTTTTTTAGTAATACGGCCTAAAAAGTATCTAATTTTAGTCCAATCAATACCAAATTTGAATCACGTAAACTAGACTCAAATTTGGACAATTTAGGTTTAAAAACTATGGAAAAACAGTTTTTGTTTGGAAGTTATGAGGTCTCAAACATAGGTCCATTAAAACATCGATTGCTCCCTTATTATGCCACCTAAACTTGATTTTTTACCATCGTTAGAAAGCTCTAGCTAAGTGCTTTCAAGTGCAATAGTGTTCATATTTTTTTTCTCGACGTGGTTGGGAACGGTACTCGAAAAACCTCAAAAAAGTGAAAATCGGCATCACGTTTTTTGTTACACTTTCTTCTCTACTACTTTCTTCTCTAGAATGCTGAACGAAAAATTGGAGCTAGGCATTTGTAGGCAGATAAATTATGAACAAAATGACACGAGAAACAAAACAATCGAGCAAGTATTCTAGAAGTTATAAGCTTGCAAAGTCAAAACTTTCTTTTTTCGCGAAAATCACGTTTTCCGGCGTTTCTCCGCGTCTGGAGACGTAACTACTGGATGGACTCAATTGAAAAAATTATGGGACCTACCTGGATAGTAACCCTTTCAAACAAAAAAAAAAGTAACCCGATCGGACGTACAGGAGCTGAACGCCGGTGGACAACACATACCGAAAAAAAAAAAAAAAAAAAAAAAAAAATCCCGCTAGACGACCATAGTAACCTCCTCCTTGTTTGAAGTCGGTTAATAAATAAACAGAAATTTCAATTGGGCAATCTTCGATCAAATGACATCAATAAATATTCATGCATACAATACCGTTTGAAGGCTAGGTTCAAGTGGATTCGTCAGTTCTGATCCATGATCCAGGAGAGGCGAAGATACTTACCTGAAACAACATTCACTACGTAAACAAACATTTTGAATTTGTCAGACAATAAGTACCTATTGTTTGTGGTCGAGAAGTACACAAAGATTAAGTCCACTAACTGAGCTAAACCTATTACCAACTGTCAAGAACTGTGGTTAATATAGTTCATAAAAATAACGTAATTGTTGGACAGAATCGTCCTCAGCCGTAGAGAATGGACTAAAGCGACATCTAGAATGGCCACCTCACAACGTCGCTGATGCAATACGATTAACAAGGTTGGACCGGGCCGTCATTGTTTTCTACGTGTTTCCCGTGTGTTGTACCAAATTTTGCATATAACTGAAACTTCTCCCAAAACGTTCACCACTCCATCGTCAAAACTCATCTAATTTTAATGACTTCACTGCCAACGGAGGTAAATCGTCACATTTTGGCTTTTGAATTACCATTTTATTTTCCCTACTTTCGTTGGAATGGTTTTTAGCAAATTGTTAAAACAAAGATTCAGATATGAGGCAATGGTTTTACGGCTGCCGTCGCATTTAGCGCTGAGTGAAAACCGGAACAAATCCCGTCCCTCAGGACTTACGTCAAGTCAAACTTTTCTCTGTTCGAGCCAAAACGGAAGAGTAACTCCCAGATTAAGCAAGGGCACGTGTCGGATATTACATGCATGTAAATATTGTAATGAGATGCAAAGCAGGTGACTTTCATCCTTGGTTCCCCCTCTGAGCTCTCCTCAGAGACATGGAGTTCATCATTTTTCATAACATGTCGCGCGGTTGACACGTTCACGGGAGCGTCATAAATAAAATTTGTTGTTTTTTTTTCGCTCGGTTGTCCATGCGCTAGAAGGTTGTTGAAATATCGCACTAAATGTTATCTCGTCAGTTCCTCTTTTTAAAAATACAATCCGATCCATATTCATACTTCATTGATGATGTAGAATGCGTCGTTTGCAAATATTCTCTTTCTTGTAATGCAGGTAGCAATGTATCTTTCGAGGCGATTATCCTCGTAACACATTTACGAATATCAATCAAAAGTAGGAGATCACAGCTAGAGTTAATTCCCTCCGTCCATTCCCCGAGCCACATTTACTGAGGTTGTCTATAATTTTTTGCTCCTTTGACATTCAAATGCCAATCGTCACGGTCTGCATTAGCGAGCGCCTCCTGTCTGATTATACAGCGCGATTAATTTGATGCATCATCGACGAAGCTTGTCTAAAGTTCAGAAAGGCTAGCTTTAAAATAACATACTCCACCCCTCTTTCGGTGGTCTCAGTTTACATCTGACGAAATGAAGAAAACACTTTCCTCATGTAAAATTTTTCACAACTACACGTGTCATCCGAGAAGGTGAAAGTATTAGGAAAATATTTTCAAGAAAAAAATGAGGAGAGCCGCACCCCGGCTGGGGGGGCCGCATTTACCGACAGAACACCGACCCTTCTTCGGATGCCCACACGCCATCATTGTTGTGTCCTTGTGATGCATTATCAATATGAGCAATGACTGCTATTTGTGATTTGATTACTGACTAAAAGTACATGGCTGTGTGCACATCGGAGGCCGGTGGATGATGAGCCAAACTTGAGACCTTTTTTGGTGGACGACCGATTTATCCACTCATCAACTGGGGTGACCAACTATTGTATAGTATAATTTTTCTTCTGTAAGAGCAATTATTCTTCATTTTCTCGCACGCTACAAAAAAACTGGAGAATACTATCATGTGGCTGACGTATTACGAATGGCACCAAACGACTTAGATGATGGACATTGGGATGAGGAGGCTCTATTAGTCATTTTCAGAAACTCACTAATGGCAGCGGAAAGGTCAGATATGTTATTAGTTACTCTCCTCCAGGATTAATGTCCTTCGTGCTTACAAAGGCCATTTTCTCCTGACCTAAAACCCTCCAACTTTCCTAGCTACTTCCGATTCTTTCGCCTCCCAAGCTCTTGAGTTTCTCTCTCCAGGACAAGAAAATTGTCAACAACTGGGTCACTGAGTTTTCTCTTCTAGCCACAAGAGCACGTTCGCTCCAAGGTTTGGCCTCAAACTTTACCGCCACATAACAAATTATTTTCTGGCACCCTAATAGAAAACTTTTGGAAACGATATTAAATATTTCTTGTTGTGTTATTGGGCAAAGTCGCACAATAGAAGGACATTTCCTGATTCAGATACAAGTTGAGTTAGCGGGACAAATGGCGAAAAAAGAATTATAATTTATACTTAGAAGTAAATAAAAATGAAATTTCCTTTGAAAATTGTGGAAAAAAACGGTCTAGAATTTGTTGAAGCATTGTGCTTCAATGCTCGGATAGTCTCAAACTGCACCCATCAAAATATCCGATACCGAATCGAGCATTTTTAACTTTTCATTAGTCAATATGAATGCTTCATTTATATTAACGATTTTAAGTGTTTCACTAGTCGTCCAGATACCTCAGTGAAAATTGAACTGAATTAGAAAAATTCGAAACGATATGGAAAACATTCGAATAATAGGTGCGCTTAAAACACATTAAAAAATTAACTCCAGGTTCACCGAAACTGAAAAATACTGCATGAATAATAATTAGATGCGTAGATCCACTGTCATCATTATAAATGTCAGTACCAATCAAATGAAAAACTCATCCGTGTAATTACTCATCCTAATGATGGGTGAAAGAGTCGAGAGTGTTTCGCCAAGGTGAGAGTTCGGTCGCTGTGCGATGTAGAATTGTGTGTAGTAGCGAGTATAGGCGCTGGAAAAAGGGCATTCACGACGCGTTAGAAAAGGCCAAGAGAGCTCATCGCTCGGCCCCTCTGTCTTCTCCGTCCTATTTTCTCATGTATCCCATTCGTTTTCAAACTGCTGCCGCTTCGCATTGAAAGAAAATGAGTAGTCTGCCACTCATGAGTCCAAACATCTCATTTCCGAACCTCTTTGAAAACCGCGTTGGTTTTTCACTCACGCAATCTGAGGGAGTACGCGGATCTTCTGATTACGGAGTACGCTTATGGGTCAGAAGGTAACCAATTCAGGATTATGAGGAATTGATTGATATTCCGAATATATGGTTATTCAACAGAGGGTAACGTTTTAATACATTCTATCCAATCGTTCCTTCTAAGATTCAGTAATCGTCATGAAAGTACGCGGTTATGCATAATGCGGTTTGACATAAGGGCGTTCCGGTTCACTCTAAAGACGAACTCAATGTGAGTCGTTAAGCTCAACTTTACATCAACATGAGAGTTCGTTTTCCTTGGCTGTATAGAGGTATTTATTTGTAAACTAATTCCCTTTCAATCTTGAATATTTAATATAGAACAAAACAATAAATTTCTTCGTCGATCAAGTGAGTACCTGTACAAAAAGGTTGAAAGTGCCAGCTAGAATCACAGGCAACGGAAAGGAGAATAAATCGGGAAAAATTAAGTAAAATACAATCATCTTGTCTTTTGTATTCGACAAATATTTAGACTCGGTCCGTTGGCCCTCAACTGCTCCCCATTTCCTGGTTTGCCCTAAGCAAAGTTGCGCTCCCTTAAAACTTGTCTTTCTCATCAAGCTATGACTTTTTTCAATGTAATGATCATACTCGTTTACCTTGAATTAGGTAAAAATGTAATTTCATTCCATATAATAATTAATCAAAATCATTTCACTGGATGATATGAGTAATTTTTTTATCGAATTGCGTTGGTTTCGAGCAGAAATGTAATGAAATCCATATTCCCCTGTGTTGGCGTGCTAAAGCGTTAACCGGAACATGACTGTCATATTTTTTTGATTTCGATTCTCTCTCTCCACGACTTTGTTTTAAAGTTTTTTTTCGATAAATACAATCAACAATCGTTTCCCCATTTCGCGATACCGACGGGTACGCAAATTTGCAATTAAGCTTTTTCCTCTGTTCAAGTTTGATCATGAATATTGGACGAGTGATATGGAAAATTGCGTGAGCGAAAAAGGCGGGTAACGATAGACTTCGTTCAGTGGATCGTGCCTTAAAAGAGAAGCTCGCCCTCGCTTGTTAATTCATCGGCGGATGTTCAGAAAACGGGCTGACTTTTGATGAGCACATCGAGAGCTTGTCAGCACCAATTCGGTCCTCTCTTTGTCAGAATCGTTAAGGCCGCTTATGAGGGAGAACAGCTCTGATTTCATTATTATTGGGCGACGTGAGGGGACCCTATCGTACGGTCATTTCTTTTCCTAACAACATCAATAAGTTGACATTGTGATTTTTTCTCCATCGTTTTAGACTCGCTCTAGTAAAATTGGATTACTTGAAAATTCGTTTCGACTATTTTCAACTGTTGTTTGATTCGTTTTACCCATAATTTGAACTATATAATGAAGGTAAGAGAGTTCATCATTTGCTAGGGTAAATGGATTTTTTCTAAACGGATGAAATTCGAAACTTCCGGAAGTAGGTGGACGAAGAAGAGCGTTTGACTGGGCAAACACGATGAGGATCACTGGGAGGATTTTTCTGAAAGTCCAAACTCCATGTCAAAAGTAGCATTAATTTTAAGTCAATGCAGGCAGACCGCTCAATTCTGCCTTTCAGGTGCCAGCCTCAAAGCTCACGTTCAAACTAGGCTTTGCATATTTATGGACATCCAAATAGCCCAAATAGGATAGAATTTTTCCAGATCAGACATGATGCACACAATGAGGATTTCCATAGAGGATTATTTCCTCCTTCGTAAGTAGGATTTTTATTGCTTTGATAATCCTTTAAATATTCTCAAAAAACATTACTGCTGGGGAAAATGTGCGAACTTCAAAAATATCTTTGTTGTTTCCCCCGCAGCCTCATCAAGGAAGTATTTATACCTACCAATCCTGTTTGATTCTATTTAACCATTTTCCGAGCTGCTGTAAGCCTCAAAGATAGAATTTTAGCTATGGCTGGAATCGCATGTATAGAGTTTCCCTTATTGGAGGTCAAATCGGAGTTCAAGAGATCGTTCCGTCCCTATTACATTTTCCATCTACCTACACAGAATTTTGAGGAGCGATGTAAACCGTATGACCAAGGGGTTTCAAGGACCGTTGAAAATATAACAATGCTCGACCATGGAAATCGAGTGAATTTGCAAATGAATACTTACAACAGTTTATCACTGGTTTGCGACTTGTCCGCATATTGGAGGTAAATTAGTGACTCCGACCACACGACTTGCAAACAAGCCGGTTCGCTGGGCAACTTCACTGATTGTTTGATGGAAGTTCGCCTTAATTGGCAATTAAACTACAAAGCTGATACCAGCCCTCGAAGGAACTCTTGTCAAACGCTTTTGTATCGACTACCTACAATGTGGCTAGATGCGACGTTGAGTTGCGTACACACTAGACGAACATTACATGTTTGATCAACTCTAACCAAGATTTCTAGGCTCACCTAAAAAGTATGCTACTATCCAAGAGACGAGGCAGCTGAGAACAATTTACTTTTGTAGAACATGTTAGGTTGATCTACACGGGCAAATTTTAGTCACATAAACAGGGCTCGGGGAAGCATATATAGCTTTTCCAAGTCTAATTCAGAATTTTCCAAGTCTAATTCAGAATTTTCCAAACCTATTTCAGAATTTTCCAAACCTATTTCAGAATTTTCCAAACCTATTTCAGAATTTTCCAAACCTATTTCAGAATTTTCCAAACCTATTTCAGAATTTTCCATTTCAATTTCAGAATTCATTTATGTCAAAGCCATATGAGCAGCAGTCATGTTTTGAAGACTGATGAAGTTGTTTTGAACCATCATCGATCGGATGAGTAAGAAACCGGGATGAAGAAAAAGTGGGCTGCACAAAAATTTCACAAACTACGAGTATTGTACATAATTCTATAGAAATGGAACAATCGTCCAACAAACTCCACAGCAGGCATAAAGTAAAAAACAAACCGTAAAAGTAAAAAAAGGACTTCCAACGTGTTCCACTGTAGGTACAAAATTGAAAAGTTAGAACAAAGAAATCCATTTAATTAATTTCACAGTAAAGATGAAGAGAGGGCATATTTTTTTTTATGGTTGTCTCACGATTCAAATTAATGAAGAGGGCGATCACCACGCAAAAGTTCATCAAATTTTGACTATGAAATGACGAATTCTGAAATTGAAATGGAAAATTCTGAAATTGAAATGGAAAATTCTGAAATAGGTTTGGAAAATTCTGAAATAGGTTTGGAAAATTCTGAAATAGGTTTGGAAAATTCTGAAATAGGTTTGGAAAATTCTGAAATAGGTTTGGAAAATTCTGAATTAGACTTGGAAAATTCTGAATTAGACTTGGAAAAGCTATATAATATATACAATATTATATCCGAATGCATGTTGTCTTGGTGAATATGCTCTCGATTCAGGCAGTCAATCAGAATGCATGACGCATCGATGCATTTCTCATTGACTACAAACCGCCTGAGAACTCTGCTTTATAGACCTCACATTGTGATGCAGCCGTTGACACAGACGAAAGTTCGCATGACGAATAATGACTGTGGTTTTTTTTTCAAATTACGTAGTTGAATTGGCAACAATTTCAGTAGTTAACGTTTTATGAATACAGAAGTTGTGATGCCAGAACTGCAAAAATAGGATAATGTTCGTTTGAACCGTGTTAAATCAGGAATTGTCAACGCGTTTGTCGAATCGATAAGATTAATGCCAATTTAACCGTTCCAATGTGTGAAGAAATAACGTTAATCGGGCAGAACGAGTCGTAGATGTCAAAAATGACCCTCCATTATCATCAAGCAGATGATCGAACGATGAAGAACGTTCAACCCTGGAAAGGGGATGAACTTGGAGTTGAACGTCGATAAGTCGAGAGGGGAGCAGTATGACTCAGAGTACCGGCCTTTCATACAATCGGTTTCCAGCCTTAACAAAGAACGCAAAGCGTTCACTTGACAAGCAAACTTAACAAAGGACTCTCATTTTTGCACGCCTTTTATGACCCGGATATTGCGATAAGATCACTACAATCCAACTTGCCTTTCGTTCATGTGCTCAATGTGTACGTCAGTCCAAGACCGATTCAATTCGCTGCTATTCCGGTGAGGTTTATTTTGCAAAGGTCTCTACAAAAACGATTTTTTTCTTACTAGTTAAAGTGAAGAGGCCAACAATTTCGATTCTATAATGAAAAAAGGGTTTTAGAGTTCTGATTTCTGTGGTTCAGTAACAATTAAGATAAAATAGAATTTATCCGATGCAGGCTCTATATAAGCATCATTGTCAGACCCTCAAAATGAAAATTACTCGTAACAATCTGTTGGTTAGAGCACTAACAAAAACGTCAGAAATCTAGACAGTTAAAAGTTGGTGGAACTTTTGAGAATACCCGGTGAACAGTAAAAACTAGAAAAGTAGGAATCCTTAAAATTAAAAAAAAAAGAAAAAGCGCTTCGATTTTTTTCTTTTACACCTGGTAACATAGAAGTACCAGAGCCAAAAATTTATATTCTAAGATTTTTTCAGCCAGTTCCTTAATCGATCGAATACCTCTCCTCATTATGGTTGTATAGTATTATAAATATAGATAATTACGACAGTGAAATTCTGTTGTATTAAAAGTAATCTATTCTGATGTCCAGGAAGTGTGAGGGGGAGAAAACGAGGCGACTCATCCTCCGATTCTTTGGAGCCATAGCGTCAACGTTGTCCTGACGATGCCCGAACGGGAGAAAATGCTTGGCCAGTAAATAAGTCGCCTGGTTTTCTCCCCCTCACACCCCTGGACATCAAAAAATGCGACGACAAGGAAAAAAGTAATTTATTTTCATAAATCATTCACTCGATAATAATTATTTTGAATCCAATGGACATAAATACTCACAAGCAATCGGAATTTGATTGCCTAATATATTCAGCTATTTAGATGCTAAATTTCTGGACCTCATCAGGATCCGACGCTGACGAAACAGCTCTTTCCAAGTACTGAACGTCATAACGGCCAACTTTTATTGAGACTCAAGCCTCATAATTGCCAATCGGACTTCAAAGGGACGAGTTTGCGATGAGATAAAGCCAATTATTGTAATGAATGCGTAAAGCGTAATTGGTAGGAACCTTGAGAGTTGGAAAGCACTCTTCAGGAACCTCTTTCAGAGAGCTAATTAATTAATGGTCAGTGGTTGAGCAGCGCGGGGGCTTGAATTTTTAACCCTAAAGAGAATTCGTCGCTTGACTTTTTCCTGGGCTTTTTAACCGGAGTTCCGCCAAGTATTTACGGTTTTTGTACTTCTTGAAATCCTGCTATTGATCAGAGGACATGATGATGGGTTCCTAAGTCAAATTAAAAGCGCGTCAGTTGCGATTGGATTTATCAGTGAACAGAACTATAATCTCACTGATATAGTATAAATATCCTGTTCTTAAGTTTCATAACTTCTTCGTATTCCACTTGCTCAATACTCGTTTATAAAAACAAAAGTTAAATTGGTTTCCATCTTCATCTAGCAATAATTTGGTGTAATGCATCGGGTCGGATATTATTTGACTAGTTTCTGGTTTTTTTTAACTAGGTATATTGATAACCAACAACATTTTATTGTGTTTTTATTTCCACATTCCTGTACATCGTCGATAGAAGATTGGCCAACTGATTTTAGATCTGACGATGTTTCCAGTAAATAAGCGGGTAAACCTAATGTTTTAGCTTTTGCCCTATATTCAGGCGTTGGAGGGTGGGAGACCTTCTTAACCTCTCGAATATACATGGTACAGTTCCGAAGCAGCTATCGGGGTTGGGAGGGTCAAATTCTCAATTCTCTGCCATCTTGTTGCTGCGCCACGTCTTTGCCGTTTGATAAGGATTTAGGTCTGCGAGAACAGAGAGCTTCTGAAACTAACAAGCTCGAGGCCTGAGGCAGGTAGTTTGTCACTTGCTGGAGGAGAGCCAGCGACGACCAAGAGTTAAGGTCTGTTGTCACAGCTTCAACCTGTGTTCGTGAGAACATCCGAGATTCCCTGCGTACCAACCGCCAAGCTTCGTTTACCACCTGCCAATCTTTCTTATCGATAGAACAAGGATAGTAGCGGAAAATGTTTCTGAGAAAAACGTACGCGCATTGCTTTCTATGAAAGATCCTCACTTGCTGCTCTAAAAAAAAGTCACCAACGTATAGATAAAAAAATGCAAAAAATGGCGAACGAACGCAAACAGCGAACATAAAAAAATGAAAAGACATATTTTATAATCTCGTTATTTGGTAGCAAAACAGGTATAGCATTCTCATTGCATTATTCGGTATTCTGTTTTTTTGTTTTTTCTATTGGATCAAGTTGTTCGAAGGTAAAATTCGGAAGAAAACTGAGCACTTGAGAGAAGGCACTGATTTCGGAGTAGGCTGTTGAAGAAACAAAACAATGCGATCTCGCTTCCTCTTTCGTCGAGCTTCATTCCGCGTTCCTTTCGTGTTTCTGCACACGTAAGATCCGTGGAAAAGCGAGCTCCGGGAAAATGGCTTTCCCTTCGTTTATTTTTTGACACTTTTCTCCTCCCTGCCTCACCCAGGAGTAGCCTCTTTTCAACGCAACAGCATCCTTGCCGCCTACAAAGAACACCTTCTCATGCGAAGTTCTTTCTCTATTCTTATCTTTCCAACACACGTCCAGACAAGAAGTGGGGAGAGGTGAAACTTGATTAAACCTGAAGTTTTTCCTCCTCTTTTTGTTTCACCTCAGGAAGCGGGTATTAGACGGCTGGCGGATTGGGAAAGACGTTGATCGGCATGACTACGAGAAGCTATTTTTATTGTATTGCATTCTGTTAGGTCTTTCATCATAAAAGACCATTTGGAATGCTGATGTCCAATCTCAAATTAAAGGCCACTAAATCGTTTCGACTTTGGATTGTCTGTCATTTTTTAAATCAATAAGTTTGTTCTGATTTTAGTCAGCACGCGAATTCATATAATTAATTCGAGCGTGCATCCTGAAACCGATTACCTACCGAATTAACTCGTAATTTATCTGAATAGATCAAACGACGGCTAATACTGTTTCGAGTGCCTATATAGCTGAATGATTGAGAGTTTAGGAGATTACAAGTATTAAAGAATCGTTTGACTAAGTATTTAAGTACAACATGCTACTCTTTTAATGCGGAAGTGACAAAATTTATTGGTATGTTTCGGCATTTTACAAAAGAACCGAAAATTTTGTTACTTCAGAAATTGAAAATGTTGTATTTTTAGGGGATGAGCAACGGCAGTTAACTTTGACTATTGAGACATTGTGTATTTTCAACCAAAAAAAAGGTACGGTTCTGTGAATCAATTACTCTACAATTCGTTATAAATAGCTACACAGGATTTTGCAAAAATATTCCAAGAGCATGCAAATCAGCGTACAAGCGACGGACAGTTGGCTACGGAATTTTTCGGCCTCTAAGTGTCCTCTTTTGATGAGACGGATGAGGGAAATTGAATAAAGGAGCGTCTTATCAGCTATATTGGATTCCTCGTTCGTTTCATCGGTAGAGCACTTGGCAAAATCATTTCTTCGGACTGTCATGGCCTCTCCCTTCCACTCTTAGCTGTACTCCGACACTAAATTCGCCGGTGTTATTTATTCATAACCAATTTCACTTCTAAGCATTACTTCTCTGCATTTTATGAGACCCTCCATGAAAGGATAGGCTGTTATTTTCTTCGAGCATAAGAACTTAAGACGTTTTTGCTTGGAACAGTCACGAACTAAGCGTCACAGCCAACCCCTCCTTCGTTTGGGGGAACTTTTCTAATAACGCCGCTCGATCTTACAATTTTTGTAGGAGAAATCTCTAAAATTACGATGACACACGTACCGAAGCTTTAGGAGATGACAGTTACACTAGTAAAAATAGTCGAACCATTTGCTAAAATGCAGGACTCAATGGTAAGTAAAAAAGATTATGAAAATTACGTAGAAATGGAGTGGCAAATTATTTCTCTCTGGTTTTCAGATTCTTTGGTTAGTTAAGGATAGCCATGAGTACTAACTATTTATTATTATTCTCGCATAGGTACTATGCGCTTACTGCATTATGTTCGACATTTCTTAAAATTGCTTAAATTGCAACTAAGAACAGAGCAGTATTGAGTATTTTTTGTTTATAGTGGTATGTAACTGCTCAACTATTTTATTTAAACTCAACAGTAGTAAATCGATTATTAAACTCCGGCCGCATCGCTTTATCTCCTGCTCCATAGTTATTTTATTAACATGTCTAATTATCAGCATCAGTATCATCATAATGACACTAAATCCTCCTCTATGCCAACGGTGATAATTACTCACCAATATCAGAGCATCTCACGCTGTTGGCCAGTCCGCGCGGTACGACTTATCCTTGACATGTCACGGGCCAATATAGTTCTTGAGATGAAGTCCCAGTGGACGAAGTGGTTACCTTGGACCGATATCGCACCCGTTGGCTTAATATACGGCCACCGTAACTCAATTCGATAGCAAACCTTGGCCAAGCTCCAGGACACAGCGTTTCATGAGAGCTGAGATAAGCTCCTTGTATAATATACATTGGTTTATACGGTTCTATAACGAAATTCATTAGACAAAGTAAATTCAAATGTTTCTATTTTATTTTATATATTTCTTGTAATTTACCCGAAAGTAAACTTATTAAAAGCGGAAGCATCCAACTAATCAGCAGAAGCAATATCTCTCAAAGCTCGCAAATGAATGTTAACAATATGGAATCAATACATCTCGATTAACTATAAACCAATAAACTGATGTTTTTTAAAACTGATAAAAACTTTTTAAGATAAGAGATAATAAGATAATAAATAAGATAATAAGATAAAAGAGAGTTATCGAGTAATTGAGAATGCCATCCAAACAAAAAGACCAGGAAAAAACAAGAATAAGAAACTGGGAAGTTACTTTCGAGATGAATCACGAATTCAGTTGAGTGGGTATCTATATTATTAAATTTAGGGGAACTAAGCAATTGAATAAAATATTGAGCGAAATTTAGCTGACATGAAGAAATATTTCAAGTTCCCCAGCGTTGAAATATATTGATACTTGCGTGGTCTGTAAAAATCAAAATATAGTATATATGGAAATAACGCGGAAGTACTGTATGTGACCCACGTGATACAAATCAGGCTTCATTCAATCGCCGTCTCAGACATTTTTGACCTTGAGAGTCCAAATACATCAAGTTTTCTGGTTTCTAAAATCAAAATAGAAAATACCCACTACAGACATTGTAAAAGAAGCTCATAGTGTGATGATACGGTTTGTGACCCAATAGACAAAAAATCAAGCGTCATCTGCTCGACATAACAAACATTTTAAGACCTCAAATGAAGAAAAATTTTGACTCAATACCCTGTAAAGATAGAAATAGAAAAATCTTAGAACGGTTATATTTTTGATGTATTGCATGTTTTCCAAAGCTCTATAAAAGTTAATTTTGCACATTCATTCGGAGAACATTTCCTGTGATTTTCATTGAGGTTCATTCATTTTTCAGGAAGGTATGGCGATTTATGTAACTTTTTGTCCACAGACACACGGACAGATGGACACACAGACTCTTGTTAGTTCAGAAATGTTTGTGAGCATAGTACTGTGAGAAGTTCTTCCGAATTCCCTTCCGTTCCGAATTCGACTTTTCAGAGAATCGCAATATTTCCGTTTACTACGTAAGCATGGGAGTAAAAATAAAAATAAATAAAAAACGAAAAAAAAACAAACGAGATAACCTTTTTTACCTAAGGTAAAATCAAATCGCATATAATCTCAGATACACTGGTTCGAAATTAAGACTATTTTTATTTCAACATGGTGCGAATTTTGGAAGTTGAAGTGATCGGACTTTGAAGACAGTAAATTGTGATGTGAATGAAATATTAGTCTTCACAGAACCCGTCCTTCTCTTTTTCCAGTTGCGTTTTCCTTAATGTGTTATGCGTTACTGGCATGTATGTTAGGCTGCCTTTGTGCCTAAGTGATCTTATAGTATTGCACCGTCTGAATATAACCATCAGGAGTCGCCACTTTCGCATCACTTAGTACCACTACTAGACCAATATCAGCAGCACTCGCAAATTTTTTCGGTGCCTCTCATCGATTCCGTAGAAACAAAGAACAAGGTCCCCACTTCCAATCAACATTATCTGATTGATTGAGCTTTGCTCCTGCCGATACTCCTCATTTGAAGGTTTTTTGCAGCCAGCTTTTCAGGGCTGATGATTTTACCACCTATAATCTTCCTGGCGTCCTTCGATCTGTTAAGAAAAATGATCGATGTGCGATTTTCATCCAAGCAGTAAGTATACGTACTTAAGAGAAATTTTACGAAGTACGGAATAGATGCGTTGCAAGATCAAAATTTGATAGTGGTGTAATTTCGAACAGAGTAGGTCCCCCTATCTACCGAAAATAGACTGTTATATGCTCATGAAAGTTCGGTTTGGATACAGGAGAAGTTAACTTATAACCCGAGAAGGGTCGGCGTATCGAGTTTCCCAACCCGTAATATGATTACTGGTAATTCCATAATACCCACAATCTCGGAATTTTCCATCGTAAGTTTCTCAGGCCTAACTATAACTCAAATATGGTCGTTATCGGGGCACCCATCGAGAGAGAAGCGAAGGCCTGTCGTCGACGTTTTCTCTTATAAATTATTGAAGCTGTGATAATATTTGCTGAAAGCAACTTGCGCAAGCTATTTGCATCTCGGTGGATTAAGTTAAGAGGAATACAATGTATTTCATCCCTCATCCCATTTTGTATTGACCCAAGGGATGAAGTGAGAACTTGTTTGAATGAGATTATCCCAAACTTTGAAGAAACCGACGATAAAATACCAGATTTTATACAACAAAATGTATAGCTGTGTTGAAAACACCGAGAGTCTGGGAAAAATAGTGGCCACTTCTCAATCTCAATTATTTGTAGAATTCATGATTCAATAAAGTACATAAAAGGGTGTAATCTCAAATGATGTTATGCAAATTTAGAGTTTTTCATAATTATCACATTACTTTTTCAAATAAGATCCATCTAAGTATATAAGAAACAAGAATTCTCCTCGGGTCTAGTTTCAGACCTTCGACGCCTGATAAACAGTACGTTCTTATGCATGTAGTCTCTTCGTTGCCTTTTTACTGTCTGAAAATTCCATTAGAAGAATTGGCATAGAACTTTATATATAGTCCTAGCAAATTTGGTTTCCATCCGAGTATCTGAGTTTAGTCCATCCCTCACTAGCTCCGACAAATAACGTGCCATCCTCAGTTCGCCATTTTACTGTAATAATTACTGTTTCAATCCGTCTTGTTGATGCACGTCAGGTTCCCAAGTTCAAGATTACCGCTGGAGACAGTTCTTGATTCGTCATCGTCGCTGGCTGAACTTGGTACGGAATCACCAGAGTTAAGGTCCAGGGCAGCCGGAATTAATTCACCCACTGAGGAAGAAATAGGTTGGGCTATAGTGGAACGGCGCCCTTTTCGCGGCGGGAATCATCAGTATTCCTACGTGGAACCCGAACGAGGAACTCCTGTCACAACCCACCCAACCCATGGCATTCAACTCTCGAAGCACCTTTTCCTGACCTCTGGAGATCTACCATCCTCTCTTTCCCCTCGAGTTCCATTATCACCTGCAAGATCCAATTACGCTGCTCGTGACACTCGTAGTCTCCATCTCAACCTTGGCTTGAATTTCCTCCAACCGATCCACCCATCATTTTACCTACAATCTAATCTGTTGTTGTTTTTGGTTTATTATTCAATAATAAACCATTGTAATCGCCCAAGAAAAAAAAATTTCTAACCCCCCCTCAAAATTTGATGTTTTACGTTTCAAGGCATGTAGAATCCGAATATCCAATAAAAAAATTTCTGTCCGTCCGCCGTACGCCGTTAGCAGTTTTCCGGCCAAACTGTAAGAGCTAAAAATTTGAAATTTTCACCAAAAATCAATCTCGGTCCTACGACGGCCCAATTCTTGAACCAACTTGCTAGCTCAATTTTAAGGGTATTTTTGGGGGGTTTTGAGGGGGAGAAAATTCCTATTTTCCCAGGTTTTTCAGAAAAATGTGTACGTGGTATCAAATTGTATAGATTTTTGGACGCTGAATCGAATGAGACCATCGCCGGGTCGATAGCTTTATTGGTTCTCGAGTTATAGCAGCTTTTGTGCCGAATTTGGGCGATTTTTAGCAATTTGACACGAGGGTATAACTCGAGAGTTCTTGGAGCTATAAAAATCGTTCTATACTCATTGGAATGGTCGTTAAACACTCTCTCCAGCTGTATCGTTAGGCAACAGGTTTAGTTTTTAATTAGGAAATTAAGAAAAATAAAAATGATTAAAATTACAATAGTTGCTACGGATTTTTCTTCTATAGTTACCATCTGTTTTTCGGTGGGAACGTTCACAAATAATGTTCGGAATATTTAAAATGACAAATGGATAGTCTTCTTAAATCCATATTGAAGCGAAGGAATAATAAACCACTGTACAATCATTTGCAGCGTTTTTTTTTTTGTTTTTTGGTTTATTATTCAATAATAAACCATTGTAATCGCCCAAGAAAAAAAAATTTCTAACCCCCCTCAAAATTTGATGTTTTACGTTTCAAGGCATGTAGAATCCGAATATCCAATAAAAAAATTTCTGTCCGTCCGCCGTACGCCGTACGCCGTCCGCCGTACGCCGTACGCCGTCCGCCGTACGCCGTTAGCAGTTTTCCGGCCAAACTGTAAGAGCTAAAAATTTGAAATTTTCACCAAAAATCAATCTCGGTCCTACGACGGCCCAATTCTTGAACCAACTTGCTAGCTCAATTTTAAGGGTATTTTTGGGGGGTTTTGAGGGGGAGAAAATTCCTATTTTCCCAGGTTTTTCAGAAAAATGTGTACGTGGTATCAAATTGTATAGATTTTTGGACGCTGAATCGAATGAGACCATCGCCGGGTCGATAGCTTTATTGGTTCTCGAGTTATAGCAGCTTTTGTGCCGAATTTGGGCGATTTTTAGCAATTTGACACGAGGGTATAACTCGAGAGTTCTTGGAGCTATAAAAATCGTTCTATACTCATTGGAATGGTCGTTAAACACTCTCTCCAGCTGTAACGTTAGGCAACAGGTTTAGTTTTTAATTAGGAAATTAAGAAAAATAAAAATGATTAAAATTACAATAGTTGCTACGGATTTTTCTTCTATAGTTACCATCTGTTTTTCGGTGGGAACGTTCACAAATAATGTTCGGAATATTTAAAATGACAAATGGATAGTCTTCTTAAATCCATATTGAAGCGAAGGAATAATAAACCACTGTACAATCATTTGCAGCGTTTTTTTAAGTTTTTTTTTTTAAGGATCTGGCCAACGGTTGTCATTGGTTTTCTACGAAAAGATTAATGTGCACAGCCATCCAATTTAATTAACAACGGCTTACATAATACTTGATAGGCACATAAATAAACTCAATCAAATTTTTTCTTAGTTAGACGATATCAAATTAAATATTATCCTCTAAAACACCCAGCCAAACCACTGATCTGTCAGTAAAGAATCCGTCATTTTCCACTCGACTTCAGCAACCTTTGTATTAATAACAAATTGTAAGAAATCAGTATTCGATAAAGAAAAATAAAACTTGTCATTCAAATTAAAAAATATCCAAAACTGAAGATGAAAAATTTGTTTTAAAATTGAAACGACATTACAAAAAAACTTTTTAAAAAAAAAATAAAACCGACTTCAAAAACTTTGTCTATAAAATACACTCTGAAAAGGAAAAAATAACAAAAATGTCCCAACTTCGCAGCAACTCATTCGCCAACTACACATTTTAAGGACTACTTTACTACTCGTATTGACCTGACCACTTCCTGATTGATTGGATCACCTTCCCTAATAATATAAAAATTACTATTTCTCATTTCCCAAATGGTTAAAAGATTTTCCTTTCACCTCTGAATTGCCTCCAGATTGATCATCTTTTGGAGTCGGCGCCTCTCTTATATTGTATTGGAGAAGCCTATAGATTCCGAATTACCAGTAGTATGAATATAAATATCATGAGTTTTCACGATTCTTGAACAGAGCAAATCAGCATTTATGAGAACTGATTATTAACAATATCGATTTGAAGGTGACTATTCACGCCTTTTCCTAAAAACCATTTCAGATTTCTCTAAGAATCTTTACGTCCAGACCCAGACTTATTACCTGGCACCTACTAATTTATCGTAAATTCATATTTATTTGTAACCATCAGGTAGTCATTTTGCCAGAGAGGCGCCGACTCCAAAAGATGATCAATCTGGAGGCAATTCAGAGGTGAAAGGAAAATCTTTTAACCATTTGGGAAATGAGAAATAGTAATTTTTATATTATTAGGGAAGGTGATCCAATCAATCAGGAAGTGGTCAGGTCAATACGAGTAGTAAAGTAGTCCTTAAAATGTGTAGTTGGCGAATGAGTTGCTGCGAAGTTGGGACATTTTTGTTATTTTTTCCTTTTCAGAGTGTATTTTATAGACAAAGTTTTTGAAGTCGGTTTTATTTTTTTTTTAAAACAGCTCTCTTTACAGAATTTTCCCAAGCTTTCATTATTGTGTTCTTGTCACTTACTACTAACCGTCCAAACTCAATTCTTAAGTCCGTTGAACGTTGAAGTTCTGAAGTATAATGATTACCTAACTATTTTCAATGTTATTATGTTGATTGTGAGTGAGTTTGAACGTTTGGAATAATCCATCCACTGATTTGGGTCTCTTGGTCAACATACCGGATACTTTGATCCCATTGATACACCTTAGAAAACTCAAATAATTGTCTACACCATTGCTGGTTACTAAATTGCACCAATTCACTCTTTCTTTATTTCTCTAACGATAATAGAGTGATGATTTCCTGAAGCGTATCCGCATTCACACTGAATGAGAGAATCCGAACCAAATTTCAGAAATTCGCCAATCGTTTGTGCATTAAAATGAAGTTATTTGGCCTTCAAAACCATGTTATTTATTGAAAATTTAACGCTGAATTCAAATCTTTAACGAGAATGCTATGACTAACGTCGTTTTTTTTCTACAAGCATAAATAGTCCAAAAAACGTGATTTTGAAACAAATTTTTTAGAAATACGGCCTAAAAAGTATCTACGTTTTGTCCGATCAATACCAAATTTGGATCACGTAAACTAGACTCAAATATGAACAGTTTAAGTTTAAAAACGATGGAAAAACAGTTTGGTTTGGAAGTTATGAGGTCTCAAACACAGGTCCATTAAAACATCGATTGCTCCCTTATTATGCCACCTAAACTTGATTTTTTACCATCGTTAGAAAGCTCTAGCTAAGTGCTTTAAGGTGCAACAGTGTTCATATTTTTTTTCTCGACGTGGTTGGGAACGGTGCTCGAAAAACCTCAAAAAAGTGAAAATCGCATCACGTTTTTTGTTACACTTTCTTCTCTACACGCTATATTAGGATGCCGAACGAAAAATTGAAGCTAGGCCCTTGTAGGCAGATAAATTATGAACAAAATGACACCAGAAACAAAACAATCGAGCAAGTATTCTAGAAGTTATAAGCTTGCAAAGTCAAAACTTCCTTTTTTCGCGAAAATCACGTTTTCCGGCGTTTCTCCGCGTCTGGAGACGTAACTACTGGACGGACTCAATTGAAAAAATTATGGGACCTACCTGGATAGTAACCCTTTCAAACAAAAAAAAAAATTAACCCGATCGGACGTACAGGAGCTGAACGCCGGTGGACAACACATACCGAAAAAAAAAAAAAAAAAAAAAAAAAAAAAAAAAAAAAATCCCGCTAGACGACCATAGTAACCTCCTCCTTGTTTGAAGTCGGTTAAAAATGTATAGTTTATTGCTCAGAAAGCTTTATCTGATCGCATGAATGATCATCGCATGTAGTGAGACAATCGTACCGATCCAAATGACGGAAATGTTCGAAATTTATCTGCCTACAACGTTGAAATGCGTTTAATATTATGCGATGCCCACTGGATCGTTAGTTAGAGCGGCGCAAACATCGAAATCCTGAAAAGCGACTGTTCCCAAAAACGACATTGTTCGATAAAACAACTGTCCGAATTTATTGAAAATTTCAAGACCAAAAACCGAAAATTGGCGATTTTTCCACCCGCTGGCCTAAAATTCTGAACGAGTCCCACCAATATAATAGAGAGTTTTAGTGGCCAAATGAGAAAAACGAATCGACTAGAACCATGTGCAATACGTTTTTACCGTCACGACGACTTGCTAACCGTATTGTTTAATAGTGGTTTATAAATCAAGAGCGGTATGGGAGTAAAATGAGAGACAATAATGTTACATTGCATTTAATCGATCCCTTGTATTTGGGAGGCTACATTTAAACTGATAAATATATGGAAGTATTTGCTGTTACTGACGACGGATTGCCCCGAAATTCGAATTCCTCAGCTGCTTTTTTGAAATGGGACTACTATTTTTATGAAACCGACTTTTCGTCGTTGGAAACAGTAGGCGATATTGACAGTGAAAGTTTTAAATTAGGTGATAATGCGATGTTTTTACAACATCGTCATGTTTTAAATCTTAAAAACTTCTTCTCGTGCCATTTCTTTAAAAAAAAAAAAGAGAATTTTCGTAGGTTTCAGATGTTTTTACCAAGTGTCTTCGTGGATCGATAACAAAAACGCGGTAGGGTAATGAACGTCGTCATTTTTCCAAGTTCACTCTCTTGCGTAATTATGGGCAGACTTTTCCAAAATAGAAACGGAGCTGATGAAAACGTTTGCCAAAAACCGCTGTTCCAGTTCTACCCACCCTTTGCCGTTATTTTGCGACTTTCCGCTTCCACCGACTCAACCCCCTTCTAAAAACTTTATTTTAATAATGACTTCGTGAATAAATAAGGGTGAGGAAGGTCATTTCATTATGAGGAACCCTCTACTTCATGATGCGGACCGTAGAAATGACTAAGTTGAGCCAACATTAAGGAATCCCGCTACTTCCGTCCCCGATTTCTGCCCAAGTATAGTGGTATTTCGTAAACGTATGATATCGTACTCACTGAACAGGCTTAATTATCTGCTATTTATTATTTTTCACTAACAAAACTGTTTCTAATCTTGTTTCAAATGAGCAGACAGGTTGAATCAAATGCAAACTATTCATCATCGTTTTTATTGGTAAAATTATTTCGACTTCAACATTTTCGCTTCAAATAATTAATTTAAGTATGATCCAATAATTAAGGTATGATCAGGGTAGCTTCTAAAGGCAGTATCTAGGCAATGACATTAGTTGACACAGTATTTACTTAGGGCATAAATATATAGATAAAATTAATGTTAGTAAAAATAAAAATCCATTCTCTCAGAATTCGCATTTTTATAGCTTTCCAAAAAATATACAATTCAAAGATGAACATGATTCAAATTGTCTTAGGCATTGATTGATGCTTGATTCTACACGTTTTCAGCGCCCAAATCAAATGACAGTTAAATCGTTTGAAATTTAATGAACAGGGTAGGACCGCAAGTCGCACATTAAGTAGCAATTGCTGCCAAAGTTGCAGGCTCCCCCAGTTTGAATCTAAAAGTGGTTGTCGTTTGGTAATGCACTCTAACTAAACCTCGTCGGGCATGTGATAGCCATCTGAAGAGGGACAAGCTCTTTAAGCCTATGGTAACCGACCCGAGTGAGCTCTAATGCAATATTCATGCGAATGATTTAAACTACGTTTATGTGCCCATTAGTTCTTAGTCTTAATTTATCCGAGGTCTTACGGCTGTCTAGAGTTTCGGCGTAATTCTAAATCCTCCTAAATGGATACGAAGCAATCATTGTGGTCGGTGTTTCCGAGTTTCGATTCTTAGTCTCATCAGTATGGGAGTTTCGCCCACCGCCTATCACCAATAATTGTGCTTGAACTCTCATCATCCATTATTAATGTTCTGGTACGGGTTCGTATTATATTCCCTCGTATTAGCACTATTCCGACAAAGGCAAACTAGCGTGTGCGGATTACCAAATGAGGGATCAAATGATATTACGCGATGTTTCCATTAGAATGCTGTAATCATAGGGGCAACATAATATTATCCCTTAAACCAAATGACCATGACTTTTGTAAATGTTAGTTCATCTGAATTTACAAACAAGGAATACTGAAAGATAATTGTGAGCCTCGATGCATTAGGAAGTTCTCCCTTTGCCGTGATTCGTCCTTATTACACTTGTGGTAGGAGTAATAAAGAGTGAGTATCACGTTATAATCGTTAGAATTACTGCTGGCAATCAATTAATCGCAGTGCCCTAACACTTTGTCAAACAATGTTAATGCTATTTCCTTTTTGAGTCCTAAAACTTTGCCAAACAATGTTAATGCTATTTCCTACAATATCGGAGCGTAGCTGACCGTCTCGATCTGTCATCTTAAGTGACAAAACTATTTCTCAGATTATTAGGAGCATTCATCTCAAGTGTGAACCCTTCGTTTACTTTCTGTATTCAATATTGTAGGTATGGGGACGAAAAACCTATATCAGACCCACGCTTTCAATTACATTCAAGTGCTTGATGAAAACATATCTAGTTTTTAGCCTCGGGTTCCGTTGAATGGTTTTTCAAATCGCAACTACAAACTTCGGCAAAACCAAAAGTTAAAATAAAAAAACGTTTATTGAAATGTTTTAAGTGGATGATAGTTTTTATTCGAATTGCACGAGAATCGGGACGTTACTGAACGGTCAACTTTGTAGGAATACAATTATAATGCATTCAGGCGAACAAATGAGACCCCTCTCGGCGGTGGTTTTTTTCTTTTTATCCCGCATTTCCGGTGATGGCCTCACGGGGGTTTTCCTTTTCCCTTCGATGAACATCACAGTTCGTTGGGTCTGTGATCCTTCAGTTAGTTTGCCGTAACGAATCCGGCTAACGTGGACGATTTGTTAGAGACGCTTAAACCGAAGTTAGCAAACTATTCGCTGGAGCGGCAGTTGCCTCGTCGAATATACGGGACCGTTTCAATACCCGATAGAGTTGAATCGTTATTTTGTAGAAATAAAACCGATCCAGCTGCTTTTCATGAATCAAAGTGGATTATGACGATACTGTTTCGAAATGCTCCCGAGAGCCGCATGATATCTAAATTCAATTCTACTCGAGGAAAAAGTCCTATAATTTCACGCTTTTGAGAGGAAATCCGAGTCAAGAGTGGAAGACGAACGATAGACGAACTTTCGTATTTGATGAAAAGCCAGAACTGAATAAGGCCACTTCTATAAATTAATATTGTTATATTGGGCAGAGACAATATTCGAGCCAATTATTATATTTGAAGCAGTCCAATGACGCTTTATTCATTAGAGCCAGCAAGTTATCGGGTATAAAAACATCATTATTAATAGAAAGAAATAGGATCACGGTTGTTAATTCATAGACACCAATGTCGTAATTCGATTCCCCTTTAGGATGATCACGATGCTTTGTTTTAGTGCGTCAGAAAGCAGTAGCCGAGACCAAGACGAGTCGATCAATTCACTCCAATCAACAATCATTCCAGCACATTGAAGCTGTTCCCATTACGGTTTCCTAGAAACAACCTCAATCGGACGGAGGGTCGTTCCTAGCGATCGAAGCGGAACTGAATTCGACCTATTCAGCTGTACAAGCGATAGAGCATCCTACCAATTATTGTCCTGCAAAGCGCATTCGATGATGATGGCGGACGCATTTTTCGACACACCATCCAATGACAACTATGGCTCGTGGGGATAAAGTGAATTATTGAACCATGCCATCCTTAGCTGACGGCGATCTATTCTAAGGGCCACCCACATTCCCTGATCAATAGTGGTAGTCGAAACGGGTTATCATTTGATCAGCGAAGAACCACAATTCTCCAACTTTGACTAGTGAATTACATATATAAGGAAGTTCTCAAATTACCATACATGGTTGACTGGTCATGTTCAATTCGATGGCCAAAAACTCAATATCTTTCGTTTAGATGGTAGGTATAATCTGACCAATAAGAAACAAATTGATAGGTGCTTATAAATACCTAATAATTTACTTTTGAGTTGAGTGAAGCTCAAAATTTTCAAACCAGACTTCTTCAGGTCTAGTGGTGGACCAAGAATTCTTCATTTCATTGGACTGGAAGAGTTACCAATCGACAGAAGGATGCGCTAACTGTTCTAACTCAGGAGATCGGTGTAATTGTTGCCGTAGTTGGTCGGCAAGGGCAGACCGCGAGCGTGATAGGAGGGGAGGAGACAATGACAAAAGTGAGTGACTATTAGTTTCTCTGTAATGTCAGTAGCTGTAAGTTAATAAAAAGGTGATTAATTCGAGGTGCGTGGGTACAGAGTAATTGATGTCATCGGTCTCAATTAACCTTAGGTGACTCAGGGGATGAACAACATAGAAACACGCGAGATTCGTTATTTTCTAACTTTCACCTCACTTAAAAATTAAATAGTCTTCAATAAAGAAATAAAGGAAAGTTTAATTTGCATATTTTCGACTGATCAACTTGCATGAGCAGAAACATGTATCAAAAATTTTGCATCATCCAACTCTATTTTGACGAACCTTTAGTGACTTTGAAGCGACTACCTCTTGAAATCGTGTTATCCGATTCTGAAATGATTTTCTTATAGGAAGATAATAATTTTTCATTTTTTTTGCTGTGACGAACTTCAATTTATAATTGGTATTTTTCGTTTTTACTTCAAGTTGTGTAACATTTATAGGAATCCCTTTTCTATATTGAGAATAAATTATTGCACAACAGTTTTTTCCACAGGAAATTTGCCAAAATTCAACATTATGTAGACAATTTCGCATTTTTGTTTCTATCTTCATGAAAGGACGTTTATAATTTCTAACATAAAACAGTTGACTGTCATTGAAAATTAATACATTTCTCTTTCGATCATCATCGTTCAATAGCTGAACTAAATTCATTACGATTGGCCAAAGCAATACTTTGTTGATTGTGCCAGCAAAGTATTAAAATATCGAATGATGGTGACCGTAAAATTTTATTGTCACAGAGCGGGATATATAAATATATATAATTCCGACTGGAAACCGTACTGCTCAAAACCCGCTGTAGTCTCCGAATGGAAATCCGGTGTTCATGCATTTTCCATTACCCAGTGAAAAATTCCTCTTCAACCCTATCTTTAGGGATGCTGTGAATTTTACGTACTATTAATCCGCTAGTCAGTTATTAATGCCCTCCGTTTATTACCTTTGGTAAAAAAAATGTCTATCTATCTTTCAACACCGATTTACGACCTAAGGCGAACTTGTAGTGGCCATTTGTTTGATTGCAGAGTTATTTTCAGTATGAAATCATATCCATTATATTTATACACCACAAATCTAAGACAAGAGATGGAAGAAAGTACCACTGCTAAAGTGCAAAATATCACACGTGCCCACGAGAAAACTGAGTTCCCACGCTAGCGTAATCTGATCATGGTGATGGAGATACAAGAAGGGTTCCAGACCTAAACAAAACATCAAACGTGACTGTGAGCTTGACAACCTCACTTCCATAATCCACTCTTTTCAATACCTTGAAACTAGCAATGGAAACACCGGAAATTCAATTCACAGTAACCGCAGAAATGCCCTTAACGGTACCATATATTCTTTTTTTTACTGATACCTCCGCACCTTCTATCATTCGGATGATACCAACTACTTCCTTACGTAAAGGATTCCTAATTATGTTTTAGTTGAGGATAAGGTTATTTATTTTTTTGTTTGATGTGGTTTCGAATAGCAATATTTTTCGTGGTTTTCACAAAACATCGCCTCCAGATTTAAAGCTCTAGGGAAAATGAATATGAAAAATTGTCTTCAAAGCTTTCTACTAAACTCTTATTTCTCTTTGGCTCTGGTGTCGATCAATAGTAATACGAACCAATTGCAGTGAAGAAAGCTGCAAGAATTTCTGCGTCTCACGCTTAAAAATAGTTCCCTCTCCGACGTTTACACGAGAGCTCAACTCATTACCAAGAACTCGGCAGCAGATATTGAGCAACGGCTCTAACTCACAATTTCAAAGGCGGCACCCGGGTTCCATTTGATTCACGCGAACGTTTTCTTGCTGGAAATTATTAAAGTTTGAAGCGTGGCGAGGCAAACGACAGTTTCCGAGGTGGAAACGAATCCGTTATCCGAGGTTTTTCAATATGCCACCTTTTCCTCTGCTTACCTTGACGACGCCATCGCTTCAGTCTTGATAATCATGAAAACCGTGTTAGCTATCGTTTTTCTTTTTTAATTTCTCAATTTACGGAAAATTATGTCAGATTATCCGTCAGAAGAAAATTACTTTCTCTAAATATTGGGCGTTGTTTGCGAAACAACTTCGGTATTTGCAATTATAAATACCAAATCAACGAGCACGATAATTAACTTTAAGGAGGCAAGCATTGTCATGGAATTAGGTCGACTTACGAACCGTTATGTACTTCAACTCCGCACTGGCATCACTTACCTGAAACATGAGAAATATGACACATCTATAAATATTTTATCAGTGAATGAAGTGAAAGGATAAATGTACAAAGAAAATCATTCGAAATAATAAAATAATCTAACTTATATTGGTATTCCACTTAAAATGAATTAATTTCATTATTCCTTCCCCCAGTATTTGAGTTAAGTAGGATTCGCGTGTCGTCGAAAAACGCGGAAACGGAAGGAAAGAAGAGCATTTTTTCTCTCCCGACTCGGAGACAACGAATAATTTGTGATTTTTTCATATTAGTTTACTCTACAAATTTGTTATTTTCATTGTTCAAATCTATGATGATGCAAGCGTTTGTTAAAAAATAGAAATTATTTTAAAATCACATCGATTTTTGTTAGAAATAATTTTAAATCACATCGAAGAAACTGAACTGAGAATATTTATCTCTACAACGCAAGGTCTCGTGGTGCAGTGGAGAATAAGGATATATCTGTATAGCTTTGGCAGGTGAAACGTGAAGAACGCTTTTACTAGGTGACACCCCTTCTGCCTGAGAGAAGCCGTTTAAGTGACTCCAAGAATCTGCTAGAGGTTTCATCGGGTGAGCGAACCCCATTTCTTCCTCCTTGTCCGTAGGCCTATCGATTCTGCAAGGCTTTTCACCCTAGCCTGCGGGAAAATGTAGGGCATGCCGTCAGCGACGATTACCACTGGATGTCTGAACACTGTTCACGTCACGCCTCAACAGCGACAAGTTGTCTAAGGCGACCGTTACAATAATTGGCCGACGTTCTACCATCATAGAACCTTCAACCGGCACTCCCTTACTAACAACCTTCCTTTATAGATTCCTTTATAGTTCTTTATAGATGCTCAGGCAAATTTCATAGTAACAAAGGAATAGTAGGAAAATTGCTCTAAAAGTCCTGGAATAATGAGAGCACATTTTGTGTAAAGACTCAGCGTCCCATCGCAATGATTAACAGAAGCCATTTAAATGTCATTTCCTGCAAGCATTATGAATGGTACAAAAGCCCAACCCCAACAACCTCAACATTTACCTTTCGAGGTTGAATGCTGCTGTTCTCCAAGGGATTAATAATTTCTTTGGTAGAGCCTTCTCTCAGATAATTGTATATGTTTCGGGTAAGCGTCTATAGAACATTTTTTACTACTTATTCATAGCCAATATTGCAAATCCTGATTGGAAAAGTACCCCGTACTAGGAATAACAATCCATCCTGCCAAATCACGAAAGGGGAAAAGAGTGGATAATCAAAGTGAACGGCAAACAAAAATGGAAATAGCTTCGACGCTTATGCTTACTCTCGTATTTTGCAAAACTCGCGAAAGGCATTCGCTTTGTAAAAGGCTCACTCAAGGCCCTTTGTTTGGAAGCAGAAGAAGGTTCATGGAGGATGAGTTCCTGTTGCTTTGGGTCTAATAATATATAGCATTCAGGATTCCTATTCAAACGAGGTGCTTTGACTACACGGAGCTGCTTTGAGGTTTTCTCGATTAGGTTACGGACTGACGCAACGAGTGTCTGTGTTTGTGGCAAAGGTGGACTCCAGCGTTCTTGTTGTTGTTTCTCTTTCGAAATCGAACCTCAACACCAAGCGAAGCTTCTAGTCTGAAAGGAGACATGTGTAGAACCGCGAAGTAGTGGTTCTTTGACGTTCCAATTAAGCGCTATAATATATGCTATAATAGGTACCTACCCCGACATTTGATAAACCTCACTTTGAAGGACACGGGCAGAAAACAAAGCATTTTTAACTGCTTCCGAATAATAAATCTGCATGAAATTTTTTAGTAGAGCGACACAGGTGCATTTGGACTATAGTTCTCCTTTTATGAGAACTGTGTGTGATAGAATTATTCCTCTTTTAATCTAGTCAATCGTCAGCTCAAAAAGTGGGTTCATAGATGTAGTTTTTGGTAAGCTCAACAAATGAATCTGAAAATTGCTGGTGGAATATTGCGCGGACTGAATTTTGTTTCATTAACTATTAATTATTGGCACACTTTCTTCCTTCTTCTCCAATGTAGTCACGTTTCTCGATTATTTAGGCCTGAAGGTTAACGCAAAATAAACGAAACTATGATGAGTTTGCATAAAACCTAAGTAAATTCTCTTAGGCAGTGTCAATACCTTCTAAAATAGAGGGAGAGGAAGTGCACATATTCCGGAAATCACCCTACGTAGCGAACAAGTATCATCAGAGTTGTGCCGTCTCATTGATCCACTAGCCAGTGGGTTGATTTCATACACGCTACACCCTTTCAGTTCATATCAGTTATCCATAGCAAGACATATAATATATGTCTACATAAATTATGTAGTTCGATACATCATCCCGTTGAGGCGAATGGCGCAAAGGTAAGCATAATTGTCGTCAAGTTGCAAATCTAGCTCCGCATGAATACATATCGCAAAGCGAAATTCAATCTTCCAGCCAAGCGTCGCTCTACACGATATATAGGTATGTCATATGCTTGGCTGGAACATGCACGTAGACTGAAGAGACACCAGTTTCAGCAGTTGTTTGGAACCGCAGTTTCGAAACTAAATGAACACGGAGTGAAACGCGCTTCTGAGGCGTCTCGAAATGAAATATCCATCATTCACGAAGTTCGCGCGCCGAACGCTCACAGCGAAAATATGGAACGAAATGCGTTACATTCGGATTGTGCCGTCGGATAGATAGGAAAAAGGTGGTACGACCGACCTTCAAAACTCTTCATATCTCTTTATTTAACCGACTTCAAACAAGGAGGAGGTTACTATGGTCGTCTAGCGGGATTTTTTTTTTTTTTTTTTTTTTTTTTTTCGGTATGTGTTGTCCACCGGCGTTCAGCTCGTGTACGTCCGATCGGGTTACTTTTTTTTTTGTTTGAAAGGGTTACTATCCAGGTAGGTCCCATAATTTTTTCAATTGAGTCCGTCCAGTAGTTACGTCTCCAGACGCGGAGAAACGCCGGAAAACGTGATTTTCGCGAAAAAAGGAAGTTTTGACTTTGCAAGCTTATAACTTCTAGAATACTTGCTCGATTGTTTTGTTTCTGGTGTCATTTTGTTCATAATTTATCTGCCTACAAGGGCCTAGCTTCAATTTTTCGTTCGGCATCCTAATATAGCGTGTAGAGAAGAAAGTGTAACAAAAAACGTGATGCCGATTTTCACTTTTTTGAGGTTTTTCGAGCACCGTTCCCAACCACGTCGAGAAAAAAAATATGAACACTGTTGCACCTTAAAGCACTTAGCTAGAGCTTTCTAACGATGGTAAAAAATCAAGTTTAGGTGGCATAATAAGGGAGCAATCGATGTTTTAATGGACCTGTGTTTGAGACCTCATAACTTCCAAACCAAAACTGTTTTTCCATCGTTTTTAAACTTAAACTGTTCATATTTGAGTCTAGTTTACGTGATCCAAATTTGGTATTGATCGGACAAAACGTAGATACTTTTTAGGCCGTATTTCTAAAAAATTTGTTTCAAAATCACGTTTTTTGGACTATTTATGCTTGTAGAAAAAAAACGACGTTAGTCATAGCATTCTCGTTAAAAGATTTGGATTCAGCGTTAAATTTTCAATAAATAACATGGTTTTGAAGGCCAAATAACTCCATTTTAATGCACAAACGTTTGGCGAATTTCTGAAATTTGGTTCGGATTCTCTCATTCAGTGTGAATGCGGATACGCTTCAGGAAATCATCACTCTATTATCGTTAGAGAAATAAAGAACGAGTGAATTGGTGCAATTCAGTAACCAGCAATGGTGTAGACAATTATTTGAGTTTTGTAAGGTGTATCAATGGGATCAAAGTATCCGGTATGTTGACCAAGAGACCCAAATCAGTGGATGGATTATTCCAAACGTTCAAACTCACTCTCAATCAACATAATAACATTGAAAATAGTTAGGTAATCATTATACTTTAGAACTTCAACGTTCAACGGACTTATGAATTGAGTTTGGACGGTTAGTAGTAAGTGACAAGAACACAATAATGAAAGCTTGGGAAAATTCTGTAAAGAGAGCTGTCCATAATTGTAAGTCACTAAAAAGAGAAAAATAAAAAAAAACTTTTTAAAAAAAAAATAAAACCGACTTCAAAAACTTTGTCTATAAAATACACTCTGAAAAGGAAAAAATAACAAAAATGTCCCAACTTCGCAGCAACTCATTCGCCAACTACACATTTTAAGGACTACTTTACTACTCGTATTGACCTGACCACTTCCTGATTGATTGGATCACCTTCCCTAATAATATAAAAACTACTATTTCTCATTTCCCAAATGATTAAAAGATTTTCCTTTCACCTCTGAATTGCCTCCAGATTTATCATCTTTTGGAGTCGGCGCCTCTCTGGCAAAATAACCGATGGTTACAAATAAATATGAATTTACGATAAATTAGTAGGTGCCAGGTAATAAGTCTGGGTCTGGACGTAAAGATTCTTAGAGAAATCTGAAATGGTTTTTAGGAAAAGGCGTGAATAGTCACCTTCAAATCGATATTGTTAATAATCAGTTCTCATAAATGCTGATTTGCTCTGTTCAAGAATCGTGAAAACTCATGATATTTATATCCATACTACTGGTAATTTTGAATCTATAGGCTTCTCCAATACAATATAAGAGAGGCGCCGACTCCAAAAGATGATAAATCTGGAGGCAATTCAGAGATGAAAGGAAAATCTTTTAATCATTTGGGAAATGAGAAATAGTAGTTTTTATATTATTAGGGAAGGTGATCCAATCAATCAGGAAGTGGTCAGGTCAATACGAGTAGTAAAGTAGTCCTTAAAATGTGTAGTTGGCGAATGAGTTGCTGCGAAGTTGGGACATTTTTGTTATTGGTTTATTATTCAATAATAAACCATTGTAATCGCCCAAGAAAAAAAATTTTATAACCCCCCCTCAAAATTTGATGTTTTACGTTTCAAGGCATGTAGAATCCGAATATCCAATAAAAAAAATTCTGTCCGTCCGCCGTACGCCGTACGCCGTCCGCCGTACGCCGTACGCCGTCCGCCGTACGCCGTACGCCGTTAGCACTTTTCCGGCCAAACTATAATAGCTAAATTCTTGAAATTTTCACCAAAAATCAATCTCGGTCCTACGACGGCCCAATTCTTGAACCAACTTGCTAACTCAATTTTAAGGGTATTTTTGGGGGGTTTTGAGGGGGAGAAAATTCATATTTTCCAGGGTTTTTCAGTAAAATGTGTATTTGGTATCAAATTATATAGATTTTTGGACGCTGAATCGAATGAGACCATCGCCGGGTCGATAGCTTTATTGGTTCTCGAGTTATCGCAGCTTTTGTGTCGAATTTGGGAGATTTTCTGAAATTTGACATTAGGGTTTAACTCGAGAGCTATTCAAGCTATAAAAATCGTTCTATACTCATTGGATTGGTCGTCAAACACTCTCTCCAGCTGTACGTTAGGGCAAAAAATTTAGCTTTTAGTTAGGAAATTAAGGAAAATAAAATTGATCAAAATTGCAATAGTTGCTACGGATTTTTCCCTTATAGTTACCATCTGTTTTTCGGTGGTTCCCTCAGAAACGGCCCTACGATTTTCTTTAAAATCACATGGGAACAGAGGGTCGTACTTTGTAGTTTGATCAAAATCGTATGTCTTGTCTAGTTAAAACAAGGAACGAAAGAAAATGCCATGCCGTCATACGGTCAGAAAACAAAACCGAAGAAGAATACGAAGTTAGTTTAATTTACCATAAAAATGTCTAATCGGTTCAAATTTGATGCAAATAATAGGCTCGAAATGAAGATCTCAACGACAGTTGCCAAAAGGCAGGGCTATAAATTTGATTCCAGACATTATGTCATTTACCAATAAACTTCCCACTACACAAATGTAAGGAAGGTTGTATTGTGAATACACCTTCTATCTTACCCAGAATTCACCTGTGGCCCAAAAATTGACACTTCTGAGGAATACAATACTTACTACTACTATTACACTGCTACTATTATTACACCACTACTACTGTTTCTATTTGTAAACATCGAGGTCATTAAACCGAAAATATCCATGAATTCGATTTTACTGGTCATATTTCAATAATTCAGAGATTGAAATAATTAAATTAATGAATGAGATTAAAATAATAATAGTAAGCAACATTAATCATAATCATCTAATCCTAAATTAGGATTAAAAATAAATTGACATTTTAAAGATTAAATAAATTGAAATTATGATGATACAAATTAATAGATAGGTACGAGTTCGTAGTTTTTTGATGCCACATAAATAAATCAGAAAATAAAAAAGGAAAAATAATAATTGAAATTATTTAAATTAAAAATGTAAAATTAATTTGAAATAGGTACCTCGTTTACTTGCGATTGGTTTGATAATATATACCTAGGTACCTTTTAATGCTTCAAAAACGCAACCTGCCTCATCTCATCTTCCTAGACTTCATGAAAGTGAAATCTCACTGGCGGAATGACTAGGCGTTTTTGGCGATCAGCTGTGGTTCAAGGGTCATGATGTGTCTAGATCAAGGTTGCTTGCTTAACGCTTACCCTCCCTCCACCAGTCGCTGCTTACTGCTTGCTACCTTCCGTTGCTGGTTCCCATTTTTGATTTCGCTCGCCCATTGATTTTGCTTTTCTTTACCCTATCGTTTTCATTTTTCAACAGTCAGTTATTGGCTATTTATTTTTTCCCCGATCGTATTGATTTGCTTTGCGCTCGAGTGATTTGGATCGCCTACGTTCTTGCGTTTATTACTTCGCTGTGCTACAACATCAATCAGACGGGGTCGTTACCTCCGGGTTCGTGAGTTCTCGTTTATTGTTCGAATCGCAACGAAATTGTGAGTTGACACAACATAACTTACCTATAAATATTACTCGTGGTGACTATACTTACCAACTTTTTGGATTATTTTCTGTCGTATTTCTTCTCGCGTACTTAAATGCCATTTTTTGATTATTATTGCTAGATTGTTATTTCGAACTATTTCAGTTCTGAAACTATCCTTATGCCTTTTTCTTCAATAATTTCATTGTTCACTTGATTCACTATTTCCATGCGCCATTAATATTGGTACGTGGCGTCTTTCCGCTATATATAACATCAATACTACGGCTACTTGTGTTTCGTATTCAACGGGATTGTGGGTTGTGGTTTTCCGTTCTCAATCAATAATAACAATACAATTATCATAACAATAATTATCATAATATTATAATTTTTTGATATTTGGTATATTTTCATTAATTCTTCAATACCTAGGTACGTAGTTTCCAACTTGTTTACTTTCGATTTGATTGTACAATCAATTTTTTCATTGCTAAATCCTAAATACAGCATCCTAAAGTTCCAGATAATTGTCACTAGGTATATCATATCATGGAGAATTTTAATAGTTCTGGTGAAAACATTCCCTCCACGACACCTTTTGATTCTCCCAATTGTAGCGTTGCCCAACTTGAACCTGAAATTGTTAAGATAAAAAAAATATATAAGAAAAGAAAATCCGTTGGAAATAAACGGTTGATCAAACAAAAAGAGTTAATGAGGTTGGTAAGAGAGGATGAAACTATTCGGAATTCAGAAGCTGCGAACCGAAAAAAATTAAGAACTGAACTCAGCGAATCAGGTCTCAAAAAAGAGCAAGAAAGATTGCAAGCTCTCCGAAAAAATGATGAAATGAAACGAAAGGAGGCCGACGTTCGCAAAAATTTAAGAACTGAACTCGGTGAATCGGGTCTCAAAAAAGAGCAAGAAAGATTGCAAGCTCTCCGAAAAAATGAGGAAATGAAACGAAAAGAGGCCGACGATCGCAAAAAATTAAGAACTGAACTCGGTGAATCGGGTCTTGAGTTTGATCGAGTACGTAAAAGCGTATCACGATTGTCTGATGAGGTCAAACAAAAGGAAGCCGATGATCGGAAAAAATTAAGAACTGAACTCGGTGAATCGGGTCTCAAAAAAGAGCAAGAAAGATTGCAAGCTCTCCGAAAAAATGATGAAATGAAACAAAAAGAGGCCGATGATCGGAAAAAATTAAGAACTGAACTCGGTGAATCGGGTCTCAAAAAAGAGCAAGAAAGATTGCAAGCTCTCCGAAAAAATGAGGAAATGAAACGAAAAGAGGCCGACGATCGCAAAAAATTAAGAACTGAACTCGGTGAATCGGGTCTTGAGTTTGATCGAGTACGTAAAAGCGTTTCACGATTGTCTGATGAGGTCAAACAAAAGGAAGCCGATGATCGGAAAAAATTAAGAACTGAACTCGGTGAATCGGGTCTCAAAAAAGAGCAAGAAAGATTGCAAGCTCTCCGAAAAAATGAGGAAATGAAACGAAAAGAGGCCGACGATCGCAAAAAATTAAGAACTGAACTCGGTGAATCGGGTCTCAAAAAAGAGCAAGAAAGATTGCAAGCTCTCCGAAAAAGTGATGAAATGAAACGAAATGAAGCAGACCGTCGTAAAAAGTTGCGGACAGAGCTAGGTGAATCTGGTCGTGAGCTGGACAGAATTCGTAAGTTTGATAAACGAAAAGTCATTGATATGAAACGAAATGAAAGACGGGCTGATCGTTTGAGAAAGAAAAGAGATCGGCAAAATGAACTGTATAGGCACAGGGAGCAGTACATTGACCAACTAAAACACTCTATCTCTCAAAACCGAACTGTGGCCAGTTCAAAAGTTCAATTATCATTTTTAAATTCCAAAAAAATTGGGCCCGACATCGTTTGTGTTTGCTGCCAAAATCTTTTCTTTCCAACGTCAGTGCGAAGTTATGATGCAGAGGTGATCCGTAACCAAATAGCCCAGCCCCAAATGATCGATCTGGATAATTTTATGATTCAAATTCAAAATTGTGATTCAAATCAAATTTGTTATACTTGTGCTAAATATGTTAAAAAGGGAATTGTTCCGAAAACTGCTGCTAACGAAAATTTACAATTTCGAAAGATTCCAGAATCAGTTTTGAACCTGTCCCCTCTTGAATTAAGAATGGTCTCCCCGTACATTCCGTTCATGCAAATTCGTTCGCTCATGCCAACAGTATTGAACGGTCAACAATGTATAAAAGGCAGTGTGGTAAACATAGCTGTGGAAATAAATGAAATGATCGATGCTCTCCCTCGAAGTTTTGACAAAATGAGTACTGTGCAACTGAAATTGAAAAGGCATATAGAACACAAGAGCCACTACCTATTTGAAACAATTCAACCTCAAAAAGTTCATGATGCTTTACGTGACTTATTAAACACACCTCTTTACCTTAAAAATAATATCAAAGTCGATGAGAGTTTTTTTTCTGAGAATATTCTCGATGATGATGTAAATTTCATTGTCGACGACGAAGACAAACATGAATGTGAATTTGATCGTTGCATCGAGTACGACTCAGACGTTTTGGTAACTGAAGACGAGTTGCTACCCGATGACGATCTCGATTCTTTTGAAGGTGTTGGTGACGTCATGGACAATGATGTTTTAATTCTCAATCGTGAAGAAAATAAAGACTCGGTTAAACTAATAGCTCCTGGTCAAGGTAAACAGCCAGTTCCTTGGCACAATGAACCCGATTTGGAAGAACTGTGTTTTCCCGGAATTTTCGGGGGTTACAAATTTGACGCTGAAAACAGACTAACTTATGCACAGAGAATTAAATTTGAAGCACGTCATCAAGACAGACGTTCATGCATCCCTGAACGAATTTTCTTTATGGCGAAGAAAAAATTGGAAATGTCAGTTATTTCAACCGCTAATATTTGTCTTCGAAAATTCAAAAAAGATGGAAATAATTTGACTGTTAAAGATGTGACCAACCCAACATTCATTCCCGACGCTTTAAGATTCAATGACGGCCATTTTCTGAAACAAATTAGGGGTTCTCCTTATTTTTGGGGTCAGAAGAAAAAAGAGGTTTTTGCTATGCTTCGCCAACTCGACAAACCGACCATTTTCCTTACTTTTTCAGCAGCAGAGCTCCATTCTCCTGAGCTTTTGATTATTCTTTACAAAATAAAATTTAACAGACAGTTATCAATTAGAGAAGCTTTTGAAATGGAGGACGATATGAAAACCAAGTTGGTCCGTGACGATCCTGTTACGTGCGTCCGATATTTTGAACAAAAAGCCACTAACGTAATGAAAATTCTTAAAAATAAAGATGGCCCTTTCAAAGAACATTTTGTAATTGATAGTTACCAAAGACGGGAATTTCAAGCTCGCGGTTCTGTCCATACTCACAATTTATTATACGTAAATGACCCCCCTGATTATGATCCTTTTGATCCCTCCAAAATTCGAAAATGCGTTGAATTCATTGACCAATTAATAACTTGCGAATATGACCCGTCTAATCCTCTGATGGCCGTCCAAAGGCATCGGCACACCTTTACTTGTCACAAAGGGAAGAAAAACAAAAAGGAATGTCGATTTAACTATCCGATCCCTCCAATGCCCCGAACTATGATTTTAGAACCATTAGATCCATCACAAATTACTCCCAACATCATTAGTAACCTTAAAAAAATTCGCGCTCTAGCTCAAGAATTCTTCGAACATAACGTATCTTTGTCTTGGGATGAAATTCTCACTCAACTTGAATTAGATGAACAAAATTACATCCAGGCGATCAGATGTTCTTTAAAACACTCTCATGTTTTCCTTAAACGATCGAGCTTAGAAGTTGCTATAAATGCGTACAATCCCATTCTACTGAATTTGATTGGTTACAATATGGACATCCAATTCATATTGAATGTTTATAGCTGTGCTTCCTATGTTGTCAATTACATTAGTAAATCAGAAGGCGGGCTTTCAAAATTGTTAAGACAGGCAGAAACTGATCGTAGCAACGGTAATTTGTCCGTAAAAGAACGATTACGAAAAATTGGCAATGTATTTATCAATGGTAGTGTCATGTCAGCACAGGAAGCATCTTACCATGTACTGTCTCTACCTCTCTCGTTAATGAGCCGATCAACCATTTATATAGATACCTCTCCTGCCGAGGAACGAGTGAGAATTTTGAAATCCGTAAAGATTTGAATTCGCTTCTGAAAATTAATGGCGATTCGGAAGAAATATTTGTGTCAAATATTTTTCTAAAATACGCCAAGCGAACGAAAGCAATGGAAAATACGTGTCTTGCCGATTACGCGTGTTTGATTTCTGTAAAAGACAAACGAAAGCCTAACGTAATTGCGGAACTAGACCAAAATTTAGACGATAATAACGATGATAATATTTGCGAAGATGTTGTATTTGATCAAGAGGAGACGGTTATCCACACTGAAAGACAGAAGTGTAAAATTCTCCGATTTCGAAATTACAAATTAGAACAGGATCCACCAAATTACTACAGAGAACAAGTGCTACTGTTTTTACCTTGGCGAAATGAAGAACTAGAAATAACTAAACAGGATTGTAAAACTCTTTTCGAAACTAACCAGTCAGTTATAATTGCTAATAAAAAAAAATATTTCAGCTCAGTGAGTGCAGAACTTCTTGAAGGTGCTGTTGACGATGCCACTAACAATGCCGATCAGTTTTTAAATTATGATTCTGAAGATGATGAAATTTTGTATCCAGTCGACATTTTTGTTCAGGATGGCGACAATAATCCGTCTAAAGCATCTAAAATCAATTTCAAACTACCATCTTTACCTTCTAGAGACCAAATCTTTGAAAACATGAAAAATCTTAATGAAAAACAAAGGGACGTCGTCATGCACGTTTTGCATTGTTTCAAAACAAATTCACTTCCTATACGAATATTTTTGTCAGGTTCAGCCGGTGTTGGAAAGAGTACTGTAATAAATTCAGTATACCAACTTGTTACTCATTACTACACACATCAACCAGAAATTAACAAAATCGACGATGCCATCTACGTTTTACTAACCGCCCCATCTGGAAAAGCAGCATTCTTAATTGGTGGTATTACTCTTCATACCGCATTTGCTCTCCCTGTAAGTCAGTTTGGTGGAAAAATGCCTGAACTTTCGGAAGACATAGCCAATACAATTCGGTGTAAACTCATGCGTTTGAAATTACTAATAATTGACGAAGTATCAATGTGTGGTAGCCGTCTCTTACACAGGATCGATACAAGACTTCGACAAATATTTGGGCGCGATATTTCGTTTGGGGGTATCTCCGTTCTCCTTGTTGGTGATTTGAATCAGTTACCTCCCGTCATGGATCGTCCGGTATTTTCTGAAACGAAAGGCAGCGGACTGACCATGTTTGCAGGGACCTTGCTGTGGGACGAATTTAAATTTTTCGAATTAAATGAAATAATGAGACAAAGGGATGAAAAAAATTTTATTGAAGCGTTGAATAGTATCCCCATCGGCAAAATGACACCAAATAATATAGCCACCATAAAATCAAGAGAAGTTGAGCCCCAACATGTCCCCGTAGAAGCCATTCGGCTGTTCGGTGAAAACAAGCACGTCGACGAATACAATACCCTGAAACTAAACTCAGGTTCAGAACCTGCCTTGGAATTTTTAGCAAAAGACAAAGTGCTCCTCAAAAACTGTACGCCTCAACAGGAACAAAAACTTCTGGAATCTTTGAAAAATAAAAAACGAACTGAAACAGGTGGTCTTCCATTCTCATTGCTATTAAAAATCGAAATTAAGTACATGGTAGTATCCAATATCGATATTGAAGATGGTTTGGTGAATGGTGCTTGTGGAATTCTGAAGAAAATAGTTCCTGAAGTTGATCCGCGCTATTTGTGGTTTGATTTCAATGACAATCGTGTAGGGAAAAAGCTCCGCGAAAAATATCGGCACGTTGCTGAAAAATTTGGAATCGATAATCCGAATTTAGTTCCAATCATTAAATCGGTTGTTCAAGTTAGCATTTCAGAGAAATTGGGTTATCAATCAACCAGAACTCAATTCCCAGTCGTTCCCGCCGAAGCTTTGACAATTCATAAATCGCAAGGGCAAACATACGACAAAGTGTGCATAGATCTTGAAAAAAGCCGGAGGGTTCAACGATCTATGTTGTACGTTGCTTTGAGCCGAGTGCGGCGACTGGAGGACCTCTACATCCTTGGAACATTCAAACCTCCCAAAGAACCACTACCTTCCGATCCTGTAATGCAAGCTTTGGCAGATCTACGTAGCAATAAAACAATGACTCTTTCTTACAGCAAATGTTTTGTTGGCGATTCAATGAAAATTATCTATCACAATGTTCGATCATTAGTCGCCAACTTGAAATACATAGCATGTGATAATTGGTATCAACAGGCAGACATTTTAATTTTTTCGGAAACGAACTTAACGCCGAATATGCCTGCTGAGATTCAAAATTTTGTTACGATTCACAGAACAGACAATATCCAGCATCACAAAGCGAGAGGTGTATTGACATTGTGTAAACCTACATTGGCAAAACTTTCTAAACTAATCCGCCATGATTACGACTCCCACCCAAATTGTCATTTAGATATTTCTCTTTTGGAAGTCGGTTCATATTTTATAATCTCCGGGTACAAGTCTCCTAAGTACCCTATTTCGAAATTCCAACAGTCGTTGAGTGGTTTAGTGTCGCGTACTTTGAACATCAACGAGAACCCACGGATTATCCTCTTGGGTGACTTTAACATAGATACTTACAAGTGTGATAGTCATTTTGAACAGTTTTTGACAAAATTGGGAATCGTTCGTGCACTACTACCGAACCAGTCAACGACGGATTTGAACACTCAAATTGATTCAATTTTTGTACGGAACATTGTTAATTACGATTCTGGAGTTTATGAGTCTTTCTTCTCAGACCATAAGCCCATTTATATTGGAATTTCGAAATCAGGCAGACGAGCCAGCTCCGATTTCCTACTGAAAGAGCCAGTTGGATCTGAAATGAACAATTCTCCACCTGATGAACTGTCACCCCGTCCAAGTAACTCTTTTAAGAATAATCAAGAAGATATCATTGTTTTGAGTGATCATGAGAGGGACAAAACTCCGTCTAAAATTTCAAAGAACGGTTCATTCGACTCTCCCCATTTATTATGCGTTCGATTGGAGCTCCAAGGTGATGAAAAATTGACCGACGTTACCATCAATGAGTGTATAAAATTAATCAACAGCAGCACACACTACAACTTACAAGACGTTCTGTTCTATCAAGCGGTGGAATATTATCGGCCAGTGTCACAATTCGTAGACGACATTCAAATTCTTTTTCAAGGATCAATTCAACACTGGATTACAACGTTTTATAATAGTTCTACCAAAAAACTTCAGGTATATGATAGCTTGAACCACACTCAACTGGATAATATACAATTATGTATCATTCGTAAATTGTATCCTTTCTTGAATATTGATATGGATATCGAGTTCAAAAGAGTGACCCGCCCACAGGAAGATATGACATCATGTGGAGTTTTCGCTTGCGCCTATGCAATTTCGCTAGCTTTAGGCAGTGATCCTCAACGAATGAAACTTTCCATCGGCGGCCCTTCAGCTCCCATTTTACGAAACCATCTCTTACGCATCTTGCAAACACAGACCTTGCTCCATTTTCCTCTCGATCAAGTGTAAATGAGAAAGAAGACTCAATATCTCAAGATCATGAGTAGACTACTATAGCTTAGCATACCAAATTTTGGTCGTTTTCCTTGATAATTACTTCGATGTTGATTTATGTATTGTCTGCTAAAATTACTAATACCACGTAAAGAGAGTCGATTTCATCCAAGAGTCATTTCAAATAGCTACCAGCGATACTAACATTGCACGATAATATTGCCAACAAAATTTGCCAATAGAATACAAATTTGCATGAAATCGGCTCCAAGCCCTGTATAGGACTGCATTTATGATATTGATTTCCTCTCCTGCATCCTTTTCCTCGACTAACAAATCCATTCCCGCAATATTCATTGCATCCAAAAAATCAATGCATGAACTTGAACGGTAGCTTGAACAGTAGTCAGTAGTTCTGAATTTTGATTTTGGTTGAAACAAACCTTTTGTTATTAAATGCGCGGAGAAGGACTCACTGATCACAAAGGCGGTGAACCCTCGGGCATGAATCATGTTAATTCGCACCCGTCCTGGAGCACTCATCCAACTCAAAAAAGTTGATTTTCAGAACTTCAATAGACTCGTTTCGATCTTTGAAATTACAAAATATACACATTTTCAGGACGGGTGCGAGAGAGGGGCAACGATACCCGCGCAGTACCTCCTTGGCACAGAGGTTGCATCATGATAAAATCGCTGATTCCTGATGGAAAATCTGGGCTATAAGGTGCAATGGAAAGTTGCGCATTAGTAAATAAGGCATGATGTAAAATAGTTTGTTATCCTATGCTTTTGTTCTGCTTGCGAACTATAACAAACTGTCAAACTACGTTAACATGGAAGTAAAAATCTGCCGTACGCCGTCAACACTTTTCTGAGGAAACTACAATAAGTAATAAATTCTTGAAATTATCACCAAAAATCATTCTTCGTCTGACGATAGATCAATTCTTTAGCCAAATCTCTAGCTCAACTTTATTGGTATTTTTAGGGAATTTTGAGGGAGGAAATTCGTATTTTCAAGGTTTTTGAAACTTAATTATGTTTGATAAAGTTTTAAATCGATTTTTGGACGCTGCATCTGCATAAGTCTATATAGGTCGATAGGTTTTATGTTTACAAGTTATCGCAGCATTTTTGTGTTGAATTTTCGCAATTTCCAGAACTTTGCCACGAAGGTGTAACTTGAGATTTTCAGAATTACCACAAGTGGATGGTCTTCTCAAATCATAGTTGAAGCAAAGGAATAATAAACCACTGTACAATCATTTGCAGCGTTTTCCTTTTCAGAGTGTATTTTATAGACAAAGTTTTTGAAGTCGGTTTTATTTTTTTTTTAAAAAGTTTTTTTTTTTTTCAACCTGATTTTCTAGTTACTTCCATGTTTTATATTATTAGTTTTATATTTCTAGTTCAACCTCTACTGGAAACAATTTAAAAATGCAAACAATCTTGAGATTCAGATGCCATGACTATACTAGTATTATTTTTATAATGTTGAAAGTTTAAAACGCGTTTCGGAGAAATTGCGAAATCCTTTCTTTTCTGAACTCAGCTGTTTTGGGCGATCAGAATGTCATGAAAAGTTAATATGAATCTAAAAATGAATCATGAAACAATTTTGAACCCCGTTGGCTAGTAATTATTATCTAAATGCTTCATTGTTATAGTACGGTATTGTACGTATTCCGCGTCGGGTGAACGATGGCAAGGGCCGGAGCTGCTGCTAATGGGTGGACAGGGTGAGAACTGTGAGGGGGTTCGGCAGTGTACGGAACGGTCGCATGCATATTCATGTGAAGTGGAAGCTTCCACCTTCCAGTACATGCCAGTAGCCACAGCCTGTGCCGTAGGATTGCAGGTCTTCCAAAGGATACGCCCAGTCGTGTGGATGTATCTAGTATCCAACCTCCCGCCATAGATCCATCGCCCGAGTCTAATGATGCTTCTGCCACTCTCCACCTCATTTATCGTCGCGGTTGCTCGTTCATCAGAAAGTCGGTTTTGCCGGTGAGGCTGGAAATGAAGTCCTCCAGTCCTGGCCAAGCTGAAACGCTACTGTTTACCACGATAATCAGTCATTGGTTGCACACGCTCCTTGAACTCTGGTGCAGCTAGTGACTATGCGAAAAACTTAACAAAAAACAAATCAGATAACATTTCATTAGCGATCACTTGTATTGCAATCTATCTCATTTTGGTGGGATGATACTTATCCAAAGATAATTTTTAATAAAGAATTTAACAATTAGGTGCGAAACTCGATAATTTCCTCGACTTTTGTATACCATAATTATACAAAAGTACTAAGACGTTCTCACGAATTTTCGCACCTTCAATGCCAAAGAAGTTCCACGAAACCTCCACAAAATCGTTCTCAGAATTTGATTCAGTTCACAGACACGGTATTCGCGATTCGATGTAGCCAACGTCACCTGTATGATGAAAGCATGTGAGCTGAATGCTTCTAAGGTTCAAAAGATAGATGATGACAGGTTATACAACATGTTTCATCGTTGTGGAGAGCTCCACCCGTAGAACCTACAGCCCAATAATTTGACCGAGAAGTCAGTTGATAACCGTTCTTTACACCGTTTCAATGATAACCGTTTCTTTGGTCAGTAGGTTAAAAACCATTAATATTTCACGATATCGTCTTGATATCACTTGGTGCGTAGCAATAATAAATTATTTATTGTCATACACCTAATGTCAAAAACAGCTGTGAACGTACAACCAATAGCAGTATGATAGATCTATTTCGGAAAGCTTTCACACGAGAATAGATATCCGAATGAATACGGATTAAAAGGCGGAAAACTGTTGAATAACCGTCGGTTGGTATTCTTCGGAAAAATAAGATGGAAAGAAAACCAAGAGGTTGGTGGGATCCTACATTATCAGGGTCGAGTTATAGGATCACTAGTGACCAACAGGATTTGATAAGAGAAGGGTGAAGTGAGAGGAAAGCGAAAAAATAAAGATGGGGAAAACGCCGAAAGGGAGATTACAAGACTGGAAAGTAAACCAGTGGAAAGAAAATGGGGGATTTTATAACACCAGGGTTATAAATTGAGTTTACTTCCTCCTGACCGGACCCTGACGCCAGTGGTTCAATAGAAACGAAAAAGAGCGAGCAACTCCACCAATGCTAAAAGGGGTAAGAATAGAAAGTTCCAATCTTGGAAAACCCGCCCATAAAGCCGCCCATTTCCACTTCCCTGCCCATATCACACTTCCCTCGCACCATGGCTCTTTTCCTCGTTCCTTTACGTCCTCAATTTAGCCCCATCCACCCTCTGCCTGACAACATCAGGTCTGTATTGTTACCATTGTTAAGATGGATACCCCATCGTTGCTAAAGGGTGTCTGGTGGATATCCGCTGTTGACTTTCTTCGCGCCAGTTCCCTGCCCAGTATTATGACAAGAATGCCTGTGAATTTGTGTTATGACCAATCAATGGATATTTTATCATTCATTGATAAAAAAAATTGCCTTCTATTCACAGGAACTATGTGTTAAACGGTACTCACACTGATTTACAATTCTTCAACGTCAACGTTAACGCATGAAGTGGTAACGATCGAAATTACTACTAGTCAACGTTTTAAACCCTTCTTATCGGCCATTTTTCGTAATTCTGACAGGCCGAATTCATGAACCAAATAAATAGAGAAGAGAAGAGAGTGTAAATTAAGATTATGGCGATCGAATGTAAGCTGGGTAGAAGTAGCTGGTAGCTGCTTCGTGATCTTGACATCGTCCTGGATAACTTCAAAGTTTTTTCACTTATAGGTTTGTTCCATCAAGAAAAATGTTTATGTTCGAAATCTAGGCAGTGGCGGTTCTAAACCTCAGTCCGCATAATTCAGCAATTATTTAAGAGGATGTAATTCATTCTCCTGTCTTTAAAATGGAATTGGCCTTTCAGATGTAGTTCTGCAACGACTGATTAACATATTAATCACTTTGGGTATCTTCAAGATTCAAATAATGTTGCGCAGACGAACTTGATTCAGCATAAAAAAAAATATTATTCGCTGTATCACTGTTTTGGCGAGGATGATGAAGGTCGGTGGGAATGGTGATTCTTCGCACTCTATAAGCGACGTCTGCAAGATAAACTTAAAGGCTAATTTTTCCTGGGCCAGCTCAACCTTGTACAGACATCAAACGAAAAAAAATCGTCTTTTCCTTGTCGTCGCAATTCTTGATGCCAATGCGGTGTGAGGGGGATAAACACCACGCGACTCCTTCTCCAATTCTTTATTGGCTGGCCGAGCACTTTCGCCCGTTCGGGCATCTTCAGGGCGACGTGGAGCCATCGGGTCGAGAAAATGATCGAGCAGCAGCTGCAGAAAACAGACGGTTAAAAAGGAGCACTTGACCTTAAGAGTCATTGTTCACTATTAAAGAATATAATTTAGCTCTAAAAAAATATAATTTATGGAAAACTTTTTCAGAAACAATATTATGCTGAATAGAGTAGTTTTCTAGAGCTCAAAAATGCAGAGCCATGCGTTTGTCAAAAATTTTCTCTTTCCCAAGGCGATTAGCCTGTTCTCAAAAGTTTTTAGGGATCAGAGGTGGGAGATGAGACAAATTCAGGGAAAATTGTGTTTCTTTTCGCTTTTTGTAAGCAACAATGCTTTCGTGTGTTCACTCAGATATCACTAAGTTCTCTGTTCTTCAGTAAAAACTTTTGTTCCGACATTAATCACTTTAGTCGTCGTAAAAAGATTTAGAAAGAGGGGTTGTCGGTTGCGATAGGGCAAGAAAGAAAGAAGCCTCGCAGTTCCATTCTTCTGGATCCCTCTCTCTTTGTCTCATTGTTATTCGTTGTGTAGAGAGGCAAAATGAGAAAGGACTATACCAACCAAGCAGAAAGGAGAGTTTGTGTGTGGCTCCACAAGAAAGCGTTTTGCGGCCTTATATCAAGAGTATATATATATATGGACATTATTTTACTTTTTGAAAGTATTTCAACTGGCTTCTCACAATCAGTTATCTACTCTACTGATTATTGTGATGCACTACTGTACATAAACATGATCAGTAGAGTGGATGAGTTTAAGTTACAAAAAATACTGTCCCTCGCCCTGAGTAAACAAGAAAAAATCGGAGCCACTCCCGAAATGGTTGTGTGAACCTGGTTATACGTCTTGAATATAGTCTCAAAGCTCTCCCGCTTAAATCAAGCGATAGCCTGAGAAGTCAAAAGCTGAAAAAGAAATTAAAACCGTCCATTCTGCGCTCGGAGAAACAAGGTCTCTCCGTAAAACAGATCCACAATCAGCCGCCCTCAAAAGAATAAATTTTAAACGAAATTAAAACATTTCCCCTCTTTCTAGAAAGAAATATGAGGCATTGGTGACTTTTCAGGGTTTTCAAGCGTTATTAATTTGAAAGAGTGGCAAGCGCGAATCTGAAAAACTTTCAATTACAGTCGCACCTGCTGCCGTTTCTGTCAATTTATAACCCTCGACTGAACATTCCTGAAACTTCAACGATGAACTTGAGCATTCTTTCCAGCAGTTTCCAAAAGAAGGCTAAACGGAATGAGAGCGTTGCGAGTCATCAACATAACTCGTTAGAAATTGTTTTTGGGTTGATGATGAGGAGAAAAATCAGGTGACTGCCTCTCTATAATATTCCTTATGATTTCCTGAGTACTTTTTTCTTTTCTTTTTTTTACTAAATCGCTTGTGCTGGGATTATGGAACCTCAATTCACCAGGATAGATGACAAAGAGATTGTCACGAATTCCACTTCTTTTGAATGAGTTATTTTGTTGTATAGAATTCGGCGATAAGGCCATCACCAATATAAGAGTTGTAATATTGTTACTGATGATGACCCAATCACCGAAATTGATGTATCAATATAATTCATTTAAAATCAGTCGATTTCGTGACAATCTCTATGTTGTCTTCTATTCTGGCTGTTGAGTACTTTTACCCAGTTATTCATCTTGCAGGCAGAATAAGTCAAAGTGGTGACGATTACTCCTATGAGGTGAACGGTCTGTGTATTTTCGTCGTGCTTCGTCCGGTTAGCTCTTAACATGGCTTATTGGACATCAAGTAAGTATGCAGTTAATATTTTTGCTCTATTTTACAGTAACGTTCATAAGAACGTAGGTACCTAGCTTGACTGATGGCAAGGTCGATTTCTATCATTAGTATCGACCGAGCGAAATTTTATGTAGGAGTAAATAGAAAACTTGCGTAGTTCTATGATGAAGCGTCGTCACGGTTAGCAGTATACCTTTTCATCTGCTCGGTAACTTCAGTCAAAGGAACATCTACTTACCGTGGAAGTATGAATAGCTACGCACACTGAATGGAAGGTTCCGAATGATTGAGACAGTATGCTCGTGCCCACGAGGCGTTTTCCTTCGTATGCCTGCCCTTCCATTTTTCCTTTTTTTCTCCTATCTCTTTACTCGGCTTTCCTTTTTTATGAATCCTCGCGGGTGCGTTTTTCTCTTCCTACGCATTTCCATTCCTCGTCCCTTACGTTGATCGACTCGGCGATTATCTGTGACCTATTTTCGAGCTGGGGTTTTCGAGCGAAACTTACAGGCATTCAAAAATATCTGCAGCCGTAATCTAGCAGCGATTCATAGCACAGCATTATATTTGAAATTAGGAAGCCATTCATCATTGCTCCCTGAAACGCGTTTCAGCCATCCCTAAGTTTTTTTAGATAAATTTTACGACTACTTGTCGACAACTCTAGCAAATAAAATCAAATTTCTAAAGAAGAAAAAAAACTGAAAGTAAATAAAGGGTCACCATGAAAATCGGATTTGAAAGTCGTTGGCGCGCAGAAATATCAATAGACAAACGAACGAAGTTACACTCCAACGATGTAGTTTTAGCTATGATGTGTGGTGCTAATTAATAACTTCAAATGAAATTGGTTATATTTACAATTGACTCCATTAGATTTAAAAAATTGAAAAGTTTTAGTCAAAACAGCGAACACATCTCGAAATGAATCGGCGGCCTAGAGAAGAATGTTCCAGAACAAAAGATCCGGATTTATCCGCTTGAACATATGAGCCGTTGCTATGGCGCGCGTCGTTGCCGGCGATCTTTTTAATAATGCAGTGGAGGGACAGCCACATCACTCCCCCTCCAGTGCTAACGTAGGAGTTCTGCGACGTATCTGTCCGGGAATCTAACACGACGTCCAGAACGAGTAGTCGAAGACGAAGGTGAATCTTGACGTAATTTGGGCAAGTCCGTGGTGGTGTCTTGAAGGTCTGCGCACGGTTCCGATTTTCGAGAAGTCTCGTGGAGATCGCTGGTTAGCAGGAAAGCTGGTTTCAGCCGATCAATTGAAACAGAATTTTCGCCTCTTGGAGTCGCGATGGAGAAAAATTTCTCTGATCGGGAGATAACGCGAAACGGACCGTCATACACAGGCTGTAGTGGTTTCCTAACCGCATCGTGTCGCACGAAAACATGCGAACAAGACGCCAAATCCGGATGAACGTAGGGTGATCGCGACGAATGATGCTTGAATTCGACTGGTCGAAGTTTGGAAATATGAGTATGGAGTGTGTAGAGCAGATCAGGAACGCTGGAATCCAAGGGAACATCAATGAAGAAATCGGCTGGAAGCCGAAGAGGTTCTCCATAGACAAGTTCTGCGGGTGATACGCCGTAGTCCGGAATTAAGTACGAACGAAGTCCAAGCATGACTAAAGGCAATTTGGCTACCCAATCGTCTGAAAGCTGAGCCTTGAGGGCTGACTTGAGGCAACGATGCCAACGCTCTATTGCTCCGTTCGAGGCTGGATGATACGCAGTGGTCTTTATGTGATCGACACCTAATAATTTCGTCAAGGTCGAAAACAATTCACAGTCGAACTGCTTGCCCCTGTCAGTGGTGATAAGCTGGGGAATGCCAAAACGAGCTATCCAGGAATGGAGAAAAGAATTCGCGACCGTTTCTGCAGAAATATCAGCGATAGGGATGGCTTCAGGCCAGCGGGTATATCTGTCGATGATAGTCAAAAGGTATTTGAAACCTTGCGACGAAGGAAGTGGACCGACGATGTCTACATTCAAGTGAGAAAATCGCCGATTACCAGGAGAATACGTCTGCACAGGGCTTGAAGTGTGACGCCAAACCTTCGATCGCTGACATTCAACGCATGTTTTAGACCACAAAGCGACATCGCGTTTTAATGATGGCCAACAAAACCGAGAATTGACTAGGTCTACTGAAGCCTTAACGCCAGGATGAGCTAGCGAGTGAAGCGCGTCAAATATAGGTCGCCGAAAATGATCGGGTACGAAAGGTCGTAATTTCCCCTTTGAGTCATCGCAAGTTAGTTCAAGATCATTCTCGAGATGAATGGTTTTGAAATTTGACGAATCTGACGAACGTAAATGCTCAAGTTCTTTGCAGGTGGTTTGCGCAACTGCAAGGTCATGAAGTGGAATCGAGGACGGAACAGAAATACTTGCAATACGAGAGAGCATATCAGCAGGAATATTCTGGTACCCGGGCACGTATCGAATGTCAGTCGTGAATTGACCTATAAAATCGAGATGCCTGAGCTGACGAGGTGAAGCTTTCTCTGGTTTCTGTTCGAAAGCGTAAGTCAACGGCTTATGGTCGGTATGGATTGAAAATTGTCGACCCTCGAGAAAATATTTGAAATATTTGACACCTTTATACATGGCCAAAAGTTCACGGTCGTACGTAGAATAGGAACGTTCAGCACCCGAAAGTTTTTTAGAGAAGAAGCCTAGAGGTTCCAGGACGTCTTCGCGAAGTTGCTGAAGTGCTGCACCAACGCCGAAATCTGACGCATCTACCGAAAGTATGATAGGAAGGTCAAGAGAAGGATGAGCGAGAAGGGTAGCATTTGCGACGTCGTTTTTGACAGTTTCGAAAATTCGTGACGTTTCAATGGACCACTCTACTTTACGTTTGTCCTTGCGTTTAGGTTCACCACACATGTCATAAAGAGGTTGCTGTTTCAACGCAGCGTTCGGAAGAGAGCGACGATAAAAATTAATCAAGCCCAAAAATTTTCGAAGTCCTTCGATGGTCTCTGGCTGCGGAAAGTCTAATATTGCTTTGACTCGGTCCGGAAGTGGAACGATACCTGCTGCTGAAATTTTGAATCCAAGAAATGCTACTTCAGGAACGTTGAATTCGCATTTTTGAAGGTTGACACAAATTCCATGGCGATTGAGACATTCAAAAAGCTGATTGAGGTGGACACTATGTTCTTCCTCGTTTGACGATGCGACCAAGATGTCATCAATATAGGAATAAACGAACGGTAAGTGTCGAAGTACGGAATGTAGGTATCTCTGGAAGGATTGAGCAGCGTTTTTTAAACCAAACGGAAGTCGAAGGAACTCAAACAAACCAAAGGGTGTGGTTACAGCGGTTTTTTGGATGTCGTCTGGGTGAACTGGAATGTGATGAAATGCTTTCACAAGGTCAATTTTGGAGAAAATAGTTTTTCCGAAAAGCTGGCTATTGAAATCTTGGACATGAGGGATGGGATACTTGTCTGGAACAGTCCTGGAATTTAGAGTGCGGTAGTCACCGCACGGCCTCCAAGTACCATCTTTTTTTGGTACAAGATGCAGAGGGCTTGCCCACGAACTTTTCGACGGTCTACAAATACCCAAATCAATCATTTGTTGAAACTCGAGTTGAGCCTGCGCTAATTTTTCAGGTGGCAACCTGCGAGGTTTGGCAGTTACTGGTGGACCGGTAGTAGTAATGGTGTGGAAAAAAACAGGATCAGGATCTTGAAAGGCCGGATTATCCTTCAAAACGTTCGGATATTTCTTTAGAAGATCGGCGTACCTGTGTGTAGGATCAATTAAGTGAATTGATGAAACAAAGTTCGAAGGAAGTACAGAACCAGTTTGCGAAATATTTGTACGAGAATCGATCAACTTTTTGTTCCTTAAATCAACCAGCAGTCCAAAATGTTCAAGAAAATCAGCGCCAAGGATAGGTGACGAAACATCGGCAATGACGAAAGGCCAACGAAAACTGCGACGGAGACCTAGGTCAAGATAAACGAGTTTTTCGCCATAGGTGTTGATGATAGTATGATTCGCAGCGAAAAGAGTGCGATCAGTTTTTTTTGGCTTGTCAAGTTTTGACGGAGGAAGGGCGGAAATGTCAGATCCACAGTCAACTAGATATTTAGTGTTGGTCAGGCGATCGAAAACGAAAAGGCGACGACTTTGACCCGCCACTTCGGAACTCGTCGCGTCAACGAAGTGGGGTTCTAGTTTTCCGACTTGGTTGCAAAATCACACGGAGGAATGCATTTTTTAGCCCTATCCGAAAAATTGGAATGATACCAGCACAATTTACTTGATGCGGAACCACGCGAATTAAAACGCTTGCCTGAACGAGATCGCGATCGAAATGGAAAATTCAATCGGGAATTTGATCGAGATCGAGACTTGAGTTCGTTGATCGACAAGGTAAGTTCGGCTAATTGCGCCTCGAGACGACCCATGCGATCCGGAGACGAAACTCTAGCATTCGGTTGACAACTAACTGCATGAACGGAATGCTGCGGCGAATATTCTAAAATCCTATCTGCCATCTCAGCTTGTTTATCTAGCGAATCAGAACTCGGAGCTAAAATTGATCGAATGTTCACAGGTAGGTGCTGAAGAAACATCGTTTTCAAAAATTCGTCAGTAACCTGGGATTTAGCTAACGATCTCATTTCCCGTAAGAGCTGGGAAGGTTTTTTGTCACCTAGTTCGAGCTCGGTCAATAATTTTTTGATTCTTGATCCATCTGATTCGGAAAATTCTGCAACGAGACGGGTTCGGAGTTCGCTATACGGAAATGATTGCGATGGCTTGGTCAGATAGTCGGATATCATGTCCGCGATATCTGAGTCCAAAGCTGCGACTACATGATCGTATTTGGTAGGTTCGGAGGTGATACCAGATTTTCGAAAAATCGCGTCAATTTGAATGAACCAAGTATTGATATTTTTCCGCCAGACGGGAGGAAGTTTTACGGAAACTCTCGCGACCTGGGCATCTGCTCCCGAATTATTCGAATCACTTGGATCAGGATCCATCGTACGAATTACGTTCTAGCTTAAGTTACGGAACGATCTCACCAAAGCTGTAGAACTACGATGTGAAGTCGCGAATCGAAAATTCGAAGTTCATTTTGAAGTCGGGTTCACCAATTTACCTATGATGTGTGGTGCTAATTAATAACTTCAAATGAAATTGGTTATATTTACAATTGACTCCATTAGATTTAAAAAATTGAAAAGTTTTAGTCAAAACAGCGAACACATCTCGAAATGAATCGGCGGCCTAGAGAAGAATGTTCCAGAACAAAAGATCCGGATTTATCCGCTTGAACATATGAGCCGTTGCTATGGCGCGCGTCGTTGCCGGCGATCTTTTTAATAATGCAGTGGAGGGACAGCCACATAGTCATTGGTTCGCTTGTGTCCCTTCCTCTTGCGTGACAATGCCGACAGAAACTGAATACAGCGCTATGACGGATGAGACTGCAGTATGAAACAATAATTAAGGGTAAAATCCAGTAAACAAACGATCCATTGAAATGCGTACGTTGGCGCGGCTTCAAGGGACTCGGAATTGAGCCAAAGGGTCGTGTACGACCCTAAACATTAATTCATTGATTACAGAGACGTTGAAACTCTTTATTTAAAATCATTTATATTTTCTCTTTGATTACATGAGCAATTTTGAATCAGGCTTACGAATGAAGAGGCGAGTGTAGTAGAAAACAAGTACGAGCATAATATGATTATAATATTATCATGATAATAACAATGATAATAATATTATCATGATAATAACAATGACAATAATATTATCTTGATAATAACAATGATAATCATTATTAAATCCTTATTCCCCCATTTTTAACCGACTTCAAAAAAGGAGGAGGTTACTATAGTCGTCATGCGGGTTTTTTTTTTTTTTTTTTTCGGTATGTGTTGTCCGTTGGCGTTCAGCTCCTGTACGTCCGATCGGGTTACTTTTTTTTTAGTTTGAAAGGGTTACTATCCAGGTAGGTCCCATAATTTTTTCAATTGATTCCATCCAGTAGTTACGTCCCCAGAAGCGGAGAAATGGCGGAAAACGTGATTTTCGCGAAAAGAGAAAGTTTTGACTTTGCAAGCTTATAACTTCTAGAATACTACCTCGATTGTTTTGTTTCTGGTGTCATTTTGTTCATAATTTAACTGCCTACAAGGGCCTAGCTCCAATTTTTTGTTCGGCATTCTCATATGGCGTGTAGAGAAGAAAGTGTAAGAAAAAACGTGATGCCGATTTTCACTTTTTTGAGGTTTTTCGATCACCGTTCCCAACCACGTCGAGAAAAAAAATATGAACACTATTGCACTTGAAAGCACTTAGCTAGAGCTTTCTAACGATGGTAAAAAATCAAGTTTAGGTGGCATAATAAGGGAGCAATCGATGTTTTAATGGACCTGTGTTTGAGACCTCATAACTTCCAAACAAAACCTGTTTTTCAATAGTTTTTAAACTTAAATTGTTCAAATTTGAGTCTAGTTTATGTGATCCAAATTTGGTATTGATTGGACTAAAATTAGATACTTTTTAGGCCGTATTTCTAAAAAAATTGTTTCAAAATCACGTTTTTTGGACTATTTATGTTTGTAGAAAAAAAACTACGTTAGTCATAGCATTGTCGTTAGAAGATTTGAATTTAGCGTTAAATTTTCAATACATGACATGGTTTTAAAGGCCAAATAACTCCATTTTAAAGCACAAACGTTTGGCGAATTTCTGAAATTTGGTCCGGATTCTCTCATTCAGTGTGAATGCGGATACACTTCAAGAAATCATCACTCTATTATCGTTAGAGAAATAAAGAACGAGTGAATTGGTGCAATTCAGTAACCAGCAATGGTGTAGACAATTATTTGAGTTTTGGAAGGTGTATCAAAGGGATCAAAGTATCCGGTATGTTGACCAAGAGACCCTAATCAGTGGATGGATTATTCCAAACGTTCAAACTCACTCTCAATCAACATAATAACATTGAAAATAGTTAGGTAATCATTATACTTTAGAACTTCAACGTTCAACTGACTTATGAATTGAGTTTGGACGGTTAGTAGTAAGTGACAAGAACACAATAATGAAAGCTTGGGAAAATTCTGTAAAGAGAGCTGTTCATAATAAATTGTAAGTCACTAAAAAGAGAAAAATAAAAAAAACTTTTTAAAAAAAAATAAAACCGACTTCAAAAACTTTGTCTATAAATACAATCTGAAAAGGAAAAAATAACAAAAATGTCCCAACTTCGCAGCAACTCATTCGCCAACTACACATTTTAAAGAATACTTTACTACTCGTATTGACCTGACCACTTCCTGATTGATTGGATCACCTTCCCTAATAATATAAAAATTACTATTTCTCATTTCCCAAATGATTAAAAGATTTTCCTTTCACCTCTGAATTGCCTCCAGATTGATCATCTTTTGGAGTCGGCGCCTCTCTGGCAAAATAACCGATGGTTACAAATAAATATTATGAATTCACGATAAATTAGTAGGTGCCAGGTAATAAGTCTGGGTCTGGACGTGAAGATTCTTAGAGAAATCTGAAATGGTTTTTAGGAAAAGGGGTGAATAGTCACCTTCAAATCGATATTGTTAATAATCAGTTCTCATAAATGCTGATTTGCTCTGTTCAAGAATCGTGAAAACTCATGATATTTATATTCATACTACTGGTAATTCGGAATCTATAGGCTTCTCCAATACAATATAAGAGAGGCGCCGACTCCAAAAGATGATCAATCTGGAGGCAATTCAGAGGTGAAAGGAAAATCTTTTAATCATTTGGGAAATGAGAAATAGTAATTTTTATATTATTAGGGAAGGTGATCCAATCAATCAGGAAGTGGTCAGGTCAATACGAGTAGTAAAGTATTCTTTAAAATGTGTAGTTGGCGAATGAGTTGCTGCGAAGTTGGGACATTTTTGTTATTTTTTCCTTTTCAGATTGTATTTATAGACAAAGTTTTTGAAGTCGGTTTTATTTTTTTTTAAAAGTTTTTTTTTTCTTATTTTTTCTTTTGTTGTTGTTGGCCCGACATTTTTCCAACAACGATTTCACACTTAGACGGGAATATGCGTACCACATGGCGAAAATAATTGAGTCGACTTCTCGAAATATGAAACCTCTCCTCTTGTTCAACATGAATAACAATTTTTTTCCGCCGTTACCAAACTCATCTGAGGGGAGTCCAGGAAATATGAGCCGAGCGTTAAAACGTTCGCCATTTCCCGCGAGGGTGCATTGTTAAGGCCGATCCTGATAAATAGGTCAATAGGCATTCGTCCTGACCTGGCTATCGAGGCAGCTTCGAAGTCAGACGATCGGTCGATCGTGGTTTGGTAAGCTCGAGCCAACATCATCTTTCACTTTTACTGAGCGTACCTAGTTGGTTGGGTTTGAACACTTGCAATTTCTTGATATTAAGTATCGTATCTTGTATGTTATAATAGTAAAGCAAGTTTCGCAGGCTTGCGTCGATGCGTTTGCGTTGCTGCGTTTTGCATTCTGATTGGTTAGATAATACCATTCCCGCGTCGGGTAGTCAAAATACTTTCATCAAAATACAGCTTTTTACAGTTTTTTTTTCTCATCAAAATACAGAACACAGACACAATTGACGGTGGTCAGTGCTTCAGGCACGTTCACATATCTCTGAGTCGACAACATGGGATCGATGGCAAGCGCAGTTCTACCAACATGATGTTGCTTGCCTGATTTTCATGATCTTTACGGCATTGCCTATGTTTACGACGGTCATAGGTATCAGATGGACCTATGCAGCCCTGAAGATGCCCGAATGGGCGAAAGATCTCGGCCGAGAAATAAAAATATAGAAAAAAAAGTCGCAATATGAATCTCCCCCACATCTTGACAATATCAGAAAAAGAGTGACACCCAGAAGATGAACTCGTTGCGCTTTTTATGTTGATGCAACTGTAGCAACATTTTACCTCGGGGATTTAACGTATCATCCGCTTGAACGAGAAATGGATGTAACGCGAATTCAAAGAAGAAATATTCGAATGATATCTCCATTTTCAGTACCTGTTAAAAATCGTAAAATTGACCCGAGCCGACCCTTTGACCTGATGACAAGGAGGCCTCCCTTTCGCCCAGAAACGTGTACGGCGCAGCCCTTCAGATGACAAATCGAAGCGCTCGGCATTCAATTATTCCGAAGGCTATTGCAATTAATATTGTTACTTTGATTGTTCAGCCAGCCAACACATTCACCAAAAACGCTGCCAACGGTTGTAGAGATTTATTTTACCTGATAGTCTCTCAACTTCAAAAGGGAGCATTTGATTTCATGGAGCATGCGGTTTAACCTAAATAATTATATCCATTGCACAAAGACATTTGCCCGTGGGAACAACAATTATGTAGAAATTCCGGGCACTTTATATCTTCTAGAAAACATACAAAGTACAGAGATATTTCTTGTTCATAAAAATTTGCCCTAATAGATCTGGTTGATCAATAATTGACAAATAGCTTTCTAGAATTCAACGAAAACAAACCTATGCATTCTAAAATTAACCTACTTCACCTCAAAAATATAAAGTGAAATTAATAGTGAGGAACACTACAAGAAAGGCTGTAAAATTTAAAATACCCTAGGACCTCATAGATATGGCACTTGCGTGAAAATTGATACAGCAGAAAAATACAATATTTACTACTGTGCAAACGATAATTATAAATATCTTCGAGATATCAGAATGATACCGTAAGGAAATTCCAGTTGTTGCGAGAAGATGGATCGAACCCAACTACTTACGATGTGTTCATTCGTGCATGAAAATACAGAATTTTTCATCTCAGATTTCCTCGGGACAGCCCACACCGACGGAACTTTCGCGTTTCTTTCAAACTTGCCTCAGTATTGCGAGTTTACCGTAACCGGGACCTTTGTGTCGCGTTCGTGAGGTTTTTTCCACTTCGACTAGCAAATTTGGACTTATTGTACCGCATTCACCGTTTATATTCACAACAACTCACGTATTCTCAATGAGTCTCCGCCAGTGATATTGCTCTTATCTCCCCTAATGCTGCCGTATTGATTTTGGTCGAAAGCAGACCAATCTTAGAGCGAAGCACGAAAACGAGGGGAGAAATCTTCAGTAGCGATATTCCTTCAGGAGATAGTTTACGTTATGCTCACCATCAGATCAGCTTTGTTATTGATTTTATTTGATTAATTTTTACTTCCATGTTTACGTAGTAATAGAAGTAACAGAAGTTCCTGAAAAATAGATGTGATCGTCCAAAAAGTCGAATTCGGAACGGAGGTAAATTTGGAAGAAATGTTTATACTACTATATAATATACTCAGAAACACTTTCTGAACAAGTGTCTGTGTGTCCGTCTATCTGTGGTCAAAAAATTACATAAATCGACGTATATCCGTGAAAAACGGAAGAAACTCTTGAAATTTTAAGAGAATTTTTCCCAGTAATTGTGCAAAATTAACCATATCCGGATTTTGGATAACACACAGTGCTTCCCGATTGGCGTTCAAAGTTTTTTCTTTTTTGATTTTTACAGGCTGAAAGCGTCGACATTTTTCTACGTTTGGTTTTAAAATGTTCGTTATGGCGAGCAGATGCCCCTTGATTTTTTGGAGATTGGGTCACACACCATACCTCCGCGCTACGAGCCTTTTTCACGATTTCGCTAGTGCGTATTTTGTATTTTGATTTTTACAGGCCACAAAACTCAATGTATTTGAACGTTCGAGGTCTTAAAATGTTGGGGTCAGCGATTGAATGATGCCTGATTTTTATCAAATGGGTCACGTACAGTATTTCCGCGTTATTCACACATCGGCTGTATTTTGATTTTTACAGACCGCAAAAATGAATACATTTGAACGCTGGGAGACATAAAATGTTTCTATACGACAGCTGAATATCGCTTCATTTTTATTATTCGGGTCACAAACAGTACATCTTCGTAAAACGCATATTTATCAAGTAATTATATTCGAGCACTTTTGTAATTTTCGGGTCTGTTTGCTTTAAATATTACTAACTTTGACCACGTTCACAAAACTTGTGATGTCAAGTTTTCATTATACACAATACTTCCTTCGTATTCCGTTTTTTGCTGTTGAGATTTCTAAAGGCCACAACTATTAATATTCAATATGAATAACTCTGTTAAAAATGAAAGTAGGTAACTCAAAGAAATTTTCAGAGAATGTTTTCCCAGTGATTGAGCGAAATTAGCCATTTCCGAGTTTTGGATAACACACAGTGCTTCCGAGATAAATAGTACCCCCAGTTATTTATTGTGATTTTTACAAGCCATAAAATTCAATATCTTTGCTAGGTCTAAGCCTTAAAATGTAGGCAAACTGATGACGTTTGATCTTTATCTTTGGCTCACTCACCGTACTTCCATGGTATGAGCTTTTTTTGTGGGTATCTTATACTGGTTTGCGGCATTTGTTACTCGATTGCGATATAAGGCAATACATAGCCAATTTAGGTGTAAAACCATACGCAGAGCAATATATGCCGTCAAAATTTAGTGAGCTTTTAATTTGATCATCTCGTCGATGGTCTGAATCGTATTATTGCGTTTGAAACGTAGCTAGTTACCCAATTTATCGATTAGGTCGAATCAAGTCGTGAATAATGTCGTGTTTACGAACTTGAAGCAACATGAATATTTGATGTAGTATCAGTGTTTCGAAGTGAAGAACGAAGGTTGGTGAGGACAGGAACCTATTCGCGTTCCATAGCCTGCTTTTGCATAATATATAGACGAATTTTCTTTGAGCTAGAAGTAAGTATACTTGCACAATGGTGACCGCATTTTCGAGGCAAGCAATCGAGCAAATGGGTTCTAACTCAGAGCACCACGCAATCGGAAATTTTCAGTTCCGTGTCGATTGCTCCTGAGGTATTTATCGCACATCGAAGCTCGTGCCACTCATTAAAAAAAAATCACGTTTACCTCTTTTACTGCGGTTCCAATGAATGTTAGATGTTACAGTAATCTCACAATCCGCACATTAGCTCGGTTTAGTTCGGGCAACAATAATTCACACTCCAACTACGCGCCTCTAGATCGATTCAAGCTGAGACTCTTTTCGCAGATATCTAAGTTTATAATTAGTATATCATCAACACCTCTTCTTTTTTTCTTCTCACGCATTTATTGACGTTTAAGGAGCCACATTAGATATTTTCATAATCATTCAAGTTCAACAAAGTTAATAAGCGAGACCGACCAAAAACTGATACCACTTCACCGAAGAAATTCGTATTGGTTGGCTGGAGAGATTTACCGCTTGAGTCCACGGCGAATGTCTCCCGCCGGAGGCCGTGTTTGTTTAATTGAATTATTCCCATTGTCTAAACCCTCTCATCTCTGAAGAGGGAAGCTTCCCCCGATTACTGGAGATTAATTATTTTTTCCAGTCCAAATGGTTTCCACTCTCAAGAGGATCTATTATTAGAGCCGGGCTAATCTAGAATCTCCAAGACTACGTTGCTAAACATACAATAAGTCGATATAATAAGTTTCCGTTTCGACTTGCCTTATTTCTCCGTTTCTAAGGCATTGCGGTCTAGTTCATCTGAAGGCTTGGCTTGGAAAGAGCCCATCGGAACCCGTTCATGACAAGAAAACAGTTCTCAATTCGAGGGGGATCATTAACTTCTTTTTCGGTTATAAACGTATCTTAACCTGATTTAAAAAAATATATTCATAGAAAATTCGTTAGCACTGGGTTTTCATTTCTGTCTGATGAGCTCATCATATTAGTTGTGTAGTTATATTAATTGAATTAATTATGTTTAGGTAGAGAGGAAACGGGACTGGCTGGCTTGCGAGATTGGCATGGCTGCCCAATTGCTTCCCCAAGAAACGTGCTACATCGGTCGAACTAGTCGCACCGATAAGATCCGTGGCAAGGCAAACAAAGCGGACAGAAACAAAGGGCTGCTGTTTATATGCGCTTTCAATACAAATCTTCGATTAAACGGCGTAGGTATCGCATAATTTGAACTGAGTACTGATTGCTATTTCCGTACCGAATTTTTCATTCTACTAAAAACATAAGTTGTGAGAGGAATAACACCTAAAGATGTGATGTGTAGAGATGATAGAATTCTCTTGCAAAAATACTCATTAAATTGTGCTTCTGCCTGTAAATTTTGAATGTTATCTTTATTCTTGTGTTGACTTTAATTTTTACTAGCCTGTTTCGTAAAACGATTTCCCGGACACAATACTTCACTAATACTGCACTGCTAGACACTATATAGCTACTACTGCCCCTGACACTTCGCTACTAGAAAATTTTCATTTAAACTCGCCTCCTTTCCGAATTCGCCTTTTCGGCCGATCACATTACTTGCATTGAAAAACGAGGCAGTACTATAAAAGATGATATAACCAGAAGCTTCAATGTGCCCTCGCTCGTGTACAGTTTGAATGAGATCATAAAAAGATGTGTAATGTAATAACGAAAGACTTCATGATTTATGTGCGCTCGATGTGTGGTGGCGGCTCGGGTTTCCCATTTTCTATATTGACTTCCTCTTCGGATTCCGTTGACAGAAATGTCGGCCTCACATATTTTTGGTAGTCTGTCAAAGTACCAACTTTTTGACTACGGATCACGTCTAGGTCCCACCGACTATGAGATCCACAGGTACACAAGTTCCAAGACTGGAAACCATTATTTTCGCCGATCTTAGCTACTCGAAAATTTTATTTTTTCCTTTTTCTATCCTACAAATCAATTTTCCTGAATCCATTAATGACGTACATTTGCTTTATTTCTATCCTAATTTTTCTTCGTTCATTTTTACTTACAGTAATTCCAAACACAAAACTTAGAAAGCAAAGTAAGATTCCCTTTCCGAAAGAGAAACAGCAGTGCAAGTTACGAAGAAGATTGTGAAGTCTTGAGAGAATGGTGTGGCTCAGGATTTATTGCTCCAGGAGCTGACTCATTGGACAAGTAGAGGAGTACAGAAAGACACCCGATGGTAGTCGCCCTCGGAGAACGATAGCTCGAAATGGCAGGGGCTGGGGGAACACGAGAGAACGGCGGCTCGTTTAATTGAGAGGATCAAATGTCCTCGGTTATGTGTGTGGACAAAGCATTTTCTCTTCCGGACCTTTTACTGAGATAAGACGCGACCTCATTTCTCCCACGAAAAGGGAATTACTTATATCGCGTATATGGCCATACTTCCTGTTCTTATCACTAATGAAAAATGTTTCCCGGGTGATGCGTTGACCGCAAATGTCAAAGCGAATTTTTGACCGACGTCTGGTCTCTATCGACCCTTCGGATATTGTGGAAGAAAAGTAATTATACCCACCGTACGTATTCGGGGTAACCCCTGGCCTTTTTGTACTTACTAGGATGAAAATGTTTCGTTGAAGTTACATAGGTGCTTCATTTTTTGGTGTCCGGATAATGCCCACCGAGGGGAAACTAGTAACTATTATTACATTCAACCACGCAAAGCTCTGTGGAAGCTTAGTTTTAGTGATTTTGAAAACCGATTTTTTTCCGACGTCAGAGTTTTTTCAGAGTCTAACAAACCAACTTAATTTTAATTAAAATTTATTCAGCATATCTGAAAAATTCAAATTTTTATTTATTTCTACAGTAGGGCTGATCGCTTTCAATGATCTTTTTTTTCAAAAATGTTATGATTTGAATTACGTACATCGTAAGCAGGATGATAGTGTATAATGCAATCAAGTATATGATGCGCTACAGATCATTTTCATTTAATTAAATATCTGAAAAATATATTATAAGTAACAATTTATTAATTTGTCTAAATAAACTGATATTCGGAGACAGCTTCAAACAATTGAGAAATTAAGTAGCATAATTATTCCCAGGTAAATGAAGAGATGAAGTTTATTTCCTATCCTTAGTTATTTATTTATTCATTAAATTTGAGTTCTTTTACTTGAGTATCAAAGCTTAAGTAACAAATTAATTGGAGAACAAAGAGACGGTATTATAAAACGAAAATCCCTATCATCATGCTTACACGCTTTTCGCCCTGCGTCTACTCGGCCGGAATGCTATGATGTTCCCAATATAAATTGAGTGAGTTTCGGGTTAATTGAGCCAGTCGATCGCTAAAGGGAGTTTCCTCGGATGATATTCGGAGACGATCCGTTAAGCGGGCGCTTTGAAAAGCTAATTTCATAGATGAAATCCGCTTTCGAAGCCAATCACTGAGAGTGAAGTTGGTGGAGTTGTAGAAGATGCGGTTCCTCAACGCGCCTAATGTGAACCAGAGTACGCGAATGAGCTTCCGAATCAACAATCAATCCGGTTTAGCGTGTGTCGAATGAAAGAATGTTGAACGATTTGCTATACATAATCCAATTAGAATGAATTTGAGCTGATATAGTATTGGAATATAATTAGGGATCGCTATGTTGGCAACTTTTTTGTGTTAATCAGTAACATAGGAGACGTATTAACCGGAAAAACATCTGTAAGTAGGAAGTTGTATTAGCAGTCATTCACACCACGTACACACTTCATACTTAGTTCACAAAGAGGATTGCGTAATTTAACCAGGATTCCCATTTGCGAGGGTACATTGGCGTAATAAGGAAAAATTAATATTGGAACAAACAGAACTAGTTACATGAAATCACAATTGAAACGAGAAGTGCTCTTTAATTTGACACGGACTCCTAATACGTACTTATTTATTATTATTTTTTTTTTTTTTTATAGTTAAACTGTTTTTTTTTTTAATTGTCAGAGATTAAATTAACCTTTTATTTACAAGCAGGATGTTAATTCAGGCGAACGCAGTCGTATAATTATGCAGGTCCGATACGCCTAATTGGGGTAGAAATTACCTGCGTAGGGCGAGATTTCAAATTACCCTAACACTACCTGTTGATGGAATGGATTTACAATCACACCCATTTTATCAAACTAGCAGTAGGGGAATTCGTGTTGGAACTGCTTTAAAATATAACATTACCCAGATCCCCAATCGAGTGAAAAGAGGGACGCTAACTAGTGAAAAGCATGCGATGGTGGAGACCACTAGACGCTAAGAAACACAGACAATAAAATAATCGCCATCCTCTACGCTCGTCGTGAGCGACGCATCGTGGCAGTTTCCGACTTTTACGAATTATTTATTCAATCTAAGAAAATACAAAGGGCCTGATGGCACTATCGTATTAATTGCTATTCCACAATTTCCGTCTTATCCAGAAAAACTTTGGTCCTATTAAAATAAAGAAAATAAAGAGAAGATCCGAGTTCTAAAGTGGTAGCCGAGCGCACACTTACCTCCATTTCCTCTCGTGAAATCTAATAAATGTAGTTAAGCTGCAATCAGAGAATTGGCCTCTGGTTCCGGAATCCCCATCCTCCCAACTCCTATAATTATTCCCGAACGTTTGCTTGTCAGTGTTTCGTTCTGACGAAATTGACGTTTGAATCAATACTCAATTTGAGAGAAATTCAAAACTTCCTCAGACCTACCTTTTCAGACCTACAGTAGCATTTCCTTTCGAAGAACTATCGAAAATTCAATCTCACAAGATGTGCCTTCGCTTCATCATCGCTTTCTTATGAGATAGAGATGAAACTTTTTCGAGAGATGAGTCAAGAACACTCGAAGACAAAACCAGTTACGATTGATTGCAGCACGATTGGGTTGCATTGATGGGAGATCTAATGTACACTTCGTAGTTGCTTTAAATATCATCAAAAACATTTCAATGACACCACGAGAATATAAATATATAGTATTCCGATCTCATCCTTCACCAGAGTCTATATTATTTGCGAATAATAAGCTTGTAAGCTTAAGCTACTACATGACTCGGAAAACAACGTGGTAACATTTCGTTGCGGTTTTCCCGGGGGCTTAAATCCTCCAATGATCCGGATGCATTGTGTCAATTGTGTAGAGAGAAGAATTATGATAAGCTGTTAATCTATTATTAACGTAGGCTAAAATAAACTTTGGAGGTCTTATCATTCATACAGAATCACAATAACAGCTGACTAAAACATAGATCGCGAGTAAACTCGAGCTGCCCCTAGTTCAGAGACGAAGACGATTAAGTATCATAAAACCATTAATCATGCTGACGGCTTACATATTGGAAATGTGGCATTGATGTTTACAACTGGCCAATAGGACGATAGGGGTGATCAATTTCTTTTTTTAAGCAAAAATTCTCCCTATGCATGGGCGGAAGGATGTCGAAGGCCGGGCTTTTATATAAAAATAATGGAAGTCGACAAACAGCGAGCCAAAAGTTCAATGCCCAAGCGCGCTTGTACAACACTTCCATTGGATGAAATTGTCTGCGGTGTCCGGCCGTTGAAAGATTGACGCTATTGTATCGTCGCTGTATCGAACTCTCCGATATTCGACAATTTCCTTTGCGAACAGATTCTGAGCATGGCTCTTTCACGTCAAAGCCTCGCCGGGTTTCATATTTTTCAAGATCGTTAATCGAATATAACACTGACAGCTCGCACAATGTTTTACAATGGCTGAATTAAACCCAAACATTATCAAAAGCTTGTGCCACATCGAGAAAGATGGCAGAACATCTTATATTCCTTTCTTCTAAAGCTTTTTCAGTTATGCTTGTGATTCTATGCACTTGGTCAATGATCGAGTTCTTTTGCCTGAATCCACCTCCTTGAAGTCCTCTTTTATATAATCGGTAACTTAACTTCAAATGGAAGAACTTTCTATGGTCATTATTGATAACCTCAGCAAGAATGATGTTAACTTTGAAGGGAAAGAAATCCCTTTGGAGGTACCTATATATTTCAAATTAATTCTTAATTATTACTTTATTCGAAAATATTCAACGGAATTCATTTTGTTATTTTTCTTCCATTTGAATTGGTGATTCTAACAAATGCCAGGAACGGCCAGAAAACGAAAAATATTCTACACACAATTTTTCACCGAATGAAGAACCCATCGTTCGGTATGAAAATTTCCATCCAAAAAGAGGGTTCAACAATCCGTTATAGAGATAAGCATAGGACGGAGGGATTACACAGAATGCCATTAAACTGTTCCCCTTGCAAAGAAACCGGCATCGATTTTCTCTCTGCCGCCGGGACTCCGAAGGCTGTTTGTTGTTACTTGGCGTCTACCATTGAGGAAAGAGGGAAACTGGAAATATGGGCGAAAAGAAGAGGTGTATAGTGCAGTCAAAGGAGACGAGGGTGAGGAAGCAAACGCGGGAGTCTTCTGATAAGATCGGCAACACGGTATCTACCAATCGTTCACCCTTCGGCCGAATGTGCCGGATCTCATCACCGTCTCTTGTGAATTTCGTTATCGGGGGCGAAAGATAGGTATTTTTCAGGCGACGGCCATTTCCTTCTCAAATCGTAAGTTACTTAGCTTCCTTCCCATCAAATGAAGAGGCGGAAGAGAAATGCCCCAGAGCCTTGGATCGAGCTAGTGGGGAATGTGGTTTGAAAAAGTACTCAAGTCCAAACGAAATATTTCTTCTAGGTAGATACGTATAAACACGCGGTCTGTAGAAGTCTAACTAGCAAAGTCGTTGAACGTCTAAACCACATAAGTGTCGGATATTAGGTATGACTACGTTTCATCTACAGGGACAAAAACTTTCTGAAAAATTGATTCACTTTGACAGTTTGAGAGTTGAGTTTGTTGATAGTTTGCACATTCCGTTCCGCTCCGAATTCGACCAAAGGAAGATTACAATACGTTTCCATTTACTACGTAAACATGGATTGAAAACGACGATGCACATGTTAGGCGAAGTTTAGAGCCCGAACGAGGGAATTCCTAAACAGTCAAAATGGGATAACCTTAAGACATTGTATAGCTGAAAAAATATGTGTGGATAAGCTGAGACTCGTTTTCAAATCGAGTCCTGGTTGTATTGTCTGACTGACCTATATATAGATATACAGATCTGATCTGACCTATTATACAGATTATTTGCGTATAATTAATCTGCTAAGATTCTAATTCATTCATAATAAGATTAAATTAAAGTAGCGAGCGTGCTCCCAATTCAATTAGTTAACCAATTTGCCGACGTAAAGTTGCCTAATGTTCAAGTCCGGCGAATCCTCGAACTCATTCTCCTCGAATTCATTTCCATTCAGTGATCAAATGTAAAACAAAGGGAATAGGTATCAAGAGCAGGTTGATTTTGATCGTCCTCCATTGGCGAACAAGAGAAGGCCCGTCGCTCATCACTCAAATGAGCAAAGACCGGTCTCTAGAGGAGGCCCCCTTGACAGATTAATCATCCACAAAGTTAATGTAATTGGGAGTGGAAGTAGGAGAGAAAAGCCTCAAGTTTCAAGCATCGGAGAGAATAATGGGCGGAGATCCGCGCTGTCAACTTGACTGATCGGCATGACAACTGATCCTGTTGAGGTGAGGATATCCAGCGCTGTTGTGTGCACAAATGGTCAGGAAAGGCAGGGAAGTTTAAGATCCTGTAAGCCAATGCTGGTAGCTATGAAAGCTGCATGACCTAGAAAAGGAGGTGCCACTCCAATATTGAATAATGGCAGTGTCGTAGGATTCGGTTGGATAGCTCGTTTCATCCGAAAACGATGCGACCAATCGATCCCGCATGCCGAATAGTCTATCCTGACCACGAAGGCTAGAGTAATGCTTCATAAACCATGAATAATATTTTTCTTCGTCAATACGGATGCAGCAGAGAAAATTCAAATAAATCTGTTATTCGAATACCGACATTTGAACTGCCTTCTAGTCCATCGTCAAATATCTATGCAGGAACGCAGAGTAAAAAAAAATTATACGAACAAAAGGTTTAAAAAAAATAAAAAGTACTGTAGTAAGCAACTTACGTCCCTACTGAGACTATCTATGATAAAGACAATATTTTCCTCAGTTCTGATTCTATGAACCCTGACCCTGTTGACTTTTTCACTCAGTTATTAGAGTTTAAGTTTGTATTAGTGATTAACTTTTTCTGAGCAAAATATATGAAACTACAAACGACTGGAAATATTTCGGGAGAAAACTGTGTGAATAGTGAAGGTTAGTCTTTATCTTCATATATCAATGGTCTATTTTACACTAACATGTTTATATACCTGCAGCGCTCCCACTAATTCATTGATTTCAGTGAACTATAGAAAGGAAGGTAGAACCAACTTTAACCACTAATTATGAACTTTACATTTTCTGTAAATTTTATTTAATTTCATTGGTTTTGCGGGTGGAGAAGTATTTTTGTCATTTCTCACCTCTAATAGACAAATACAGAGACACTTCTGTATTTGAGTTTCAGGACAATTACAACCATTTCATTTGCCCTTGCGTAAAAATAGAGTAAAACATTCGCTAAAATGGGACAAAAAATGTTTTTGGAGATGCAGGAGTCAAAAGAGAATTTAAAAGATTCGATGGAGTGAAAGTAGGAAATTTAATTAGTTTTCCAAGAAAAATGTCAACAGTGCTCGTTGGTAGCTCTATCATGCCGAATAAAAACTTGAACTCGTTCAAAGCCTGTTGTTGGCTACAGAAACGATTGAAACAGTTCCTACTTTCCTGAAGAAGATAGTCGCTTTCAAGTTAATTTATGGAAGGAGATGGACATTAGCCATTGTGTTATGCTGCTGAAAGTTTTCAAGCCGCAGATTATTCGCTTTATCTATTGTGTTCTTAGAGATTTTATGCATTCAACAACAAGGCTGTGTTCCTTTGAATTAAGCTTCACCAAACAGCAAGGTCTAATCTGTGTTGAGGGAAAATCTAGAGCACTCAAAAGAAGGATTTAGATTAAATGGCTCCTCAAGAACATTTCAGGTTTGCAAAATCCTCACGTGGAACAGAGTACCTAAGACACAGTCCATACGAGTCTTGCTGAGGGCAACAGTTACGATGTTGATCTGTTGATTATTGATATGAAGAAATCTGCAAGCGTGATACTTATTAAGATTATGAAGAGGGGTTCGTTATCAGTTTAATGGAGATTACGTTGTTTTTATCTTGAATTCAATACTTGAACGCAACAAACAAACAAATATTGCTATATTCCACAGCGATTGTACCGAATATATTTGGCTCTCTGTGCAATAAAACGAGAAAGTTCTCGAAACGAATGGACATTTGTAGTAGCCCATGTAATAGTCCGAAGATGCTGAGTCACGTCCGCACGAATCCTCTTTTCTGAAACAGTGTGAAAGTTTGGAAGTTCAAGTGATGTAACGACTCACTGTTAGCAAGAGCTGCAGCTATCAACAGGGCGGCGAGAAGATACTTAGCGGTCTCCATTCCGCCTGCATAGTTCAATAAAATCACATGTCACAAGCAAACTCCACTCGTCCGTTCGCGGTCGAAATAAATGACCATTTAATCGTCGGAATTAGTTCAAAATTAGTGAGTAAATTGCGCGAAATTTGAAATGTTTGCCGACGAAATTCGCGCAATGGTCCTGCTATGGCAGGCGAACCCGGAACGCCCCCGACGCTTCAGACGCACTGCTTCAGCCACCCCACGGAGCACGAGTCGCAGCCTTGCCAGTAGCCCTCGGTTTGGGGGAGGTTGTATCCATGGCAACCCATCCCTTCCAACACGAGCCACCCGCCTGCTGTACGAGGGCCGGCCACCCTCATTATCTACAACACTCTATCGACCCTGGCGGCAGCGCCGCGTTTCTCCTACCGCCGAGCTTCGACGAGCCTTTTCTCTGTCCTGTTCGTTCCCTTCTTCGCCTTTCGCGACAAAACATCCCCTTTTCTACTATGTTCAACTTCTAGCCCGCGACATAGCGAACTCCTTGCGCACCTTTGCTTGCGGTCCCCGACTATGACTCGGCACTTTGAATATTTGATGATGTATTTCACTGTCCCAGATGAAAGGCTGGTTCTGCCTCCGAGAGGCTGATGAAAGGAAGATAAAAAAAGAGGGACTAGCTACAATCTCCTCCCACAGGTGCTTGAACAACCACCCTTAAGAAACCACCACCAAACTGGAAACTCCTGAAGAAACTCTTGGTCGAATTTCTGCCTGAGATTTAACGCACTTCAAGTATAACAATTCCCATTTCAGATAAATTAAATATTGCAGTTAATCATCTTAATGTTGGTTTCCGGAACATTATTCGAAGTTATAATATTCTTCTTGTTGTAGCAAAAGCGTGATTCGCATAGTGAGAAGAAAACACAAAAAGGGAAGCCCGACTCCTTCCTGATTAGAATAAGGCGTCCTCGTTGTCCAACCAGACCGGATTCACCTTGCTGTCCTGCGAAACCTGATTGTTGCTGTGGTACCATCAATACCATCGGACCTGGGGATCCTACAGCACCTGAAAACAGAGATTGAAAAAATAAATTATTTAGTTGTGGACTACATAATTTGTTTTGTTCAATGAGGCCTCCTATCCCGTAGTTACTTGCGTCCGACGTCACTCTCGTCTCTAGATAGGTGTTCTAAAGAAGCGTTTCTTCAATTCTTGAAACGCTGTCAGCTGAGCATGTCCCCACATCCAGTCGTTGTCTTTCAATAGTAAATCTCGTAGAGGTTCGGTTATTTCTGTGTAATTAGGTAAACATTTCGTGAGCTGTGTGACTAGGCCTAGAAAGCTTCGAATATCGGATATATTTTCTGGTGTTTTGAATTTCAGAACGGCATCAACTTTATCTCTATCCACTTCAATTCCTCTATCGGACACAATGTGGCCCAAGAATTTTACACGGCTTACACTGATAACGCATTTCTCTTTGTTCAATGTTATGCCTGCCTTCTGTAATTTTTTCAATACCTTATAGAGACGAATGTCATGTTCTCTTTGATTTTCCCCAAAAATGACAGCATCGTCTTGAAGGCTCACAACCCCTTCCACCCCCCTGTAGGGTTTCTCGCATTCTTCTTTCATAATGTTCAGCTGATGATGGAAATCCCATTGGAACTCGTTTGAAATAAAAACTTAAAAAAAAAAATAAAACCGACTTCAAAAACTTTGTCTATAAAATACACTCTGAAAAGGAAAAAATAACAAAAATGTCCCAACTTCGCAGCAACTCATTCGCCAACTACACATTTTAAGGACTACTTTACTACTCGTATTGACCTGACCACTAACTGATTGATTGGATCACCTTCCCTAATAATATAAAAATTACTATTTCTCATTTCCCAAATGATTAAAAGATTTTCCTTTCACCTCTGAATTGCCTCCAGATTTATCATCTTTAGGAGTCGGCGCCTCTCTTATATTGTATTGGAGAAGCCTATAGATCCGAATTAGTAAGAATATAAATATCATGAGTTTTCACTATTCTTGAACAGAGCACATCAGCATTTATGAGAACTGATTATTAACAATACCGATTTGAAGGTGACTATTCACGCCTTTTCCTAAAAACCATTTCAGATTTCTCTAAGAATCTTTACGTCCAGACCCAGACTTATTACCTGGCACCTACTAATTTATCGTAGATTCATATTTATTTGTAACCATCGGTTATTTTGCCAGAGAGGCGCCGACTCCAAAAGATGATAAATCTGGAGGCAATTCAGAGGTGAAAGGAAAATCTTTTAATCATTTGGGAAATGAGAAATAGTAATTTTTATATTATTAGGGAAGGTGATCCAATCAATCAGGAAGTGGTCAGGTCAATACGAGTAGTAAAGTAGTCCTTAAAATGTGTAGTTGGCGAATGAGTTGCTGCGAAGTTGGGACATTTTTGTTATTTTTTCCTTTTCAGAGTGTATTTTATAGACAAATTTTATAGACAATTTTATAGACAAGTTTTTGAAGTCGGTTTTATTTTTTTTTTTTTAAATTTTTTTTTATTTTTCTCTTTTTAGTGACTTACACTTATGGACAGCTCTCTTTACAAAATTTTTCCAAGCTTTCATTATTGTGTTCTTGTCACTTACTACTAACCGTCCAAACTCCGTTGAACGTTGAAGTTCTAAAGTATAATGATTACCTAACTATTTTCAATGTTATTATGTTGATTGAGAGTGAGTTTGAACGTTTGGAATAATCCATCCACTGATTTGGGTCTCTTGGTCAACATATTGGATACTTTGATCCCATTGATACACCTTACAAAACTCAAATAATTGTCTACACCATTGCTGGTTACTAAATTGCACCAATTCACTCGTTCTTTATTTCTCTAACGATAATAGAGTGACAATTTTCTCAAGCGTACCCGCAATCGCACTGAATGAGAGAATCCGAACAAAATTTCAGAAATTCGCCAAACGTTTGTGCATTAAAATGGAGTTATTCGGCCTTCAAAACCATGAGATTTATTGAAAATTTAACGCTGAATTCAAATCTTCTAACGAGAATGCTATGACTAACGTAGTTTTTTTTCTACAAGCATAAATAGTCCAAAAAACGTGATTTTGAAACAATTTTTTTAGTAATACGGCCTAAAAAGTATCTAGTTTTAGTCCAATCAATACCAAATTTGAATCACGTAAACTAGACTCAAATTTAAACAATTTAAGTTTAAAAACCATGGAAAAACAGTTTTCGTTGGGAAGTTATGAGGTCTCAAACACAGGTCCATTAAAACATCGATTGCTCCCTTGTTATGCCACCTAAACTTGATTTTTTACCATCGTTAGAAAGCTCTAGCTAAGTGCTTTCAAGTGCAATAGTGTTCATATTTTTTTTCTCGACGTGGTTGGGAACGGTGCTCGAAAAACCTCAAAAAAGTGAAAATCGGCATCACGTTTTTTGTTACACTTTCTTCTCTACACGCTATATTAGAATGCGGAACGAAAAATTGAAGCTAGGCCCTTGTAGGCAGATAAATTATGAACAAAATGACACCAGAAACAAAACAATCGAGCAAGTATTCTAGAAGTTATAAGCTTGCAAAGTCAAAACTTCCTTTTTTCGCGAAAATCACGTTTTCCGGCGTTTCTCCGCGTCTGGAGACGTAACTACTGGATGGACTCAATTGAAAAAATTATGGGACCTACCTGGATAGTAACCCTTTCAAACAAAAAAAAAAAGTAACCCGATCGGACGTACAGGAGCTGAACGCCGGTGGACAACACAACATACCGAAAAAAAAAAATCCCGCAAGACGACCATAGTAACCTCCTCCTTGTTTGAAGTCGGTTAAAAATCATCATCCGAATGGAGTTAATAATGTTGTATATTTAGCCGATTCTTTAGCTATGGGTAATCAGTCGGCTCATCCACTCTCTCATAATTATCCCATTCTTTAATAATCTGGCCATCTCTAGTTTTTACTGTTAGCGCAGTGCGATTGGTACACGTCGTGGGCACGATATCGCATACGGCTTTGCATCCTCATTCAATTTTATTTCGTATGGATGTTTCACTTGTCCGATTCAGCTGAACAATGACGGATATGTTTTACAAATTTTAATAAAACTTTCATTTCTAACATTTACAGTTCTGATCGACCGTCGTGAAGAGTACTTTGTGCCGTGAGGCCACTTGATCAATTTATTGTAGAGCCGCGATTTCCGGCCGACCAAGAAGCGATTCATACTGTTTTCCTGGGCTGGCTCAGAATGTTGCAATAAGAACAACCTGCAACTTTTCACCCCTTTTGTCCAGGACACGTTGGAACGACATCAGGAACACGTTTCTATTCCATGGTGACTCGTAACGAAAAAGTTGTGCTGATACTTTTTGACGATTTACCAAGGAATTCTTTCAACATCAACAACTATCGATCAAAAGACCGCATATTTACTATTCGTGTTTTTTTCCCAAAAATTCGATTGGTTTTTTTTCACTGGGCGTAGAAACCAACGGTTCTACTCAACCCTGAAAAGGCCTGAAGAGGCAAAAGTACTCAACCAGGAGAGAAATATAATAGTTGAGACATGAAGACATTTTATGTGGCAATGGTATTCAAGAATACCATCAATCCGTCGGCAAGTTTGCAACCAACTTCATATTTACGAAGCAATACCATAACTCTTATTAGAAAAAAAAGAAAAAACATCAATGCAAGCACTTCATGAGAAATAATTTCTCATGAAGTGCTTGCATTGATGTCTTGCATGATGGTTGAAGTTGGTTGAAGTTGGTTGAAACACGCTTGGAAACTATAATTATTATAGTTTCCAAGCGTGTTTCAACTTCGAAGTTCCGAGGCGAAAATGGGAGAGCTGAATCAGGTTCATTACACTACTCGCAATCGTGCCAAGGGAACGTTTGGCTGCTGGCCAAGAAAAAAATGCAAGCCACCGCGACTGACACTCAATTTCTGGTATCGCTTCAAGTTGGAGAGTGACATTCAATTACATTTATTAGAGAAGGAAATTGTTCCTAATCAAATATCGATCATGCAATATTTCAGCACGGTGAAGAGTTTGCAGTTCTGTTGGGTAAAACATTCAGCCAACCGCTGGTTTGTGAAGAAATTATATAACCATAGTAGGATTCTCCTCATTTGTATGGTTCAATCCTGACCAAGTGGTCCCATTTGGTCATCATAGGAAAAGGATTGGTTTTCACTGCCTCTGAATCGATCGATTCCCCTGGCAATGCCCAAAGAAGCAAATGTACTAGGCTATAGGAGAAATTGGGAAATTAGCCACCTAGTAGTGGGCATTGCTTCCATGAATGTGATCTCTTCGAGTTCACCGTTTAGGTACGCTGTTTCAACATCCATTTGGACGACTTCCATTTCATGTGGAACAGCCAGAGCCATAATCATGCGAATCGAGGACAATCGACTTACTGCAATTTCTTCGTTTTGAGGAATCATCCTGTATAACTTTCATGGTCGCCCCCTTGATCCAGTTCGTGCTAATCGTGGTCTTCCGCGTCCACGTTTCAATCAAACATCCGTCACTTTTCTTCGCTAGGAATCGAACTTCACACCATCGAGAATAATCGTCTATCGTTGTCAGAAAATATCTTGCACCGCCTCTACATTGAACTCTCATTGGTCCGCACAGATCCATGTGGATCAGTTCTAGTTGCTGCGTGGTTCGATTCGATTTTTTGGGGAAAGTCGTTTGTGCCATTTTACCTTGTGGGCAAATCGTGCATTCAGGCAGTTTTTCGTTCTGAAGTAGATCGATTCCTTACGCTTTTTTCTCAGTGTAGATACTCATTAGGTATTTCTCGTTTAGATGCCCAAAACGCTGATGCCAATCTACGATTTTCGATTCACAGTTCATGGAGGTTTCTATCGCTGGCTTATTTTTCATCGTGGAAATTTCTTCTACGAAATACTTACAGTCCAATTGTCCGTTTAGCACTCATCAATGTATCACCCGATTCATTCTTGATCTCGGCTGAAGAACTGGTAAAAATTACTTTGAAGCCTTTATCAGTGATTTGGCCAACAGATAATAAATTAGAACGTAGTTCAGGGACGTGAAACGTTTTTTGGACATTCAGTATCTGTTTTGCACCGTCTACGGGTAAGCAAATCTTCACCGTCCCCAAAACCAGAACCGTTGGTTTCTACGCCCAGTGAAAAAAATCGAATTTTTTGAAAAAAAAACACGAATAGTTAAATATTATGCGGTCTTTTGATCGATAATTGTTGATGTTGAAAGAATTCCTTAGAAAATCGTCAAAAAATATCAGCACAACTTTTTCGTTACGAGTCACCATGGAATAGAAACTTGTTCCAACGTGTCCTGGACAAAAGGGGTGAAAAGTTGCAGGTTGTTCTTATTGCAACATTATGAATCACCACCCTTCTGACAAAGTTTTCCTTCGTTTTGTAAGATTTAACAACTTACAACGAAGTTCGATGCATAGTAGGGTAAGCTTGAAAACCCGGTTTTTCCACATTTCTCGAGGCCTTCCGTGTTGTTCCTTCTTCTTGCAAAAACTGTAAGGCAAAAGAAAATTGGGTCGCTGAAAAAATGGTGGTACTGTTGTGATGGAGCCTGATGAGATTTTCATGGGCTACAACATACGGCGGTGCCGTCAAGCCTAAAGCGACGTCGAAACTAGTTATTGAGGGTCGGATATCTAATAACAAAGTATGCAATCCTGACACCATACAGGGAATCTGCTTCAGTATGTAGCAGGGTCTCAATTGCGAAAACGGGACTGGTTCAAGTCGAGTAGTTGGTTAGTTAATCGAGTATATTCTTCGACGCTGACCAATTATAACTTACCCTGGGATCAGTTTTTTTTTTTTTTTTTTTACCATCCAGTTATTTCAACTGCAACTTTAAACGTTTTGAAGTGTTTCAGATGAAAGTGGGCAGAGTTTTTAACGTGTTAAAAATTATGACCAATATTTGTAACTCGTTTTCAAATGTTTCAACTGATCCAGGTGCAATTAGGGACCCAATGAAAATGAGCTTATCTAAGTTAATTTATTTTTTATTTTTTCCGCGAAAGATCGATCTCTTTAGTTCAACGGAAACCCTCTTACAGGAACAGGCATCAGAAGTATTATCATAGGTCAGCTCTAACGATGATTTGATTACATCGTCGTTATTCGGAACTTTGTTCGACTTCATTCAACGATCTACAAAGAATTCATTAAATTTTCAATCGGCTTCAAAAGAACGAAATGCCACTTCAGCTGGCGGATGTCTTTTTATTTTGTCTGTACTCCTGTGTTTTTATTCTGTGTGTGCCTCCTGTTGATCAATCAGATTAGTGCGCTTCCAAGCCTCTGCAGAACTGAGGAAGTAAGTAACGCTTGACGTCGTACTCAAAAGCAAAATAAATTCTCCACTTCGAGTTTGAAAATTACACTAGTGTTTTCGGGTTCATAGATTTCCATAGTTTCATATAGTATACATTCGACTGTGTGACTAATACATAATCATCTTGCCGAATAAGAGTTAGTTGAATAAATAATTCGTTGCATCAAGCAATTCATTGCTTTCTATAACACTGGTATAGGAAGTTGAAGACGAAGAGAAGCGGAAGTTGGAATATTATCTTGTCTTAGATGGTGAAATGAATAGTTTGCTGCTTAGTAAGTCGTTTGCTTGTTTATTGGATCGCCGATTAGATTGCTTCGAAGTTGTACGATTGAACCCCCAGTGCGGAGGATTTACCTGGATTAAAAGGGGTAGCGGATGTTGTAGAATCCTAATTATTTCCCTAAGAAGGGCGCTCTTGGAATTTGTAATTCGCCGTTACTGGCCGACCTTTTCGGCGCAAGTAGGCAATTCAATCCTTCCTTTTCATCATAGTCGCTTTCCTCCACAAGGCATTCGAGGAAAGGCTTCTCATAGTAATGCATAATCTGAGAACGATGCTTCGTTCTTTTGCCCTTATTATTATTCAAGTCAGGCGCCAGAGTTTACTGCTAATACAACCTGCTAAGTAGGATTGCCTCCTATTTTTGGAAGGGAAAATTATTAGACGGCGCGAACGCCGGAAAAATGCGACGCGAACGTTCGCAGCTTGGAAATGTGTGCCCAGTTTTGGCGAACGACAACATTGATTTGCTTGCTGCAAGTACATAAGTTTTATCATTATAATTTTCTAATAAATATAGCTCTTATTTATCATGGTCTCGTTGACAATTCCAAATCGCTTCAATGATTATTAAGGTCATTTTCTTGAATCGTTAGGATGAATGAGGTTATTATTCAAAAACTTCTTCGTAGACTTAAAAGTTTTTGTTGGGTTAAGTGTGATTATATTTTTGACTACGGTAGTGTGGCCGAAATTCACAAAGACAATGTTTTGCGGCTAGCTATCTAGATAGAATCTAACACGCTATAGGTAGATCGTCTGGCCAAGACCGTGCCGTTGAATTGAGCAATGGCTGCTATCTAGCGGCACCACTTAAGAGTCAAGCGATTCCTCTAAGAAAAAATCTAGTTTTACAAACAAAAACGCTGCACAGTGGTTTTATGAGTCCTTCGCTTCAATAATGATTTAAGAAGACTATCCATTTCTGATAGTAATTATTCCGACCATGTGTGAACGTTCCAACCGAAAAACAGATTGGTTGGTAACTATAAGGGGAAACTCCGTAGCTAGGTACTATAATTGTAATTTTAATCATTTTTATTTTTCTTAATTTCCTGATTAAAAGCTAAATTTTTTGCCTAACGGTACAGCTGGAGTGAGTGTTTGACGCCCATTCCAATGAGTATAGAACGATTTTTACCGATTTTATAGCTCCAAGAACGCTCGAGTTAAGTATACCCTCATGTCAAAGTTCCGAAAATCTTCCAAATTCGACAAATAATATTAAGCTGTGATAACACGAGAGCCAATTAATAAAGCTATCAACCCCGCGATGGTCTCATTCGATTTAGAGTCTAAAAATCCATAGAAATTGATACTAAATACCCATTTTCGACAAAATAACGTTCTAAACAAGAGTGCCTGCGTGAGAATGATCAAAAAGTGACAAAGATCGTCATTTTCTTTTAAAAATCATGAATTTTCATGAAAATTGTCAGTGACATATTCTCCAAGTGAATGAGCGACACTGGCCTTCAGTTAGTAGTAGACACGCTAGTTACTAGGTTCACGGGTTCATTTTTTCAAATTCGATTTTGGTTTATTATTCAATAATAAACCATTGTAATCGCCCAAGAAAAAAAAATTTATAACCCCCCCTCAAAATTTGATGTTTTACGTTTCAAGGCATGTAGAATCCGAATATCCAATAAAAAAATTTCTGTCCGTCCGCCGTACGCCGTCCGCCGTACGCCGTCCGCCGTACGCCGTACGCCGTACGCCGTTAGCAGTTTTCCGGCCAAACTGTAAGAGCTAAAAATTTGAAATTTTCACCAAAAATCAATCTCGGTCCTACGACGGCCCAATTCTTGAACCAACTTGCTAGCTCAATTTTAAGGGTATTTTTGGGGGGTTTTGAGGGGGAGAAAATTAATATTTTCCAAGGGTTTTCAGAGAAATGTGTACGTGGTATCAAATTATATAGATTTTTGGACGCTGAATCGAATGAGACCATCGCCGGGTCGATAGCTTTATTGGTTCTCGAGTTATCGCAGCTTTTGTGAAAAATTTGGGAGATTTTCAGAAATTTGACACGAGGGTATAACTCGAGAGTTCTTGGAGCTATAAAAATCGTTCTATACTCATTGGAATGGTCGTTAAACACTCTCTCCAGCTGTATCGTTAGGCAACAGGTTTAGTTTTTAATTAGGAAATTAAGAAAAATAAAAATAATTAAAATTACAATAGTTGCTACGGATTTTTCCCCTATAGTTACCATCTGTTTTTCGGTGGGAACGTTCACAAATTTTCGGAATATTTAAAATGACAAATGGATGGTCTTCTTAAATCAATATTGAAGCGAAATAATAATAAACCACTGTACAATCATTTGTCTTACTTCTTCAAGATCTCAAATCGAAATGGGCTATGGGCTGATTTTTATCGTCAGGGGTCAGGGTCAAACACCGTACTATACCTTTGCTTGTAAATCCTCTAAGTTTTCTTAGGAATCGTTTCTAAATAAAAATTAAAAATGTAAGCAAATACCTCATCAATTTTAGCATCATCTTCATTGTAAATGTCCAAGAAATAACTTTTAACCTTCAAGATCTCCAAAATTTGATGTTTTACGTTCCAAGGTATAAATTAATATAGAATCCGAATTATCAATTTAAAAAAAAAGTGTTGTGTGTGTGCCATACGCCGTCAACACTTTTCTGATGAAACTGTAAAAGCTAAATTCTTGGAATGTTCACCGAAAATCAATCTTAGCGATTTTTAGGAGAAAATTCATATCATCAAAGTTTTTCAAACAAAGGATTCTTCTATAATATTCTATTTCTGTAGGTTTTGAACGCTTAATCAAATGGGACAATGGATAACTTACGAGTAGAATTGGCGCTAGCTCGAAAATTTTGGAGCTACAAAAATCGTTTCATACTTCTTAAAAAGTCGTCAAACATTCTCCAGCTGTACCGTTCGGTGAATAATTTAGGTTTTAATTTGAAAATTAAGAAAAATACAAATTATCAAAATTTCCGTAGTGGCTGCGGAGTTGTTTCCGTTAAAGTTACAAGCTGTTGTTAGGTGGAAAAGTGACAAAATTAGTGACTTTTAATAATGTTCGGGTGAAAGTTTGCGTAACGTCCACTTCAGCGCTACTAGTCATTTTTTCAACCTCTATTTTCTTGAGATATACTGGAAAGTTTAGAGCATCTTACTGAAATTGAAGTGTTGGCACACCTGGCTTCCGTTAACAATCGGGCTTTTATTTAATTTTGTTCATTCCTTTATTGTCCTAATAAAGAAAAAACATGTTATTCTCCACGGAAATTGCAGTTTCGATAAATCGTTCCCCTGGTATTTAGTTGTTCCGAAAGTCAAGTGCTTTTCGTGTAAATCATCGTTGGCGATATTGTTATTTTAGTTTTACTATCGAACGGTCAAATTGTTGAGTGAACATCAGCCATGATGGAAACAGTGGTCCGATTGTTCCATCGCCACCGCTGATACGTTGAGAAAATGAGTACCTGAGTATTCTTTATAACAGTAAGCTATTTATATGTTTCCTTAGCTTTGTCGGATATGATGACATTTCTGCTTTATATTGCTTTATTGTTGAGGTCATTGATTGTTTTCTTAGCTACTCAGCGGTTGACTATCTTTCTCTTTGTAGTGTATTGAGCCTTGATGGTGTGTCATTTTTTGTCTTTACTTGCCTAATATTGTTTCATTCACGACTGCCCTCGTTGATATGATGGTTTTTTTACTCGAACTATCGCTATTCCTGGTTAAGTAGGAGTTGATAGGTTTTGCCTAGGTGTATAAATTGGGCAACGGCCTCAAGATCTACCTACACTTGAATTCCTCATCCTTGCTATCTTCCCTAAAGCCATGCCCATTTCTCAATGCGTTGGACTCGAATTCAACAATATCCATATTGGCCTATATTTTACAGCCATTTCTATTCTAGCCATACCGATTATGGAGGCCGTCAAGGACGAAGACCGGAAGCGTAGGCTTCGGCAGCTTGAAGACAAGATTCAGGATCCGCGAAGTGTTGTAAACATTGATTGCTTACTGGTAAGTGGGAATTTTGTTCATTTCCTATCAACTGAAATTCTACTATCCACAACTAATACCAAATATTTTTGTCTTTCAACATTTTTTTCGGCTCCCCCGAAAAAACCTAGTTCGAAGATTTTTTCGTGCCTCACTTGAATGACCATACCTTCGTAAAGCGAGTTAAATGTGGATATACAGTTGGAAGGAGCATTAAATTTCCTATCTGAGAGAATATCAACAATTTTTTCAAACCCTTACCTAATCAGCGAGTTTTTGGTCCAATAATCAAACATGGTCATTTTTAGTGTTTTTTGACGAAATTCTATTCACCTATTTCCTGTAAAGAAAGACCGATAGGCTCTCCGGGGAAAATATCCTCACATCCCCCGCTTTCCACCTGTATACTTGAAACGAAATTTACTTTGTGAATTATGGGAGGAATATGCGTACTAAAGCAGGGAAAAGAACGTGTTTTATCAAATGGGAACTGAGATTTCCGCTGTGAGAAATTACTTCTCCATTACATTAGAGTAAAACACCAACATTATTTGCTTCGTTAAATTAATTGCACACTGTCAGCTTGTAATAGCATACATGACAGCTAATATTATGACTTTGAAGACGAGCTCAGTAACGTTTTGGTGAAATGAAAATTTTCCAGCTTTTGTTTCCTTATACAATAAGCCTGTATATCATTCGAACTAGCTATATTGTTTGCCCAAGTTCAGTTTCATAATTTTCTCGAATAATTTCAGGATACTGTCCAAGCTCTTGTCGCAGATTGTGATCATCCATCAGTGAAGCGTATGAAAAATGTTGAAGCTTATATGAGTCGCTGTAAGTGCATCTTCTATGTGTTCTGGACATATCTTGAAGTTAGCGCATTACAAATAATTTTCAAGAATTTTTCACCCTATTTTAGATGAGTCGGTTGCTAGAGACATTCGCAATCTTCGCATGAAAACTGATGATTTCGACGTTGTCAAAGTTATCGGTCGTGGAGCTTTTGGCGAAGTGCAGTTGGTGAGTCCTTCATGTTTATTACAATATAAAATTATGGTACTTGAAATACGCGCAGTCTGTTAGGAACTGAATTTTATCTGTTAACATTATTAATTTGCTCCTGTCCTCGATAACATGTAATCTTGCAAATATTTTAGGTGAGGCACAAATCAACGCGGAAAGTGTATGCTATGAAACTGCTCAGTAAATTTGAAATGGTATGATGGTTTTTTATGCATCGATTCTACGGTTGTGCGATTGAAATAAAAGCGGTTGATGATTTTAGAAGTGTTTTGTTGGAAATGAATTGTATGATAACATATTCAACATTTCTTTCTTCTTCTTTTCCAATAATATTTCTTCCAAATATTTCAGCTTCTATTTTCTATTTGTGATTTTTTTTCTGATATTGATGTATTTTCCATTGCAGATTAAAAGGTCTGACTCAGCGTTCTTTTGGGAAGAACGTGATATCATGGCTCATGCTAATTCAGAATGGATAGTACAGTTGCATTTCGCATTCCAAGACAACAAATATTTGTACATGGTCATGGACTATATGCCTGGTACGTGATATCCCCTTTGCTAATTATTGGCCTACATTATTTCACTGGTTCTAATTTTCTCAGAGATCTAATGCAACGTTTGTCTTGTGTGGTGTATTGGACTTTTTAGGGGGTGATCTTGTGAATTTGATGTCCAATTATGATGTTCCTGAAAAATGGGCAAAATTTTACTGCGCTGAAGTTGTCCTTGCTCTAGACGCCATACATTCCATGGGCTTTTTACACAGGTACGGGTAAAATTACTGCATTATTCTCCACTTTATGGCTACCGGAAAGCAGAGTCTTTACCTGTCTTAATTGACAAGAACTCAATCAATTCTTCCTACTGCAATTGAACTACGATTCACAGCCTCCTTAATTGTTATTAAGAGTTTTTCACCAGCTTGGTGTAATTGCAGTTGGTACTTGCGGTTATTATTACTACTCTTGGATTTCAGGGACGTTAAACCAGACAATATGCTGCTTGATAAGTATGGTCATTTGAAGCTTGCAGATTTTGGCACATGTATGAGAATGGATTCTGTAAGTTTAAGTTTCTTTGCCAGACTTATGATTTGTGTTTCAGTTTAGTTTTTTAAATAAATAAAAATGGCATAAATGTTTGATTACATCCGTTGTTTGTTCATCATAAATATATATTTTTCTCTCAGGATGGCTTAGTTAGGTCTGATACTGCTGTTGGTACGCCTGACTACATACCACCTGAGGTGCTTCAGCTACAGGGTGGTGAAGGTGCATATGGACGTGAATGTGACTGGTGGTCAGTTGGCGTCTTCCTGTACGAAATGCTTGACGGAGGAACTCCATTCTACGCTGACTCCCTTGTTGGCACATACAGCAAAATTATGGACCACCGTAACTCGTTACGGTTTGACCCGGATCTGAATATTAGTCAAGAGGCAAAAGATCTGATCTGTGCTTTTCTGACTGACAGGTAATTGCCACCAGAGTTTAACTGTGATACCTATTTAATCTTTCGAGCCTGTGCTACTGTGTGGTGATTTCCCGAAGAATAATTCCATTTTTAGCTCTGTATCATGCGTTCTGTTTCAATTATTTTATGTTGTCTCTCTTCCAGAACTACACGTCTTGGTAGGAATGGCGTTGAAGAAATCAAGACACACAAGTTCTTTCAGAACGACCAGTGGACATTTGACAACCTTAGAGACTGTAAGCTGTTTGATTTAACTTTCCTGATGATGGGCTCGTTTTTCAATCCCGGATAATGCTGAGATGTACTGCAGTTAGAGCTACTTAGCCTTTTTTCGTGACTGAGTGTACCGATAATTACTTGGTAACGCTGGCTCTAGTATATCTCGGATTTATCTATGATTGATAAATATG